>JACATO010002186.1:2972500-4172500 GCA_018389105.1 Nautilus pompilius
GCAGGTATGGAATTGCTCAAACAATTTACCTGGATTTCACATTTGATTTGCAAACACAAGTGTAAACTTTAATTGAAATCTTTTTCATCATTTCTTAGCAAAACGAAAGCAGAGACAGAACAAGTTAATAATAAAATAAAACAACCCTTCCCCCCACCATTTATTGCTGTTACCTGTCGACTTTCAAAATCAGTTACTATTTATAATCATTGAACATACCTTTGACAAACCCGTATGTTGAACAGGTGTTAACAGTGTATCATGGCGATTTACCTGCTGGTTTTTATATTACTGATAGAGTGTTCGGTTGTTTTCTTACAGGGCAACAATATTGACGGGCAGTCGTTGCTGAAGCTAATCGAGACTAAAACAGAACTGACGAAGGTAGGACGACCGTCTCTCTTACACCACCTTTTGTGTCGTTTCCTTCCCGCGGTAACAAACATGGCGGCGGCCAAAGTAACAGCAAACTGTCGCAGAACCTTTTTGTTTCATCCACTTCTAAGATATTCTGCCTTCATCTTATTTATGTTCTTTGTTATACAATTTAAATATTTCTGTCAGGAGACTTCATCTATTAGTCTCCTTCTGTTCCACATCCCGGAAGTGGTTGGTGGTCGCACACAACTGGACCGTCGGTCAATGGTTAGGGAGTTGTGTAACAAATTATTATTATTAATAATAATTATTATTATCATCATCATCATCATTTATTATTATTATCATTATTATTATGTCCCAAATCCTGGAAGGGATGGAGATGGTCCGTCGTCACATACAACTGGAGCGACAGCCACTGGTTAGGAGTTGCAGTACATCCTGAACAAGCTATTATTATCAGTATTATTTGCTAAGCACCAACAATGGTTTGTTTATGTATTGGTTTCCTATGCAGTAATCTTAGAAACGCTTATTTGTTTACAGTTTAGCTCTTTACTTCGAAAGTCTGAAGAGACCGAATGGATTTTCAGTTGCACGATCTTCGCTCCGAACAACACCGCATTCGATATCCTGCCCCCTGACAGACAAAGGGAGATAAACAACATGGACAAAAGACAGGCCTGGGAATTTGTCCGGTCTCACATGGGTAAATCCCCCATTATCCTCTTTCGCTAAAGTTCTGGTCCTGCTAATGGTGGGGGGGGGCAAGAAATCCACCCGTGAAGCAGGGGTTAGCCAGCTATCTGTTGGTTGGCATTCTCCCTGTTGAGCAGAGATAGTCTGGACTTTAGACTACAACGATGGCAGGTTCCGAAAACAACAACAACAACAACAAAAGGAGCTCTCGATGATTTATCTCGTTAAAACCCCGAACCAAAGTCTGTTTCACTCGGGGGGGGGGGGGGACTTAAAAATAGGGGGAATTTTCTCATATTGAAAACCAGTTGAGTTGTATATACTTAACGTATTTAAGCAGAGCAGGCCCAATGAGAAGGGTGGGGACATTTGGCCCGGGACTCTACAAGTTCACTTGCTCATCTCATGCTGTTACATTATACGTACCCACATCACAATAAGTTTAGGCAGACACAGCAATTACAACCAGACCGGGGAACCGCCCCCAGTTAGGGATGCAAACACCGTTTAGTATCGTAAACGTTTAACGCGATGTTGATTCAGTCCCAGACGCTTTTCTCACAATTTTGGGCGTCAGGGGCAGATAACTCTTTTGAAATAACAAAATAGCAAGCGTTAGAACAAGAAAAGTGCAGCTCACTCCAAAAAACTACAAATCGCGGAGAATACCATAAATATATCACTTTGTGTAAAAAATGCCTGATTAATTTCTATGGAATAGGATACCATAATAATAGCTATTAGCCGTGAGCCTAAATAATATTAGTGAAAGTTTGCGATATATCTGCCAACATAGATAAATGCAAAATATACGAGGTCTGTCGAAAAAGTATCCGACTGGGAAGTAATGATGTTAGGGAGGCAAAAGTGTGCATAGTGGAGCCGCATGCCTTCGTGCGCATGCGTGATTTTTGGCGGGCTCGGTGGATGCGTCGTCAGTCGTTGTCGGGCAGCCATCTTTTGAGACGCTGTACTCCGTGATGACGGAACGTGTGAAGCAACGATCTTGCATCAAGTTTCGCCAAAAGCTCGGAGATACCCAAGCGGAAACAATTCGCAAAATTCAACAGGCTTTTGGTGACAATGCCATGGGTGTTACCCAAATAAAAGAATGGTACAACAGATTCAAAGATGGCCGCACCGGTGGAGAGTGACCAGCGTTCCTGGAGGGGGGCCGTCAACAAGCTGCAATACAGTTGTTATTGAGAAAGTGCAGACCTTGATAATGGAGGATCGTTGTTTGACGATGCGGGAAATTGGTGACGAGGCTGGGATCAGTAAAGATTCTGCACATGCAATTTTAGAGGAGGATTTGGGTTTGCACAGAGTGGCAGCGAAATTTGTGCACCTGCTGCTTTCTCAGGAACAACAACAACTTCGTCTTGAGGTTGCGCAGGACCTGCTGGATACTGCCAACAGGGATCCTGAGTTCCAGAATACCGTGATAACTGGAGGGTAGACGTGGGTGTATGGGTGCGACCCATAAACCAAGCTCAGTCATCACAGTGGAAGCACCCAACGTCGCCAAGGCGCAAAAAAGGACGTCAGCTCCAGAGCAAAATCAAGGTGATGCTGACTGTTTTTCTTTGACTACTGAGGTGTTGTGCATCATGAATACGCACCAGAAGGACAAACAGTTACAAAGGAGAACTATCAGGAAGTCCTCCGACGTTTTCGTGATGCAGTTCAGCGCAAGAGACCGGATCTGTGGGCCTCACAAAACTGACGGCTGCATCATGACAATGCACCGGCTCGTTCGTCGCAGCTGATCCAAGGTTTCTTGGCAAAGAAAGGCATTTCGCTCATTCTCCAGGCTGCCTACTCTCCAGACATGGCTCCTTCTGACTTCTGGTTGTTTCCAAAAATGAAGATGCCACTGAAAGGCTCCCGCTTTGAGAGCTGAGAGGACATCATTCGGAATGTGACGGCAGAGCTGAGAGCCATTCAAGAAGAATCATTCCAGACATGTTTCGAACAATGGAAGGATTGCTGGGCTAATTGTGTGGAGGCACAAGGGCCTACTTCGAAGGGGATTAGCAATTGAACCCATCAAGTACGTTAATTTTTTTTCCCAGCCTAAGGTCGGATACCTTTTCGACAGACCTCGAATATACATCTTTTTTTCATTTGAAGCTATATCTTTCTTTGAATTAATAATAACATTTACTCAAGTAATTAATTGTAACATAGTGCTGCTATAACTTGTAGTACTGCAGGGACCACGATTATATAAGATTACCGTTCTAATGAAAGCAACAACAAAGATCTTATAAGTTAAATTTATCACAATTTAATAAAAAACACATGGCTAACACCAATGATGATTTTTTTAAAAAGAAAATCATCACGTTGACACGTTCCGGTGTCATCTTGTAAGCAGGCGATTAACCGTAAGTCCGACGTTTGGAAGGTACAGACGTTGCTGGAAGTTCCAAGTCTTGGGAAACTGTGTATTGACTTTCCACCACTCCAATGGTTTAGGCACGAAACCCTGTGGATCCTCGAAGTCGGCAGCTGCACGAGAAGCGGACGGAAGGAAGCGCATGTGCTTGTGAGGTGGATCTAACAAAGAGGCGGAGAGCAGGAGGCTGCGCTGTTATTGAAAGATGATCATATTTCACGCGATGACTGCAGCTTTAAAGTCCGCAACGTGTTTGTTTCCAACCGGTACTTTGTCGCTAAGATGATTCTGAAGGAGACCGTTGCAGATTGGACACACGCGCGATGTGGGAAGAGAACTTTCTGCAGATATAGTGGCAGCTGTCGCACACTTTGAAGTCGAGAGAAAGTGGTAGAATGTCTTCGGTTAGTTAGTTCCCAGTGCTCATCTTGCAACTTCGAGAACCAGAATGTTTTCGTTACTGAGCCGTTCGCACATCTGAGTTCAGTCCTGCACAACTTGCGCCGGATGGCACTTGGCGTTGTCTTTTGAGAAATGGCTCTCCACTCGTCGCTCCATCTTTGAAATCTAGCGGCATCGTTAATTGCCAGGGTTTACAAAATATCACGAGATGGAGGCAATCACAAATGAAGCCTCGGAGAAAAGAAAACAAGGGTTGGTACGAATAGAGCGAATGGGGAAGTCTGCTGTGTGTCCACAGAGCTCGGGTCGTCCGAATGTTCTCATACAGCCTGTAGGGGGCGGGGCGGGGCTGACAGGAGACGAGGAGAAGGCGGATAGCAGAACTTTTATCGGGGGACTGTCGGGGTTGGCCTTCTTGACAAAAAAGCCTTTTACCCTTCGCCGGATCTGACTGCACCCCGGTCAGCAGACCTTGGGTTCTGGTCACCCCAGACAACTCGTCGGGATGTAACGATCCAGTCCAGTCCGGGGGGGGGTGTTTGGTGGGAGCTGTATTCAAATGACATAAAATTTTAATTTGAATAGACTTAAAAGGGATTTCGACGAGAAAGAGAGGGAGATGCGTCAATTTGTCGTAGACATGGTTCATCTGGTTTTCGGTTCTCGAGGCGGGAACACTAACAAGAGAGTTGTTATAGATAGACAGAACGGGGCTTCTTAGGCCGCGAGAATGTTTTCTGAAGTCCGTGATAATCCTATTATTATTATTATTATTATTATTATTATTATTATTATTATTATTATTATTATTATTATTATTATCATTATTATTATCATTATTATTATCATTATTATCATTATTATTATTATCATTATTATTATTATTATCATTATTATTATTATTATCATTATCATTATCATTATCATCATTATCATCATCATCATTATTATTATTATTATCATTATTATTATTATCATTATCATTATTATTATTATTATCATTATTATTATCATTATCATTATTATTATTATTATTATTATCATTATCATTATTATTATATTATTATTATTATTATTATTATTATTATTATTATTATTATTATTATTATTAATCATTATTATTATTATCATTATTTATCATTATTTATCATTATTTATCATTATTATTATTATTATTGCAGTTTATGAAAGGTTTATAACACTGGACAGGATGACCGACAATGGAAAATACAAAAGTATGGCTGCCCGACAAAATGTCCTGTATACGAACGTGAAAAGGGGAGAGAGGCCGGTGAGTTTAGCTTGGTCAATGCCACTCAAACCGCCAGAAAGGTGGGCCCAGTGGCCGGGGGAGGAAACCCTCGGCCACACCCCGACCAACAATAAGTAACTTTTGGCTTTCAAATCCTTCGGTGTCTTCTGAGAAAAAAACAAAGACTAAAGGGAGGTAATTGGCATCTTTTCCAAGAGTAAAGATGTTATAAACTAAATATTTGGACGAAATAAAATGTTATATCGAGCTGCTGTGCAAATATGTAGATAGATATTTGAAGGTTTATTTTTTGGTACTACATTAACATGCATACACAACATATGGACTAAAATGAACTAGATGTGTTTGGTTTTAGCAAAATATCTGCGATGAAGTAGGAAGAGCATCAGGCCAGATCATACAGCCTGTTCGGGTAGAGCTTCTGATTAAGGAGAAACATCTAGGTTCTGAAACAGAATAACTCGAGAAATTACTTATTTTAGGATCAGGAGCTGATGCGAAAAAAAAAATTCTAAACGCACATTCCACAAGCCTTTAAATATTTTAGAGACATAATTTTAATAACTTCTCATATGCATGACAAACTTGACAATTTTTTCATCACTCAGCATGACAAGTTTTACACGCCTCATACTGAAATGGTGAGTATTTTTGTTCTAAGGGTGTTGATATCTGCTTACCAATAAAGAAATCTTGTCTGTATTACACACACCAAATGAGCCTTCCCATTGTAACTGATTTAGCATGTGGCATTGCTGCTACACTCAGAGCTAGATTAACCCATCACTGGGCTCTAGGCATGGTTGGGCGGTTGCCTGTAAGGTTATCTTTAATGACTGATTTAAAAATTTCCTGTGCAATTGATATTGAACTTATTAATCAGTAATTTCCATACTGACCTTAATTTCCCGTTTATTGAAGATAGGAAAAACACTAATATCCTTTCGTTTGAATGGATATTTATCTGATTTAAGAAACTTGGCAAATATTTCAGTTACAATGTGGCCAATGCTGTGAGCAGCTGCTTATTGTAGAACTTTGGGAATACAATTTATCTGGTGCCACTGGTTTGTCCACTTTTTTTACTGTGCTCTTTGCCAACTCCTTACTAGTGAGTGATAACAACCATCCCTGTCCAACCTGTTGTGTTAGTTCATGACCTTAATTAGTCTGGTATAATTTATCTTTAGGAGGAAGGAAGCCATTAAGGTATACATAGGACCGCAAATGTCAAATTAATTTGCATTATCACTGCCAGCAACTTATTCCTTTGATTTATTATTTAATCACTGAAAAGAACTTACTCTTGAGAAATATTAACTTAGCAGCAAGTACGCTCACTCTAAATGGATGATTTCTTACCATAGATACTGTCTTAGGTTTGCTTTATAGATAAAAAAAACTACTCAGGTTTTTTTTTTTAATACGCTTTTTGCTCAAATTCTCTGTACAGTTTTACGTTAATTCAGGTTGGTAGATTTATCACTGGATTTCACCAAACTGGAATCCCTTTTAATTGGTGCCCTAAAGACCTGCTAGGTAATTACATTTCCTCACTCCTTTATTTATTTTTAGCCATATGAAGGAGTCCGGCACTACTACATCAATGGAGCAAGGATTATTAATGGGAATATTAGGGCAAGCAATGGGATACTACATATTTTAGACAAGGTCACTGTCATGGCTAGTAACAAACCTGTCTATAGCTACATCTTGAATCCTGATGATCCACGTATCAACTCATCGTAAGTATTCAGTTTTGTGCTTGCATAGTGTTTTTTTTTTTTATTTTTTCACATTTTTGACATTTTTTTTTAAAAATTGGCAGTCGCGTACAAACAAAAACCAAAACACACAATAATAAAACCCAGCCAGCTTATAAAAAAAAATTAATTAATTTTCAAATAGATAAAAGATTTAGTTCAAGTTTCTGACTTCAGATGTAGCAGCTCAGAGAAGCTAGCAATTCTGCAAGATGGAAATAAAGAGAATTAGGACTGGAACCATGCAAAGTCTTCACAAGTTTAGCCATCATTTAGTACTAAATAATTAGCGAAAAAAATTGCTTCTTGTAATTCACGTTTCCGAGCTGTTTAGAGAAGGTACAGTCTGTATCTTTGGAATAAGCTTTTAGTTTCACTTTCTTTGCTATATTATGATGATTGTTTTATATGTACTGGATGCACCGTTTAGTAGATAACAGTTTTGCATTAGTATCCAAAGTAGTGGGAAAGCTCTAAATTTTAGTCAAAAATGAACTGCGGATGGCTTGAGTGGGGGGTACATGGGTCCAAAATTTTAGATTTGTAAATCTTTGTAAAAACAACAGGGAATTATTATAAGAGAACCTGGTGATGAAATCAGGCTTAGGTGTGGACAGAACCCATTATTAGCCAGTGAGCTTGATATGATACTAGAGAACAGATGGAGGCCAGTCACGGAACTTGGACAAAATGCAAATGTAACTCTTTGAAAAGTACACTCAAATACTTAGGGAGACAGAATTATCTCGCAAATACATATTTTCAAGTTTTTTCTGGGCCACAACCTAGAAACATGTATCTACAGGATTACTCTGTTATGATCAATACCTACTCAGCATCAACATATGGGAAAACCCCTTAAAAGATAAAGATGAAATGAAAGTTGGTAAGGGATAGCCCATTTCTATAGAAATAAACATGTCAGGTTCATAACTAAAATGAATGGCATCATCATATTGTAATTCAGCAATAAAAAACATCTTCTGAATCTAGCATACTGGTATTCTGTGTATAGTATTTATAGTGAGTCATGAATGTATTTATCGCTTCGGTGTTTTAGATGATAATCATCATCTACTTTTTTTTTCCAGAAAGTTCTTGGGCTTGTTGGAATTTACTTCAGAAGCAAAGGAAAAACTAACCAATGCGGGACAGCTAACATTTTTCTTGCCTGATGATAAATTTATCAATCAGATTAATACAAAGAAGATTTCTCAACTTACAGGGAATCGCGAAGAGTGTGAACGAGTATGTGAAGTGTTAATTGCAGACACGGGACTTATTGCTGTGGCTGATTGCTTGAGTTTTTGATACTGATTGTACTCATTGCATTTGAGGGAATGAAAGCACTTGCCTGTCTTTATGGGATTCCACGTTCTAACTCTGCTGCTCCAGAATTTCACATTGAGCACAAATTTTAGCTCACAATTATATCCTGAAAATTAAACTATTTAAAACTAGATTCAATATCAACTACATAAGTTTGAAGTTTTATAACAAAAAGTGGGACAGACTTCATTTATGATGAGCAGAAAGTAGAATATTGTTTGCATCATGCAGCAGTGCTTGTTTCTCCTAACATTAAAACATTTGATATGACAGCTAGAACCCTCAAAAAACACGTCATTCCAAAGGGCTCAATTTTGAGTTACCTATCTGGGGTTGTGCTGGTGCTAAACCAGTTAGAAACAAAATTTGTTGTCATGACAACTTTAGCTTAAGTATTGATCTGTCATTATTCAAAGTAGCCAAAATGTTTATGCTAGCACTACCTATGAGAGAATTTCTAGAAAGAAAAAAAAAAAAGAACATTTCTAAAGAATACTGTCTGGGCTTTGGTTTGCAGAAAATGCTACTTTGTTTCTTTTTATCCTTTCTAAATCTGACAAATCAGCTAACCTAAACAAAAACACTAATGAACCTCCAGAAAGTGTTTCAACTGAAAATATCTCTTATTTCAGGTGATGAGGTATCACATGCTATTTGGTGATGTTGTGTTTACATCATTTGTTAGGCACAGAGAGCAGTACGAAGTTGGCCAAAACCCAAAATTTATATACAAGTTTCAGCTCAGGAAAAATAAATATGATGAAGGTAAAAAAATATTTTAATAATAATCTTTTCTGTATTTGAGGATTGTCTGTTGTTGATGGAGCTAAAGATGCTGTGGTGAGACTGTATCGGATGGAGTTTAATTTGTATGTGATTTATATCCAAGTTGTCTTTAAAGAGATTCCTGCATTTAAAACAAACTAAAACTGCGATGCACTCTACCAAACAGAAATATCAACTGATGGTATGCTGCATGGGTGAGATCATGGTCAACAAAGTGTCCTTCAACTTGGCTTGAGTTTATGTTGGGCAGCATGAACACCGATGATTATATCAGCACACCATGTCCAGTGTACTCTGGCTTACGTTAAAAGTTAAGCAGGTTTGTCTAAACTTATGTCATGCTGCTACAAGGCCATGACTGACCAACATGACAGATTATGCTTTAAGGTTAAAACAGGAAGAGATATTGCTGGGCTATTCAGGGTACATGCAGTTAGTGACTGTTAATCACTTTCCTGTGATATCACCAGCTAAGACTATCCAGGAACACCATTAACTGTCTAACCACCAGACCAGTTCATGTTGAAACAGTTACCAATTAATTCACAAAATGGTACCAAAAACCATGGCAACATCTAACCCCAAAGTCACTGTGGTGCACTTTGTCTTAAGCTCCCACGAACCTACAGTAGTAAACAGTAACCTTGATGTACAGTGCTATGATGAGCAAGTTTCTGAGACCAGTGCTTCAAACCCTTTTTTCAGCAGCAGCAACAATGGAACTGTCTAGAGTATCAACAGGCATGCTGATTTAGGTATATGACACCTCCCACTAGTGGTGCAGTGGGCAAAAGGCTGCAGGCTCAAGATCAGCTTAAGCCACTTGTACAATCTAAAAATACAACCACTCATTGCAAAACTAACATTGTGTACAAAAATCTTTCTTGGTTCTAAACCCTAGTGGTCTGCTAAGGTTGAGGAGGCCCTGTTTTTGATTTCTGGTCTTGGTTGGCTCAGTTCTGGTGGACTGGTTTCTTCTTGCTCTTCTTCATCAGCCAGCAACATGGTTTTCCTCTGGCACTCCAGAGTCCTCACATCTAAAAATGAAGTTTAAGTACAGCTTTCCCTGCTGAAGTTGGAGAAGCTGGGCTTCATGTGGTGCAGGACTAGCGATAGTTCCTAGTGGACAACTGCATTACTATTCTCTCTCTCAATGGTTGTTTCCCTTGTAGACAGCAATGCACAAAAATAAAAAAAAATAGCATCAGAGAGATTTCAAAAATGTATGTTTGTTAGCTAGTTTTATTTATTCTAATGAGGCAGTTGGAAAAGCCCAAAATAGTCCAATAACTTCATCAAAGATGTTGATGTTAAATGTTATCCTTTTCTTGATTTAAGTTATAAATAACAGAAACAGGAATGGTTTATACACCGATCTCATAGGACACCATTTTTATGTCTTGGCAATGCCATAAAAAATTACTACTGTTTTTTGTATTTTTGGCATAATAACACTCTTAGCCACTTTAAAAGTTTGCCATATGATTTCATTCCTTTAAATTTTGTAAAGAATGTTTGTTTCATCTGAAATGTTATCAAATATGTCTCTTATTCACCACCATTAAGCTTGTATTTTTAACTTCTAAAATTATGAGATTTAAAATATATATATCTTAATGGACCAAATTATTTTCATTGACACAATTACTCTTCAGCTAATTATCATTCTGTCTCTAAGAATAATCGCATTAATTTGATGCTAACATGTGCAGTATCAGAACACACTTGTGGTGTGTACCATATATCGTCAGACATGGTGGCACTTTATCATCGTTTTTCATGAATAGAGGAAATTCTTGTGTATTTAGTTACTTAAACATCTTCATTATCTTATATGTGATAGGATAGAAACAAGAAAAGGTCTAATTCATTCTGACAATTTGAAATTCCAATTTTTTCCTTGAATTTTGATTTCATTTCTATGAGAAAAGAGTTTGCATTTGTGAAAGCTTACTTAACCCTTTACCACCTGGGGTGCATTTCCACTCCAATATCCATCAAATTTGTATTACTCAAAACAGGTTGAGCCTCAGGGGCTGTAATGCACACTATTTTTCTCATTAATGTAACTCTTTGTAACAACAAATCTGTATGTCACTCCAACTCCATGTGTGTTGACTAAATATTCAAATATATAACCAGTTCAACACAAATGCCAATTAGTGCTTGTAGGCTGGTGGTATAAGATAAGGTAAAAACTGATGGGGTATACAGAAGGTTAAATCCATCACTGTCACTTATAAAATGTACTACACAGTTCTTGATTTTTTTATTTGAAGAACAGGTGTTTGTTCTGTGAGACTATTTTGATCAACATAGTAAATAAAACCATCTTGTCTTTGAATGAAGGGAAAGCACAATGTTGGAAGCTGGTGATAGCCCAATTGTCATTAAGAAATTGTCACAAAACAATTTCAGTATATAAGGCAACATTCCTAAGGTGAGCACATGATGCCTTTTCTACTTTCAGTTTATATTACAAGTGGATTGGTGACTGCTAAGATCATAAAAGGAAACATAACTGTTTCAAATGGAGTCATACATGTGATAGATCGTTTACTGAACTTCCGCTACAATGATATTCTGGAGCAAATTGCTGAAGATCCACAGCTGTCGTATGTATCTACTAGTTTTCATCTACCACACACATATAACACATTAAAGGTAGTGACAAATTGTGGAACAAGAGAAAAGTGTTTTATTTTTAAATAAGTACATGAAGTGAAACTACTGTAATCATTTTCTATTATAAGTGTGGGAAGCAATTGGGGCTAGTTGTTCCACAGGGGTAAGTTGTTACAGCAGCCAGTAATTCCAAATTATATGTCATTTCTTTGACCTTGATTATAGGCTCAATCATACATTCAATTAGAAATTAATGGTGCTGTGATAACTATCCTCAGTTGTCTTTCACGAGGATTGGAATACATTACCAGGTTTTGTTGATGATGATGTAAATAAAAGCCAAACAAGGATTTAAGCTGTGATGATTTCCCGTCTCCTGGCAGCAGCTGTTCTGTTGGTGTCTTTGGTAGATTTGTTAGAAGGTTCATGTTTCTATCCTGATCAGTTATTTTGGGTATGGGAATGAGAGCAGCAGGGTACTTGTTGACAGGGACACTGATTGAACTATTAGTAAAAACAAACCAGGATAGACAGGAGGCCATAATTGCAAATTAGCCAAGATTCCAGCATGATTAGATAGCGGAAGATATTTGTTTGCCAATAAAATTGCTAATGAAGGAATGAATTACCAGTGAGTGCAGTTAATGAGAATGTTAATTTTTTAAAAAAAAAAAAAAAAACTACCAAAAGTAACAATATTGTACGTCTATTTTTGTCTTTGTTTTCTAGGTTGTTCAAAAGTCTGTTATCTTTATCTGTAAATCCAGATATTGAAAAGACACTCAGAAGAAAAACAGGAGTCACTCTCTTTGTACCTGTCAACTCGGCCTTTAAATATATCGGAAAGTATAAAGAGAAATTGCAAACTGACATGTCATTTCTAAACAAAGTGAGTATGTAAAGCTGTCTTCAACTACTAGCTCTTACGTGAAAAAGTTGACTGTGTTGTATGTTACTATTTATTCTACCTGAATCTCTTTACTAAATAGTAACCTAATCGTTCACCAGACTAGTTGTGTTGTTTCCTGGATATTTCTCTGCCCTTCCCACTTAATGCTAAACAGGATCTGATTTACCTGGCTTTCTATTATCTGCTGCAGTGTGGAATTTCAGTGAGAACAGGTTTCACTGTAGTGAACAGCATTAGGCACCACGTTACTTTTTCTGGTGTATTCAGCGATTCCATTTGGTGTAATATGAACTTAACAGATGGTGCTGCAAACACTTTTAAATCATCACACAGAGAAAACCAACAAAATAAATAGACGTGTGCACATATATATCATGGAAACCTGCCAACTTGTATGCAAAATTTACAAAAAAAAGGGTGTCTAGGTTGACAGCTGTGTGTAAACTTCAAGATTTTGTATGGGACATTTTAAAAGGTTTTAAAAAAAGTTTCTGTATCATCAATTGAAGACAGAAACATCCTATTGTTTTTTGTCACTCTCTGATTGACTGAGAAGCTCTGCAGCGAGCAGCCAGCACATAGAAAACTATTGTGGTTTTGTTGTGATGTAAGATCTGTCTTATAAACTCTTGACAAAATGGCAAGAAAAGGATACAGATTTATTGTACATCCTATTTCAAGCTAGTAGTTTACTTCAGTTAGTAAAATGGACATTGTCACTGGACAGTTATCGTCCTGTGTTCTGAAAAAATTTTATTAGCAGCTTTGATATTTGTACTGTCTTCCTTATTTTTCCAGATCTTACAACTACATTTTCTGCACAGTGGGGCAGTATGGGAACTGACCAACGTGGATGGAAACTACGAGAGTCGTGAGGAGAGAATTTCTATGTGGGGCTGGCCAATCAAGGCTTACAACTTTGATTATGGTGAGTCAGGGCTTGCAACACTCAATAGTGGTCACCCAGTCATGGCCTTATCCACTGCAAAGACAATTAAAATTAAAAAAATCTCTACTTATTTCGGTGATAGTAATTATCTGTGACGTTATTAGGCTGCTTTTTGTTACGTCTTGTTTCTACATGCTTCTCTACCATAACAAAGACATCTTTAAAGTTGTAATGTCGACTATTTTAAAACAATATTTTTTATCATAACTCAAGAAGCAAGAACTAACATTTTTTATTGGTTGGTTTTGTTTGATTTCTCACAACACACCATTAACTTGTATTATACAGTTTTTTCCTATACAGATCACATGTAGAATGTCTCTTAGCATGTGTCACTAAATCAGGAATTTTCAAATTTAAAAGGTTGTGTTCAACAGCCTTTACTAAAAACATTTTAAGGATAGTTATCACCAACCTAGTTCACTCTATTTCAAAACTGAAAGTTTAAAAAACTTTGTAGATGTCTGATTTAGTAATATATTTACCTTTTAGATTATTCTGCATCTTTTATTTTCACGAAATATCAATGATACCATAAAGAAGGTAAAGCCAAGGTGCTTCACAGTTCCATCAATCATGGCTGCCTAGTTAATGGGTCTTAAGCTCTCCATCAAAGTAGTCATTGTAGTTATGTTAAAAGTGGGTGTACAGTATATAAACATTCTTACAGAAGTGCACCCCTTCATCTACATTTTATATTACAGAAATGTACGTGGAAGGAAGCTATGTAAAGGCAAAAGTTCTCCGTCCTGACTATGGAATGACTAATGGTATTATCCATTACATTGATAGAATATTTGGTATCCCTGACATGGATATTCCTTCATTAATATTCAGTGAGAACTGGTTAAAGGAGTAAGTTGTGTATTTTGTTTTATACTGGATTGACACCCTTTATGTTATGGTAGTCATTTTAAAGTGAAGCTCGTTTAGTGAGATCTTTATTGTAGTTCTTATCCATAAGAAATATTTATTTTCTCATTAAAGAGAGCAGGAAGTTAAATAAGGTTGTTGTATATAAGGTAAAGAAAAGTTTAAAGCGATTAGCACTGCTATCATTAGTAATGATTTCTTTCTAGATTAATTTATTCATGCACTTTTAATAAGTTTTATGCAAGCCAAAAAAACTTCTGCTACATTCTCTTCTGTACTGTCTTGTCACTGTCAGAGTGGACTTAGTCAACAGAAGATGGGCCTGTCAGCCATATTCATGGCAGTCTTGATTTTCAATGGAATATGGTCAAGAAAGAAACATTTACAGACAGAATAATTATTTCATGTAATTAATAATCAATGTATTTTTATTATAACAGTCATCCACCATCTATTCTGAATGTGTTCATTATTCATGGATGACAGAAGTATTTAAAAGTTTTGGTCTTGATTTCAAATGTTTTTCAGAAGGACATATTATGCATACCAGGTGACTGGTTTGCTGAATGCTCTCCAAGACCCTACCAAAGATGACTACAAACTCAAATATAGTGATGAGCTGTGCCCACATTATACTAGATGTGATTTCACTGTTTTTGTACCTAATGGAACAGCCATAGAAAACTTTTTGTTGAACCAAAATAGCCGTGAAATAGCCCGTAACAAATATTCCTTCAGATATGTGAGTTTTGTTACTTAATAATGTTATTTTCCTTTATTCTGAGTGTCACTTTTACATGTATGTACTGAGGGAACAGAGTTCTTTAGAGGTGTCCTTACACCTCATCCTTTCTAGCTCACTCTTTAGGACCTTAATGTCATGGTTGAAGATTCCTGATGATAACAATGGCAACTTGTGTATAATACAATGAGTTTTACACTTTCTGTTTGGCATATGAGCTACAGTGCCGGACAAAGGAGTTGGGACACTTGCTGTGAAATTGATATTTGAGCTCCCTTGTTTGAACAAACGCATTTAAATACCCATCACATTGTTTATTATTTGCACAAAACATACCTTTACAATGTATAAAAACAACACATGCTATATGTTTACATATTCTCTGGAAAAAATATTTGAATCGGCAATGTCCGATTTGTACCGCGACAAAAGAGTTGGGACAGTGAGCAAAACCATGAATATTTTTCAACATTCCAAATTACAATCGAACAAATGCATGGAAATGATCAACTGACTAGTAGTGGATGGTGTATCCATGATTTTCGTTCACTTCTCGAAAACGATGGGGCATGGATTCGACCAAACGAAGGCAGTCGGAATGGGCCATTTCCTGCCAGCTTTTCTCGACGGCCTGCCAGAATTGGTCTTGGTTGAGATTCTTGTGTTTGGCCACCTTGGCCTTCAACTGCTTCCAGGCATTTTCAACTGGGTCGAGATCCGAACTTTGGGACGGCCAGTGCATGACATCCATTCCTAGTTGGGTGGTGAGCGAAGTGACGACTCTGGTGGAGTGGATCGGGGCATTGTCGTGCTGGAAGATGGCAGTGACTGGCTTGTTCTCGTCGATGTAGTCGAAAACGACATCCCTCAGTAAATTGCAGTAGGTCTGGGCGGTCACTCTGCCCCTGATAAACTTGAGTGGGCCTGGTCCCGCTGCGCTCATACACCCCCAGACCATCAACGATCCTCCTCCGGCCTGTACTGTCAGTCGGGTGCACTTTATATTGTATTTTTCGCCATGGTAATGTCGAACGAATACTCGGCCAGCACTGTGAATGTGCATGATCATCGTTTCGTCGGAAAAGAGAACTCTAGCCCATTGAACTTTGGTCCAGTTTTTGTGCGCTTTAGCCCATGCTATGCGGATGCGCCTGTTCTTGTTGCTGATCAATGGCTTTTTCTGGGTGATTTGTCCAAAGAGATTCCCCTCGCATGGACGACGTTGGATAGTGTGACTGGAGACATTCACCCCACTCCGGGAGGCTCGAATGGCCGTCGATGTCAGGAAATGATTGGCCCTGGATTTGTGACAAATGAGTTGATCCATTTGTTGTCACATTTTCGATGTCTTCTGATTTCAGACGACGCTGTCTTGCCAGGCAAGGTGCAAAAATGATCTTAAATGGTCTTAGATGATGTGGTTCTATTCATTTGATCCTTTAAAAATGAATATATTGAGGGGAATAAATGTATGCTCAGATTTTGTTCACTGTCCTAACTATTTTGTCCGGCACTGTATATCACATCAGCTGGAGTTGTTTTGACTTAATGTAACAAATAGTAACTACAAATGAATGGTAATAACTGGAACATGTTATACTTTGTATAGAATAGAACATTATCTAGGTTTTATTAAACAGAATGTGTTATAATTTATTAGTAAAGTAGTAAGGGGGCTGGATACATCAGATACTCAACCATTGTATCATAATTGCAAGGCTTAGGGTTTACACTGGTTGGATGGTAAGACTACTTTGTAGTTGATTAATTAGTTATTATTAATTAAGAACATTTTACTAAGCACATACAGTAACCAACTCAGGGCTAAATCACCTAAAAATATTTATCCACTTTGTTGTAATGTTATCTTTTGACATATATTTCCAGTTACAGCTCTGACAGGTTTTGAACCATCTTAGTTACTATACTTTAAGGTTTGTCTTTCATGTAATAATGATAATTAAACTTTTTTCTTAAAGGTTTTAAAGCGTCTCATTGTGCCTAATGAGGTTATACATTTGGATCAACTTGTGGATGGTGATGAAAATAATTATATCTCAGCTAATGGAGAAAAGATTCGCTTCCATAAATATGGAAACAGATGTAAGTTTAGTGAGATAACCGCAGTCTGTAATAAATATTACTCTTTATATTGAGTGGTTAGTTTTTAAATGCTAAGAAGGTAATACCTTCAGTTTAATTTAGCTTTTGTTTTACTTAAAACTGTCATTGTATATTGTAATTTGGACTGTTAATATTAAGAAAGATCTGCCAGGGGAAAGATTCCATGATAACTAACTAAAGTATGGATGGGTAGTTATGTTTGGGAAATTAAATTCTCGGTTTGGTAGAATGGTGGTGCAAGATGATGGGACTCATAGCATCTGCAACCAGCCACTTGTAATTGCCTTGGTACTGTTTTCACTTGGTGAAATTTGCATCTCAGAAACTCCAACCATTGTCTGCCACTCACCCCCCTTCCCGAGTTTTCAGAACACCTAATTTTTTTCATACAGCATTACAAGTGATAAATCAGAAAACAAAATGCAAATTATTATTATTATTATTATTATTATATTATTATTATTATTATTATTATTATTATTATTATTATTATTATTATTATTATTATATTATTATTATTATTATTATTATTATTATACAAATAAGATGAATATAAAAATGTAAAAAGAAGTTGGAGATGCAATCTTTTGATACTCCAGTGGTTTCCACAGATTTTCTGCTTTACAAATGTGCCAAGGGCAAACAGTCAGCAGTATGTACCATTCAGCACCATTTTATCTCTCTTGGATGGTTCAGGACATGAACCCTTCAATCATCACTGAACACCAGGTGGTGAGTGAATGAATGGCTTTATTTGGTGTACCCATAATTCTCTTTTACTCTTGAAGCATTCTCATATTAGACTTCTTGGATTTAAAATTGTATAGTAACCTTTTATTTAATTTTATTTGCAGATGTTGAGATTTTATTCGGATTCCAGAAAGCTCTTGTTATTCACTCTGACCTGGGAGCCACAAATGGGGTGATACATATAATAGACAATTTGTTGTGGGTGCAACAAGACTTATACAGAACCAACAAAGGGTCAGCAGTATCCAAGACAGTGGTTGTACTTTTATCATTATCATTTGTGACATCCTTCAGTTTACAAATAACAGATTGATGCTTTCCTAGCATTTACGCTGTACAGGTAATTTTCACATTGTTTGTCTCTGAGGTGCCAATACCACAGTTGTGCTAGTTGTCTCAGAATCCCTCACACCTTGGCCGAGTCATGCTGACCCTACCACACACAACAACCAGTTCTTTACATTTATCACAAACATGCACATCACCCCCCCTGCTTTTTACTCTAGCTATACTCATAACCAGCAACAAAAACAACACACTCATCTGTTCCTTGATTTTTACCCACATTCAGTATACATGCTAGTAGAATTTAATCAGAACTTTTTAGATTTTAATTTTTTAATTAAAAAATTGTTGTATGTAGATGATAGATACATGTCTGTTACTCACTGAGCTTTTTATATTTTTATATACTGTCAACCTTTGTACATGTTTCCAGTTTATTTTGCTAATGTTGTACAGACTGTACTGAAATTCAGGTATCTTTTTCTCATCTCTGCCATAATAATGCCAATCTGATTTCAGTAGCTTCATCTATGTATCTCTAAGTTTGTCATCACACTGCTATTGAAAGGGCAGCATTTGAACTATGTAAGGCAGTGATTTGGATTGACTACACCGTTATTTACTTTAAATACCACGTTATGTCTACTGAGTATGTAAATCATTTAATAGTGTTGTTACACAGGTAAACATCCAAAGCTGGATGATGTGTTTGTTTTTTGAGGATACTTTTTTCTTTTTTACTTGTTGGGCACCTGGGAAAAGTAGAAATGGTTTTGACGTCTGCCAGCCTATTTCATGTTTCATGTTATGGTTCAGCAAGCGCGGTGGTAATTCAGTGTGGAGTCATGAAGGTGAAAGGAAGCCTCAGTAATGGCCACTGGTTACAACTGGGTATACTGTACGAACATTTTGTCACTTTTTATGTGGCATGGCTGCTAATTTATATTTAAAAAAATAAATGCTAAGCAAGTTTACTTTTTTATTGCTTAAACAACCATAAAATATAAGCCCAAAAGATTTGTATGATAAAATATGCAGTGTAAAATATTTGTATAGAATTTGTAAAACATAAGGAAAAAAAATTCTGAATTCTGATAAAAAATAATTTCATTATAATTTGGCAGGTAAATATTCCAGGTAATGTAATAAATGACGATAACTAAGCTTGTATTTGTGAAAGGGACCAAAGTGACATTTTTTTCTTTTTTTCTAAGTCAAGAGCAAAAAATCTCCGTTTAATTTTACATTACTTTTTTGTAAACACAAAGTTCTCAGGTCAATAGAATATTACTATCTGCTCAATTATGAGTTAATTTAAATATTTATTTTCACACTAAATATTGATACTCTTTTTTTTGTTAATGCTTTTTTCTAATATTAAACAACAACAACAATAGATTCTATTTGAAGACATGTTTTGTCACAGAAGGGAAGAATGCCCATCAAGAATAACACCTTTTTATTCTCTCTCTCTCTCCTTAAATGACTGAGTTGTCTTTCAGCCATCTTTTAAACAATATGAAATAACTCATTATTCTAGGCTTGGAAACTGGAGAAAATAAATTAAAGTGATCAACCAATATCACAAAATCAGTGGTTAAAGCATTGAGATGTTGCTGCATTTTGCTGATGTTGACATCCATTAGAGGAAATCCTCTGGTTTCAGTTTTCTAGGCTGAGCAGAAAGTCTGTAATAGAATGTTTCATTGTTTAAATGGTGGTGAGGAGGGGGAGAAACCAGAGAACCTGGAAGAGCCTGTATTGTGTATAAATAAAAAATTTTTTTGAATAATACAAAAAAACTGCTGAAGTTGCAAACAGAAAATCTGCATGTATTTCTTGTTTTTCATCACCACTTGAGATTTGCAGAACAAAGACCAAAGCAGCAGATCATTTGTGTATATAATTAGAAGTTTTGCAGAACCATGTACTTTTTAACAAATTTTGACTCTTTTATCTTTAAAACAGCTAAGTTATACTGTTTGCCCTCAGCTGAATTTTGTTTTGAGAGGAAACATTTAGTGCAAAGCCTTCACTGCCAGAAGGATATGAGCCCCCTTGAAGCATAAGTACATAGCCAGTCAAAACATGAAATTAGTATGTAGTAACTTTTCCAGGTGCCAATGAAGGGTTCATGGATGCAATGAGTTTTGTACGATTCCTTCAGATCTGCCACAAATGTGGGAGGAGATCTTGTTTTTCACAGTTGGCGATCAAGGTGCTTCTGCTCCTTTTGTCTCCTCCACAGTGTGATGGTTTTGGAGGTGTGACAAATGCACAATGCTCTTGCAGAAAATATGGTGAACTGCAAAATCCCTTTTGGGAAAAGTAGCGAGAGATGAATATTGAGAATGGATGCATACACACTGGGCTGCAAGCAGGCCCCCTAAAATGTCTAACGGACCCTTCTCCACAACCATGTTCATCCATTCAACAAAGTGAAAGGATGAAACTAGAATTAATCAGAGAAAAGAACAGGTGTCCAAAATGCCATAGGTCCATGTAACATTTTCTGGGCTTCCACAAATCTGTGCTTTACACTGGCTTCCATGAGCAAGAGGTTTGGCTCAGCAGCTTGTCCACTATAGTTCAATTTATGCAAATAATGTAGAGCTGTATGTTGTGACATGTTTGGATTTTTTGACTTCATCTACTCAACAAGGGCTCTTTTGGTTCGCTCTGTAACCACTCATAGCTGCTGTCTTGGCTGATGGTTAACTGCTCTTTCATCTGCCTGAAAAAATTAACATTGATGTGATGCACTGTCCAATTTGTGAGTCCAAGATTCCATGCTGTCTACCTCTCACTTTGAACACATTATGATTGTCCAATTGCGCAATTTCATGTAAATGGTCATGTATCACAATGACCAACTGCATCTTTAACATTCTGTCAGCTTTATTACTTCATCTTCCATTATTTTCATGGGTGCCCATTTTATTCTAGCAGGGCTCTACAGTTAAGTCACACTCACATAGTAAAACCACCACCACTTATCATGAATTGGTGAAGAGAAATGAGGCAGAGTTCTTCATTGCCCAGGTCTGGAAGTGCATGGTTCTAAAAGAAACCAGTGTGATATCTTGTTTTCCTGACACCTTGAAATGTAAAAAAATATGCAAAAACAATTACAAATTTAGTCAAATTATTGTTTGTTAGCAATGAAGGTAAAAAAATTAATAAATAAAAACAGATTGACTTAGAAAATTGTTTTCTTATTTTTTATAAGCATTAATTCTAATCTTTTGCATCCAGTTTTCTGATCCCATTTATAACCCTAACCCTGTCTGTTCTACCTTGTGATACAAATAGTTTAGTATCATTGATGCCTTTAATTTTTTAGGGGGGGTCTCCTCCGGCGATCGATCGTACCTCTTCGATTCGTAGCCGAACTGTACTGTTAACTCTTCAATATAACGAAGTAGCTTTGAATATTTCAAATTCTGACTGTGATTGGTTGCAAAAGACAATGGGTTGGGCAGTTTTTGTTTATTGTTCTTGAAAGCACCATTCTTATCGGGCCATCGATGAGTCAGCAAGATGGAGCTCACAAATCGACGGAATGCCACAATCAGCCGGTCGGGCTCTTTGGTGCCCGAAATGAGGGAGAAGAGATCACGCCCTTGACTACCGGACGGCGCTAGTAACGGACCGAAAGGAGGTGCTGGAGAAAGCAGAACAACCGAAAGAGAAAGTCAAGATGAGGTCGCGGGCACCGGCATCAAGTGAAGGATGGCGGAAGAGGCGGCCTCTTCTGAAGCGTCAGAAAACGATGCGCAAGGAGCCAACAACACTGACGTCCGAACTCGCACTAGGACCAGAGAGGATGGCAGACCAAGTGATGGGATCTTTTCCTCTGCCCCCCCCTTTTTTTTTCATTCAGACCGAGTGATAAGTAAAGATGGACTTTTTGGACTGTAACTATGGATGAGACTATAACACCCCCCCCTTAATGAGAGAAAGAAAAAAAAAACACTTAAAACCTGACTTGGACAGCCAATTGTATCAGAAAAGCAGGACGTAGATGCGGCATATCTACAGAAAAATCACCACGCCGCAGATAATACCATCCTAGCATGGGGACTGCGGCTGTATCCGGGTCGTGACGCGGACAGACGACCGAGGGCCCTGTACGACCCCGGCTAACACATCGAATATCGTCAGATCGGAAAAGCGGGTAAAGAGGGATACCTCCTCAAAGAACTAAAACTACCCGAGCATTGACCCAGCCCAACCCACTGAGACAGAAGGCGCCAGAATAGGGGCCGGGTCGCGGGCTTTCTGTGGAGTAGAAAGAAGTGTGCGTGGTGATAAATCCATGCGGAGCGTAAAAGGGTGAAAATGACGAGCCCAGAGACATTAGAAGGAAAGGCTCAGCAGTTCTGCAGAGAGCTGCATACAAGCGGAGGAGCCTGCCTCCCCCCAAACCATCCCTAGCTCGGGACATTCTGCTGAAGTGCATGAAGAGCAAATTAGAGCCGCCGGAAGCTGAGGTCTGAAGTTAATCATTATCAGAATTTTTTAAAAAAAAAAAATTAATTCAAGGGATTAAGTTACGACAAATCACCCAAAAACGACGGCCTAATAATCGGATACCTAATATTTAGCTATTTGATGAAAATAGGGAACACAGGATGGTGGGTGGACCTCCCCCCCCCTCTCTCTCTCTCTCTCTCACCCCAACGCAGAGCCGCCGCCATCCTGCTTTTCTTTGAGAAGAAATGGCCGGGTAAGTGGAGACTGGTGGGTCTGCTGGACTACGGTGATAAAATAATAACTAGAACGTTAGCTAACAGATTGGCGCAAGTAGTGGATGAGATCGAACCTGTTAGGGGAGGGGGGAATTTGTTGAAGAGGCGCGGGTCGACAAGCTCCACCTAGGGGTCAGGCGGTGCACAGTTAAAGCCATTAGATCTGTTGAACTTGTCGACAAGAGTACAGACTCGGCGACCTGTTTCCAAAGGTTTGCGTTAGCTTAAGAATACTATTAACAATTCCAGCAACAGTAGCTTCTGCGGAGAGGTAATTCAGCAAACCCGAGCTGATTAAGAATTATCTAAGGTCTACAATGTCTCAGGACCGTCTTGTGCACATTTGGCCAGGCTAAGTATTGAATCAAACATCGCCAGAACAGTTAATTTTCATGCTGTGATTCGAAATTTTCCACACAAAAAAAGGGGGGCCGGGAAAGCTCCTTTTTTTTTTTAAAGTAAACATTAAGCCTATCTACCTTTTTTTTAAAAATTACTTTTTACTAATAATTATGTCTTCTGATGATCTGACCTGCATTGCAATATAAAAGGATGCTGCTTTGATGTGAATTCTTTCTCCTTATCTGCATTGTAGCATAAACAAAGATGCTAAAAACAAACGTGCTTTCTTCTCTCTGATCCTTTTATTTACCTTTATTTATATTACCATGGAGGGAAGACAGAGAACATAAAGTAACGCAGCATGCAAGCGACACTACGAGACCTTGGTGGTATGATAATCTCCGTGCTAAGTGAAGGTCAATGGACGGGGATGGGAGTTCCTGACTATATGTATGGGGTACAGATAATATAGGAATTCGGCCATATCTTTTCCTCTTAGCAAAAAAATATAGACACAGATGGATGGGGATAAGTAGAACAAATCGGAAATAAGGTTCAGGGATGAAAAGCCCACAAGCTAAATTCTAGAGGAAAGGAGACCGTCGTGAATAGGTTAATCGGTCCGACCCTACGGTATAGAAGCAAAACCATAGGGACAGCATAATAATTTTTGGCAAGAAAGCAAATTAGCTCTGACAGGGGATCGAGAAAAATTAGAATATAAATCAAGAAAGATTAAGAAAATGTCACAGGAGGACTTACACACCTACACGTGTATTGCCGCCAAAAAAAGACGACAAACTTCAGGTAAGAAAGAACGAGCCTCGACCTCGTGTGAAGGAAACTAACTCCCCAGTGACGACTCCAAAGGTCGTTATAACAGGTCATTCGCACGAGGGGCCATCTCCACACGCGCAAATAGAGGAAATACAGCCGTGGTTCCAACCTTCTGAAGGGGGCCGCTACCCATCCAGCTTCTTCCCGAAGTCCAGTGAACCAACCACTCAACCCCGATCCCGTAGGAAAGTTAAAAGATCAGATTTTGTAAAAGAATTCTTTCTTTTCTATTACACAATTATAAACACCACATTATCTGTTGAGAGTCAGGTGAGATAGCATCAGCGGTGCTTATACCCCGGACCCACAGGGCCAGGTCAGGTGAGATAGCATCAGCGGTGCTTATACCCCGGACTCACAGGGCTAGGTCAGGTGAGATAGCATCAGCGGTGCTTATACCCCGGACTCACAGGGCCAGGCGGTTGCAGACTTGGGGGAGAAGCAACGGGACCAGATGTGTGAGCGGACGAGAGAGAGAGAGAGAGAGAATCCCCGCGTCTACACTGATGACTGCCAACTTACCTGGATGGAATAGTTTATCCACGGGTCAGCCATCACCTGGTTGCAGTTGTTATCCGGTCGAGTGTACCTCGAGGATCTGTCACAGGACCGCCATTGTATCTGATTATATAATTAAACCGATTTATCTAACGGCGAAACATGCCTCAGTGGGATAATTTGCCCATAGGTCGGGAAACGTGGGCTTACAACCTGATTACAGAGGGGCGACACATACGAATCACAGAACGACAAAAGAGCGGAGGTGGTTGGTGTACTCCACCCGGGTGGCCCGGAGGATGTTCGAGACAGACAGGAACAGAGAGAGAGAGGGTGAAACACCCGCACCCAGATAAATGCCACTGCTCCCACCCGTGCGGAGGGCAAGAACGGCCCTCAGTCACGAACAGTTGGCACAAAGACATTCTGGGTCACATAGTAAATTAGAACGCCGAACCGGAGGTAGAGCTCATCGGTCCTCACCAGCTCACCTGGTGTGCAGCGAGTTACCCTTGTAGACCGTTCCTCCACCCACCCAAAACAATATCTCGACATCGCGTATCTGCTCTAACCAAAGAAAATGGCCAATACTTTATTAAGTACAGCATCGCCTCGTTAAAATGTATCGAAAGACTATTTGTTAGCCCAATAGACATTGTTCCGTTTCTAAACGCGAGACATATCACGTAATTATAGTGCACGGGTGACTCATTTAAACCATAATATGAATTTTTTATACACACCATTGAAACAATATCACGGTACCGATACATTCCGTTCTAACCCCCGCACAGCTAGCGTGGTTCAGAGAGGGGATCGCCGAAAATAATACGTTAGCCGTGCAATGGTTTACTACCTGTAATCGCATGACAAAGACCCAACAACGCCCACGAGAGAAGAATTGTTTATATTAGCAGAACGTCAAACTCGCTTCACACCTGAGGCGTTTTCTTTCTTTTTCATTACATTTGCTACCTGCGACGTCGGCTCTGTAACGATACACGCAGCTAAGGTAGGTGATTTATTTTCTGTTATCGACATGATAAGGAACCTTCCGAACCACATACGAGAGAGAGAAAGAGAGAGATGGATGGAGAGAAGAGAGAGAGAGATAGAGAGAGAGAGAGATGGATGGAGAGAAAGAGAGAGAGAGATAGAGAGAGAGAGATGGATGGAGAGAGAGAGAGAGATGACGTCAGTACAGGGGGAGGGAGGGAGAGAGAGAGAGAGTTTTAACGAAATCCAAAACTTTACTTTTTTTTTTAGAATAATTGAATTTAATAGATGCTTGGGAATTTAAAATTTTTTACCTGTTTTATTTTGTAGCCCTTTTTCTTCATATGGCAGTCTAATTTTTGCCCTAAGGAATGGAATACTGTCAGTATAATGCCTGGAAAAGGGCCTGCAAATTACTTCCGTGGCGCTACCATTTCTCTTATTTTGTGAATCTAAAATCTCGCAGTCTGGCTTGTGATTCTAATGAACCGCATAAAACTATTTGCTCACTGTCTTCAGCTGGATAATAAAGCAACAAAGCCGTCATATTCTCTGCCTGTAGCCCTACTTTATCCGAATATCATCCATGGCAAATAAAAAACAGCACTCGTTTAGAATGTCAAAAGGGTTTACTGATAACTATTAGGCTGTTTGGTAAAGAGTTGATAAAATATACTATTATTCCGCACGTGAGAATTAGAAAACTGACAGCTATTGCATTAAAGGTGGCGCTACCTAATGTCTAAGCAGCAGGAAGATTAGTTTTACAGGTAGGTCGGGGTTCATATAGACCCCAAGGATGGAACAGCAATCACATATATACGAGATGTAGGCAAAATGATAAAATTTCATCTGACGGTCAGCAAAAAGTATTTATACAAAGAGGCGGAGGACATGAGTGTAAATCGCCAAACAACGGTAAAGTCAATGCCACTGAAGATTAGGGTTTTCCTGTATTGAGGTTAGGGAAGGAATTTTCTACTAACAGATGAAATAGAGGTGAGTTTAATACTTTGGGTATCGTCGCGACTTCTAGTAAGTCAGTAAAATTTCGTTTGGTTATTGGAGGGCCATCAATGGTTTGTCCCATCCAAAACGTTTCTAAATGACTTGGCATTTTTTAGGTGTGCAATACGGGAGTGGTTCGAAAGGTTGAAACCTAGTACGTTTTAGCTCTGTGCAGTCAACAGGTGAAAAACTATTGTGTTGTTATTATAATAGAAGAATAAAAGCCAGTCGTTTAATATACAAGAAATAAAAGTTCTTTCCTGTTTGTATACAAAAATCTCAGTGAGAGTGAAATACTTCTTGGTGCATTTTGTAAACTGAGACGGTTACTGGTAGCAGACACCGCTCTTCTGTAATCTGTGGATCTGGTAGAAAAAGTGGAGTTGGTTGTTGTGCATCAGGTTAAGTTTGAAGCCATTCAGTATTTAGAGAAAATAAGTAAGCATATTGTGTAGATGAAACTATGCAGTACTCAACGATATAGTGCCCTGCCATATTAATTTAGACTCGAATAAATGAATGTATCTGAGGCTATTGGACATCATCTAGGTGGGGCTCGCAATAATATTTCTCCGTTTAGCCGTTCAGAGTGTGATCAGAATCAGTGACATATTACCAAATATCTCGCCATTTCTCGTGGATCTGTGGCCAATATTATTGCGAAGTTTACTTAGGTGGATGCCTCTGCTAAAGAGAAATGGCTTGGAAGCTCTTCGAAAAGTCATAATACCACAACAAAAACGTGTTGCCATTAATTGATACGTCTCTGGCTACCTTTAAAATTCTTCTGCTGACATCGCCCCTACAGTAGTAATGGAACAAAAAACTGTCCAACATCATCACTACCGACTTAGATACAGAGGGGGCGTGTAGCACAAAAAACCCCTTCTGTGGAATAAGAATAAAACGCTTGAAACATTTGGTCGAGGACGTGTTTGCCAAAATCCCTGGAGTATTGGCAGGGTTAGGGCTCACAGTTCACGCTTGAACCTAACGAGACCTTTCAACCTCAGTGTCCTCAACCCACGGTCATGTTTGGAAGCAAGACTGCCGTGGTACGGCCTGGAAAAAAAAAAAACAGAGTTTCTGTTTGTAGAAGGGTGCCTCAATTATGCCTGGTATTCTGCCATTTTAAAGCATGCCCTACTATTGTACATAAAGAAGACGCTACGTGCAACATCTCTCGTGTGACCGCACTCTAGAAGAATAATCAAGCCACCTACTTTCTTTTCTGGGTATCCCTGATAAGAATCCGATTGAGTAATTGTGGCAGAAAATCTCGTTAATTTAGTGCCAAACAAAGTGAAGGCTTTTCGTGCTGCAAAAAGTGGTCCGACCAAGTCCTAGCATAAAAAATTTCGCTCTTCTACTCTTTATTTCCCGTTTTCCGCATCAACAGGTGACCAAATTATCACAGCAAGACAACCATTAAAGGGCGCAGTTCTAACAAACCCTTCGTGTCGGCTGAGATCTTCCTCTACGTTAGTGACAGAATCTCGACATCAACCCGTCGGCGAACCGGCGACTTCTTTTCAATACTCAGGTAAACCGCATTTAGAAAAGTTGGACAGAAGCTGCTCTGAAAAAATTACAAACAAGTACTTTATTATCAGTTCCGGTCTTAAAAAAACAATAGATCGCATATAGCTGGAGTTGATGTCGACAGATTTCTGACGGTGGCTCCTGTACGTAACCCACCCATGTCTGACGACGTCTATACAAACGTAGCTTGGGAGGAGACTGTGTCAGTTCCTGCAGCGGTGCCTTGGCCTTTATATAACCGTGGGATCCGTGACGGACTGGATAAGATCCCGTGAATAGGATAAAAGCTTGTGGCCGTCCCCCCTGAGATCGTATCACGTAAGTAAACCTCGTCAATGGTGAAATGCAATTCCGATATTTCGAGGGCCAACAGGTGATGCCAAATAAACTAAGCCTGAAGGATAGCGTGGGACCGCCTCGGGATAAGTGAGACCAAAGCCGTTTGGTATAGAGGCCGGTTCTAGCCCGTCACGAAAGCTTTTTTCTATCGAATATAACAACTCCAAGATTAATTCCATTGCATTTCAAACTGGCACAATTTAAATTAGAAGTCGAGCGGACACAACTCGAATTATTTCATCGGGAAATAAATTTTTTTCAAAAAAAAAAAAAAGACTTTATAGGAAGCACACACACGAGAAACCACAACAATTAATCTGGTGACTCCTCAAGTTTCTCTCAATTCTCAACTGCGAAGAGGAAAGCTTTCATTTGGTGAACCTTCAGCTGACTTATCAGAAACCTAAATGGTAAATATTCCATCAGTGGCGTTTTCCGAGATTAAGCTTTAGATCGTCGCCTTCGTTTTGGATTTTGTAAAAACGGGGCAGTTATTTCTAAAGACGAAAGCAAAATGTCAACTTCACGATGCAGTAAATGACTAAGTGTGGAACACATCTAAGTTTTAGCTTCTTTTTTTTTTTCTTTTTTCACGCCACATCCAATAGGAAGGGTAGGTAACTCAATGGCTTAAACCGGAAGTGCGTAAACTGCGCGCGCAAGCGTCGAGGCGGTCGCATTCTGGGTGTTTCCGTGTGGTTCAAGATTTTTATTCTCGTGTAGTACTGACTTCAGGATAATGGTTCAATATTCAGCTTTTCTCAAAATAACGCTGTTTGTTTGTTTGTTTTCCTAACCGTGGGTGGGTCACGCAGTTCATCCGGAGGTGGTGTGTGTGTGTGTGTGTGTGTGTGTTAAACATTTCCTTGGAAGAGAACGAGTAATGGCTGCGTCGGGGTTCGGATATAGCAACGAAATCGGGTCCACAAACTGGTTCTACGGCCTTGTGATCTCTGTACTCTCCACTTGTCTTTGGGGGCGTCGTGTAGTACGCCATGCTGGTGCTTTCCCTCCTTGTAGCTGCGAAACTGCACCAAGCTAAATTAGAGAGAACGTTCCCTTTATTATAGCTCAAGCGAAAGAACAGAATCTCCAGCAATCGCTGGACTGTTCGGGCAAACAAACTACGTTTTCGCCATAAACAGGTCGGAAGATTAAAGGAGTCACTTCATCTAACGGATCTAATTAGTCATCGGACGGGTCGTCTCTCGTGAATGCATACGTCTGTTGCTTGGATGGCACAGGTGACGTGCCACAGACACGCCTAGGGTAGGCCGTAAGACCGCTCGCTTTGATGGCGGTGATGCCGTCTCATGTTTCTGTTTTATCGTTTTGTTTACGCCTAGGACCCGAAGAGACCAGCTGGAAAGACGGACGAATGCCGACGGAAATTACCGAGCGCCCGACCACGGCTGCTGTGGGGGCTTCGCCGAGCAGCCTCCTCAGTACGATTGCAGAATTCGATGGCACAGGAAAAGCCGACGGCCCAACAGTTGACCGTGTCACTACTGGCAGTACAACACACAGAAAACGCTCCAGCGCATCAGGTGATGACGACACTAATAGAGCTTACACCAGCAGAAGCCCTGATGATGTTAGTGCCCCGATCGACATTTTCACTGAAAATGAATCAAAACGGAATAAAGATAAAAACGAGAGCTCGTCAGACCCTGACACTGGAAATGTCACAGATACTACCGATAATCTAATTTCAATTAATAATAATGCAAATAAAATTACTAAAGAAACTTCAGAAGATACTAAAACTACCAAGGTTGTAGGGGATAAATACTTTACTACTGAAAGCCCCCTATTTACCCAAGGTTCAGTAATAAACATCAGTGACATGACAGCTTTTATGAACGACACATATCCGACAGCTTTCACGTCTCCCGGCGTCTACAGTGACGTGGCCATGTTCGACAGCAGGGGGCTTATCTGGACGGCCGGCTTCTTGAGCCTCAGCGTCATACTCGCGTTAGCTCTTCGCCTGTTCAGACCAGTTTATCGAGCCCAGAAAATGAAGAAACGGCAGAGAGACCCAGAGACGTCGATAGAGGAGAGACGACGAAAGCAAGACAAAATGTAAGCCAGTTACTGGAGATTTTTTTAAAATTCAGGCTTTTCTCCCTCAGCTCTCACAGTTGTGGGGCCATCATGAGCCGATAGGCTTGAGTTTAATGTTTGATGGAGGTGCAAGCGGAGTAGAGAAGTCTCTCTCCCTCTCCCCCTCTCTCCCCCACCTCTCCCATCCCCTCTCTCTCTCCCCCCTCTCCCACCCCCTCTCTCCTCCCTCTCCCACTATCTCTAGAAGCTGTCACCCTTGCCATATTTGCTTCCCCTCACTACTTGTGAAGGAACTCTCACCCCTAGTTCCTCGAAAGATGCAGACTGGCCGCCCCACGGCGGGGGAAGGGGGTCTCGGGTCTGTCCGGCGGCCCAGTCTCTCAGGGTGCGGCTTCAGACCCCCCCTTTCATTAATCACTACCGGACGAAGCCGCCGAATGGACCATCATCTCTCTTACCCATCAAAAACAAGAACTAAACCGCTTGTTACACGACGTTTTAGAACTGTTTCGCCTCCAAGATTAAAATTACATTCCGAGTATGCGAGAAAAGAGAAGAAATATATAGCTAAGAGATTCCTGCAGGCCCGTGAAAGACGAAAGGCAACAGCCATTATTTGTTTTTCTCAGAGATTTTCCTCGTGAAAGTATCGCACCAGCTGATGGTTAACTCCCTACCTGCGGGGACAACCCGGACTGCGCCAGCGCTTTCGTGGTCCACTCATCCCTTTGTGTATAGGTAAACTTACGACCGGTTTATTATTTATTTTAAAAATCAAAAACAAAACAAAAAAAAAGCAGCAACGCGAGGTAAATTATTTTAACTTAAGAAAAGCAGCTGTAAGATCCTTTGACGCAAAATGGCCAGAGATTAATCTTCAACACGTAACAACAACAGCAGCAGCAGCAGCAACAACAACAACAGTTTGCGGTATAAATATTCGATAAAAGCGACTGGCTTAAAGATGATCATGACATCATAATCGGCCTAACAGTGGACAAAACACAAAGCCGTCTTTAATGAGTCAGCGAATACCATCTAAAGGCCTTTATCGGTAGACGTCGTGCATTTGTCTACAATAAGTTAAGAGATGGGAGATTTTGTGTGGCGTAAATTCCGGTCTTTACAAACAGACATCTCGGAGAGGAGATACGTGAGGAGCCGTTATGTTGCTCCTGCTCTATCGTCTCTTTAAAAACTTGGTTGCTCTTGTCACAGCCGTACAGGTGCCTGACTGACAGCAGTAAAAAGATACCCAAGTTTGAAAGAACACCTGTTTATTCTAGAACCATGCAAAGCAGTGGCAGATGACAAGTAGGGTTTTAGTGCAGCCCTTAATCCTGGCCTGGGAGGCCGCAGTCCACTTCTAGCGCCCGGTGATCGGTCAGCCCAGAGCGTTCGTTGTACGTTAGTTACACTGTGGGGTTGGGTAGTGTCTGGGCTAGGGTCAGCCAGCCTGGGGCTTGTCATGTGACTGGGATAGACGGCGTCGATTTACTGGTGCCAGGTTTCGGTATGCTGTTATTCTAACGTGTTTGATATTCTTGCGTTCACAGACTAGTATCTAGTAAAATCTGGTTTCCAGGTACATTTATTGCTCTTAGTTCTTTCACTTCTTCCTTTTCTTATGAATCAGTGATAATTTATACGGTGGGTTTAAATGGCCGTGTACAGAGGAACACCACGTGGTTACGTTCTTTAATCTATCCCTTTTTATGATACTGTAGCTCGGAGGTTAGGTAAAGTGAACGTATAAAGAAGTCGAGAGGTACCCTTTTCACCGAATCTTCTCGCGTAAACGCGGATATTAAGGGACGGGCCACCCGCCAATAAGAAGCTGTTTTATTGGCCATATTGGTAATCCTCGCACAACAGAATCACGCCCGTGGCCTGAAGTCGGGACGCCGTTCCCACTGCTAGCTACAACAACGCCATTGTTTCCACGAGACGCATTCGTCCTTTAGCAGTGCAAAACTGGGTGTTCATCACAGCTGAAAAACGGGGGGGGCACGTCTTTTCCCTCAAATTACCCATAATTATATAGGTATATACGGTGTTGATATCATATTTTTACCGTAAGTAAAATGATATCTTGTATTATATACGGTCGCCAAAAATTCTTTAAAAGTCGCAAAATTTTTGCACAACAACAGCAGCGAATAAATATGGTGTCCAGCAGTCATCTGTCTACATCATTTATTGATCTATTTTAACTCTTTGGTGTCCAGCAGTCATCTGTCTACATCATTTATTGATCTATTTTAACTCTTTGGTGTCCAGCAGTCATCTGTTTACATTATTTATTGATCTATTTTAACTCTTTGGTGTCCAGCAGTCATCTGTCTACATTATTTATTGATCTATTTTAACTCTTTGGTGTCCAGCAGTCATCTGTCTACATCATTTATTGATCTATTTTAACTCTTTGGTGTCCAGCAGTCATCTGTCTACATCATTTATTGATCTATTTTAACTCTTTGGTGTCCAGCAGTCATCTGTTGATCTATTTTAACTCGTTGGTGTCCAGCAGTCATCTGTTGATCTATTTTAACTCTTTGGTTTCCAGCAGTCATCTGTTGATCTATTTTAACTCTTTGGTGTCCAATATTTATTATGTCTTTTTATAATAAGATAAAATACACAGATGAAATACTGTTTTGCTTCATATGTGACGCGTTGATTGTCTTTTACTGTCATGTTTTGTATTATTTGTGATTAGTATACTTTGTTTGTTTTTTTGCCTATTGAAATTTAAAATAAAAATATGTAAATAAATGTAATTTGCGTAGTAATCAATCATTTCACAGAATTAGGTGGAGATATGTTACAATGTTTAATCTTTTTCAATCCAGGATACAAACAAATCAGACGCCTTCATATGGTTGAAATCAAGCACGTGTGTGCTTCAGCATCACCTACAAAATGTATATTGCGCATATTTTTAATGGAATATAGTTTATATGGGTATATTTAAATGTATATGAGTAAAAATACACGCCCGTAATGTTTACACGTGTACGCGTCTTGGGATTCGAGATTCCGAGTTGGAGTTCTCATCTGGCTACAGTTACAAATGCAAGAGAAAAATGGGATTAGTGGGTAAAATGAATGTTATACTAAGGTAATCGGGATCTTGGCATTGTCAGGTAGCTCTATAAATACCGGGATTCAAACACTTTTAGAGTATGCAGTAGAGGCGTGGTAGGCATAAGCTAAAAATGGCTTTGAGAGACTTCAAAGGTTTGCTAGGGTGACGAGTAGTTTGTCATCTCGTTTAGAAAGACAAGCCTCAAAGGCTTTAGGTGACTCGTTTGACTTGTTGGGGAGGGGCGTGGTTAAATCTGTCAAATATTTAAATTTATACCTTGGTCCAGGTGAATTCTTTTATTCTGACACAGTCTGTGTTAGGATCGTCTGTCGCCAACTTCATCAACACAAGTAAGAACATTTCCAAAACTAGGCTTCACGTTTACAATCTTTCTGTAGGGAGGGTGTGTGTGTTCCATAATTGATGGAACAGTCTCCGAATCCTATACTTCAGTAATAAGATCAGCTGGGCAGCTGCGCTTTGATTTTACATCAAAGGATAATCCACCACAGAAAAAGAGGCATAAGACTTTCAAACAGCTTAGTCAAGTACTTCTGCTGGCGACCACTTACACTGTAACACGGTCTTTTTTGTACAGTTCAAGACTGATTCCATATATAATAGACTCCGTTAATTTTTGGCGTTCGGCAATGGCACGCGGTTCCTCCTCACGACCCTTTCCTCCACGAGGCCCCACAAGAAAAGGTGTAGGCGTTAGATCACAAGATCTCGGAAGCCATTCGACGAAAACGCGTCTATCGCCAGCCATTGTCAAACTGTACAATGGTACGGGTGGATGTCCCCATCTTGCTTGTGCCATACATTTCCCGCATTGAAATATCTACAATGTGACCTCGCCTGTGACCCCGTCCTCAAGAAAAATTGGGCCAACCCTGTCACCACTCCAGACCCCTGCCCAAATCATGGCGCCAGAGGTGGTAGGCAGTTCAATGGTTTTCTTGTACATCTAGGATTTATGTCTGCTGACGTTGCCTATTTAGCTTGAAAATGTTGTCCTACAATGTGGAACTCTCAGCAAACTACATCTCTCAAAATTCCGTTGGTAATTGTCTTCACTTAAGCGTGTAGACCCCGCGCACCGGTAACATCTTCTTTATCTGTTCCGTCTTCACTGCATGACGCATCGTCGCAGAGAAATGATCATTTTGGAGTCTTCAGCAGTCCGAATGATGGAGCTCCTGCCTTCTGATCCCGAGTTCTCCCTTCCTGTCGTTCTGGACCCTGTACTCTTTCTCTTTCAGAGCGAGCCGCAGCTTGTTTAAAGCGAGCAGCTACGAAATTCCTCCGGGTCTCGACTCCCCTATTCAGAGAGCATACGGGTCTTTCAACTACGCATACCCACTGTCCTACCCGTCCTGCTTGCCACCTGGGGGAGTGCCCTTGGTCCGGTCTGAAGTCTCTACAGCCAGTAACTTCTCTGACAGCAGCTGCTGTTCATCCAATAAAAGGTGAGTACAGTTACAAGTTCTTCGTGTGAAACATGTTTTTTGTAACGAATGGATCGATCACAGTTGCTTTATTACTATAACTTCATTGCTTACCAGGTATTTATTTATTTTTGATTTGCAGTAAATCTAAGAAAAAGTCCGAGTCGGATAATCTTAATCTCCATTTAACAAGAATACTGTCAAGGGACCTGTAAGTGTATATATATATATATTTATAAGAGAGAGAGAGAGAGATATGACGTAGGTACAGAGAGAGACATGACGTCAGTAAAGAGATATGGCGTAGGTACAGAGAGAGACATGACGTCAGTAAAGAGATATGACGTAGGTACAGAGAGACATGACGTCAGTAAGAGAGATGACGTAGGTACAGAGAGAGATATGACGTAGGTACAGAGAGAGACATGACGTCAGTAAAGAGAGATGACGTAGGTACAGAGAGAGACATGACGTCAGTAAAGAGATATGACGTAGGTACAGAGAGACATGACGTCAGTAAAGAGATATGACGTAGGTACAGAGAGAGACATGACGTCAGTAAAGAGATATGACGTAGGTACAGAGAGAGGACATGACGTCAGTATAGAGATATGGCGTAGGTACAGAGAGAGACATGACGTCAGTAAAGAGATATGACGTAGGTACAGAGACATGACTTCAGTAAAGAGATATGACGTAGGTACAGAGAGAGGACATGACGTCAGTATAGAGATATGGCGTAGGTACAGAGAGAGACATGACGTAAGTAAAGAGATATGACGTAGGCACAGAGAGAGAGATGACGTAGGTACAGAGACATGACTTCAGTAAAGAGATATGACGTAGGTACAGAGAGAGACATGACGTCAGTAAAGAGATATGACGTAGGTACAGAGAGAGACATGACGTCAGTAAAGAGATATGACGTAGGTACAGAGAGAGACATGACTTCAGTATAGAGATATTACGTAGGTACAGAGAGTGACATGACGTCAGTAAAGAGATATGACGTAGGCACAGAGAGACATGACGTCAGTAAAGAGAGATGACGTAGGTACAGAGACATGACTTCAGTAAAGAGATATGACGTAGGTACAGAGAGAGACATGACGTCAGTATAGAGATATGGCGTAGGTACAGAGAGAGACATGACGTAAGTAAAGAGATATGACGTAGGCACAGAGAGAGATGACGTAGGTACAGAGACATGACTTCAGTAAAGAGATATGACGTAGGTACAGAGAGAGACATGACGTCAGTAAAGAGATATGGCGTAGGTACAGAGAGAGACATGACGTCAGTAAAGAGAGATGACGTAGGTACAGAGACATGACTTCAGTAAAGAGATATGACGTAGGTACAGAGAGAGACATGACGTCAGTATAGAGATATGGCGTAGGTACAGAGAGAGACATGACGTAAGTAAAGAGATATGACGTAGGCACAGAGAGAGATGACGTAGGTACAGAGACATGACTTCAGTAAAGAGATATGACGTAGGTACAGAGAGAGACATGACGTCAGTAAAGAGATATGGCGTAGGTACAGAGAGACATGACGTCAGTACAGAGATATGACGTAGGCACAGAGAGAGAGATGACGTAGGTACAGAGAGAGACATGACGTCAGTAAAGAGATATGACGTAGGTACAGAGAGAGACATGACGTCAGTAAAGAGATATGGCGTAGGTACAGAGAGAGACATGACGTCAGTACAGATATATATGACGTTAGTACAGAGAGAGGGAGACAGACAGAGAGAGATCGAGAAGATTATATTCAGTGATATATATAAACTTAAATGCTCTGAGCATCGAGTAAACTTTGTGGATAGGAAGTCTACAGAAGACTCCGGTATAAAACCTGGGAAAAACAACAACAAACATTTAAGATGAGATGCTAAGCACGCACCTGCTGTGGTGTGAATGTCTTGAGAAGAAACGTCTACCCGAATGCAGGTTCAGTCCCACCCCCTTCGTTCATTCTTATCAGACTTTCACGGTCCGACTCGTATGCTGCAGTTTGAAACTAAAATCTTGTAGCTTGGCACTCGAGTTTTATTAGCGCAAATATGTTCAATTTAAAATGTGTGAAAAAATGACTCATCTATTTTTTAAAAATCTACTTTGTTCAGAGATCAGCCATTGAACTTGGCCGCGGTTTATAGGAACAACTGGGACATGCAGTTCACCCCTGGCGGAACCTCCCCAGAAATGTAGGTACCTTTTATCACGGTTCATAGCGCTAGCAGTCTCTACTGAGAGACTGCGTTGTTTGACAGAGAATGTCGGCGGCCACACGCCTGATTAAGGTGGAATCCGCGTCTCAGCTCTGCACGAGATGTTCGCTGTTTGTCGGACTTGTCCAACCTTTCTTCTCCACTATCCGTCAGTGAACGGCACTGGGTGGCGGCTACAAACCAACACAGGACCCTGCCCAGGTATAGAGTCGATGTCACGGTCTCACTGCGGGGCCGGCTCGTCGTCACTAAGAAGAACAGGCCACCAGGTGTTAATTCCAACATAAGACTATGATAATTATAATAAATATTATGGTTATTTATCAGATCGTTTGACTAAAACGAATTTAGAAACGCCAGTCATCCTTTATTACACCGATGTGTAATTATACTTACCTGTGAGAGCTCTTCGTTCAATTCTCATTTATCAATCAACTCGGAAAAAATATGGCGCATTTAGAAATAGTTGAAGAGCCAGATTAGCCATCAGATTTGCTGTGCCGTTCCAATCGGTGAAATAAATCTTTAAGAAAGAAGAAAGAAAAAAGACATCTGTGATATTTTTTCCTATATACAGCTTACAACTGACTAACTATTCTTCCTTTTACTTTGCTAGGCTTTCCTATGTTTACCATCCTTCTGAAAACCGTCTGATTCCCGAAGTTGATGCCTGACAAATTTTTACCGATTTCATCTCATCTCATCATTAAGAAATATTCAAGATAAACAAGCGTCGTCTTTTCTCTGTGACAGATACTTCGAGAACAATTATTTTGAACTCCCAGAGGCACCATTTTCCCTACCTGCGCGCAATTATTTACTGACAACAAAGAATCGAAGTGGATGAGACTCGCATCAGTACAAACTACAGCAAAGAACCCTCACTTTATCATTCCAACTGACACCAACCAATAAAAATAACTTAACTTTGATTTTTGTTTTGCTTTGTATTTTTTCTGCGAAAATTACATCAAACCATTGTGTTTGTGTGGGTTCAGTGTGGCAAATCAATATAACTAACAGTGTTTCAAACATCTAAAGACTACAAGAAGACAAAAGATGTCCTATGAAGTAATGTTTGTCTTTTGTATGGGGGCGCGTTGGTTAACATTATAGCAAAGAAACAACAGCTCTGGTTTTACACAATTGTCATAAACTGATACCATGCAGTAGACGTCAAAAAGTGACGTAAACATGTATTTATTTTTTAAGGAGGTAGACTTACGTATTTAAATACCAAAGTTCTTATTCTATACTATTCACCAGACTATAGCCTCATTCAGTTTGGAGATGGACAAGATTAGGCGTAAAAGCGACGTGTGTCTTTGTTGTTTATGGAAATGGCAGTTCTTGGGCATATCTGCTATAGATCATTGATTGTATCCTACACGAGGAACTGCCCGAAATATGTTAGGATAACGTGTCAGTTTACACGGGCTTGCGCTACAAAGCGGAAAGTTAGGGCGGGACCCCTCCCTATTTCGTGCAAAGTCGCAGACTGTGGCATTGTTTCTTGAATTACAACTAACTCCATAATTCAGGGAGAGGTTGTCTGGGCATAATTACGGATATTACTGCCTTCAAACCTGCCTCCCTTCTCGGAAAATATGAGTGTTGCCATTCCCTGTCTTCTGTTTTGGCCGACATGATGATTTCACCCCACACCATAATGGAGCTAACTCGACCTTGACTGTTTCTTTATAGCGCCCGTCTTCACGTCATTACCTCTGTACTCCCGGATTGGCCAGGAGACATCACGTGACCGACTACTCAGCTGTCGTGACGGGTGCATCAGTCAGTCAACCATTCAAAGTTAATAAAACTCGACACTCTGTCTGAACATGACTCTCACCAGCAGCATTTCACTAGCTTCGTCTGGAAGCCGCTGTTTACTGGTGCGTGGAGAAACGACTGCTTGGCCACAGCTCCTACAACGGTGAAGATCGCTAAGGTAGACAAAGAACACTCCCCTGTTTATCAGAGTTACAAGACCTTCCGGGAGCGTGGAATGGTCAGCTTCACGTGCGCCATCACCGCTGGTTGCAGAAACTGAAGTGACTACGGGTAGTTACAGTCACGGATGACAGGTTTAGAGATTTTATCTGCGCAATAAAACCGGATAAGGCCGAGCGTGGGGACGACGACTGTCTGTAGAAGAATTTAGCCGTGTTTGGCTGTGGTTGCAGGAGAGGAGAGAGACGAAATGGATAGTTTGCAAGCTCTTGAAATTGTGAGAGCGAGCTTATTCCACAGTAAGAAGAGGTGGATGGGTGGATTTGAGAACAGCATTCAAATAAATCGTTATGGGTACGGCTGTGCGTAGGGTATAACTCGTGGCGTGTTTGCGGCATCTGAATGATTTTGTTAAAGAAATCTTACAAAAGGAACTTGATGAGATCAGTTCTGTTCACAGAAAGAACCCCTCCACAGTATAATAATAATAATAATAATTCGTGGTGCATTTCTCCTCACATGGTGGATGATGGGCTCCGGCTGAACACCATTGTCATAGCCCGACGAACTACCTCCTATTCTCTCTCACATGGGCGGGCATTGCGGGTCCGGGCCCGCCCCTCAATGTAAACAACCCCCCTCATTTTATGCAAAGCATCCCGGCCCGGCCCTGATAAATCTCTCACTGGGCCTAAAGCCGGGAGGAGCCGGCTAGTGTGCCACGGTCGTCCAGTCCTTGCCCCAGGGGTCGTGATGGCCCGGGTCTTTTAGCTGCAGGCCCGTTAAAAAAATCACTGTACCCCACCCCGAGAAAATTTAATGCCCGTCCTGGGATTTATTTCTCCCTTCCCCACCCCCTCTTTCTAAGCCCTGACCGCGTGCTATAGCAACAGCAGCAACAACAACAACAACAACAACTGCTGGGGTCAGTAGACAATTTACATCACAAAAGATGGATGACGCAGCTGGCTGGGCTCCGGGGAAAAGCTTGGTGCGGACTTGCTATTCCCCCTGACCGGTCGCACACCAGCCAGCCAGCCAGCCGACTGTAACCCCTGTGGAACTGTCGGGGAAAATAAGTCTGAAGAGCTTTGTAATTAAATCTCTGCATCCGGATCGAGGGACAGCGTCTCGTCGTTCTGGCAACTGACCACGTGTCCGTGGAAAGTAAGATGGCGCCCGACCGCCTTGTCACCAGAGAACACCTTTAGAGGATACGCCCTTCACTGCGATGTCTGAAAAGTGCAAAGTAAGATCGTCTGTTTATATCGACTGTATCTCTTGCAAATTTATTGAGATCCTATAGAGCTAATCCACCCATACCTGTTCTGGGTTGAGGAAAAGAAGCCTTGACTTTGTCGTCTGCGTGTGTCGTTGCTCGGCGCGGGAGAGGATGAGATGACAACCTCCCGACTCTGTTTCTGCGATGATGTCGACCCTGGTACGAACGCAGCAAGGTTAACGTGTCTTCCAGTGTGGGAAGTGGGAAGCAAGTCCGTCAGTAAATATGTGTAGAATCTTCAGTTGTGTGGGTAGCATTGGTGGTATTAAAACTAGGATAATTCTTTCTCTCGCAAATGACTCCTAGCTATATATCACCAGTTTCCCTAATAATAATAATAATAATATAATAATAATAATAATAATAATAATAATAATAATTCTTACTCTTCTTATTGTTGTTGTTGCTATTATTTCTATTATTAGATAAAAGAGGATTTTGTTGAAAAAGCAAACTCAAACTTCAGTCGTTTGCTGCCCAGATCGGTTACTGATGACATGTACAGCTTAAACTGTTATCATCATTTCTAAAATTATATGCAGGAACTTAGCGTAAATAAGGAGACATCCTCCCCCGCCCCCTGAAACTCCACTCAGATGACAAGTGCATGATTGTAGGCCGTAGAACAGATACAGGCCACGAGAAGCCCGAATTTGTCACACAGAGTCATTGTCAGAAACAGGAGTTTCGCTGGAATTGATGCGCATCCAGAGGGACATCTGGTTGGGCAACGGGAGATGAGTAGAAGCCAGTTGAGAATCCCCGAGGCACTGGATTGATATCCTGCTGTTAACTGTTAGCAGCAGGATTGTTCCAAGGCACTGGATTGATATCCTGCTGTTAACTGTTAGCAGCAGGATTGTTCCAAGGCACTGGATTGATATCCTGCTGTTAACTGTTAGCAGCAGGATTGTTCCAAGGCACTGGATTGATATCCTGCTGTTAACTGTTAGCAGCAGGATTGTTCCAAGGCACTGGATTGATATCCTGCTGTTAACTGTTAGCAGCAGGATTGTTCCAAGGCACTGGATTGATATTCTGCTGTTAACTGTTAGCAGCAGGATTGTTCCAAGGCACTGGATTGATATCCTGCTGTTAACTGTTAGCAGCAGGATTGTTCCAAGGCACTGGATTGATATCCTGCTGTTAACTATTAGCAGCAGGATTGTCCACTCATGTTCACAACATCCTGGACACCAAAACTCCTCACACACCCCCCACGCAATATCAATAATTGACTGCAGAAGGCAATGCGGCCGCTACCATGCCCCCTTTTTGCCTTTTAGCATACTGTTGTATATTTTTTTAGAGTCCAGGCTTTCATAGTTTTCAGGCAGTGGTTGTTTTATGGGTTTCCTGCACAAGAATTTGTATTGAACCATTTTGCAAACCATAACACACTGCAGCAGTCTGTCTGTCATGGTGTGGAGGGCAATTTGGCCACGACAGTGATAACTTGTGGTTGGCAAGGGAACCAACTTCTAACCCTGACATATCAGCATTTTTTGATAGATATTTTCTACTTTCCTATGTTATCTGTCAGCTGTCTAAAGCAAGCAATATTTTTACAGAAGATTTTCCAGGTTTTGGTGCCCATGCAACCCAAAGATGGAAAGAGAGTTAGACTATCTATCAGAACTCTTCATGGCTTGGCTAGTAACTGGCTGTAAATCTCATTGAGCCTGTGTGAGCTGTCCTCAACCAATCTCTGCAAAAGTGTTCCTGTACACTCACTTAAAGACTTCCTAATACTGATTCCATGATAGGAAGAGGCTGCAATTCTTGAACCAAGACTGCTGATTTTTGTCCATACAACCTTGCGTATGGCATCGCCAATTATTGGCCCTATTCATTTTGTGCTAATGCTATGTATGGTTTCAGAATAAAATTTTAAATAGTAAAGCTATGGAATTAATTAGCTATATTAACATTTATTTTTGTTTTTTTAATTTTAAAGTATGCAGAGTTCTTAATAGATTTACTGAGTTTAGATTGTAGATGATTGAATTGAGTGAGAGCTGAAAGATGTTTTCAAAAATAATTAAAACCTTTATCATGTGGACAGTAAAAAATTCTTTTATTTTTCTTTCTAATTAGTATCAGCAAAGATTGTTATTAAGAAAAGTTGATCGATTAATAGACTCATACATGAATGGAATAAATTATCGTCAGTGGCATTTAACAATGATAGTATTTACCACTTAAAAAATTATGGTGATAGGCATTCTTTTCTACTGAAGGTTCTTAATGACGCTATTTTCTTGTCTCTGTGTAAAAACTAAATTAAAATATTTTTTAGCTTAGAATGTCTCTTCAGGAATGTTGCAAACATTGAATAGCATATATATTATTTATAGTTTATATTTTTAGGGCAAAAATGAAAAGCATGCAATATCACTTTCTCCACTGTCTAACATAATGGTTGAGGTTGAAAAAAATGAGTTGGATCCAGCTGAACTTATCATAAAGAAAAATAATCTTACTGCTTTTGAAAGAAGGGTAAATGAGACCCAAGAGGAACTCAGAAAGGTTTTTACTCGAGTGGAAAAGGTAAGCATGTAGATAAATTTTTTAAAAAATTGTTGAATAATATCAGCCATTTATTGAGTTTATGTCAAAATATTTATGCAACAGAACATCTGATAACATTTAAATCTTGTGTTTATTCAGGTGAGAGATTTGCATAGACAAGGTACCCACACCATCTTTGCAGCAGATTCATTACCACTAATTTCTAAAGATATTTTAGTCTTTTTCTAATAAACTATCAAACTAATGGATTCATTTAATGATTTTCAGATTTTATGACAGTTAAATTTTGTATGGTTTTATGATGGAAACAATTTGGCAGATGTTCATAAAATCGTGAAGTGAAGCCACATTATTTATCATTAAAAATTATGACATTTGAGGTTTAAAATGATTTTACTAATTTATCTTTAACAAGCTTCTCCAGTTTTCATTGGTTTTCTAAAAAAATAATAAAATCACCAAAAGAGTTATGCTGAATATTTATTACATAGAGTATCAAATTTTACAAATAAAAATTGTTTTTTTTACTATTAAATAGCTGTGAGGTATTTTTTTTATGGCTTACGCATTAAAATTGTAAAACCCAATTTTCTGTAAGCCATGCTATCTTGATTTGTAAATAGAGATGGAACACACTTTTTAATAAAAACAAAAAAATGTGCATAAATTTTAAATTTTATTTGTCATATCAAATTTCAACATTGTAGATCTATGGAGAATATGAAGAAAGCAGAAAGTTATACAGTAGCAAGATTGCTACTCTGGAACTGCTCCATGACATTGTAAGTACAAATTTTGCAAAATTAAAGTTGTTCTAAGAAACTCAATTTTTTTAAAAATGCTGAAAAATTTCAGTTATTAGGTTACATGTTCAAATGGTTTTAGTTTAAAACGGGAAAATTTGAAGTTTGCTTTTTCTTTTTAAATCTTAGTTAAAATCTCTAGATAAGTGTGATAAAACTTAAATAATAACTGATCAGTACTTGCCAGGGTAGAGGAGGAAGTTGTCTTGTCTGTATCAATTAGAGTTTTTAGACTTATTGCACAGTTGATGCTATGAATTGTAGACCAAGAAGTAGATTGGAATAGATTTTTAAAGTGTCTTCCATTTCAGAAGTGGGAAAGAAAAAATGTTTTATTTAAAGGAAATTTTCCTTTTTGTAGCTTTTCTTTAATGGAAAAGGCCAGGAAGAGATTTTTATTTAATTTGAGTGAAGTTAAATTTTTGAAAACCTTTTTATAGGTTTTTTTTTTTTTTTTTACAAACAAACAAGGTAAAAGGGATTTCGGTGGAGACAACAAGCAATGCAGGGAATTCATAAGAAAAATATTTATATATTTGCATCTTTTTTGTTTGTTTTTTAGCAAGAACTTGAGAATATACTTCAAGATGAGGTTAAAAACAAAAAGGTAAGTTTTCTTAGTGCATATATATATATACACACAACCACTCCTCGTTTAGCGACCAGGTTCCGTTCCAAAGACCAGGTTGTTAAGCGAAATGGTCGCTGAGTGAACGGTCACGGCAGACATTGGGTTATAAGGCTTATGAGTTTATTTCAGCCTTCCATACTCAATTTCTTTTATCCTTCATGAAGTATCGACATTTTTAACATTTGATACGTACATTCTACTCCAAAAATCTCTTTAATTCTAACATATTTTTGCCATAATTTATTACCTTTTAAATCTTTGCATGTCTTTACGACTGTTTGAGCCTTATGAACATTTTTTAAGCTTTGGTCTAATACTGTATGTACTCTATGTAGCTTTTCTTTTAGCATAAACCTTAAGTTTGTTTTACTACTAATTTCACCTTTGCATAATTTTTTTGTATACAAGAAGCCTAAATAGAAACAAAAAAGTTAAATGAAACTCAATGTAATATGAAAAGTTGGTTTATTATGTACACAATATACGCATAATAATATTTAATACAAAATCAGATTTTACAATTAAACATAAATTTAATCGGATATAAATCCTTTGAAGAAGTCATCCTTTTCCATGTTTTCTTCTGAAACGTTGGATACGCTGGCATTGCTGGTTGATGGCTAAGGCTCGTCTGCTTCTTCTATGTTTGTGGCTGGGGTTGGCGATGGTGAGAGAAGTGGGGATGTGGAAGGAGTAACTTTCTTAAAGAACCCACTAAGTTTGGTTTCCACGGGTTTTTTCTTTTTTTTCTTCATATATTTCACGATAACACCTTAAGATTTCATGCATTTGCCGATCTACTTTTCCAAAACGTTCTACATTTGGATCCATACTTTCTAATTCTGATAAACTTTTGTTAACATCCATGGAAAAAAACAGCCAAACTTTTTACACTGAACTTTTTGGGCTCATGTTATATTTTTTCTTCTTCCTCTTCCGCAACCCTTTGTGCTTCCAATTCTGCTTCAAAATCAATCAAACCTTTGTAGGAAAGCTCTCCGTTGGTGTAGGCTGTCAAATTTTTCACATCTTCAGCATCGACTTCTAAATCGAGGGATTTGGTGAGAGTCACAATTTCTTTATTTATTTTGTCCAAATTTTCGTTTTGGCCGAATCCTTCAAAGTTATTTACAAAAACAGAGAAATGTTTTCCGCACTTTTCCCAAATCCCTGGCATGCATTTCACACCAACATCCTCCTATGCTGCTGCGATGTTTTTGATACAATGGAGGATATTGTATTCTTTCCAAAACTCGCACAATGTTTGTGTATTATCCTCCGTTGTGGCTATGGCTTTGGCAAACGTTGCACATAAATAGTGTGCTTTGAATGTTGCAATAGCTCCCTGGTCCATAGGCTGCAGGATAGAGGTGGTGGTTTTTGGTAGACAAACTACCTTTATATCTGGGTTGACATCGTTGAGATGTGGGGAATGTTCAGATGCATTCTTGAGGGTCAGGAGAATTTTAAAACGAATTCCCTTTTGCAAACAATATTCCTTTACTTTGAGTATGAAACAATTCATGAACCAATCCTCGAATAGGGCTTGCGTCATTCATGCCTTCCAATTGGATTGGTAGTAAATGGGCAGTGTGTGCTTGCTTATGTTTTTGAACGCACATGGGTTTCCTGAATGGTAGATTAAAAAAGGCTTCAGCTTGAATCTGGTGACATTTCCTCCCAATAGCAAGGTTACTCTATCCTTAAATGCTTTAAATCCAGGCATTGATTTGGTCTCCTTGTGTATGTAGGTCCATTCTGGCATTTTTTCCCGATGTAATCTTGTTTCATCAACATTGAATATCTGCTCAGGCAAATAGTTCCCTTCTGCGATGATATCATCAAATTCATCCAGAAAACGTTCGGCAGCTCCTCCATCAGCACTTGCAGCTTCACCACTTATGCTTTTCTTGTGGAGATTAAATCTTTGCTGAAACCGCATAAACCAGCCATGGCTGGCAGTGAATATTTTGGTGCACTCCTCACCTGCTCATTCCTTCAGTGTGTCACAAAGGCTGCTTGCCTTAGCCTGATGGTAAGAAGGCTAATCAGCATCCTCTTTTGTATCTGATCCTCGATCCAAATTATACGCAGTTTTTCCATTTCGTGGATGAGGCCTTTTCGCTGTCTTGTTATAATAGTTTTCACTCCTGGTGATCCTTTCATCACCTCTCTGATCCTTTCCTTATCCTTCAAAATGGTGGAGATGGTGGAATGGGCCAGGCCTTCATCGCGTGCAATATTGTTGACCTTCTTCCAAGCATCATACACTTTGATGATCTTCATTTTCAAATCAAGATCGATGGGTTTCCTATGCTTTTTGCTACTTCCTTCAGCTGAACTGGTGTTCATTCTCTTTGAAGACATCTTGGTTTGGGGTAAAATGTGCATAAACACTAAATAAACAAGTGAAAATAAGAGCGGGTTATGTGCGATGCTAACTGTAATAGCGAACAACACAGAGAGATGCAGAGCTGGTCGGTGGTTGCTGCCTTCTCACCCAGATGAAGTTCTCATACAACTACACTGGCGTTACTCTCACTCGGGTGTGCGTTGTTGTCAGGTGTATGAAATTTAGTCATAAATGCACGCAGTTGTCGGTAAACAATTTTTTGTTTTTGTAAAATTGTGGTCGTATTTTCGAATGGTCATTAACCAAGGAGTGGCTGTATAATATATCTTGCACACACGCGCACACACACACACACACACACACACACACACACCACACACACACACACACACACAACACACACACACACACTGTGTATTTTCTAACTTTCTAAGTAATTTTAAAAAGCAGAAAAATCAGGAGTTTATCTTAGAATTAAATATAAAAATGAGATGGTATATATGATAGAACACTATTTGGTTCTTTGTTGAAAGTAAAGCAAAGCTGATTATTTTTCTTTTAAATATACAAATGTTTTGCTTCTTTTAAAAAACTCTTATGCATATTTCTTTTAGCTAAAAATCTGAAATTATTTTCATTTTCTTTTTTGTCAATATTCTGTTATGACGGTTTTCGACAATATCTCTAACTTTCCAAAATTTTGTCTTATGTATACATTAAAGAAAAAGTCAGTAGTCAATAATGCAAAATAATTCTATGGTAGTGCATTATTATTTCAACCAAAACATGTTAACTTAGGTATGTACGTATTTTTGCTCAAAGTTTTGCTTAACTAGACAGTCTCTGATTCAAAGGAAGCTTTTTTCATGTGTATCCTTTTTCAACTTAATGTTTGCTGTTAATAGGTATATTCTCTAGTCTTTGTCATTTTATTTACTTACATAAAAATATTTCTCTAATTATTACTAGGAAACTAAAGGACACCATTTGCAAGTAATATTAAAAAAAATATACATGTAAATATTTTAAATGAATTTTAAAATGTAAGAAAATAGAAACATTTCTTTGCTAATTTTAAATATTATTTTTAATAAAATTGATAATATTTATATCATACATCTCTAAAAAAAATATCAATTTGAAAAAATTTTAAAAATAATTAACTGTTCTGTTCCCAATTTTATTAAAGTATTCTGAATAGTGTGTGGGCTCTAGAAAGGTGTGACCAATGCTGCTATCTCCTAGTTACTGTTGTATACTGTCTCTCTCTCTCTGAAATAATTCTACAAACTGTCCAGAATTTAAGATTATTTTATCTTTATCAGCAGAATGCATGACCCAGAAAGGTAAGTCTGCAAAAAAAAACAACAAAAACTGCTGCCGTACTGTGCGTGCCACACACACCTAGCCCTACACTCTATACTGGTTACCAGCAGAACTTCTGCACTGCACCTGTTAGTGAGCTGGAGAGAAATTTATATAAATCTTGGACTTTTTTTTTTTCTTGCTATATTCTTTTTACTATCAATATCCCAACAAAACAATTTATTTTGCTCAAGGTAAAACACACATTCATGGGTGTATTTAATTAATGAGGAGTTATTTCCCCTATAGTGCGTGTTGCAATTTAAGTCTGAATTAAAAAAAAAAGAAGAAAAGTTTAGAAAAAAACTGCCATACTTCTGATTGTTTTCCGTAAGAAACTTGCTTTCTAAAATCTAGTAGTTATGGCCTAATCAATCACACATTTAAAAATACCAGGACTATTAAAACATTTATATTTGTAACTATGAATACTTTTTGCTATGCTACTTTCATTTTTTTTTTTTTTCACTTGAGAAAAGTGTTGCCACTATTTCTATGGTTAATTGTGAAGGAACTGTGATAATTAACAAAGAAAGCCATTGCATATTACTTTGCATATTTTTTCTTTAGCAAGCTTTTTATTGTATGTTGCATGGTTTCTATAAACATACTACATTTTGCATGTACAGTATATTGAAATTGCATTCTGTACAATTTATAATATAACAAGATTTTTAAAAAATGACTGGCTCTTCATGTAGCGACGAGTATTATGCTGTCATAGAAAACTCCATAAAAACTTTGTTTTTCATATTTTTTTTTGTCTTTATAAGTGGGAGGGGAGATTGTCATGTTGTCTGTTTTTACTTATCACTAATATGGATAATATACACTTTAAAATTTCTTAAAATAGTAAATTTAAAATGTAAGACACACAGCAGCTGTTTATCTGGTCTGTTTAATAACAGCTTTTTGTTTGTTTTTGCAATGGATGGTGTGATTTGTGCTAAATACTCCAGTTTTGTGACTTCCGTGTTACACTTAAACCCTTTGTTCTAACTATATTGTGAAGATTAATTCAGTCTTTACTTTAAAAAAAAGTAATTTAGGAATGATTAAAAGAAAGTAATATTTCATTTTCATTATGAATTTAGCAGAATTACTTTTTTGAAATGATATTCACATTTATTCAGAAAGTAGATCAACACTAGGCTTGAATTTAAATGTTTGGCTTGGCAAATTTTGTATGATATTTTTCATAATTACTACAGCAAATAATGAAAAAACTTACTTTGTTATATTTCAGTATCATCAGCAGTTGACAGTATTTATTGTTAGTTATTCTGAAATCTCCAAGGAAAAGTTGGAACTTATTCAGCAGTTAAATGAGGTGAGATTATAGAGTTCTTACTGGGCAGACCAAAAAAAAAAAAAATGTCAGAAAGCAAGCTGAAAGTTTTTGTATTATCTTAATCTGTTTGTTTTGTTGTTTTTTTGGTAGATTGTTAAATTGAAATTGTTTTTTGCCATTCATTATGGAATAAATTTTTTTTTTTTAATTACAATTCATTTATATTAATCTCTGCTATAATTTCCCTAGGCAATCACCTGAGTCATAAAAATATAAATGCTAAATCAGTTTTAAAATTTTAAGTTGGAATGCATGAAGAAAATTAAGCTTGTCTTGTCTGATAATAAAAAGTGACCTAATTATGAATGAAGTTTTATTTCATCTTAAGGATTTTCTTGGTCGATAAACTAAATTTGAATTGTAAAATCTTTACACTTTTTGCTGCTTAGATTTTTGGGGGGGATTTCTTTACAGTTTTTTCTGAAAAGTATCAAGAAGCTAGAGGCAGTGGACTTCAGTGAACCAATTGAAGAGCCAGACCTGGATAAAATGTCTCAAAGTGTTGAAGAGGCTCTGGCTACAGCTACAGAACTGATTGAACAATTAGATAATGTCAACAATAATATGTTGGAATATGTGTCACATATTGCATCATCTAAATCTAATTCAAAGTAAGACCAATTTATTGAAATGCTTAGATTCTTTTTCATTGCACAAAACTGAACCAAGAAAACTGAGTTTTATTAGTTTAGATTGCTCCTATGAATGCAAAGAGTTCTTACTAAAATTTAAGCTGACTCTGCCAGATGTAAGAACCTAACCAAAAGTATACTTTTCATACATATCTCAGGGTGGTCCCTAGAGACTGGATATATAAAGTTTTGCTAGAATCCAGTGTTTCTGCCAGTTTTAAGGTATTAAATGAGAACATGTACCTTTCATATTTTTATTGTAGTTCCTTTAGATACAGTCTGGATAAAGAGTTCTCACTACAGCCTAAGGTGTCCTGCTGTGTATGAGAATCTACCTGCAAGCACACATGTTATACTTCTCTCAGGAAGGTTCCCTTGGAAATTTGATGATATACATAAAATAACAGTGGACAACATCTTCATTTTGTTAAAAACTTATTCTAGTTTTAGAAACAAAATTTCATACTACTTTTTTGTAAGTAAAATTAAAATATAATTTAGGAGGAAAATTTCTTAAATAATGCTTTTACTTAAATACATATTTGAATTCATACATTCTGTAAATCTATCTGTTTCAGAGGAAAAAAGAAACTGGGAAAATCTTTGCAAGAAGCAAAATCTGATATTATTAAGCTGAAAGGAAGTTTACAAAAACTTAAATTAGGTAAGGAATCTCTACCCAGCCATCAAAGATATTATTCTACTAGATGCTCATGGTGGAAATAGATTAAACATTTATTACTCCACTCTGTACAAAAAACAAACAGGCAGACAATAAACTTTCAAGTCTATTGCACCAGTTCTGATCTAATTTTGTCTTCTCAGTCCTAGTTAACTTATACAATTCAACTCACTGGAATTAGTTATTGACTACATTCCTAGTACTGTATTTCTGAGATTTTAAATTTAAAAACCAAAAAAATGGAAGAATTTTATTTTTATCTTTAACAGAAAAAGAATTAGAGTTTAAGACTATTTTTTATATAAAGAAATAAATTAGCATATCTTGTATTTAAATGAACAGAGCTATTTTGGCATTCATTAACAGCCTGGTCATTTGTTATTTTAGAACTTGAAGAAAAAGAATTTAAAACTCGATTGCTCTACAAAGAAATTGATGAGAAGAACAAAGAGTGTAAAACTCTTAAGGAAGCAGTTGAAAAAGCAAATATTTGTGTAGGTTTTTCTATTTATTCTGCATATTTAATTAAAATATCTGATTTATTTCTAAGGGTTTCCAATTTGTTTTACTTAGACTTTGGCACTGTATTTTTATATAATTTTTAAAATGTTATTTTAAAGAAGAGAGTAGAAATGCAAAATAGGTTTCAGAATTTTAAAGGAAAATTTAATTTGAAGCAGTGAAGACTGATGCTAGATCACAAAGTAATAGAGAGAGTTGTTTATACCCACCACAGGATACCTATATCATTGTAGAAGTCTTAACTTTTAGTATTTTAATTGCATGAGACTTTCTCTGTGCTACATAATATTAGTATAATCTTTAAACAGATAAACACCATAACTTAATGGGAAAAAAATTCAGCCTTTGCCTACTTTAGTGAGCTTTATCAAACAAGAGACAATAACAGAAAAAATATTCAAAGGAAATGAAAGGTTTCAAATTGACTGGATGCATAGGCTAAAAAAATTGCTAAAGTGAAAACAGTGTTTTAACATTGTGGAACTTTTTTTAAATTTGAGTAAATACAATATTTTTAACTGTGTGTAACTTCCAAAATTTGATTATTGAGTTTTCCTTTTCTTTTAAAACAGAAAATCAAACATTGTTACTTCTAAGGCCTTTATTTCTGTTAATAACATTCTATGAGAATAGATTCTTTGATTTTTCTCTTGTATTCAAATGCTAAGAATTTGCTGTAAGACCTTATTTGAGAACTACAGATAAATATGAAGCAAATGCAGACTTGAGAGAATCATTATCATGAAACTACTATCTCCATTCAGAGACCCTAATATTTAAAGGATGTTTTGTTTGACTGATGCAGACTTGTTCACAACTTCATGGAATAGAATAAGTATCAAGGGCATATTTGGTATTTATGGAGTCTTTTACACAAACAAGTGAAGATCTGAAACTTTAAGTCTTTGAAGAAAAGAATTATTGATAAAATCTCTAGAATACCGAATAAACATTGGTGCTCATTCCCTACACTTTTGAAAAATGTTATTAACAAAAACAAGGGGCCTTAGAATTGGCAATGCTTGTTTTTCTTTTTAAAATGTAACAGAGTCTGTACTTAAATTATAAGTTCTACACAGTTTAAAGTGTTCTGTTACTCAATCTATAAAACATTCCACACAGTTACAATTTTGTTTACACTTTATCAGTTTTTGTTATTTCATCATGTCTAGGTCAATCTGTATCTCTTTCTCGTTTGAATTTTATATCTCTTATGCTGTTTATGTCTCATTGCTTTGACAAAACTGAATACAGTCAGCAAAAGCTCAGTTTTTTTTCTACACACGATATATATTATTTCCAACCTTCATAGCATTGATAAGTGTAGACAGTTGAGAAGTTTAAAAAAACCAATGAAAAGATTGACATTTCAGGATAGTTTAGCACTTCAAGACACAATTGTTGAGAAGAATCAACTGATTACAGAGTTGAGGCAGAAGATAACACATTTGGAAACATGGACTCTTTTACCAGTTGGGATGGACCATGCAGATGAATGTAAAGTAAGACTGCTTAAAGAAAACTATCTTATGACTTCCTTTAATGATTTTTTCTCTTTTTTTTTAAAATCATTGTTTCTGAGAATTGGTTGCTTTATCAATTTTTTAAAAAATATCTCTTAAGTAATTTTTGCCTTTTTTGTGGGCATCAGCTGGACCATTTTAATGGCAGAATTTTTTTTATACATTTAAAAGTGAACCTTTCAGAAAACAATCCATGTTTAAGTTTAGGTATCCAATATCAAGCCAGCCAAAAGATTAAGAACCAACCATGTTTTGTTGTAGCTCTTAAAACAAAAGGTCACTCCACCATTATACAGCTAGTTTGCACTATGTTGAAAAAGAATTATCAAATTTGCCTGACTTGTGAAGACACTTGCATTATGAGAAAAGCTTGTAGTTCTTTTTACCACTACATGGGTTGATAGTTTTTCTGTAATTGAGTAATGAACTTCTCAGTATTATTTGGCCTCTGCTTGTAACTTTTGCTAACAATCCATACTAGTCTTTTATTTATTGCTAAATGAATTTAAAATAAGAATCATAACTTTTTCATATTTTGTTAAGATGAATCAACTAATTCAGTGAGAATGCCAACACTGTCTTTGACACAATGAAGCCAAGATAGCAGGTTATTATTTCAAACTTGAAGCATTCTAAATAAAATTTAACCAATTAAGTAGCAGAGAAATTATAGTTTTAAAAATGGGATGATGGCAGACAACTTAGCTTATCAGAAACTGAAAAGTTGTAGCCTCACTGTATGATGAATTGCTATCTTTTAATTTATGTCATCAGCAATTTCATAAAGTTCACAAAATGGGAAACAAAAAGAACTACCAGCAAGAAAAAAGAATATTTGCTTAAAAGAATATTCTAGAGACTTTCCTCACCAGATTTCAAAAAGAAAACTTTAGAAAGGACCTGGAAAGTTCACAAGTCAGTAGCCACCATGTGGGCCATATAACATAACATAATATGGTTACTACATTATTAAAGATGTGTAATTGATATAATTAAACAAAGTGTACAGTGCTCAAATAAATAATTTTGCTTGATTTTATCTAAAATCATGACATAGGAATTACTATTGCTAAAATTGCAAGTTTTTTCTGGTATTCTAACTTTTATAAATGACATCAAAATTTTAATTAAAAAAAGTATTAGTACTTAGTATTTGTGTAATTTTCTTTAGTCTGAATCAGCTTACTAGCAATGAACCACTGTGTGTGAATGGCTTAATTAAACCTGAGCAAGACAGATCTAATGTAATACCTAAGGTGACATCAGTCCTTCACATTAAAATGACTCTACCAACTGAATGAGACATCTGTATGAAGCAGTAGTTTTTTTTGTTTTTTTTTGCATTATTCTATAGATAAATGATTTTAAAAAACAAATTGTCACACATGCAGTCTGTCATAATTCGTAAATATCTTAATTTATTAACCAAAAATGAACATTTTCTCAGTTATTTAATATAAACTTAATTTTTCTGTATCCTGAACACAACAAGTAAATTTTTTACATAATACTTGCTTTATGCATACTGTGTTTATTAATTTTCCAGTATTGATATAATGACTTGATTCCACATGCTGCCACTTGTAAGAGGAGTGTTTTCCTTATACAGCATATTATGCTGCCTGGGTGTCTGAAAAGCACCAGTACATGTAACCAGAAATACAAGCTCATCCTGTCCATGGGCTTTAGAAGAAATCGTAGAACCTATTTGGTCTTACTGTTATAATGTAGCTTTAATAAAATTTTCTCACACTGTATCTTGATCTCCTTCTAAAAGGTGACAATACTTCATAATGGTCCAGTAAAAAATGGCAGAAAAAAGGTCCATGTTTGTGTTTTTTTTTTAAATATGTATTAGCATCATACCCTCCATTACACAGGTTCCATATTTGTTTAAGAATGTGCTCAGTTTTGTTCCCTCTACTATTTTTCTGTTAAAAGTAATCATTAAGAATAAATTTATACTGTAATATTAAAAAGTACTAAAAATTTGTGTATAATAAAAGTTAGTTTTTAAACTGTTAATATTAGAACAGAAATCACGTGCAACCTGTTGCTGTTGAGAAAGCAATTTATTTTCCTTGTTGGTATGGATACAAAATTTCTGCAGTATAGCATTACCACAAAAAAAAAAAAAGCCTGACATAGGAATTCTAAAAAAAAAATATTTTTACCGTCTGTTCTTTAGCCTTTGAAAATCCATACAGGTGATAACAATTTCTGTTTTCCTTTATTGCATAATCGTTGTGCTTCTAGGTGAATGTTTCCAACTTGTTAGTCCAAAATATAGGGCAGATTTGCATTTATTTTTTTTTAGGTCTTTCTAAATTCTTTTTCCCTTTAGCTTTTGATAGAAACAGACCAACAAAATCAATGTTGAGTTATTCATGACAGTTTATTTTGTTTTACTGGGCCAAAAGCAAAACATGAGCATGCAAGGAGTTTGGCATCAGGTCTGCAGTAAAATACTGATGGTTTAACTGATTATTTCTACTTACTGGACAGGTGATGAAAACCTGATAAACAAGTTAGAGGACTGGTTGTGCATAAGCTGTGGAATTCCATTATGATCAAAGTTTCACCTAATGGCATCTCAATGTGGGTAGTAGTATTACTTTGTTGCTGTAGCTCATTAATTATACACAGCACACCTGCTCACCGCTGTATGTAAGGTTTGAGGGAACAGTATACTCAGATTCTGATCACACATCAAACTGTCTGCAGAGGCTTTTCTCTTACCCTAGTATTTTTTATCTTGACCATTCTACTGCTAACAAATGAAAAAACTAAAGGCAGTCAAGGCAAGTATCTAATCTATTTCTCTCACTGATACTGTAATTTATCTAGCTAAACTTTTATTCAAATAATAGAAAACATTTATACCAAGAAAAGCATTAAAAATGAAGTATGGCCATGTATTGCTAAAAAAACATTCTGAAATTTTCATTTTTAATTTCTAATTTAACTTTTTAATATAAAAATAAAACAGACTTGTTATAATTATAATAAACTTATTAATATAATGCCACATGATTATTTAGAAAAATGATACACTCTAGGAAATCAACTTCATATATATATTCAATTATTGTAGGCAGTTAGATAAGATGTTATCACACAAACTATTTACAACATTTAAGAATTACTACATTGAGAATAGATTGTTATATCTAGAATTAAGAGTAGAAGGTTATGCAGAGAATTATTAGATCAGAAGATTTAGGTTATTTCAGCTTTTCTTGTTTGTTTAATTAGGTTTTATTTATAAAGTTTCTGAATTATTGTTAGAGACGATGGATTTTGTTTTTCCTTTACAAACAGGAGCAGCTATGCTTTTAAAGTATATTGGTTTAGTGGAATGATGCTGCTAAGTCTGACTAAGCAGTTGTTGTATATAACAGATGGTGACTGCATGCAGACTGGCTTTGCTTATAATTACTGTACATTCTGTGTAACACCCCACTGCTGCCAGAATTTAGCCTAGAACCAATCACTTTCATTAAGAAAAATTACAAAACATCTCTCTTTTAACCTTAGATGTCTATTTTGGTTTATGTCCACACTGTTAGCTAAGTTTTAATAAAGGGCTTTGTTGTTTAATATTAGAAAATTTACATTGCAACATAATATTAGTTTAAAGTTAGCTCGACCACTTAAAGGGGGAGAACTTCAAATTAACACTTGAATCACTTAGCAGCTATAAAAGAGTTAATATGAACAATTCAGATAGTGTTTTGTATATTATTCAGGTATGTGTGAAAATTAAAACAATTTCAGAGACTGAGGCACATCAGAAAGATGATTTTTGTTGAGCAGCTGACTTCTATTGAAAGGTCATCAAATGTCATTTTATCCTTTTAAACTTAAAAATAATAATAATTTACTTTTTATTTTGAAATTCAAGTACACAAAATAAAATGCTTTTGCAGTAATAAGCTGAATAGATAAAACAATATTACATTGCAATAATAAATAGTTTAGGTACTTTTAATCATTACTATTTTAAATAAATCTTGTTCTATTAAAGGACTTTTCCCTACTACCTTCTGGATTCTGATATGTAAATGCATTCAGAATTTGATTGGTTCAATTTATTTTACCTGCTAAATTGTGGTAGATGTTTCTTGGAAGAAAAGCTACATTAAATACTCTCCAACTCTTCTAAACTGATATTACTGTTTCCCTCCATCTGATAAGGCATGTTGCCATGGGTCCAGTTATGCATTGTCTCTAGGGGTACTAAATTACTTGGTCTCCCCTGAAATCTATTGACATAAATCTTAGCAAACTGTCAAACTACTGCTTCTGAATTGCTTGTCAGTCATGTGTCATCCTTAAGATTATATCTAGAGGAAACATTAAGTTCTACCTGCTCTATCTCAAAGGACAATGTGAAATAATCCAAAGGAATCTAAGTTAATGGAAGTTGCAATTATCTATCACAGAAATCTGTTTTATTGATAAAATTATCATGGATATAAATTGCAAGTTGATCATCAGTGTATGCTATTAATTCAATAGAAAATCATAGTATACCGCCAAGTGCTGTACGTTGATGGTAACTCAAACAAACAATGGCTTATCAAGTAGCTGAGTCTGTAGATATTCAAGAGATCATAGATAGCAGTGAAAAGTATCAGGTAGGCCACTGTTCATTTTTATTTCATACACTGACACTACTGTACACTGCTGTTTAGAAAGGTACATATGAAAAGTTTTATAATCTTTATACTTATGGATTTAGTTAGAGAATTTATATAGTTTGATTATGAAGATATTAGACTTTCAATAGTTTTCATACCTTAATTAATGACCACTTTGTGTCATGCCATGTTTAGGTCAAGGGAATATTTAAATTTGTTTAATGGCTGATGCTGATTACATGATTGAAAGTAAACTTCTTTAGCATCATGTTGTGGAGATATATGGACATGTGGTAAAACCTGTCCAGTAGAATAGTTTAAGTAGATTCAGTAAGTTTTCATTATAAAAATTAAATATGTTCATGTGTAACAGAAAAATTTTTTAAAAACTTTAATATATCCAAAGAAATTATAACCTTACTGAACAAATTTGTTAAGATATTTTGTGCTGAGCATGTAACTGCAACTTTGTAATCCAAAACAAATAAATGAAAACATAACAGTTCATCTTTAAGGTACAGAACTTACTGAAAATGTAAGAATAATAGCACTAAGGAGACTGCATTACTTAATCTATAAAGTAACTAATATTTTTAAAACTCTATTTTAGTATTTTATATTAAGATTATTTACAGGATAAATGCCTATAAATGTTAAGGCTTGTCAAGTGTCAATAATTAGACTTAAACTGTTATAGTGAGTGAAGGTCTGATTTCATTTCATAGTGCAGGTCAACACACACATGGCTAATCAGATGTACTACATTGCCTAGCCACTTGGTTGTAAATCACCTACCTGGCTGGCAGCACAATATCACAAGCATTTGTGAGAAGTGTCTAGAGATAATATTTGTTACAGACCTGAACTGATTAAAACAAAAGAAAAAAAAAGCTTATATTATCTTCATGCAGATTTGATTACTCAAGTGTCATTGTCAATAAAAGTTCATGGTGTACAACTTAGATCATGTTGATAAAGAATCCAAGGGAGTCTTCACTCAGAAAAATAGGCTAAGTCTAGACAACACCAGTCAGCAATGTCTGAAAAGTAAATAACCAGTGCATGCTGGAAAATCTCTTAGCTTAGTAAAAGTTTATTTCTTCGGTGTTGCTAGGATGCACAACACATGAAGTACCAATAGTTTTGGAAAGAAGCAAGAAAAATGAATTTAACTGTTCATTAAACTGATTGCTCTTGTCAAGAGAGAGGGAGTGGTGGGGAAATCAGCCAGCCAGTCCTGGTAGAACTAACTGTTTGACTGTTTGATAGACTAGTCTTTCATTTATTTATTTTTTAGAAAATATTGCAGTTGTGCTTAATTTAAAGTTTGCACAAACTACACCTTAGAACAGGGAAAATCATATCATTTATGAGAGAATTTGGTGTGCAGACTCTGAGCAATTATGTAAACAGGTTTTTTTCTTCTTCTTTTTTACAGAATTTGTGCTTTAATCTGCATTCACAAAAATGTGTTGCTTTTTTACTATATAATGTTTCTTGAATTTCAGTAGGTAGACTAAATTTAAACTTATTAACTGACAGGCAGAGTGAGAAAACTTTCTTTCTTTAGCTTCAGTGTCTTTTTAATTAAACAAACTTGTTTTTTGTATTTTTCATAAAAAAATTAAATCAACCTCCATTGTTTGTTAAAGGTTTTCAATTTAAAAAAAAAACTGACGAGTAAAATACAAAGTAACTATATTCATTTGTGCTTTAAAAAAATTTTGCTTATGCATTTTTGAGGAAAAATGTCTTAGAAACTTTTTTAAAAGGCAGTGGTCTATTATGGTATAGCCATATGAATCAGAAAATAACTTATCTTAAAAAATAAGTTATTCAGAACCTGAAAAATTTAGTTCGTATTTAAGAAACAAAAAAGACATGCATGCCATCTATTGTTCCTGTTCCTGTAATACTGCCATGTCTCATAGTTCTGATTGGCTTTATTGTTATACTATTGTGGGGGACTGGGGTTATCCATTTCAAGTAAAGTGTGCAGACATTCTTTTTCTAAAATTTTTTTTGCTATTTGATCAAAAAAGAACTTTGCACAATGAAAGAATACTACAGTTATGATTCAGCCATATGTTCACTTGTCGGCATACATTTAATGTAGAGGTTCTGGATTTAGAAGATTGATTGATAGGTAATTGGTTTCTGTTGGTTTGGAACATTATGAAAATGAGTAACGTGATCAAGTCTGCAACAAATACAGTGTACTGATCTACTTAGAAATCTGCTATTAACTTGTGGACAGACACCAACAGATTTATACTGCAGATATTGATCGGACCTTGGTTCTCAGTTTTATTTTATCGTTCATTCTATTTACCAAAAACATCTGTACTGGCTTTATTTTCTACTGGAATAGGATCACAGTATATTTCTACTGCACTAAACTGAAAATAAACTCTTTTTTGTAGTAGTTGAGAAGATTACCTTTGGTTTTCTATCTTCCATATGGAAGGCTCTAGCAGTCATGCTTATGATAAATGTAATTATGCACCTTGCTATTTATGCTGCTAATTGTTATTGCTATAGTAACTATGGCTGCAACTCCACACAGTTCACTGCTGGCCAACATATGGTCTTAATCTGTCTACAAACTTATTTGCTGTTACCATAACATGGAGACTGATGGAGGTAACTTAGAATATTTCTCATATAAACATCTGTGTTAGTATTTTGATATTGTTCATTTCAATACTTGCTGGTTTTAAATTGCATCATCAAAAATTGAGTTTTAAAATTTATACATTGGTATTTTTTAAAAAAAATAATAATTGCAATTTTTTTGTTTTTATGCCAGGCAGGCTTGTCTCTTCATATATAGTTTCTTTTTCTTATTTCATCATGCAGAGACCTGGCATAAGTAAATTAATACCCAAGTTTGAAAAAATATCTGTTTATTCTGGAACCATACAATAATGATAAAATATGAGAGGGTTTAATACTTGCTGTTGCACAGTCCATTCCTGCCCTAGAATCTAAATTAGGGAATCCTAGGAAGTATGATTATAGACAACTTTAACAGGGATTTGTCCATGATAGTCCACACTTTCATTTGAGTTTGTTTGGTGATTGGCCATGTAATGGCAGAATTGTGATTCCTTGACTCTCTTGAGCTAGGCACCATCTTTCATATGACCATTGTCATAGATAGCTAGAAAGAAGTCTCTTTAAGAGCTGTTGATGTACTGGGCTAAGTTTTAGTTTTTTCTGAAAACCACTGTCTGCAAACACCAGTAGTCTGGAGTGTATTTTATACCATGAAAGACCTCTATGTTTTGTTGTGGCTTGAAGATTGTTTGATAAAAATCCATACGCTGGGCATTGCTACACCCATGTATAACTACTGTCTGAGAACTTGAAAAATTTTTCAAAGGGCAGGAGGTTGTGGTAGCATCTTCATTGTTCATTGCAGCCAGTGACTGATATTGTGTGGGTGGCTGCCTTTTCATAGTAGCCTATGTTATGGTGATAACATTCGGTAGTTCTCATGGACACCTGCATTTATTCTGCTACATTTGCATCCATTTGTCAGTTTTTTTTCCTATACTTATCTTCACAGCAATGAAGTTTCTAGTTTGTCATCTTTGGGCATCCGGAAAGTGCATAGTAGTTGTATTAAGGCTTCTCTGGAACTGATTCCTCCTGTTAACAGTTAACAAAAGCAGAATTTTCACTGGCTTTTTTTTATCAATATCCCAACACCCTTTGTTAAGGTTGATCAGTTTTGTGACATTGCTGTCTGCAGACTGAGAAGGTCTTTTCTGGCCTGTACCTCTTCATATAGTTTGCAGTTGTGTGACTGGAATGGCCTGTTTGAGTCTCATGGGTTGTCTACTTACTTATTTATGTAAAGTCTCTTTATATTAATTTACTCACATGTAAGATATTTTTTGTTTTGATTTTGTTTTGTTAATCATTAAGTTTTTCCCATGGATAAGAAATTTCAGATATTAAGGGATTTCTTAAAACTTCAAACTAGCAACAAAATAAAACTAGTTTATTTCACTAGCTTTATAACATTTTCAAGCTATTGCATAAAAATCTTTTATATATGTGTGTCTTGCTATAATAATTTGAAGATCCCTCATAAATGAATAGGCCCATGATATACTTACCTGACCATTATCATTGTTGTCAAAAAAGGGCTGCCAAGTTTATGGACATGCATGATAGCTGAAGAACACTGATCTTTTGCTGTCTAATTGTGCATTGAATAATTAATCTGTTTTAGGGAGGAGAATATAACCAGGGCACACCAACATTCTGGATACCCTGCCAATATTACTGTACATACAAAACAGGCTGATTTTGTAGTGACCAACAATCCCTTCCAGCTGTTGCAGCATCAACATCACTAAGATGTTGCAATGGTCAACAGTTCCTGCACAGACTTTGGTATACTGGATGGTTTGCTAGATGGAAACCATTAGTAAAGTGAACAAAGGCATGCAACATGTGATCTTCAGCCTTTATCACCCATATCCAACAGTCAGACCTACTACAGATTGGAAGACATGAAATGGAATCCAGTGAAACTCTCTTGCCCCTATAGAGCCAGAACATGCATTTCTCTGAGCATTGAAGAAATTTCTGTAAACCCAGTGGGAAAACCTGGACTAGGTCATCAACGATAATGTAATACATTCTATGCAATGATAATATATTAGCTTCCTTCACCACGATGCAAAACACTCCCATAAAACATAGAAAATGACTTTTTCAATAGTTATTATGCATTTTTTAGTGTTTTGCTTATTTATTAATATATCACAAAAAATTACATTGTAAAGCAAATGTCTTACACTGATAATCATTTATAATGGTGAGTAAAACATAAAATCCTAATCTCTGTTATTTTTTCCCAAAACAGATATTTTAAAACTATAGATATTGTCCATCTCAGAAAGATATTATCTTATAAAAGTCAATTAAAAAAAAAACAAACTCACACTCACCTACTTACTTGTAGCTGGTTTATCTAAACAAGTATGCTACATTTCACCTAGCTTACCATTACTATGCTGAAAAACTGAAATTGCTAGACGACTAGCATAACTTTTATTTTTTTTGTATCCAAAAAGGTATAGTAAGCATTTAAGAGTGGTATTTGAAAATCTGAATTATTTTGGAAGCATTACTTTGTTAATATCAATTAGGCTTTACTTTCATAATGTGACTTGTAGCCATAAAGTTAGTTATTTTGTGATTGTTAATTTAAAATGTAGTTTCTTTTAAATTGTGGTTATGAACAAATGGAAATTAAATCTCATTAAGATGGACAAAAGATAAATGCAATTTTTGTGGCAGTTTTAAATTAAAAGGGTTTACCATTTATAATCAGCACAGTGTTAATTTAGCAACTATAAGAGGATGCCTGTTGGCAAGTTGTATGTATATTTTCTTAATTTTGGTGATTTTTAGAACTCATGGTAAAAATTTTAAGAGTCTTTAAAAATAACTTATTTTATTATGAAAGAGAGAGACATAAGCTAAAGGTTTGGGAATTATACTGTCAGCAAGAAAAAGAGTGGTAGTTGTGTTAAATCAAGATTAGCAGTTAACATATTCCAGATTGACACACCTTCCTGTTGGCAACCAAGTATTGAATTGAAATGCTTAGTTCATTTGTATTTTTTAAGCTTCTTATCTTATTTCTCGTATCAAACTTTTAATTCCATTGCCTCTACTGACTATTAGTCTTAGTTGGTAGTAACTTTCACACTGGTGTCACATGGCTGGAGTAAAAGTTTGCCCTCTTTGGTTGTCTGGAAAAAAACAACAAACAAATAGAGGTGATTTATTTAATAGTTAGTTTACCATTGTTATGCCACTATATAAAAAATTTATATATATACATTTGAATACATATTATATGTAAAGAAACTGAAAAGATTATGGCAATACTTTATTTACTATTTGAAAACCAACAGTAGAAGTGGGTGGTTGATGGTTCAGTAGTTAGGCTCTTGGACTGCTAAAGTTGAGGGCCAGAGTTTGATCCCCAGTTAGGGTTGGCTTGGTTTGGCATATTTCCCTGGCATTTATTCTTGCCCTCCTTCATTATCTGGTCACATTGGTTTCCTTCCACATCTAGTAAGGATTTTCATGTTGATGTCAGCACTGCTGAGCCCTCATGATACAGATAACTTTGGCACTATGCTTTCTCACCAGAATTGTCTCCCTTGTTCTTTAGGTCTTGTGGAATGTTTTCTGGTTTGTTGTTGCCATTTTAACTCGTTGATCAGAGGACCAGCAGCTTCTTTACTTTGTGGATATTGTTTCAAGAACTTAGATGTATGCTTTAGCTTGTCTGTATGATAAAATTTGTACCTATAAACTTAGTTACAGAATTAACTATACTGTTAATAGATAATTTGAATTGTTGTGGTAGGGTTTCCCAATTTTTAAGAAATATTAAATTAATAATATCTAGAGAAAAATAACTTTTTAAAAAAAAACAGATCTCTAAGTCTTGAGGCATTGTTTATAATGGCCTTGATCTTTTAAGATTTTAATTAATTGGCTATTTCAATCATACTGTATACACTCATGTACTTATTAAACTGTCTTATGTGATTAACTTTCAATTCCATTATATAACCTTATCTATAGGCAGTGATAAGTATCATACTAGATAAATTGATTTATGAATGTTTTAAAGTTAGCACACTATCTTATTGTAAGAATTTCAAAGGTTTGATAGCACTTCTATAATTTTACTGAGGACTACCTCAGAATGAGCTTTTTTTGTGATTTTTTTTCTTCATTACATTATAGGTTATGTTTATAAAATTGCTAGGTGAGATTTAACAGTTTTTGTGCAGCTTATTCCAGATGAGTATGACTCAGAAGATAAATATCTTGTTTGATATTGGAAATGAAAAACTATCTGCATGGAAGTTTCATTAGGAAAAATCACTATTCTTTTCATAGTTAATATTAATGCACATAACTTGCCAAATGTCTGATTTTCTCCAGGAGTCCAAGGCAGGGAGCAAGAGTGGATCCCAGAAGAATAATGGTACCAGTAAAAAGGGAAAGACAACAGTCATCAAAACAAAAGGAAAAGGGAAGGTAATTTAGTTATTATTCGATTTTCCCTCTTGTTTTCTGGTTTATTTTTACTTATACATTTGTGGATGATGTTAATTTCCAGGATCACGTCACTTCACTTGTTCCATAACCCATAGGTTGTTGGGGCACCTTGAGAGGTGTGTCTAGGGCATTTTACAACCTGGCAGAGCCAATCCCTCTCCAGATTGAGAATCAAGGTGAATGTCAGTGTCCAGAGGAGGGCTATACAGCTGTTTTGGACTTTTGACCCTCGTCAGGGGCACATACCTCCAACCCCACTGGGGATCAAACCCCCACACAAAGATTGAGGAGCAAACTTGCTACCCACCGTGCCACGACGCCATCTAATTTCCAGGATACTTTTACTTAAAAGCTGCTGCCTTTGTGTAATGACTTTGTTACATACAGAACAGTATACACTAATTTATAGTGATTTCTTTAAAAAATTCACATGTAACACATCCTGTTGCAAATTTTTGACATTGTTCTTGAATATTTTCTAATATTTGTCAATGTTATTTTTTTTACTTCATTTAGACAAAGTGGACATTTTGCACACTTCTGTATTATGTTTTTTGTAGATCACTTTGCTATAGGAATACTGTTAACATTGTATTATATATATATATAGGGATATTTTGGGGTTAACTAGTAATTCATTTACATACTTATGCTGTTTGCTTCTTTTTCAGTCTAAATCAAAAGCTAGTGTGAAATCCAAAGGTAATATTGCTTCATATATTTTATTATCACTCTTATAGATGAAATATATTTAATTTTGATGTTTTTTCTTAGCTGGCAAAAATTTTTAATGTTTTATTTACCAGTTTATATCGCAAACAGTTTGTTTTTTTCTCAAATCAACATAGAAAAATATAATTGTGTTAAATTTTCAGAATTGCAAAAAACTAAACATAAATGGTTGTATGTAAAGGGAAATTACCATATTTCTCAGCCTATAAGTCAGTGGGGAGTATAAGACAAATTGGCTAATTTTCCCATTTTCCTTTCCTTCATTCATAGATAAGTCAGTTTGAAGTATAAACGAGAATAGATCAACTATGGTAGTTAGCTAAACTTTTAACCAGTCAGAACAATGCATCAAATCCTTCATAACAATGTTGCATCACATCACTCTCTTTGGTACTAACAGGCTCATGAATATTAATGAGCTATTTGTGCATTCATTGAACTACTTTGTGGGATGATCTTCTGGATAAATAGGCTGTTGAAATAGTTTTTCAGCATGCTTGTAATTGTGGAGGGATATTTGAAACAAACTGCAAATGTTGTTATCGGTTCTGGTATCCAAAGCCCAGTGTCTATTTCTAGTCACTGCACGACATCAGTGTTGTGTCGTTTATGCTGTTTTGAATCACCTTCTTTAAAAAGATGAAACTAGCACGTTTGGCTATCTTCAACACTTTAATTTGATTTTGGAATACTATGGCACACAAATTCAGAAATAATTCAGCTCACAATTTCATTTCTGATAGCATGAGTTGGTATTCAGTTTGGTTTCAAGTTGTCTGACATTTGGGGTTCACAACTAGACCAACTTGGAGATCAACATGCTCAGCTGTTCTCTGTTTGGATGATATGGTACACGCTATTGGGAAATTGTCAATTTGGATACTGTAGACGACCAGTGAAAGAAAGATAGGGAAAAATATAAAGACAATGAACATTGGTTAATTTGTTTTGCCTTTAGTCTGAGCTGTACAATACTAAGTTCATGACATGTGGCATTTTGGGTTAGCGCATATTCCTCACACTTATCCTCAATGTTAGTTCACTTAGCTTTGCAGCTGCGGTTTGCCTTACTTTTCTTCATAGACTGTAATGTATCCTTCACTTTACATTCGTCCTTAATGCATCTCATATTGAATGTGAATGTATTTCCTGTGTGTGGCCATATTACCACAGCAAACTTAACAACTTCCATTTTAAAAGCTGTCATGTACAACTTGCATGACTCTATGGTGAAGAATTTTGAGATGAGGTAGAGGATTTGTTGGGATATTTATACTTATGATTAAGGTTGTAAAGGATGGATAGAACATAATTGGTGAGTGCATACTTGTTACTGATTGGATAATTTCACATGCTTCAATGAGCACATTAATGGTTAACTGCTCACCCAATCAGAAAATGCTCCTGGCAGTAATTTCTGTGGTTTTTTTAACATTAACAATTTTACAGTTTATTTCAGAAAATAACTGTCATTTTTTTCACTAAAGCAATTTCAGTGACTCTATCCATAGATAAGTTCATCTGGAGTATAAAAGTCCGGACTTACAGGGTTAAAAGTATTGACTTATACACCAGAAAATACAATCATTCTGAAAACCACTTGTAGATCATGTTCTTAACATACAAGGACTAGTTTATATACTTATCTTTTGTGCACTGGAACTTTATCAAGTGGAACAAACTTAAACTGATTAAAAACAAAGATTAACATTTTACTAGAGACTGGAAACTAAGCTAGAGGTCTGTAGGCAATGAACATTGCTATTAGGTTGACAAAACTTAAAAAAGCTAGAGAGTTTCTGTACCTGAGTAGAAAACAAATAAACAATATGTAACTCTTGACTTTGTTATAGATGCATATAAAATAGGAAGATGCTGTTGAACTAAAAGAGGATTTTCTTCATGCATTATATAAATTGTAGAAGTTCATACAAATGTAGCAGATTTTTAGGAGTCAGTTATTAGAAAATATTCCAGTATAAAGCTAGTACTTTAGAGCCATAATTTTTAAAAATGTAGATTTATAGATTAATTTCTTTTTCTCATATTATTTTTCCTACATTTATATATGTATTTTAGGTCAGAAAGAAAGTGAAGGTTTCAAAAAATCTTTGACTCAGGTTGAAAGCCAACTGAGTGATGGAGCGACTTCTAAAACCCTCATTCAGGGCGGGTCATCTAAACCAGGCAAAACAGCCAAGTCTGAAGCAGGGTCAATACATGACTTCTCAATGGATCCATCAGACAGCTTTGATCTGGCAGACAGCAATGCCTGGGTAAAGTTTAATTTTAATTAAATTTTGAAGATTGAATACATATAAAAACTTCTTATGAGTGCTGCTATAGATGCTGAATGTATATGTCTCCCAATTCTAAGACATTAAACAAGCATTTATGAAACAAATATCAGACTGCCATAAAATTACTTCCTCAGCGAACATGTTACCAGAAATGTTGTTGGGGAAAGTGATGCACATGACACTAAACCTGCTTCCATAGCAGATGCGAAGGACTGCAGGTACTGTTTCCTGCTGACCTAAAAAAGAGCTTACTGTAACAGGGTAAACAACTTCTGCAAAATGTTGAAATTTGTTTCAATAGATTGGTGTTGGTAACTAACTTGTTTTCTTTACAGTTACACATCAATGGAATTGATTTCAGAAGAAACTTAGTTTTAAAAAATTACATGGTGTTTTCAACATGACATCACATTGTAAGTGGCAGACACACACACCACATCCAGTGGCAAAATTTTCAAAATCTGGGAATGCAGTCCCCATGACTACAACTCTCTCCATGTATCCACTATTACTTTTGTTAACATGTGTTACACCAGTTTGGTTATTATGAGCAATTGACTGCAGGAGCTGTACATTCACCCTATAATAGCTTTATTGAGTAATTAAAAATGTTAATAAAAGTTTATTATTATTAGAATATTTATGTATATTTTCTACATAACATTCTTGGTATCATTTGTAATATTTTAAAGATAACATCACTTGTCTTTCATATGTCCTATCATGATATTTTTTACTTTTATGGTATCTTACAAAGTTGAAGTGTCTATGTAACTTAAGTACCTTCAGACATTTTAGAAACTACAAACATATTTTTTTAAAGATTTGGTTCATAATTGAACATTGTTAGGTTAAGTTACTAAGGAGAAATGTTAAATATACTATTGCATTTAAAATACAAGCTTTTGATATTAGTATCTCTTCATTGGGTGAAAGATGTTCTCTGATGGTATGCTGGTCTCCAGAGCTGTATGCCAACAGAGTAATAACATTAAACAATGAAGAGGTAACAAACATTAAATGTTGACACTAGTTATTACGGGGGATCAGAGATAAAACTGATCAAATGGTTTGTACAAAAATTGAGTCTGGACATCAGCTTAAAGTTTTTTTTTATAGTTTGTTATCTTTGATCTAAAATAACTATAGTTATAGTAGGTGCAGTAAGCTCACGACTTAGCAGTTGGTGTTGGAAGAAATAACAAAATCAAAGAGCTGCCAGTAAATATTTAAATATATTGATTAGAGACATACTAACATTGTGGATGATACTGCCTGTAATACCTCAACATTTGAGAAGACTGCTTGGTGTAAATATGAGAGATTACATGCATGCTAATCAGTTGGCCTATTGGATTTTTTGTACATAATGACCAAGTTTTTGTTGGGTAATTTTGCTTTTAATATGTGGTATAATGGGAAATCACTTAATTATTCAATGGCTTTATGTACGCAATGTGCAGTAGAATTTTAGGATTTTTTTTTCTCTCTTTGATATTGCTATCTTTGCTCTTTGTGTTGAAATCATTTATTTGGCAACTGTTTTTACTAGTGTTATTTTGTCTTTAGGAATATGCTGACCAAAATGAAAATTGTGTATTATGTCTTGTTGATTGTTATTTTTGTTTGTTTATGTATGTGCATGCATGCATGCATGTGTGCTGTTAGTAAAATCATAAATTTCTTTAAGTTTAGATTTTTACTTTTTACCTAAATGATAAGCTAAAACTTGATTGTTTTTCTTCCTTACAGTCAAATGTTACTCATGATCAACTGTCATTCAGATTTGCACAATACAGAAAATTGGTGAGTGCAGCAAAGTCTTTTTTTTTCTACATGTTTACTAAAAAGAAACTATTTAACTTTATTAACATTGAGCATATTTTTAAGATAAGGAGTCTTTTATTTGCCATACAGTGCTTTTTAACAAGTCACATTTATTACCAGGGGTAGAATAGAACAGCGCAGAATTCTGTAGTTTAATTTAGTTTTGTATACTTAAGTTAATTTAGTTAGAGTCAGGAAGCTGTCCTAGATTTTACAAGATCAGACCTAGCACCAAACATTTGAGGATCATGCTGTAAAGATGGAATATGGGGCCCCACTGTAACAAAACAAATGGAATTCATATATTAATATATATTAGAAATTTGTATAAAATTATACATAACCAGTGTGCACTTTTATGCAAAATGTAATTTTCTTGCTGATAATCTGACAAATGAAATTATACCAATCAGTGTGCTTTTGATTGTATAAATAGATTCACTTCAAAATGAAATATTTTCTAAACTTGGCAGTGAATATTACAGAATATACTGGAAACATTTTATAAATCATTATTTGATGTAGTGTTGTGGTTTAGTCTTGAACTTTTGGTCCTCGTTTTTGCTGTCTTTAATGTTGCTTGTAACTTAATAAATCCAGACCTATTGAGATTTTTGGAAAGAAAAGTCAAAATGGTAGATGCCACAGCTAACAAGGCAATTAATAAAATAAAAAAGAACTTAATTCAGTCCATGCTATACAATATAATGATCACATTTCTAGGGGTAAGAAGAGAACACCATATGCTTCTTTAGTCAAATGTGTATTCATGTTAGAATTTGTTTAAAAAATAAGTTTGAATGTCAGAAAGGATATCAGTGTGGGCCCTTTAATATTGTGTTTCTGGTGCATTGCACTATCTGCACCTCTCCTAATGCCAACCCTGTGCAAGACACTTGGGTTTCAGAGATATTTATCTTCTGAATTGTTTGACTGATTAACATTAATTTTCATATTTTTATTTGGTGGTTTCTTCCGCACAAATGACTTAAATAAAAGGATCTGTTTACATTAAAATGGTTTACTTATATGACTATGGTAAATCTAAAATAGGCACAGAAAATTGTAATAATCTCAAGTTTTTTTGTAGTTAATGTGAAAAATATATAAGCTTATTTTGAACTCTAATTTGAAGTATTTGGTTTTAAAAAACAAAATAGTATTGATATTAAAAGGTTATCATTTATTTATCTCTTTTGTGAGAAACTAAAATGTTAAGATTGTTTGGTAGGACTTTATACCTACTGTGAATGAATTACTATTGGTAGTGTAAATTAAAACTGTCATGCTAATTGTAGTCAACAAAGAAGCTTCAAGAACTTGAAGAACAGTTGAAGACAGTTACAGCCAGGACTCAGCGAAAGGTGCAGTCAGTGAAGGCACAGTTCCAAGATCACAAAAATAAGTGGGACACTGTAAGTGGTGGTGTTTTCTTATTTTGCTACCACTTTGTGTGACAAATTCAGTTTTTGTGTCTGTCAACTTCTGCAATACATTACCAGTACACAAATGAACATGGTATGAAAGTATCTACAATGATCAGTCTGCACTATCAAGTTGTTACATTTGAATTAATCTTACTCAGGTTTGTTTAATTTTAATGGAATTCCATTCAGAAAAGAAAAACAGCAAATTAGAGAAGAAGGAATTTTATTGATAATGATAATTATTGTACTGTGAACTTGAAAGTTGATAGACATAACAATATGGAATGGCCATCATTTCACTTTTGCTGTGATTGTGTGAAAATTATGATGCATTAAAGTTCAGTTTAGTATCAGGAGTTTTATTGTTTATTCATTGATGGTTGCCTTTCATTTGATGACTTGAGGTCAATGGAGGAAATTTATTTTTGTCTCTAAATCTAAGCTAAAACATGTCAATTGGTACTGAAGACTGTATGAAGATGTTTGTTTGTCCTGTTTTTAGGAGCGGGCTCTTTTGGAAGAGCAGATTCTGCAGTTGCAGAAACAGCAGCATATTGCTAAGAAAGAGGTGTATTCCACCATGGGCCAACTGGAAGACTTCATCAGTGAGCAAGAACAGATGGTAAGAGACGAGAACAGTAATCGGAGATGTTTGGAAGATAATCAGTCTGATGAACAAACTATTGTAGATGATGAGGATGCTAATGAAAGTTGTGGTGGGGAGGTGATGAACAGTGAAAATACTGGTGAAAATGCTTGTGAAGAAAATAAAACTCAGGAGAGTTTTCTTCTACAGTAAAACTGAAATATTCTCTGTTTAGCTTGAAGCTTTTTCTTTTTTAAATATTAAATAGTGTTAGGGAGTTATCTATCATCAGCTTGAATAATAACGTAGAGAAAAACTGATAGATCAGCAAAAATTTATCTTAATTCTTTTGTGAGAAAACAACTTTCATGTTCCACAATGTTTCTCAGTTTTGTCAGTGCTGATGAAATGAGGCACTTGTTTTGTTGTGTTAGCTGGCCATTTTATTGTCTCAAACATTTTTTATGTACTACAGGTGTTTTATGTTGAACAACTGAAAAGCTTTGTAGAATTGCTATGGAGCAAGATGTTCCATAAAACTCAATAAAATGGAAAAATGATCTAAAAATATATCAGTCTAAGCTGTTCTGTCTGCCAGCAATGATAAATTTTTCTAATACTGAATAAAGCAGTTAATTTCCTCCAAAAATGTTCCATCCATACCTTTTTATTGAATTGATTCCTCAAAGAGAATTTTTTGAAGAGGCTAGAAGAAATGTTTTTTTTTTCCACAAAATTCAAAGTAAATCAGTCAGTTTTTGTCATTTTTAACCCTCCCCTCTCTACAGCTGAGTAGAATGTAATTCTTCATGAACTTTGACAATGCTTATTGGGTTGCAATTTCTTCCAGCTCATCGAGTCAATAACATTTTATCTTAAAACAAAGACTTGCATAATCTGCATGCTGATTCTGGTTCTTTGAAATCTCATGCTTGAAAATATCTCAGTTTAAAGAAAAATAAATGTTTTGCTAAAATATTATTGCTCAAATTTTTTGTGACAGCACAACTATGGTTTAGTTAACAACACTAGCAACATCAAGGCTTCACACTAATCTATTGGAGGGGAGCTACCAGAAACAAACTGAATGTATGATGAACCCTTGAAACATTAACAAAAGTTTTTCAAATTGTATTGTATGTATTGTTGAAACATTTTAGAAAGTATTTCTTTCATTGTTGTTTGTGCCAGTGTTCAACATCCAAGTAATCACTGGTTCATGAAAGCCACTCTCAGCTCTGTCTGTCTGCTAGAATGCTCAACTAACTTGCTTGATGGTGGAAAGAGTAAGATCTTAATTTGGTAACTTGTTACTTTAATACAAAACTCTAATTTCTTATCGTGTACAGTATTTGCCAATACCATATTCCTTTTTTATTGTATAAGCCAAGCAAATGTCTGTAAAAGTATTCTGTGATCACGTCCTCTTGCACACTTGCTTCTTTGAAATGAGTCTGTACTTGAATGATTGAATTCTGATTTTTTTTAATGGTATGTTTGTACAGCACACATGAATAGTATGAACGTTTTCTCTGTGTGACCACTGAAGCATGTTTGCAGTTTTATCTTATTATTATTGTTAATTTATTGTTGCATTTTAACTAAATAGAAAAACACTTTTCTGGATGTTTTGTATTTTTTCATTAGAACCTAATACTATGTGAAAACCCATACATTTCTTGTTGCAAAGTTGTATCTTGTACCTTAATATCATTTTATATATTTATGGTTCTGTTTATAAACCATTGTACTACTTTCTGACCTCTTGCTTTCTGTAATAAACTGCTGTATCTATTCACTCTGAAAACTTATCTGAACTTTATTATACTGTTCAAGGTATTCTTTTTACACTTTCTCTTCTTCTTGTATTTTTTGTTATTGTACTTATGCTTAATTTATCAGGACATGGGGGTAAGTAAAACTTTAATAACTTCTGGCTTTATGATTCTCTTGCTGAAAGATAATGTTTTCACATTTTAGTTTGGATTGTTCTGTTTAGCTATTGTTCTCTAATGTGGTGCTTTCTTTCAAATCAGAAGAGTAATAAAAAAAGTATAAAGTTCAGTTAATGGCAGTACATATATCTCTATCTTAATGAAACTTTAAACTATCTGGGTGGGCAGGCAGTTTTCGGGGTAACTTGTTCCTGGATTCACATGAACTATTACCGACCACCCCATCTCTACTTTTATTTCTACTCCCTTACACAAGCACATTTTTGAAACATGACATTGAGCTAACTTTGCTGGCATTTCAAAAAAAAAAGAGAAAAAAACCATGATTAATCCGCTAATTGCTGACTGCACACACCATCTGATAATACAGTCACATTGTAGTTTCAAGTTTGCTAGAATTCAATGAAAATCAGAGCAGTAGCTTTATTGCATGCACATATCTCAACCATCTTTTGTTCTTGTAACACATTGATGGCTCAGTGATGTGTATCGTATTCTAGTTTCTCTTTGTTTGAAAAAAAGCAAAAATTTGTTTTTTAATTCTCAAAATAGTGTTAAAATGCTGTGAAAGAATTACATGTGCTTTGCTGGCCCAGAAGAGAGAATGTTTAGTAAACAGATTTGGGAGCTGTTATACACGGGTGTAGAGTTAGTCCCTTTGTTAGTAGATAATAAAAAAAAAAAGCATCTACCAGGCCTCATTTATCTTGCAGTGATAACAGTTATTAAATACCTTACTGTTGTTTATTATCAAGTTCTGATACCACATCTGTATTAGTTTAGCATTAAAAAATGCAGTCATACTTACACTGTGTGCAGAACAATAATAAATTGTAAGTAATCTGTCTAATTTTGTTTAAAATTTGTTTAATGATAATTTGAGTAACTATTCTGGCAAAGATAAATTAAAGTCAGAGTAAAGTTTTAAGGTTCTGTATAATAGTTTGGAAAAAATACTTAACTGATCTACAGGTAGATATTGAAGAGGTGTTTGTAGTGCAATACAGTACTAGAAATATTTAATTTATTAATTTCTAATTGAGAAAAAAAAGAAGCTTAGTTATTAACTGGGAACTATTGTCAAAAGATTGTGTAGACCAGCTAATTTTACTTCACTTTGTTTTATCTTCTGTGATGTAGAAATACAAGCATGATGAGATACTATGTAAATGCTTTTTCTCTCTGCTGCCAAGTTTGGTGTTTCCATTTGAAGGGCATGAAAGAAGATGAGGAATTTCATGGTCTAGTAAGAGATGCTAGGAAGCTGATTGAAGTGAAAGGTAACATCATGTCCAGATACAGCTGCAAAACCAAGAGTTCAGCTGAGACTGAAGACGAGAAATTAGAAAGACTAATGCAGCAGACAGATGATGCTAAAGTAGGAAATGTTTCATTTTTTATAAATCACTAGTAAAGAGAGTTAAGGGGAAATCAGTAGACATTCTAGAATGTTGATGTCTGAAACAAATTATTGGCAGTAAAATTAACTCAGTTTCTGCAATATAAACAAACAAAAAAAACTGGAAAACTTCTGGCTTGATTATTAGGCGTCTTTGCCAATATGATGATTTACATGCAAATACAGTCCCTAAATTTGCCATACTACACATCTAATGCAGTTAATTTTTGTCTGGATACATTAGAATTAGTATTTTTCTTTGTTCAGTAGCACATATAAGGATCTCATATTATATAATCTGCATAATTCCCAGCATGATTGATACATTTCTATCAATCTGACACCGACACCAACTTGAAAATACAGTAATGGTTAAATGCCAGTTTGGTATGCTGCAATCACTGTTGTTCTGATGTTGGATCTCATCTTCAGTAGTACAAACAGATGTTAGGCTAATTGGGTTAAATATTGGCTGCAATAAGAGTTGGGAAGCTACTTGCAACTGTAATTAGCAGCATCTGTGGTCATAGATAATATTCTTGTGATTAAACAATTTGTCACAAAGTGCCTAGTTCATCTTCTTCAGTATGGCTATAAACTTATTATCATTGATAGTTTTTTCCATGAGGTGTGAAGTCCACTAGTATGCATACGACTTTGGGCATTCCTGAGTGTCATGCTATTCAATGCTTTGCCATTTGGATTCTGATTCATAATCATGGGATTTAAGGAAATCATCACCATTTTATTTTGCATGTTGTTGGATCCACTTTCCTAATATTTGTAAATGGCTCTGTTCATGTACATGCATCATCATCATCTTGGGTACCTATTGCCCATACCCTTTACAGTATCTCAATGCAAAGATTTCCTATGCAGTATGGTAGCCAGTCTGCAGTCCTCAGGTGATGTTGTTAATTAACTTGCTAGTTAACCTTGATTTTTTTCTCCACTCAATTCATTTGGAGTCATTGCTAGTCTAATCTAAAACTTTTAAGCTTATCGATGTCTGTTTCCATTGCCTGATTTACTTGACCCACTTCCTAACATAACTCTCATATACACAATCTGCCATGACTCAGGAATGTCAGAAGAACTGAGGAAGTGTAGGGGACCAGTTTAAAATTATCAGAATATAAATTGTAAATTTCATTTAGGTTGTTAATACTATTTCCACTAGCTGATTAAATTTTTAATCCAGTTCACAGGTAACAATGTCAAGAATGGAAGTGTGTATGCACAGGTATTCTTTGGGAGTTTTAAATACATAAGGTGAACTTCCATTATCAGTTTTCTTATTAGTTTCTTAAGTTGTTTTGGCAATGTTGTTGGGTTTGTTAGGATTTTTGCAGTCCTCAGTTTATGCATAAAATACAACAAGGTATTTCTCTGAATGCATACAGTGTAATTGTCTGCAGAGGATGGAAGCACAAATCAGAGTAGTTTCTGCAGTAATATCCTTTGATGGCAGTACTTCTAATACTTCATCAGTCAACGAAAATACACTTAGGAAAACTTTAGTTTAAAGTATCAAGAGAAATTAGTTCTGGAGTTATTTTTCACAACTTTGTATGATAACCTCTACAGTGTAAACTCAAAAATAAATACTCCTTTTTTTCTTTAATAGTTTTTCCTACACAACTGGTTATATGCCAAGAAAAGTTAGGCTGATAATACAGTGCTCATTTTTAAAAACTCAGAATGAAAATTTTACTTTTTTGCATTAAAGTTGATGACTAAAAAACACAGGCAACATTCATTTAAAATTTTTAAGATATTTTTTGTTAATATCATGTAGGGTGAAAAGGTAATCACCATTCTGCTTTATTTATGACAGGTGAAGGAACTTACTTCTCGGCATTCTGTTACAGAGGCACATTTTGACAGTGTATGTTCAGGAACTCAGTCAGTATGTACAATTTCATTATCCTTTTTATTCTTTAATATTTGTTTGTAATGGCTATTACTTACTTAACTCAGACTTAAGTGAATTTGTGGCTTTCAGGTGTCATGGAGAACTAAATTTGGCCTACAGATTAACGTTAGTGGACTTTGTTATGTAGTATTAAATGAAAACAAATTTTAAATCTGCAATTGTTTTGAGATAGGAGTGCATTTAATGCTTTCTTTTATGAACCAGTAAAGCTACACTTACAAATGTTACTAAAGAAAAAGACATGGAAGATTTTTTAGGAAGTCAAATATTACAGTTGATATCATCTTAGGTCTGTGAAAATAGTGTTTTAAATACTATTAACTCATCTGTTTAAATCACCATATCTATCTATAGTGTATGGCCATTACTTATTATCCAGAGGGTATCATTATTTTAAAGAAAGTATGGATGTGTACTAGGATTATTAGTTTGTATAAGACAATTTAATGAGAAAGCATGGACTGAAGTGTCTAATTATTTACTAAAACAAAACAATGCTTTAGTATAAGCAGGATTTTTTTTTCACATTCATAGAATGCCATCATAAGTATGAGATGAGTCATAGAGTAAATATTTGTATAAACTATAAGTTAAATAAATGTTTGTTTCACAACAGAGTTATATCTCTAGTATTTCTTTATTGAAACATATGTACATGGAACCGTTGTGGAGCTGAATCAGGTAGCTCTGCCACCAGACATTGGTTTTACTAGCAGTTCATTGAAAAAACTAAAAGCAATAGCATTAATGAGAATAAATTGCTTTGGCTGCCAAATTTCTTATTAAATAATAAATGGTGTGAAATGTTAGATGATACTGGATCTGTAATATAATGTTACAGGTCGAGTACCTCAGAACTCTGTTCTGGAGATCTATAATTTATGTGAATAGCAACAGTATTGGTTTTCATAAGTTTTAAAATGCTGCCAAGTTATATTTTTTAGTTAAATGAGCAAAACATTAGTCAACTTCAGAAAGATTTCAAGTGAATGAACTGTTAACTGGCATTTTTGTTTCAACATTTCTAAGTCTGATTCTACTCAGCTTTATAGATTGGATAACAATAGTGGAGAAGATGAGCAAGTTGTGTGGGTAACCATTCAAAATGACTGAGAATATGATAAACAGGGTAATAAAATAGTAGATAGAGTGAGCAGAATTATTAGAACTAAGACACTAGATGTTTTTGGTCTACTGTTTAAAGCTTTAGTAAGACCTCATTTAGAGTATGCATTGCAAGCTTGGTGTCTTTATTTTGCTAAGGATTTTTAAAAATTGGAGGGAGAGTGCAAAGGTTGGTTTATGTATAAAGAATGGTAGTTACACTGGGCAATTATAATAAATTAAATTTTCCAGTCTGAAGATTGAGGTGATTGAATGCATGAATAATTTTTGTCATTCTGAACTCATAAACTTCAAGAGGACATGAGTTAAAATCTAAAAAATGTCACAATAGATTGAACATTCATAAATGTCTTTTTAATAATAGAACATTGAATGCATGGAATAGTTTTCATTGTGAAATTGTTAAATGTACCATCAGTGATTTGCTAAAAAAATGTTTGATATCAGATGAATTACCTTTTTACCCATTGCAAATCGACCATAATGTCTATAACATCATTACTTGGGGAAGGAGAAAGAGTTTCTGAGGTTATGTTGGTTCAACCTGGAGATGAGAAGAATCAGGTTAGTTGGAAGACAAATGGATTTCATATTTGCAAAGTAAATAGTAAAATATTTCATGTCCAATGTACTACTTGGAATAGAAGTGATGTCTCATTGATTTGAAAACATTTTACTAGTGACTAAAAATAATTGTTAAAATCAGTGTAAAAGTTGGCTTCTCATTAGTGTTCAGTGAACACAGCACTGGAGAATAAGAATAAGTAAAATTTCAATTTGGCAGTAGTTTCACAGAGGTAAAATGTGAATGAAAATTTTGCTTACTATAGTTTGTAACTCCAGTATTCAAGTACCCATACTGCAACATAGTGTGTAGTAGTTTTAACTTCACACTAAAAATTTAGACTTATTCCATTGCTGGTTTTGATGGGTGTTTACTTCCAGGTCTCTCAGTCACAGCAATCAGATATGATGAAGACATTCTTTAATAAAGACCAAGTTACAGCAAAGCTACCTCAGATGCAAAGATTCTTTGCTGTGTATCAACCCAATCAGGATAAAAATGTATGGGAAGGTTGGTGAGCTAAAAACCAGTTTTTTCTTTACTTGATTAGGTCTTTATTAGAAAAGCCTTTACTGGCCAGAAGCAGAGAGTTAAATTCATTTCATTATTAAATTTCAAAAAATAAGACTAAGCAGGAGTAGGCTGCACTGAAGTGATTATTCTCTCTCTGTATTAATAGGTTTGTACACTACAGTAGAAAAATTTATTTTGCTAAACTTGAAGATCTTTCTGTATCAGTAAAGTGCATAATTCTATAGCAACCACCAAGTCCAGTATAATAAATGTGTGTGAACTGAATATATATGTTCAAGATTAATTTAAGATGATCTGTATTATTGAGGTACTTTTTTGAAAAGAAAGACTCCCTTGCCATAACCAAATGAAAAACAACAAAGTTTGGCGATGACAAAGAAATGTTGTATTTAAGTCTGGGACCATATGTAAAATAGGATGTTCCACCAATAATTAAAGAAATGTTTTCTCAATGATCTCTTCAATCTATCTTTTTTAAAAAAACTAGATATTATTTTAGCTGTAGTGTCCATGTCATCAATTTTGACAGGGTTTTTGGCAGTTAACTTTTAGCTAACCAAGTAGTATGTTAGCTTTTGCAACATTGTACTGTATGAATAGTTTCTTACTTATCTGCAGGCAGAATTATTCCACACTTCCTCCACCCCAAGTTAAAGCCAGCTTTTAGTCTACATTTTATTTGAAGCAATTTGGTGATTCTTGCTGCTTTCTTTCTTTTTTTAAAAGTAGTTTGGTGTAATTCTTTAATTTTCAACAAGATTATGAAATGACTTTGTGTGATCACTCACATTCAAGAATTTACTTGATAATAGGTGAATCTATTTATTATCAAGTCAACAAACTGTCCAGAGATGTGATTACCAAAGCTGATGACAGTGAGGCTACACCTGCTGAGGATATGGAGAAAAACGTATGCAGACAGCAATCAGCTGATAGGTATGCTTAGCATTCAGATAAAGACATATTTTTTTATTAAAGCTACATTACAGACTATTAGATAAAAATATCTTTCTTCATCTGCTTTGTTTTTTATAACTGGTTCTAACCAGTGAAAAATTTGTTGTTTAGTGCACCAAATTTACTAAAAATAAACTTTAATTGACTTTAATTTGATATTGAGTCTCTTTATAAAAAACCCGAAAATTATATAATAGCTTTTAAAAGTCCTAAGTATAATATGCTGTTGATAATGTAAACCAAAAGCAACTAGACTAGCATTAAATTGAGTGTAAAAAGTTTAAAGATTTTTTAAATTAAAGATAAGAAGAGAAAGATATAGATGATGTGTTATTTACAGAAAATGGAGGGTTTAGTTTCGGCTTTTACAATTCTATTATTATTAGTAAAACCTATGTTTCAGAATTTGCTCTTTATATCATGGTTTATTAGACTCTTTTCATGGTGCTATGTTGTTTTTTTAGATGTTCTCATTTTTTTTAGTACTCAAATTACTCCTGGCCATTGATTGCATGTTGATATTTGACCAAAGTTGTCGGTGACAGTGTCACATTAGAAGATTATACAACTTTATTTAAATAAGATAAATTCAAAATTGTCAAAATATTTAAAAAACAGGGGACTTTGGCACAAGTTTGAAGAGGGAGAAAAGTTGACATGTTGTATTTATGCTTGACATACACACATGATTTTGAATAGGTGTAAAACATTTCAATCTTTTATCATATTTTTGATGCAGGCTTCTGTAAATATTATACTAGTTAGCAATAACAAATATAGACTGAACTGGGTGTGTAGTTTTGATTTTGTTTCTCAGTTTGGTTTGGCACTGAATAACAGCTAGTTTAAGTAAGTTTTCATTTATTCAGTAATGAAAAAAATAACTGCTTACTGGTAATTTGTTCTGTTGGCATTTTTGTTTGTTTTGTCTAGAGATGCTTCCTTGCAAGAATCAGCAGCTGTTGAACTAATGAAGATATATAATGTAGTGATCAGTTTCAAGGAGAATCTAATGCAGCTCATGTTGGATAATGGTAAGAAAAAAAAATTTTTTGCGATTTTTACCTGAGAAACTATGAACCAGAAACTGTTTTAACACAAAGCTGATGTACTAAGACATTTAAAACAACCAGCTGAAGTGATGAAGTCAAGCTAAGATGACTATATTATGTCATCCATAAAATCAATTTTTTATCTTTCCCTTTTTCAGATATGATGTCAGCCAGTCAGGTTTTGGCAGACCTGGAAACACTCACATTTGATAAACAGGACGAAAAGTCAGGAGATCTTCAGTATAAGAACATCGTTCCGTTCACTCAAAAACGTAAATAGAAGCATAAGATGTAACCAAAAAAAAAAAAGATATACTGCAAAAAGTACTTTTGTTTTTGTTTTAAAGAGGGAAAGCTTAACTGACATGCTTCATTTAATCAGTATATTTATTGTTTGCTTTGAACTTTGTATGTCTGACAAGCAGAAATAGCTTGCTTGATTCTTTTTTCAAAGACTTCCCAACATTATTAAAATTTCCTAGAAAATTCTAATAAGATGATTTGCTCATTTAATTGTGCTCCATTATGTTGTTTGTGAAAGAACAGCATACTGGACTCATTCATTGTCCTTAAACAATGCTGAATGATCTTTAGGTTAAATGGGTGGCAAAATTAGTCTTTCTCTATCATTTTCTTTTGGTAATATTGTCTAGAAGTTGTTAAAAAAATTTGAAATCTAGTTAGAGCTTCCAAAGCCCAAGGAAACTGAATGAATATTTATATTAATATTAGGAAATTAATTAAAACATTTTTAAAACAGGTATTATTTGATGTGGGCAGCATGGTAGTTTAGTAATTACAGCCACTCCTTGGTTAATGACCATTCGAAAATACGACCACAATTTTACAAAAACAAAAAATTGTTTACCGACAACTGCATGCATTTATAACTAAATTTCATACACCTGACAACAACAACACACCCGAGTGAGAGTAACGCCAGTGTAGTTGTATGAGAACTTCATCTGGGTGAGAAGGCAGCAACCACCGACCAGCTCTGCATCTCTCTGTGTTGTTCGCTATTACAGTTAGCATCGCACATAACCCGCTCTTATTTTCACTTGTTTATTTAGTGTTTATGCACATTTTACCCAAAACCAAGATGTCTTCAAAGAGAATGAACACCAGTTCAGCTGAAGGAAGTAGCAAAAAGCATAGGAAACCCATCGATCTTGATTTGAAAATGAAGATCATCAAAGTGTACGATGCTTGGAAGAAGGTCAACAATATAGCACGCGATGAAGGCTTGGCCCATTCCACCATCTCCACCATTTTGAAGGATAAGGAAAGGATCAGAGAGGTGATGAAAGGATCACCAGGAGTGAAAACTATTATAACAAGACAGCGAAAAGGCCTCATCCACGAAATGGAAAAACTGCGTATAATTTGGACCGAGGATCAGATACAAAAGAGGATGCTGATTAGCCTTCTTACCATCAGGCTAAGGCAAGCAGCCTTTTCGACACACTGAAGGAACGAGCAGGTGAGGAGTGCACCAAAATATTCACTGCCAGCCATGGCTGGTTTATGCGGTTTCAGCAAAGATTTAATCTCCACAAGAAAAGCATAAGTGGTGAAGCTGCAAGTGCTGATGGAGGAGCTGCCGAATGTTTTCTGGTTGAATTTGACGATATCATCGCAGAAGGGAACTATTTTCCCGAGCAGATATTCAATGTCGATGAAACAGGATTACATCGAGGAAAAAATGCCAGAATGGACCTACATACACAAGGAGACGAAATCAATGCCTGGATTTAAAGCATTTAAGGATAGAGTAACCTTGCTATTGGGAGGAAATGTCGCCAGATTCAAACTGAAGCCTTTTTTTAATCTACCATTCAGGAAACCCATGTGCATTCAAAAACATAAGCAAGCACACACTGCCCATTTACTACCAATCCAATTGGAAGGCATGGATGACGCAAGCCCTCTTTGAGGATTGGTTCATGAATTGTTTCGTACTCCAAGTAAAGGAATATTGTTTGCAAAAGGGAATTCGTTTTAAAATTCTCCTGACCCTCAAGAATGCACCTGGACATTCCCCACATCTCAATGATCTCCACCCAGATATAAAGGTAGTTTATCTACCAAAAACCACCACCTCTATCCTGCAGCCTATGGACCAGGGAGCTATTGCAACATTCAAAGCACACTATTTATGTGCAACGTTTGCCAAAGCCATAGCCACAACGGAGGATAATACACAAACATTGCGCGAGTTTTGGAAAGAATACAATATCCTCCATTGTATCAAAAACATCGCAGCAGCATAGGAGGATGTTGGTGTGAAATGCATGCCAGGGATTTGGGAAAAGTGCGGAAAACGTTTCTCTGTTTTTGTAAATAACTTTGAAGGATTCGGCCAAAATGAAAATTTGGACAAAATAAATAAAGAAATTGTGACTCTCACCAAATCCCTCGATTTAGAAGTCGATGCTGAAGATGTGAAAAATTTGACAGCCTACACCAACAGAGAGCTTTCCTACAAAGGTTTGATTGATTTTGAAGCAGAATTGGAAGCACAAAGGGTTGCGGAAGAGGAAGAAGAAAAAATATAACATGAGCCCAAAAAGTTCAGTGTAAAAAGTTTGGCTGTTTTTTTCCATGGATGTTAACAAGAGTTTATCAGAATTAGAAAGTATGGATCCAAATGTAGAACGTTTTGGAAAAGTAGATCGGCAAATGCATGAAATCTTAAGGTGTTATCGTGAAATATATGAAGAAAAAAAAGAAAAAACCCGTGGAAACCAAACTTAGTGGGTTCTTTAAGAAAGTTACTCCTTCCACATCCCCACTTCTCTCACCATCGCCAACCCCAGCCACAAACATAGAAGAAGCAGACGAGCCTCAGCCATCAACCAGCAATGCCAGCGTATCCAACGTTTCAGAAGAAAACATGGAAAAGGATGACTTCTTCAAAGGATTTATATCCGATTAAATTGATGTTTAATTGTAAAATCTGATTTTGTACTTTGTCTATTTTTTGTATTAAATATTATTATGCGTATATTGTGTACATAATAAACCAACTTTTCATATTACATTGAGTTTCAGTTAACCTTTTTGTTTCTATTTAGGCTTCTTGTATACAAAAAAATTATGCAAAGGTGAAATTAGTAGAAAAACAAACTTAAGGTTTATGCTAAAAGAAAAGCTACATAGAGTACATACAGTATTAGACCAAAGCTTAAAAAATGTTCATAAGGCTCAAACAGTCGTAAAGACATGCAAAGATTTAAAAGGTAATAAATTATGGCAAAAATATGTTAGAATTAAAGAGATTTTTGGAGTAGAATGTACGTACAAAATGTTAAAAATGTCGACACTTTATGAAGGATAAAAGAAATTGAGTATGGAAGGCTGAAATGAACTCATAAGCCTTATAACCCAATGTCTGCCGTGACCGTTCACTCAGCGACCATTTCGCTTAACAACCTGGTCTTTTGAACGGAACCTGGTCGCTAAACGAGGAGTGGTTGTATTCTACTGGACTACTAAAGTTTAGGGCTCAAGTTTGAATCCCAGTTAAGAATAGCTTGGTTTGGTGAACATCCTGGCATGATTTCTTCTTGCTTTTCTTATTCAGCTGACCATGTGGGTTTTTTTCCAGGCATTCTAGTTTTCTCCCACATCTGAAAATGATGAGTTCTGCTTAGCCACTTGTTACACCTTAGTATAGTAGTTGGTCCCTTGCTCATTCATTGTGAGAGGGTTAAGTGCCAGGCTAACCACATGACCTCATATGCAAATGAACCAAATTGAGTTTTTCCACTTTATATGCCAACCTTGGCACTGGAAGACAAAGAAAAAGAATTATCTGCTGCCATAATTTATTTGCATTGTTATATAAATCTTGTGAAGAATTTATTTTTTCTCTACTTATAAAATAAGCTTGGTTATTTGGTAATTGCATTTGCTTATTGACAGCACACCTAGTGCATCAGAAATGTTAATGCTTAGCTATTGTGTATTGTTTATACTATCTGCTTACAGTATATTGCATTTTCTCATTTTTTAATTTGAGTACTGAAAACAAATTTTACTAACATGATATCTGTCTGGTCATTTTAAAAATAAATTTGAAATTTTAATATATTTGTCTTATGTTCTCTACTATATGTCAGCAAAGACTCATAGAAGTAGAGTGTAGATGACAGGGATAGGCAAAAGGAACTAACTATTTTCACTACTACTGTAAAATTTTACTATTTTAAATCATTGGCTGGCACAAAAATTGTTTTTTCATAGCAAAGTATAATTGTCATTTTAAAAAGATGTTTACAAGTTTAGTGTTTTCTTTAGAAACATTTGCTTTGGACCATTCTGTTGATTAGTTAAAAATCAACATTTCTGTTCACATTTCAGTTCTCAAGGAAGTAACTACATTTATAGGCAACTCCATAGTCACTCAATCAGTAAGTACAGCATTTCTCTCTCATGAAAGTGTTCTTTCTGAAAACATTTTTTAAAGAATCTGTAGCTATGTATTATAATTCTTGTCTTAGTATTGCAAAACATGGTAAAGTACACATTTGACTAAGTTTACGTATTTCAAATTTTAAAATGTACTAGACGACCTGTGAACCCATAGGTTCCCATTGTGATAGTGGTTGATGATAAAAAGATGAGACACAATTTTAATATTATCAAGTGATCAAACTTTAATTTTATGAAAAGTTGAGTATTAAATCGTAATGTGGTGGCCTGGCCTAAGCAACCGCTAAATAAAAACACGGTTTGCTAGTAATAATTACAAAAGTCTTAATAATTCCACTATTCGTTGCTCGATTTAAACGAAACTTGCTACTGCACACCGCAGTCACATGGTGAGTAAGATGACCATAAAATTAGCACTTTTGTGCACCATTTAGACAGAGTTTCGGGAACATACATACAAGATCAGAGTTTTAGTAATATATAGATGAGATATTTAATAAGTTACATGGCTAATTTACATTGAAAAAATTTTCCATTGTGTAGAATGGATAAACTAAAACATTGCATGATAGTACTGCACCACTATCCTGCCCATAAACAACAGTTATAAAATACGTTTCTTTGTTTGGTAGAGAGCAGATAATTGAAAACTTAATCCCACTGCCCTTTAGAGAAGGTGATGAATTTACACACTGGATGGATAAATTACTAGCATAACAATATACCTTACATCATTTCTAGACTGGGGCTGCTTTGGAGTCATCAGTGAGTACCCACAGGAGTTCTGTGGGTGACTAGTCAGGTAATAGAGTGGACCAAAAATGTTTCTGCCTGGACAAGTTAATCTGTTGTGGTACTCATCACAAAACATTCACTCGTTTAGACTTATGTGGAGCAGTCTTATGATAAACACTATATGGACTACATCAATACTTCCTCTTCTCCATCATCTCAATAAATCTCCCTATTATTGCTGCAGCCACTTGCAAACACTGTTTGAGTTAGTCAATGCCTATGGATATTTGACCACTGACTAAAGAGAAGCCCCACATGCATGTCCAGTAATATTTCAGCTCTGTCTTACTGTATTTCAATTTCTTATTCTGTCATGCTTCATGTAGCCACCAGAAAGAATCTGCTTAAGCAGTGTTTTTTGATGGGTTTGAAGGTCCTGACTAGGTGTGAAGGACAGTTAGCCTAGCTCCACAATGTGCTTTTTTATCTTGTAATCAGTTACCTTTACACTCATACCTACTCATCAGCTCTGTGAATGTCAAACTCAGTATAGCCTTTTTCTTTTGACACTTATACAAGCAATAACATGGGAAAATTTAGCCAAAACTGGTTACTAACCTGTGCCAATACACTAATTGAGGTTTTTGTTTATTATCAGAAATCTAGGACACTGAATTGTTGTTCCATAAAATTTAGTACCACATAAACAGTTAAATAATGCATACAATAAATAACATCACTACTCGGATTGTGGTTTGTAATCATTATTTTAGCTTGCCCACTGTGCTGTCTTGGTTGGACAATGAAAATTCATTGTTGTTTTTGCTATATTGTATTGTCAGAGAACAGAATGATAATTTATTTCTTTATTAAAACTGTTGTTGTATTTTTAGGAACCTCATGTGTCATCGACATGGCTGCTTCCTTCCTGGTCTCACCAGAGCAAAGATTATTCTTGTTTGGAGCTGTCTCAGTCTCAGTTTAGTGAAGACCAATTGCTGCACTCAAGATTAATGCAGGATGAGCTCAAAGACAAAGAGATAAGTTTCACATCAGACAAGAGCAGTCCGAATGAACTTGCATCAAAACAACTGTTTGAACTCAATGAGAGGCTGTATGTATTTGCTTTTGTTTTTATTTTTATTCTGTCTGTCTCTACGGCCTCTAGCTGATTCTGGCCTGGTAGTTTTGTAAGTGAAAGTGTAGTGTAAATAGCATTTTTAAAATTTTGTAGCCTAAGACATGGGAATTGAAGGCTATCTTGGCAGGCTAACTAGGCTACTCCATCAGCACTTGGTACTGGATGTTTCTAAATACATGATTACAAGTGTGTTCACTCTGACAAGAATATAATATAAAGAAAAATGTGAAAATATTAGAAATACATTTTTGGTGAAACTGAGCCCAAGCAAAAGAGGAGGTAGGTTTCAACTGTTATAAATGTCAGTGTTCCCAGTGCTGCATGCTGTCTGTGCAGTTGTATTATATCTCATAATTCCCACTTGTTTGTGAACATTTGTAGGGAGAAACCCCAAGGCTTAGATTCAATAACTTTTACAGGAAATAATTTTAAAACGATTTTTCTGAATATTATGATATTTTAAAAATATTTGTTTGTTGCAGTAAGAAAAAATAGTACAATTTGCATTGTTTTCCTTTCATAAAATCTAGTAAACAGACAATGAGATATTACAATTTATTTAAGGGTTGTTTAAATTATTATTGGCACTAAAATAGTTTAATCCTACTTTAGACAAACAGGCAACCCAAAGAGAACACTGATGCTTGGTAAAAATGAATAAACTTTAGTGTTTTAGATTCTTTAAAAGTAATTTTTTTCTTTTACTATCATTTTTTTTTTTACCAGGCTCATTTTCATATCATTAAATGTTTGTTTTTTAAAACCAATATTTCATTTGCATAGTTCAGTAAAAAAAAAAAAGGTAATGAGGATAAATAAATTCATTTCTTATTTTTCCATTTAAATGTTTTAAATATTCAGGAAAATTGATTTTCAATCCTTTACTTCATTGATGTTGCAGTCAGCATTTTTCAGTCTCTGCCTGGTAACATTAATAGTAATACAGTCTTCCCTTGCCAACCACAGGTTACAACTGCAGCTTTGAGTATCCACACAAAATTTATTGAGTACTGATTTACCAACTGCTGTAGTCATTGTCATGTATCCGTGGTTTTCACGCACCATGTTCCAGCTTCCACCACTATGCTGTAGTGGCACTTCATGTGCACCTTTACCCACACTAACACCAAGGTTGACATTTGGTAATTTTCTTTACCAAATGCAAAGGAAATCTGGTAATGAAAAATCTGTTTGACAATGAAAAATACGGTTTGGTGATGACGATTATATAACAAAGTTAATGTGTGTTTTGTGCATTGTCACCAGCCAGCCTCCTCTTCCCAGATCACAATCTTCATGCTATTAAAGGTAAATAAAAGTATTTTTGTTCGCTATATTTTTAATGTGGTGGCATTTTCTACTTATGTTTTATGGCTTAGAACAAAAGAATATTCTATCTAACGTAAAATTACGTTCTCATGAATTCCTAAGAAAGAGCAACATGACTAAAAATTCAGAAACTCAGAAATACAGCCATCCCTCGTCAACTGAGTCACACAACTTGCTGGGTACTTTACACAATGAATTCACTCAATAACCATATAATATAGAATACAGAAATTTTATTACACTATTGCATAAGTAAATGAACTGTCACAACAAAGATCTACTTTTAGTTATTCACAGCTTTGTATGTTGGACATTACAACAGAGATAGACTGAACAATAGAGAAGTTCAAAAAGGTTTGAAGCAAAAAAGAATCTTGGGTTTTTGTTATTTTTGTGTGTGCACTTATCAATTCATTCAAATTAGAAAGTGCTAAGTGTTGCATAAAGTTTCAGATGTGTGTGATGCAGCTACATCGGTTCCATAGTCATGTAGCAGTTTATGAGTGAGACTTATCTATGCCTGTGAATGTATTTGAGAGACTTTTATAGAGATAGCCAGGTACCTTTCCTGGAGGAAACTGAACAGTTTACTCTCTATGTTCCTAGCAGCTGGAAAAGAAAATCTTTGTTTAAAAGGGATAAAAGTCTCCAGTTATCCAGACAGGGTGACATCACATTGACTAAGCAAGAAGGCCCCTAGTTTGGATGCACTGTTAGCTAAGGATGCCAGATTGCTAACTAACAGATATCCAAACTGTTTATAGAACTTGGGCATAGGGCTGTCACGGCTTTATCATTATTTAATTCCCTAATGGCAACTATTATCTAATTCGCAGTTATTATGCCTTCACAAAGCTTGGCATCTAGAGAGTCTAGTTTACTCTCTGGATGAGTCAGGAGAGCATCCTGAGTTTGAACATTAATTTCTTTACTGGAGTAGAGCTGTTTATAGTACCAAGCTGTCTCTTTAATGTCCTCTACATATGTAATTGTGTAGTATCCAGGGCAGTTAAATTAGTCATAGTTTTACCTATAACTCTAGATTTTTCTAACTTACAGAATGCTTTGCTGCACTTCCCTTCACTAACACCTTGCACTCTGGCTCTTATCCTAGCACCTTCCGCCTTGGTGCTAGTTAGCTTAGTAATGCTCCTTTTTATTTGCCTAGATCCTATCCTGATTTGGGAAACCTAATATCGCTTGATTTAATTCTGCTTTAAGATCACATTTAGGGCTCTGTTCTATATATTGCCTTTAAGTGCTTCTTATCTGGCAGTTCAGCTTTAGTTTTCCTATATTTCACCATTCCATGATTATGGGAAACCTGTTAATGTGTATTCTCCATTATTCTCAGAACTCATGTATGCTGTCAATATACTCTATCAGAAAAGCGTTATTCATTTTCCAGGTACCGGATCCTCTGGTCAATATCCTGACTGAAGCTAGGTTTAACCTGATAGTGATTACTCCAGGAGATCACGTTGTGTGATGTATTGAAGGATCTCGACTAGTTTAGCACTAAGATACACTCTGTCTATTCTTTTTGATACTCTGATACTCTATACCTATTACAGTAATGAGTGTATGATATAGTTTCTGAGTATTTCTATAGGTATCTACCAAGCCAAACCACGAGCAGAGAGTCTGCAGCTGCTTCATCTTTGCTAATTGCCCTCTATGGTTAGCTTCCAGTCCCTGCCTATCTAGGTAGTGGTCAGGGATACAATTAAAGTCACCTGCTACATAAACCATCTCTGCAGGGAAAGATTCTAACTCCTCTTCTTCTATCACCATTTTTAGCACTAAAAAAAATTGTTATGCTCCCTTGGTATGTTGGGTTCATATATGGATGCAATCAATGCCTTTGTTTAGTCCTCTAGTTTAACCCTGGCTATGATTAGTTAATTGACATTATCACTATAGGAGTGTTCTAAGCTAAACTTTAGCTTGGGGTGACACAAGATAGCTACTCCACATTTTCAATCAGTGGCATCTAAACTATAGAACGTAGTACCTTTTCACTTGGCAAACTTAGCATCTACCTCATCTTGAGTGTTGAGATGTAATTCCTGTAAACAAGTCACATCTGTTTTAGTTTTCATTAAGTTACCTAGGTAGGTATCAAAATGTTTCTTAAATTTTGTCTCTCTGACATTGAGGGAAGTAATTAAAAACGAATTATTCATAATCTCAAATTTGAAAAAAAATTCATAAATCCACAGACAAATTAAATTTGATTCCAAAGAAAAAAAATAACATAACAGGAAAAGGGGGGACACAATTTAACTGCCTACTTAAATGACCTTTCCAGATTTCTGGCCACTGGGAGCTTCATGGTCACCAGGTGACTTGGTTCCCAGTGGTTTTATGTGGGCCAACTGAGGTGGAGTGTCTAATCTTAGTGCTTCCACAGGTGGTAGGAAGCATTAGACTTGTTCTGCTGCTCCTCCCTGGTTGTTTGCTTCTTTGTGAGGGCTGGGGAACAGATTTTTCCCCTAGCCTTCTCCTTTTGTTTGGGCAGTGCAACTACTGGTGGCATTGTCGCATCCTATGAAACCAGTTTGGTAGCCTTAGGCTTGGCAACAAGCACCTCAACTAGGAGTTTAGAGCCCAAGCAGTGCTCTTTTGTGATTGAAATGTTTGAAGCTTCATTGCTATGTGCTGCCTTTTTTCTAGCTTTTCTTGCTGGGCCTTTGACATGCTTAGCAGTGAGGGTGGAGTCTGAAACTGCATTAGCTTTTGTACTGCTTACTCTGTACATCATGACTTAAAAGTATGCCCTTAAGTCTTACATGTCTGACAAAAGAGAGCCTGTTCTGGCTGTTCCTTGTACAGGATCTTCACCCTGTACTGCTGTCTGTTCACTGTGCCTATGATACATTGAAGTATGGGAGACATCACCAGCATCTTCCACTTCTCTGACTTGACAAGTAAAGCATTCCTGGTAAGGTGTCATATTTAAATGGCACAAGCACCTTGCTGTAATTCCCCAGAAGGCCCTCCCCCCAAACCTCAACTAAAGCAGATAAAGGTAGCCCATAAAACTTTATCCACACAATGGAATTGGCTCCCTGTAGCTCTTATCCAACAACCTTGACAGGAACTCTGTGTTATCATCTGATTTAAAGATGATTTCTGTGGCGCATTGGGCTTGGCCAAGACCATGGTTACATGAGACATGGTGCTCACCTTTTTTGTGCCAGTCTGTAGTAGAGAGCGAGCTATCTTTCTCTCCTCAACTTCCATTCTTCAACCTTTGCTGCATCACTCTGTACTGTCACTGAGGCAAAGTCCCACCTCATGACATTGTTTTGGCACCTTCTGCCAGTCTGAAAGCTCCACCGTGTTGCTATCAGAAGAAGGAACAAGCTTTTACTTCCATCTTTACAAGAAGGTAGCAAATCTGGTGTCTGACACCACACCTTCTGACTTGGAAGATGAAGAGTTCCACCTGCATGATGCATTTGTGTATATTGCACCTGTGTTCACCATAGCAGAACTTTCAGCCTTTTCCTCTTTGGGATTGAATCCCTTTTGGGTGGGAGTCTTTCATCCCACAACCTGTTCAGTGAGCCTGACTCGCTGTGGCAGACATGTGGTCTGCAGCCCACATGCTTGCTGCCACTACTCCTGGGATTGAGCTTGCCACAGCATTCTTCAACACCATCTCACACAAAAAAACATGGATAAAAACTACTTTGACAGTCATGGCTAGCTGACTTCCTTTCTGCTCTTGGAAAAGAAAGTGAGTCCTCAATTTGATCGGTGTTAGCTGGTTTGTTTGCCCAAAAAGACTACAGCAACTAAAGTACTCTAGTGACCACCATGTCACCAGGAAAGTATGTCAAAACCAGTGGTCTCATTAGCTCAAGGCAGTGCCCAGACACACTTCAAGATCTGGAACAAGAGTGATTCTACAGCCCTTAAAATTACAAGAATTGCTCACTGATATGACTTTAATTCAACAGTTCTGGAGCTATTAGGGGTTGTAACTTAAAACTTTATAAGCATTATCATTAACTAGAGTGATTAATAGAGTGGTGAATACATGAAGCAGTTTAGTTTTCTTGATGTTGCATTTGTTTGGCTAACACAAGCATTTCATTTAGAAGTGCATTGAATTGTTTGTTTGAGAAACCATTGGGGTTTATAAAAGTGAAAAGACAATCTGTTTCAGGGTAAATAACTAACACCGTAAAACTAGCAGACTTAAAGTCCCCCCACCCTGTTGCTTGTGCTGCTCTTCAGGGATATAGAAAGTATGGGGGGTTCAAGTCTATCAGTATTCATGTTTTTGAGTTATACTTTATCTTATATTCTTTAAATTTTTATCATGACTTAATTTGTTCATCACGCCTCTTTCCATCTGATGCAGACATGTGGATCTTATCTTTTATATGTATTGAATGGCTAGTCCAGCAGACACTTCGTTGGTAAATAAGGATCTTTTGACTACATGTACTTTCTACTTGGTAGCCTTGTCCATCAGAAGCTGTTTGAAGATTATGACAATTTATAATAACCTGTGTCCACAGGAGTGGTTCCTAATTGACAAGTGACCATCTGGAGTAATGAACTGTTTTTCATTCTGGTTGATTTGAGAGTGGAATCCACTTCTATAAAATATCTTTCAATATCTTTATGGAGAGTATTTTGTTGTTAGCTATAAGACTGTATGAGAGTCTAGCTTCTAGGGATCTAAAGAAAGTTCATCATTTACTATTTGCAAATACTCAAGGAGCAAACACTATACATACTATTTTAGATATGAAACAAATTCTTGATTTTTTTAAACAAGCTACAAGATGAACTGATCCAAACTGAGAAAAATGCAAAATTTAAAAAGTTGATATGGCTGTAGTTTTGTTTTACTTCAGTTACTAGTGATCACCCATCTACACTAATATCACCAAAATCAAGACTGGAAGATTTTTTACAGTATGCAGAGCAACTTTGGTGTCATTTTCATTTTCTCAAAAGATGAAATGGAAAACAATTTGTGGAAACCTGTTTTGATAAATATACATGGTTGGAACATGACAGAAATCATGATCTTGCTTTCTGTCATTCATATAGACAAGTATCAAAGTTTTCAACGTAAGCTAACAATAAATCAGAAGAAGCAATTCTAAACAAAGCAGTGTCAACAACTAGAAAAAAAGAAAAATTATCTCAGTATGAAAAATGTAAAACTCATTTGGAATCATTGAACTGAATCACATCATTGATGAAGAACAAAGATGTTTTTTTTTGCAAATTCACAGTGAGCATTTAAGAGGAAGACTAATTTTTTTTTAAGATGCCTAGTATTATGCTCTTGCTAATGAAGCAGCATATATCAGTAGAACTTATGCATACAGATTGTGTCAAATGATCTGGAAGTAATGAGAATTAGTTTTGGACTATATTCATTAAATCAATGTAATTCAGAGAATATCTTCACTGATCAAAGATTTCAAGCTATGATAATGCCATAACTTTTCAAGAAACATTGATAGAAGTTGGAGCTCATTTTGAACAAAAGGAAATCAGAGCAATGGTGTCCATTGCCAATGCATGCACCAAATTTAGCCATTCAGGATGCTATTTCTGGAAAATTGAAATAAGATGTGATAAATTTTCTAGGAGATTCTTCAAATTGTCTAGCAGTGGTTCAGAACCTTGCAAAATTTGCTGAATGTTTTCAAACACAAAACCATTGTGCCTTACTTGTTTCACAGTTAAATTCTATTTTTTAGAAGTGATACAATCACAGCTGGAGATTCTACCTGAAGTAATGGAAACTGTACAAAAGCAGTCAAATGATACCCTTATCAAATATAAGTAGTGAGCTTTCAGGAAAAAATTCATCAATTCAGTTTTTTCTTATTTTTTAAGATAGCTTTGAGGATTTTTGAAAAATTGAAAGGTCCAGTAAACTTGCTTATCCAATCTGGAAATATGCTACCTGTGGAAGTTATGAACTTTGTTGGGGACACAGATAATAAACTTATTTGTCTGAGAGATGATTTTGACTCTGTTTGGGATAATGCAGTCTCAGATTCTAAAAGTTGCCTCACAATCAAATGCTGTTTATTGTTTTCAAGAGTCAGAAGTGCACAAATTTTCAAATTTGAAAAAAATTATTATTAATTAAAATTTTTTTTGTGAAATTCTTGTCATAGCTATCAGTTTAATAGAATAACATATAATGAATAATGATATCCATTAAAAATTCTTGTTGTCTTCATGCCAGAGTGGAAGTGCCAAAATCCAATTTAAAATCTGTTTCTGAATATTTTAAAAATGATTTGGATGAGTTCAAACTGAAATCTCAACTCATGGAATTGGAAAATCTTTCTTGACTCAAAGATGTTTCTACCATTACTGAAATCATACAGATAATCAGAGAGAGAACAAAGTAAACAGTTATGTTTCATCAAATTGTGTCTGCTGTCACCCATAACCACAGCTGTTCCAGTGCTCTTTCAGCACAATGTCAAAAGTTAGCAAACTTAATCTTAAAAACTTGTGAATCATTTTATTTCATTTGGTAATACTAAAAGATGTAGGGCAATTGCTTCACTGGATATTTAAATGTGTGCTTTTTTTAACTCATCTTTTTTGCCTATGTGTGTGCACTTAATAGAAATACTTACGGAAACAAGTTTTTTTAATATTTCTATAACCAGCTCATAATTACACAAAATATTCTTTCTGAAAGTTGCAACATATTGTTGATTTCTTCAGACTTGAAAATAATTTCTTAACACCATCTTTGACCCCCTCTTATTTATGTTTTGTCATATTAAAACATTGAAGAGAATTAGTCAAAAAATTTTCTTTCAGTCATTCCACTGATACTTTGAGGTGTCATAGATTCATCAATTAAAATCTATTCTCTATTTACACACTGCAGTTCTTTGGCTTTACTTCATAATAGCCCCTGTCCATTTAAACATCTTGGGTGGAAGAAAAATGATAGACACTAGACTTACAAGTTGTGCATGTGTGTATACGTGTTTCTTTTGTGGCAGTCTTTGTATTTATTCATTTCTATAAATATTTCCATTTAATAAATTGGATCATACCATCAAATTAAAAAAAAAATTTTTTTTTATTTGCAGAAAACTCCAATTTGATCAAGAAACCAAGAGAAATGAAGAAAAATTGAGGTTTAGTAATTTACTAAAAATTTTCTAATAACCACACACATACAGAGAGATCTTTGCTTATCTAGTCCTCTGGCTCATCACTAGTTGTCTATCTCTGGGTGTTTGATTCTCTTTTGCTCAGCTTGCAGTTGGCAGTTGAACCAAAGTGCTTTTTGCATAGTTCTGTGCCTCTTCACTTACCAGCTAGGCCAGATACTATAGCTATTGACGCTGTGACTGAGATTGCAGCTCAACTGTTAAGAATAATTTTTTTTTAACTCTGACGCAAATCTAATCTTCTGTCTACAGATTTCTTAAACTACATAACTAGGTAGTTTTCATGAGTTCATCTTGTCCATATTCTCATGCTGTGCATTGCTAAAGCTCTCTGGTGAGACAACACTAATATGAAAAGTTACTCAAATTTTCCCAACTGACCACATTCAACTATCCAAAAAAATTATAACCTGTTTTCATGGCAACTAGCACATGCAAAGGTGGATTAAGATTTACTGGGGTTCTGGGTACAACAAACATTCCTCCTGCACCTCATCAAAAACATGAATGTATGAAATTACATTAATAAATAGATCCCATTGGATGTTTACACACTACATTAATAATAAATCTTATACAATACACTATTTCTAAAATTAACTGCTAAATTTTTCTATGCACAAAACTGAATGAAATAAATACTTTGACTGGATTCCCATACATATATATATAAAATGGGATACAGCACTTTTGTCTAAATCACTTTATGTACCTACACCCATTTAAAATAACATGAAACAAGATGATATCTGATTTTACTGATCTTGTCAATTCGTTTTTTACTAAGAACTATTAACAAATGTGGTTGTCATCTCCATTATTGTAGTAGCAATACAAAATAACAAAAACATTTTAAAGTACATATTTTACATTGTACTCTGTGGTAAACTATAAAAAATCATAAAACTTAAACTGATAGCCTCTAGTACAGTGTTTTCAAAACTGTAGAGCCATGGCCTTCTGGTGGGAGAGTTTAAAATAACAATGGAATAAGTGGAAGATTTGGAGACAACGATAGTCTAATTGTTCCAATGAACCTATTACTTATTTTTTTAAATTATTTTTCTCTCATATTTACTCCTAACAAGTATTTTTTCATGATATTCTGTGGGAATAAAAATTGTATTTTCTGTCATCTTATGAGGTGGATGTTGATTCAGAGACTTAAGTCACTAACGCAGCCAATGATGTTGCTGGGGTATTTTGTCAGTTGTGTAAGGCCATCTCGGAAGAATTCACTGTTGCTAATAATTTATTGCTCCTTTAGTCCTTTCATTCTTTTACTTATTTGAAAGGTTTTATAGTTATTGTTCTTATTACTGAGTACTCTTGAAAAGATGGAGAAATTCTTAACTGGTTACAAGAGGAAAGAGAGGGTGAAGCAAGTTCTAGATTAAGCAATAGAATGGAATGTAAAAAACCTGTTGCTTGGATTCACAAGTACTAACATAAATGGAGAAGAGAGACCTCATGTTTATTATGCATGACTCTTGGCTGCATGTCAAAAAAGAAGTATCCTTTCTTGTCAGACAAGGCTATGAAAATTCTTTTACCTTTTGTGGCATCATATTTGTGTGAAACAGGGTTTTCTGCTGCTGTAGCTACCATGAAGACAGTGCTGCTCTTGGTTGATTATAGAAAAGGAACTGAGTTGCTATTTCATCAATGACTCCATGAGTTTAAGGAACTTTGTGCTGAAGTTATTAGTTTAACAATTTTAGTAAATTCTTAATTTAATTTTAAAATTTTACAATTTAAAGTTTCTTATTAATACTTTAAAAGACTGATTAAAGATAGGCAAAAAAAAACATATTGATTTTGCCATTGTTTCTTGCAAAAAATATTCAGTGTAAAGGAGTTTGGACTAACAAAAATTTTGCTCAGTTGGGTTGGGGCTGCCACTATATAAACTTTGGAAACCACTGCTCTGGTACAAGTCTAACCATGTCTAACCATGCCTTTGCTTTATTTTAATTATAAAATTTATTGTAATATTGTTAGTTTATTATACCTGAAACATTTAACATGTTCTACACTTTGTATACTGTAAACGTCTCTTTTATATATCTATTACACCTACATTTTAATAATACTATCATATTATATAATCAAATGTGAAAATATACAAACAAAAATTCTCACAAGAATGTATGCCTTACCTTTTAAATGTTTGCTTTCTTCCAAGTTTTGAGTGAGGAAAAATCATGTACAATGACATTAAAGTCACTTTGTTGCATTAGCTCTGACAATCTCAGTTTTATCTTGTTATTGTTGGGAACATGTTCTCCTTCACAGTTTGTAACTGGTGGGATCAGAAACATTTTGACAGCAATGTACACATTAGGGAATGTTGACTGAGGGCTACTTTGCCTTAAAACTTACAGCAATTTGGCACCAGATTTGTCTGGCTTATCTGGTGTGAAGAATTTGAACTGTAGGAGTTCATCAAGAAAGTTTTGTTCCAAATACTTGGGTTAAACTGAATAAAATTCAGCAGTGGCATGTGCTGCACACCAAGTTGTGTTCAAACAGTACTCCAAAGCGAATGCTCAGCAACTTATAGACATCCAGTTGGTTGTGAAGGAAGATAATAATTGTCTAATTGTAACAGTAAGTCTCATTGCAAAACTTTTGGCTTCTTTCAAGTAAGGTCTTGGGTTCCCCAATTCATCTGCAAGCTCTTTTAATTTTGGGGTATAAGTCAGATATCTCTGTTAATTCTGTGAAATAGTCTTGATGTTTTAGCAACATTTTTAAAATTATGGAATTGATCTGTCAGGAAAGCTACCATGATTCATATGATTGCAGTAACTGAACTGCTGTATTCAGGTCAATGTCACTTTTCTGTAAATGCATTTGTCCTAAAATTGTGTCAAAGGGGCTGTTTCCAAATATTCTATCTTGCTTTGATGGAAATTGCTTCTAGTCTGGTGTCATGCGACTGATTCTTGTTTTTTAATAGGTATTCCAGGGCTTGCAGAATTTCACTGCAGTTCTGACACAGTGCTTTTGTAGAATCTGCATGATTGTCTTGTCTTGTGTATGACTAGCCTTTGGAATGTCAAGAATGACTGACTACCATCATTACTGAAAATCTGTTTCTAGTGATACATGGATGCTGAGCAGAAAACACACAAAACTGAAGAAACCAGAAATGATTAATAGCATTTGAACAGATGTTGTTAATATTGTTAACTCCCAGTAAATTTAAAGAATATGCAGCACAAGGAATGTAGTAAATAAGTGGGTTTCATCTGTTTAGTTATGCCTGCAGACTGTTATATTCCCCAAAATATTGCTGGAACTGTCATATGATTGTTCATGGCAATTAGAAATGTCTAAATACAAGTTGTTCTCTATTGCAAGTATACAGCAAGGCTTGCACCTGTGTGATTCTCTAGTGGCTCAAATCTAATAAATCATTACAATTTACCCTTTTGAATTGACAAATCTGAATACAAAAGTCAGCTGATCACATATGATAAATCTGGTGTTGAATCTACAATTACAAAAAAATTTGTCTTGTTGCAATTCTGCTGCTGTTTTGTTTATAATTTTCTGCCTCACCGGATAATTTAATTCTTCACAAATATATGATGACAGATAAGAATTACTTTTGCCCTTCTGTCTGTATTTACATGCTCTGAAATCCCCAAATACAGTGTTGTGCAAATGAATGTGATCATGATTCATTGTTTTTAATGAAAGCTTAAAATTTGTATTTTTTATCAATAAGCATTTATTTATGGTATAAAAAATACATTGTTGCATCATCTTTTAAGCTATTGAATCATCTTTTGATATTGGGCTTGTTCAGTTTCTAGTTATTATATTATCAGAATCCAATGTATGATATTTGTTTTTTTGTGTGTTTAAGAATTGACTATGGACATTACACCAAGGAAAAGAACTAAAATAAACACCCTGAATGAATACACATCTCTCTTAAAGAGTAATTGTCTATAGAGTCAAAGATAAGTGTGGGAGAAGAAACAAGCTCAGTATCCCCATCAAGGAAAGGCAAATGCTGAAGAAAATGGAAGTAATGATTCAAAATTAATACAATTGAGCAAGTATGATTCCAGTAAAACTAGTGACATGCATAACTACGAATTAGCGGCAGCAACAGCTGTCCAGGTATCATTATCAACTGTAAGACATCACTCAACTGTTTGAGGTGGGGAACCAAGTCAAGAAACCTATGAAAAAATAATTGATAACAAAAATAATGAAGATAAAACATTGTGGGTCCAGCTGCTAGTTGGTAAAAAAAAGACTGGTACAGTATGTTTTCAGACAAAGGTCATTTTTTGGCATTCAGAAAAGAAAATCTTTTGTGGTTGTTTTTATGCACAAGGAACTGGCTCATTAGTTCCTGTACAAGGCATGGTCAACTGTAAAAAATATATTGAGGTTACAGAAGGTAATGTCAAATCAGATTGCTGGTTTTCCTACAGGATCTGGCTTTACGACATACATCAAAATATGCTAAGGACTACTTCAGGATGAACAATATCAACTATTTAGATTGGCCAGGAGAAACACCAGATCTAAACTCAATCAAAAATTTATTGGTTACAGCTAGGACTCAACTCCGAAAACTAGATTGTACATTGTACAACTTTAGAAAAAACGATCACCTCTTTCATCCAAGTCTTGTTTTATGATAAATAAAGAAAAAGCTGGTGAATTCCATGCCCAAATATGTTCAAGTCATTATTAAAGCTAAAGGAGGTCATTATTCAGTCTTAAAATGTATGCTGTTTACACTACTTACTTTTTTTTTTCAACTTGTTCACATTAATTTGTACAATTCTGTAGTTTCCATTATGTGGTGACCCTAATAGTTCATTGTGGCCAAAGAACACTAGTCCGTGCTCACTTAATAATGTGATAACTGCTACAACATGTTTAAGAAAACCTATCCAGTAATGATTCCAATTGAAATTGCTGAGCTAAATCTGCATCAACTGTCCCTGTTGCTTTTACACACTATATTCATGTCTGCAGATAGGTTTGGTGTTCCAGACTTTCTCATGTTCAAAAAAAGTATTTAGGGGATTTTCAGTCACTGAATCCTTCAATAAAGGTGTACTCTGGTCAAAAGAAGTTTGCAGGCAAAGCAGTAAACATTTCCAGAAGTTGGTAAGTTAATAAGCTAGTCACATGTCAGCTGCACAATGGTGAATCTGTTAAGTAAACAGATGTTTAGATACCATGCATGTCTTCTCTCTCATCACTCTAGAAATAGCAGAGAAATTTTAAATAATTTTATTTTTGACAAACTGCAGAGCAATTCCACAATCAGGATTTTTGCTAAATTGATCTCTGATTACATTTGTTTCACACTCAGTTATGGCTTGCTTGCTTCTCAGTGATCTTGATCTGTAACTTCTTTTCTTGTTGTAGACCTACATTGTCAGAAGTACTTAATGGTGAACCAGTATTGTTTTTGTCAATGCTGCTACTTTCTCTCTCCTTAACAAAGTAACTCCTTTAACCTTTGATTGCTTTAACTTTCTCTTAGCTCTGGCTTTAGTAACACTGATTTATACTGGATGTTCTGCACACAAGTACCATTAATAACTGTCAGATTTTTTACTGTCTGTGAGTTTGAATTCAGATGCACAGTGATCATACCAGACAAATCACACAGTACGTTACCTGCATTTTGAAATGTCTTGAGTGTGAGTGTGTGATAGTTTACAGAAAACAGTATTAGGCCAGTCTACAACAACAGTAAAATGTATAGACTTGTCTTGGCTCAATTATGTCTTGCTATTACTTCAGAGAGTGAACATTTAAATTTATAACTACCATATTTTTCAGCCTATAAGCAGGGGCGTAACTAATAGGGGGCGGCAGGGGCGGTCCGCCCCGGGTGGCACGTTTTGGGGGGCGGCATTTTTTGGTCCGAGTGCGCGTTTGTCAAATTTAGTTCAGGACAGACAGTATGTTACATATATAATGTATTTTTTCGTTCTATTTTTCCAGATATTATTTTTTTCCTGAATTTTTCGTTCAATTTTTAATGGTAGTTTTTTGAAAGGAAGAAAGTTTTTCTAAAATTTGCTGTAAAAGAAATTCGCTCACTTGAAGTGAGTCACTTCTAATTAATTTTGAATTGAATATCAATATTTTCTCATTATATATTTGATAATTTTTATTTTCTAATAGTAATTTTTTTTCAATAAATAAATAAATAAAAAATGAATTTTTTGGAGGTTTTGAAATTCTACGTTATTTAGAGGGCGGCAAATTCTACGACCGCCCCGGGCGGCACAAACGCTAGCTACGCCCCTGTCTATAAGTCAATGGGAAGTATAAGACAAATTGGCTAATTTTCCCATTTTCCTTTCCTTCATTCATAGATAAGTCAGTTTGAAGTATAAACGAGAATAGATCAACTATGGTAGTTAGCTAAACTTTTAACCAGTCAGAACAATGCATCAAATCCTTCATAACAATGTTGCATCACATCACTCTCTTTGGTACTAACAGGCTCATGAATATTAATGAGCTGTTTGTGCATTCATTGAACTACTTTGTGGGATGATCTTCTGGATAAATAGGCTGTTGAAATAGTTTTTCAGCATGCTTGTAATTGTGGAGGGATATTTGAAACAAACTGCAAATGTTGTTATCAGTTCTGGTATCCAAAGCCCAGTGTCTATTTCTAGTCACTGCACGACATCAGTGTTGTGTCGTTTATGCTGTTTTGAATCACCTTTAAAAAGATAAAACTGGCACGTTTGGCTATCTTCAACACTTTAATTTGATTTTTCAATATTACGGCACACTCAAATTCAGAAATAATTCAGCTCACAATTTCATTTCTGATAGCATGAGTTGGTATTCAGCTTGGTTTCAAGCTGTCTGACATTTGGGGTTCACAACTAGACCAACTTGGAGATCAACATGCTCAGCTGTTCTCTGTTTGGATGATATGGTACACGCTATTGGGAAATTGTCAATTTGGATACTGTAGACGACCAGTGAAAGAAAGATGGGGAAAAATATAAAGACAATGAACATCAGTTGCAATTTAAAATAGTCATTCTGAAAATTCCAGACATAAGTTGTCTACATTTACAATTAAATAAAATAACTGTTTAAAGAAATATTTCTTTAAACATTATGCGGTAAAAGTGTCAGCGATCTTTTAATATAGTCAGCTTATGTTTGCAATTTTCAATCTGTTCTCTGAAGAAATAACAAAACATAATAGCACAATTTTGGATATAGTTACAATCACTTGGAAATTGTATTTTGTCATTAATATTTTAAATAAAAATATTTATTTGAGAGTATTGCTTTATTTTCTGGCATCATAATGTTACAGTAAATTTTCTTGGGGCTCTCTAAATTAGCTGGGGCCCCTTAGCACAGTCCCAATGGCCTTTGCATTAATCTGTTACTGAGCACATGGTGGAAAATTTGGAATGTTTCCAAATCAGTTCTTTTTCTTTCTAGTTACTGAAAATCATTTATTTAAAAAAAAATTTCCATTTTGATAAAATGTTAAAGAAATTTTGAATAAAAGTTGACAAAAATATTATAATAATTGTTAGCAATGTAAATTAGTTTTTTTTTTGTGGAAGTGGTGTATTTTCTATTTCTGAAATATATTAGATTAACCAATCTTGAAAACATTCTGGCATTGTTTTATTTTAAAGTGTTGGATATTTTTCTAGACCTAATACAGTCACATTGATAAAGATGCAAAACAAAATCATGGAGCTACAAAAAGAACTGTGCTTATTGAAAAATGGAGAGAGTTCCCTCCAGCAAGAGGTACTTGAAATCTTTGATTATTAACATTATCTCTACTTACATAGCTAGGCAGAGGAGAAAGACAGTAGGACTTAACATGAAATGATCAAGAAGTGGTATCAACTTATCTTTTCTTTTAAATGCTTAAATTTTTATCTGGTCATTTTCTTCTAAATTGGAAATTCTGACCTGCCAGCCAGTACATCTGATCCAGCATTATACGGAGGTTAATAATGGAACTATAGTAGTTTTTCTTCTTTCATTTATCAAATTGTAGTTTTAACATTCATGACAAAAAGGTTGATAAGTAAATTTATACATTTAACAAATGCATGTTGGGAGTGTTAAATACATAAATACCTATCTAGAAATTTTAAACCATGAATTTATTACTAATAGAAAATTTTTTACTAAACAAAATATAGTTCTTTTGATATCCCTGACTTTAATTTGTATTTTAATTCTTTCTTATTTATGTTTAGCAGCACTTAGTCAGTTTGATGCATCAGTTCTCATTATTTGCTATGCAACAGAAAATCTCTTGATTTACATGAATCCCTGGTATATTTCCTGAATCTGACTAATTAGACTTTAAAGACCCTGACAGACTGTAATACTATATGAGGACAACATTTCTTGTACTCAATATGGTCCATAATATTATCAGAGCATTGTTCATTTGAAACTTCCATGGGAAATTTTAAAAAATTTTACTTATAAATTTTATTTTGTGTTGATTTTATTTTTTTAAACTTACAATAAAAATTTTTAGAGTATCTATTAAAAGCGATAATTTTTGTGTTTCTCCATTTCAAGGATTAGGGATTTCAGATTGGTTACTACACAGAAATATAAAATTTAGGCCCTTTTTTGCTTTTATTTTTATTAATCTTGATAGCTACACCTGTGATAGGATCTTTCAGTTTCTTTGCTTGACTTTAGGTAGAGCCTCATCCATTGGAGTCTGCTGTTATGTTTACCAGACTGGATTCAGAGCGCAATAACAAGATTCTAAAGAAGGCAGTCTGTGAACAGAGACTTGAGCCTGAAAAATATCAAGTATGCATTCATATATTGTGTTCTTTTTCTTTGTTCACTGGTCCAGAGATATTTTGTACCATAGAATGTCTGTTGGCATACCAGCCCAAAGATATTATTTATGCTGAGCAGAGCCGGTTGAAGCCCGTGTGGATCCCAAGGCAAGCCTCATCACTGGCACCCCCTAAAACCCACACAATAAAAAATACCTCCCCAACACACACATCTACCTTTAAAAATTGCACAAACAAAGGGTGTAAAGAAAACAGATGGCATTTAATTACAGCAATAAAACTGGTAACTTGCAAAGTGCACACAAATATAGTATTAATATACTGTAATAAATAATACAACTCTTAGTGAGCCCTAAAATAACAACGATAAAATGTTCAAGCTAAAATAAAGAAATTTGGCTTGCTAAAGAGGCCCCCCTCCCAGCAGATGGCGCCCTAGGCAATCGCCTATAGTTAGGACCAGCTCTGATACTGCTGGTATTAGTAGTGACACTGATTATTTGCCAAAATAGTGATTCAGATTAAATCTTTTTTATATCTAAAATTTCAAATGAAAATATCAAATATGCTTTTAAAAATTTTTTTTTCTTTTAATATCATTCTCACTGTATAATTTAAAAGTTAAATTTAGTAATATTTTAGATATGAAAACATTGTGTTTTCACTGTACAAACATCTATCACTGATTTGGATCTTGCAATGTTATGGCTTGAAATAGCTGACACCAATAAAAATTTTGTTAAATCTTTTTTTAATATCTTACATTTGAAAGGTTTAGCATTTCAGATAATAAGAATATTAAAGTAATTTACATATTTATTTTTTCAAAGGTTGCAGATTCTAGTTAGTATAGGTTTCTATTCCATTTTAGACAAACACCATTTTACATGTACTTTTAGTTAAATTATTTTTATCTTTCTGGAATTAGAAGTGAGAACATTTCTGATCTGAGTATCTTACTTTCAAAAATTATTTGAGTAAAACCTTTACTTAGTTCTTTACTACAATTATTTTTGTTGAAAAGGAAAAAAAAAATACAACAAAGTATTGTCAACATTTCATGGTAATGCAAAACTAATAAGTAACATTATCACAAATGGAGCTATTATTGTAACTATCTCAATCACTAAAACATTCCTGGCCGAATTTTGCTGCTTTTTTTTGTACAATCACATCAAAGTCATTTATCAAATTAACTACAACAGTTTGTTTCTTTTGTGATTTAATCTCAATTGTAAAACAATTTTTTTTTTGCATACAGAACACTAAGCTTTCAAACAAAACTGCAGTTATTGTAGCTACTATTTCTACACAAGTTTTTTGTTGTTTTTTTTTAATAACAGCAATTTAAACAGTTTATTCTGTTTGTTTATCATACCCCTTGAGTACCTCAGCAACTAGAAACAGTTTGGTTGACTACAATGTGTATCCCAAGGAATCTCGTTTAACATATAGTTTGTTTTAATTTTTGACAACTAGCTCTTTGTGGTAACTCTAGTCTGCCACAGTGTTCTGTTGCTATTGCAGATAATTGCATCCAAGATGGAAGAGTATGTGAACTTGCCAGCACAGCGATTTGTCAGATTGGTTTATAAATATTATCACCAGCGTCGTATGAATGCAATTAGAGGTAGGTCCAAGTTAGTTAATCAGAATCTTTTGCTAGATACATGAATGTATTTGTGTGTGAACTCTGAATTCAGCACTGCAGCTGGTTTCTATGCCATGAGGTGAAATTAAGGATTTCTTTGATATAGGCAACTATTATAGTTCAAAGGTTGTTTATTATGTGTTTTATAATTAGCACTAAGGTATATTTTTTCAGAATACAATGAGGGGGAACAAAGAATTGCAGTGAAAAAAAATTTCAATTTTGAATTCTGCTGTTTTTAGGCTTTCATTCCTGCGTATTCTACCTGGTTGATAGTTATATTGCATGTAAGTAATTCTGTTTAACTCAGAGGCATGCATGTAGATTAGTTAGCTGTCTGCTGATGAATCAGGATTAATGAAGGTCTTTGATTTTCATACATTTTTTGGATTTGAGACTAAAAAAACACAAACTTATAAATCAGGAAGTTGGAATGGGTACTACCTATAATTGTATATCAAAATGTTATCTATTGTATATCAGTAAAAAGTTATGACTTCAGTCTGTCATGTAAAATAGGAAAATATTGAAAATGTATTGTGGAGAGAGGAGAAATGTTTAGAGTCCTGATTTTAGAGATTTGTCAATCTGTGAAGGGTTAATTGCAACAGAGATTGTCTTCATGTTTTTTTCTGTTTTTGATTTTCACAGGATATATCAAGAAATATCAGAAAAAGGAGTACAGCATTCAGAATGTGGTAAGTTGATCTTTTGTGTAGAGATTACAGATGCTAGAATGAATTTATAGTTATTTGCTACTTACTTTTTTTGTCAGAAATAAACTTCACATTTACAAGTTTCAACATTGGTGTATTTAATCTACACATGGTTACCTCCACCTAGTTAGGTTGCACAGAAGAGAAAGAGTGATGGATGAATGTAATGCTTGAATGTAGTATTTCACTTGTAATGTGAAATCCTGTTTCACAGAATAAATTTTTCAGAAGTAGCTTGTACCATATACAGTGATTTATTAGTGTATAATCTCTGCTTAATCTACCTTATAGCTATTAAGTGCTGTATATGAAAATAAGGTGGGAGTTTATCTAATGTCTAAAATTTACTGCATATGTTTTTAGAGGAGAATAAAAAGTGTGTTTTTAAATTAAACAGATTTAGTTTATCTGTTGCTGGAGTTCCTTTTTACTAGTTACAGTTAAGTATACATATGATGCAGTAGCTGGTGCCGCACATGCAAATTATTAGAAATTAGTTATCTGGCTAGCTAACTGTAACAAATTCTGGATGTGAAAAGGAAGATGTAGAATTTAAATGAATACAAAATTTTGTTGTCTACAACTCTGACATATTTGTCATAGTGTATCTACAGCAGTTCCACGTCAGATCTGATTTACTGTTTCTGTAGTCACCCAGAAGTATGACAAACCAGAGTAATGAACTAGGTGCAGAGCGCCAGCAGCTAGCCATGGACCTCACAGCAAACCTGGAAGAGGTAGAAGAGCAGGCGGGGATATTTCTCATCAAACCCCTGTATTCTTACCATGAGAGGTAAACTATGGCCAACTTTGTTTAGTTTAAATGTCAGTTTTAAGTTTTAATAAATTATAACCTAAACCTGATTTAGCTATTTGTTCATCTTTAGATATTTTTAAAATTTTATCATTCTGAAAATTTTAAGGGTTAGAGTTAAGAAAAATAAACTTGAAAATATATTAGACTGATATGGAGTTTTTTAAAAGTTATAATTATTAAAAACAAAGTAAGGAAAATTACCATCATTATTATGAGAGATATTAAATTGGCAACATAGATTCAGAAAAGAATCTGTAAGTTATTATCAACGAAAAGCTTAAATATGGAGATCAATGCATTTCAACTGCTAACCAAGCTAATAGAATGTTAGGAGTAATTAGCAAAAACATCCAATTTCCCTTAGTTTATCTACATCTTGAATAAGCTATACAAGCGCAAAGATCTTATTTAAGAAAAGATGTAGAATCACTATAAAAATTTCAGCCCATATTTACTTGAAAGTTTAGGATATGCTGAATGACTATATATTAGAGTTCCTAGTTTTGCCTTTATAAGGTTTCTTCTTAAAGATGTATGATTACTTATATCCCTTATTGCATTTGTCTGTTAAGGAAAGCTGGGACTCAGAATACCAAACGGGGTGCATAGCACTGTAAGCTAAGGCCAGCACAAAAGGTCCTGTGCACTCCAACCAACCAACCGATCTAGCAAATCTATAAAATATCCTTGCTCTTTCATTTTTAGATGTTGGATGAAACCTTGGCTGATGAAAAAGATCAATACCAAACCAAGCAAGCTCCTCTCAAACATCTAGAATTGTAAAATAATTAAGGGTTTTGAGTATGTAGATAGTTATTTAATGATAGAAAACAGTTTCATCCCTGAGGTCTTTTTCAGAAGCTTTCCTGCCTGTTTATAGTCACTGACTCTTACGAAAACTTCAGCATCTCATTAATTACAGTTTTTTAATGCTATTTTATGGACTTTTAAGAATTTATATTTTAGAGATTTTTGTAGTCCTTAAAATAATAATAATAATAATAATAATAATAATATAATAATAATAATAATAATAATAAAAGAAATGTTTATTTTATGAAGTTACAGATAAATCTATTGTAATTCATTCTTCTTTTGAATTTTTTTTCAGAGCCAATAAAAGCAAACATCCATTGAAAAAGACTAACTTTGGTGTTGTTCCTTTTCCTGGTTTGGATAAACAAGGGACGAACATAATGACACCAGGGTCTAGTTTTAAAGTAGGGAACTCTGCTTCAGGACTTCAGGTAATTTGTTGTTGTTATTATTTTACTGTTTAATTCTGCTGATCATGCAACAAGATGATCTCTTTATAGTGACATTCATGTTCAGAAATTACTTTTGAGACATTTGTAAAAAAAAATTTTTAAAAAATTGAATACATAATTAAGATGCATTCCAGGGACTTTCTTTTGTTTTCTGATACCTCTGCCAGTAAACTCCCAAACACAAGCACAGTCAATTTCCATCTGTATTCATATGTACCCAGTGAAATACACCTTTTTGGTTGTCATCTCAAAACTCTTTTAAAATATGTTTCTTGAAGTTTTTTCCAGTTGTCAGTCTGTGAAAAATATCTTCTTTTTTTTTTTAATTTTTAATTCTCCTTAGTAAAATTTTCAAATTTGATAAGACTGTGTACATTTGGTCCTCTGTTGCATATGTGCATCATGGCGACTATTCCATCAGACTTGATAAAACAACATAGACATTTGCTGATATAGTTAAATTATTAATTTCTGTTTCAGTTAGAAATTATTTTAGTCAGTACACTTCCTTATTGAGTTAGTTCATGTGTGTGGCCAGGACATAGGAATTAAAGGGACTTTGTGTGCTTTCTAAGAAGAAAGTTCTTTAGCAATCATATTATTTCTTTTATGAAACTTTTTTTTTTTAAATCTCAGCAGAATAATTTGTTTCAAGTTTTTTGTTGTGCAAGCTGTATATTTTGTGTTGTCTTGGTAACACTGCAACTGATAATCCTTGTCAGATTTCTTGTCTTTTAACTTATTACTGTATCACTGATAAATTGAAAGTAGCAAAAGATCTAGGGCAGGAAACAACTCAAACCATAACAGCACACCACGACTATTGTTGGATTTTACGCAGGTGCCCACGTAGTATATGAGAAGTAAAAATTGTCCATGACGTTTGTTCACTAGAGTGTCACCTAAAAATCTACTTGGATCATTGAACTGCGGTTTGCTGAAATATATAGACTTTTATAAACTCTGTAATACTTTACAGGAATACAAGGATTATTCCCAGCAAGAGGAACAAGAAAGTTTACATAGTAAAGGTCTTCAGCCAGGACCTATGTGGGTGGTAAGTACTCTCTATTGGCGCTGGTTAGAGTCACTTCAGTCTCTAAGAACAGAAATAAAATCTCCGCTTTACACATTAATTTGCAGTGTTTTGATATCAATAAAAAAAAAAAGGCTGTAAAGACACTTACAACACAGATCTTGCATCGCAAATCATTTTTAGAAGTTTTTGGAGAAATGACTACTATGGAAGACACTATAGATGGAAGTAACTGCCAGACAAGAAATTCAGCCAATATTTGGAGGTAGAAATGTTTGCCATGCCAGGCACAAATACAAAGATTTGACAAAATGTAAAGGCCTAATGCTAAATACTTGGCAATACAGATGGATAAAATTTAAAACTAGATGTGAAAGACCAAACCTCTATTCATACAGAAAGAAAGAAAATAATGTTATAATGAGCAATCTAAATGCAATGGGAATTCAAGAACATGGAGAATTTACATAGAAATGGTACTATTAAAAGTAAACAGGCTAAAATTATGTCTGAGAAGAGATAGCTAGAAATTAAAGAACATCCTAAAATTTACTATGCACTCAAAGGATAAGACTGATTCAGTCAGAGAGAGGAAAAGGAAATTGCAAATATATTTATCAAATATTTGGTAATCATAAGTATAAAAGACCTTACTGATCAGAATACTAAAGAAGAATATTATTATCACAAGGATGGGCTGTATCCTAGTGTGTTATGACACTTTTAAAATATTGAATCACTAGAAACCAGTAAAGTTATGCATCTTTAGGAAGGGAGAGAAAATCTTTCTGGAAATTATAGATCAATAAATTTACATCATTTGTAGGGAATATTAATTTTGTAATTAATCATTAAAGAGAATGTAATAATTAACATGAGCATTAGTCAGGAAGAGTTTTTGAAATTCATTTTTTTAAATCATTAAAGTTAGAGTTTATGAATATTTAGGACAACTCAAGCCTAACCAGGAAAAGTTGTAAAGTGTAGTTAGTGTTGTTTGATTAATTGAAGAAACTGGTAGACAAACAATCATTAAATCTGAGAGCTTGTATTTATTTTATTTTCCAATATGTGTATTCTACACATTACCTGCCAGCTGCTGTCTGTAAACCCACTTTCAGATACACGGCTAACCTTATTGCTGCTTAAACAGCCTTGTATTTTTCAGGGAGCATGGTGGTGATCCACATTAACAACTGCAATAAAACAGTTTATTACCAGAAGCCACTTGTCTCAGTAGGCAAAAACGGATCTTATCTGTAAAGATGTTTGGCAATCTAGGGAGCATAGTGGCCATCCACATTAACAACTGCAACAAGACAGTTTATCATGAGAGGTCACTTGTCCCTTTAGGAGGGATCTTATCTGTAAAGATGTTTGGCAATCTAATGACACCTTGCCTGCCTACTCTTGTAGCCTGATGGTTAGTGGATTGGAGTACTCAACATGGTGAAATCAAGATTTTAGTAAGCATGTGTAATAGGGCAGGTCGATGTTGACACAGGAGTGTGAGTAAGCAATCAGTAGTTGCATTTCCATGTATAATACGTTAAAATCACAAATATATGAGTTTAACTTGAATATCTTTTTGCGGATTTTGAAATAACTGTTTAATTTTACTTTTTCACTAGTGTTTTCGGTGCATGTAACCATTTTTTTTCAACTGTCCTTGTCTTGCTATGCTTTAAAAGTCAATGTTACGGACCACTGCGTGTCCAGCCCCCTATTATATATATATTTATAGTTTAAAGACGGTTCTCTGTGTTTATTTTAGAAAATATACGGTGTATTGCCTTGCGCGGACGGCGGACTGGAATCTTGCTTATAGTGTCATTGCGAGGCCGTGTTTTGCATAGTAACTTACTCTGTAATAATAATTATTTTAGTGAGTGTTTCTATTATTATCATCGGAAAAAGGGGGGAGGATTATGAGTATATTACAAGCTGAAGACAAGAGTTTGTAACATCATTAATTTATATATCAGATTTTAATATTGAATTTAATTACATTTAAGGTTGTCTGAGATATTTTTGAAAAAATGCCGAAAGTGAAAACAACGCCGCTAACAAGAAAGAAAAGTGAAGAGAAATATGGCGGTGGTCCTTGTGATTTAGTGCTCACAGATCCCAGCACCTACAGACAATTGATTCAATATTATTATTATCTAGAATGTGCCGATCCCTGTGCAGATTTTTGGGCTAAAGTGCAGCATGTTACCAGGGACTTGAAATCAATTTGGTTGTCTGTGAATCCAAGATTACCATTAATTCATGAAAAATCCATTGACAGAAAAGTTAAAGATCTCTTTGTGACTGTGAAAGACATAAATCGCAAGCATGCTAAAGCAAATGCTAAGCGTAATCTGGATTCTAAGTTGGACAAACTCTTTGATATATCAGCCTGTTCCTGTCCTCTGGAAATTGTGCCTTGCAACGATTCTAGGATATATTGCAAAAAAGACAAATGCACAAAAGAACACATCATCTGCGTTTGTCCAGCAGCTGCAAAGGTGCCAATTGAAGAAAGAGCATATCTTCGAGATCAGCGTTCAAAAACAGGACCCAAGGGAGCATTTCAGATGTCTTCGGTGGACATATCTGCTGCCAAAAGAGATAGGAGAGCTAAACTGAGAGAGCAACATGTCTTATCTCAGGAGGACATTGAATTAGCAGGACCTTCTACACAGCCTACAGATATCCCTGAACAATCAAATTCTGAGGTTCGTGTTTTTTTTTCTTTGCCTTAGTATATATGAACTAAACGATCATTACCTTGTATGCTATGTTAGTATTTCGAATCACAACTACTTCATGCAAAAATTAATGCATTTTTTCTTGTATCTTAATCTGCTGAAGAAGTAATATTCCCTATCTAATCTTTTGTGATTCTTATATTTTCAGGGAGATGAATGGCAGCCTAACAGGAGGACTTCAGGAGACTACAACCTTCTCAAGTTTACCAGATATGCTATGGAGCTTGTCAGAGCTGAATGTTCCTCCAGTCTTGGGGCAGCTCTTGGTAATGCCTTGCTCTATGACATCAAACACCTATTGAGGCCAGAGGTTGACATTAATCAAATCTTAATTGACAAGTGTAAGTTAGACAGGGCTAAATCAAAAGTAAGAGTAATTAGTGAAGAAGTTGAGTCAGAGACGAAGACACACCTCGTTTGCATGGGTGTAGATGGAAAGCTTGATGATAAAACCTTGACATATAAGGAAACAGAAGCGCAAGAAGGGGGAAATGTTCTCAAAAAGTGTGTTGCTACAGAACATCATCTCACATTCACATATGAAGATGGAAAATCTCCAGGCACCTATTTGACCCACAGAACAATACCTGTTGTAGGTGCTACTGGCGATGTTCTTGCTCATGAAGCATTCAGTGTTCTTCAAGAATATGACAGCCTTGAGAGTATACATGCTATTCTTCTTGACAATACAGCAACAAACACTGGTTCTAAGAGTGGTTTGGTGGTAAAGCTAGAAGAAATTCTTGGGAGGAAGCTGCACACAATTGGCTGTGCCCTTCATCAAAATGAACTTCCACTAAGAGCCCTATTTAAAAAACTGGATGGAACAACAACTGGCCCAAGAAGCTTCAATGGATCCCTTGGGAAAAGGTGCTTAGAAGATATTCATGGTGAACCACAAGTACAGTTTGAGCCAGTTCAAACACCAATTACTGATGAGTACATTCCAGATGAGGTACTGAAGGATCTCAGTCATGATCAAAGGCTTCTCTATGAATATTGTAAGGGTATCGGAGTGGGAAGAGTAGATGATAGATGGGCAGCCTGGAAAATAGGTCCACTCAACCATGCACGATTGTTAACACTTGCTATACGACTTCTTTGTCTATACACATGAGACAACAGTCCAAACAAGAATCTGACAAAATTAATCCAATACATCGTCAAGGTTTATGCTCCCTCATGGTTCAGCTTAAAGATGTCCTCTAAACTACATGATTCACCTCACATTCTTTTCTCTACCATCAACCACTTGAAACTGATTCAGTTTGATGATGTGAGACGCATTGTAAAACAAAATATTCAGGGGAATGCTTTCTGCCTGCTACCTGCAAACTTCCTTTACGCCATGGTGAAAGATGATGATGACCAGATCAGAAATCTTGGACTTCACACAATTCTTACTCTCAGACGCAGGTATTGTTTGCAAAATTTGTTATTCTAGATATTTTTATTTTCAAAATAATATATTAAGATTTGAACAGAATACTTAGGCAACGTCTGTGGAATTTTTATATTTCGAATTTTCAGAGCAAAAATAATAAGGAAATAGTTTTGATTATTAGGCCGATATTATTAATATACATTTTTTTTATTTCCAGAATGAACAGCAGCCAAGAAATGGAAAAGAAAATTCCTCCAGTGAACTGGGACGCTGACACCTGGCCAGAGCTTATTGACCTTCCTGACGCTGGTACAATGGAGCCACCAACTACACAACACTTTTCTGATGAGGAAATCCAGACCTTCATCAACAAGAGCACAAAGCCGGATATTCCAAACCTACCATGTCATTCTCAGAGCGTTGAAAGGAGTGTAAAGTTAGTGACAGAAGCTTCTCATTCAGTGTATGGGTTTGAGGCCCGACACAGATCTATCCTTACGAAACTGCTGAGCAGGAAAATGCGTCCAGTGATTATGTCAAAAGGACATTATTCTCAGTCATATGATCATTTATATTCCTAGTTTTATTGGGTCATTATGGAAATATATTGTTCTCTTTTCCAAATGTTATGTAACTTATGATAAAAAATATAGAATATGAAATAAACTTGAAACACAATTAAACTTTAATCGCAAATCCGCAAGCGGAACATTAACCTAAAAGCCTAATTTTTTTTTTATTGTGTACTACTTGAATAGATGCAACTACTGTATACTTACTCATATTGCGATTTTTAAAAAAGTTGAAAATCGACCTGCCCTAATGTGTAATCCACCTAAACTGGCTCACAAGCAACATCTGGGAATATTCAGTGGCAGACCTGTAAAAAACAGTAAATTATTGTGACAAATACAATTCTGATAAATGTAAATATAATGTTTAAATATTCTCTCTATCATAATCAATTTACTAGTTTGTTTTCCATGCGGTGATGCTCAGCTAAGACTCTTTTCTGTGTAAGGTTTTTAAAGTAAATGTAATTCTTTAATGGAAATTTCCTGACTTTAATTTGTGCTTAGAAAAAAATCTTAGGACAAGTGCATTTATATTTTTAGTTTTATTTAATTCACCCACCCACCCCCACTTTTTTTGGTTAATATCAGTCATCTTTGTATAATAAGTATCTGCATGTTCATTGACTTTGTAATGCATGCCATAAAGTGTACTGACATAAATAACCAACATTTCAATGTAGTTAACTGGGGCTGGATGTCATACCTCAAACCTTGTGAGTCATCAAGCCATATAATTTTACAATTTATTTCCAGGCAGAATTAAGGTCATAAAAAGCTCAGGGGTATATTATGTATTGGGAATGGCCTTCCTCTAATTATGAAGATGTTAGTTATGTGTCCACCTCAGCACTGGATTTAGGCATAAGCTAAACAAGCTACAGCTTAAGGCCTCACAATCTGCAGGGGCCTCAAAAAATGTGAGAAGACGTGTAAAAATGTGTGAATGAGGCCTAAAGAACTGCTACCTTGGTGCAGGAAACCACCATGACAGAAAATTGCCATTAACCCTTTCCATGACGATGTTCCATTTCAGAAACATCTATATTTTTAAATGTAATCTAATTGTCAGTGCTAGCAGATCGGGAACACCATGCATTATACGTTTGGCAGAGATGTATAAAAATATTGAGAGCATGAACCTTCTCTATCTTTATATTGTTGTACATAATATTAATACACATTTTGCTGCGGCCATGAAAACAGCAACATAAGTTTATTTCCATATATTTATTTTACTAATTAAGTTAAATAATTTAAATTCAGTGTTTAGCTTTCTTTTATAATGCTATTTGAATAGATAGCAAGAAAATCTAAAATATTAATGTTTTATTATAAGTTACGTTTATTTATATGGTGTTCCCAAGATGGAACACTATCATAATAGCATTGTCATATAGGATATTTTACATGAATTTTGGGAGGGTAGACTTTTCATTCATGATATGTTTTATTATACTTTTAAATTTATTTAAAAGGTATACTGAAGGAAATGTTTCCAAGTTTAGCATAGTAATAAACAAACTTTTAAACCTATAGGCTATAACCTTATATTTTATACTATAATTTTGTTCAGTTAATTCAATCATTGCATATTTTAAGTTTAATAATGATGTATAATTATGTTTAATTGTCTTAAGATGTTTTATTCATCTAGTGTTCCCTAATGTGGAAGCAATATTATGACTATTCTTATGTCTGATGGTAGCAAATTGTTCAGGAGAAAGGTAATTTTCACAGCTAAAGAGAATCAAGAATGAACTGAGAGCAACTATGTCTCAAGAAAAACTGTCTGCATTTAGCATCATGTGCATAGAAAGCGATAAGCTGCATAGCATACCATTTGAGGACACAATTCATGAATTTGCTTTGGAAAATCAAGAAAGAAAATGTTTTAAGTTGTATCTGATATCATTTTTCTGATTTTGCAAACAAGTTCATTATTACTTATATTAATAAAAGTGATCCTGATTACTTATTTTGTCAGCATTTTGTATATATATTAATGTATGTTAAAATTATTTTAAAATTACATTTAAGTATTGTTTCTAGGATATACTATATTATAATCTATGATAGAGATCAAGCCAACCAAATGATAAATATGTAATCAGTAAGTGCATTCATTTGAAAATAATTTGTATTTTTCACTTTAAATGCCTTGCTATTAAATAACTAAAATGCATATATGTTTTAAATTTTTTGTGAGACCTTCTGGTATAATTTTTTAGCAAGGGGCCTCCAAACTTTATATAGCTTATGGCCTCACCACGTCTAAATCCAGCACTGGTCCACCTACAACTATTCAGATTACAGTTTAGGATATCAGTTGTAGTACCATTTATTAATCAACTCATCTGTCTATATTTTGCAAAAATTTAAATAGGATTATTTATATCAATGATTGCAGAATGAAATGAACAAAACGGATAAGAAATTTTTATTAGGTACAATATATTTAACCTGATACTTTGAGCTTCGTTACTGAACAAGGAGGAAAAAATTAATCTGATTAAAAAAACCTATAATTATTTTAGCAAAAAACTTCAGATTTGACATTTCTGCGATTTTGCTGTGGCAAATATTTTGATGACATCTGTGAATTTAGTCTTTCCTCAGGATGTCTTTTTCAGTGTTTAAAATAAAGATAACTAGAAAGTTAATTTTTCTTGATTTTAATTTACAATTAAAAATTTAGAATAATGATTTCATATATATAATCTAGACTTTAGATATGTCATTTAAATTAATCTAAAAATAGATGATTGACAACACCTGTGTTACATTGCATAAATGTAAATGGGATTTTACTCATAATTTCACACACTTTTTATTATAAAACAGTTAACTAGTGAAAACAGCCGAATAGATCCAAAGAACTTGGCTTGGAGGGTCTCCAGGCATTTGCTCCCTTGATTATGTCACTGGTTTATATAATGAAGTCCTGTTAGAAAATAACCATCTATTTTATTTTTTGAAATACATTTGATTCAAAACAAGCATCTTATGAGTCAGCTCCTGCATTGGCTAAAAATGAATGTAAGTGAGCCGTGACAACTGCATTTTTATTCGATTTTATACTTGAGTTATTGAGTATCGGGTGTTTTCTTGATAATAATATACCATAAGACCTTAAGCTGCAAGTTTATATGGTCAGACACTCAGAAATTTACTTCCTCTCTCTTTAACTGCTGCATTATTTATGAGTACTAATTGGACTTAATTATACGATGAAAAATACAAAGTATTCTAATATCTTGTTGTTGTATAATAACGTTTTGTTTGTTATTCTGTAGCAGTAGTTTGATTTGTAGGTTGGTTTGATTTTTAGCCAGCAAGTCTGCTTGGTCAGGATTTACTCTCCAGCCAGCTGCTCCACACCCCCAACACACCCAGAATTTTAGAGCTGGATATCAATAGAATGCTTGTTGGGCAGAACAATGTCAGGTTTGTCACTTTCTCTAATAATCAAACTGCTCTATTTAGGTTTTTCGCTTTCATATTTATGTGCAAAAGAGCTGAGAAGGGTAGATTTCATCTTGTGAAGAATAAAACAATGTGGGAAAACTAATTATTTTTACCACTAACATTTATGTAATGATAGTTACCTACTCTGGACAGGTACAAGTATACTGAAGAGAAATAGAACAACGTCTCTCTAACAGCACACTACCTCAAAAAACATCTTTATTATTGACTCAGAGAGTCTATTTGAGAGACATCTAGCTTGTATATGCAACTAGAGAATTATATCTCTATAGATCTTACAGAAAATTTTGAAAACCGAGTACAGCATACAGGTATAACTATTTATGATTCAGTACTAATAGTAGTAGCAGCCAATCAATCTTACATTTAGAAATGGAAAAAAAAAAGTTATATGACGTATCCCACCAACCAACTGGGTCAGACCTGAAATATATGATTTAATCTTTATCAAAACACACAAAACTGGACACATTTGTGTTATAGTGAATGTGAAAGTGAAAATCATTTAAATAGGGGTTTTCTGACAAGCTACTTCTAGTGTAGCATAAGAATATAGAATCTGTGATGATGTGTATTTTTAATTTGTATGGGAAGCACAGAAATGGACATCTTAGGACCACAAGAAAAGACAGACTGCAGTTTAAAAAGATGATGTACATATATTTAAAAAAACACATCAGTTCTTCTTAAGGACACGCTTTAGTTTGCTGAGTAATGTTGAAAGTTAAAAGCTTGGTGTTTTGGTAATGATAAATCAGTTTAATCTAGTTCATTTCTGGATGTTAACTCCATTATATATATTTTAAAATCTGTTCAAGGATTAGCAGGACAAGTCTATGAAGCCTCACTAAATACGCTCTGTGGCCACTTGAAACAGAAGTGGGCAAGCTTCCCGATATTTTTTTTTAAATATGGCTGCAGTACATGGACTGATGTATGTGTGTGTAGTCGGGAGACTTATAGAAAATATTAGACACATCACTGAGGACCTTCGTACCACCTATTTTAATTAGTTACATTTCATTCAGGATACTTTCATTTCACTCAGATTTCATGATTAATAAGTACATATTTAAGATAGGTAATGCAGAAGCCCTATATAGGCTACTGTGCTACTCTCAAACATTGCACTGTAATTATTGAGTGAGTATTGTCACTTCTCACTCATTGAGTTAGATTTCACATCACCCTTTATCTTCTTTGGCAAATTAAAACTACTTTTTATAGTTTATAATTTCCATTTGGAACTGTACCAAAATTGTTTATATATTTTTTAAGAATGAACTGTAACTCTAACTAATAGCTGTATATATAAAACTTTCACTGTAAGTTATCATTTTAAAATAAGGATATGAACTCTTTCACTACTGTGCCAATAGTCATGCCATGTCTTGAGTAATTACTGAATGTCTTTTGTTTTGAGTAATGGCTACACAAAGCCTTTGATAACATTTTTTATCATCACTGACTAATATCTGTATAGCCATTCAGTTGTTAATCTCTGTGATGATGAATTAAAGCCAGTGAGAACAGCTGTAGACACAAGTGATAAATAGAATAGCTGCTGACCGTTAATAAACACAGTGCCATTTACTTGATCTTGGCATTACCTAGTCATTGAATATTTACTATTAGGTCATGATAGGTTATCTGAAGATATTATAGTAACTGTTAATACATTTTTCCCAACTTAAATTTAGTACCACTAGTCCAAACAGGAAAGGTATATATTGTTTGTTTTAATTTTAAACTGTTAACATATTTTTAGTTGCTGCATAATAGTCATAATTTTTGCTAGATGATGATGATTTAACATCTGTGACATATTTTTCATTTGTATTTCTATTACCTGTTATACAACAGAACCATCAAGTTTTAAATATTCTGCATCTCTAACCAGTCAATCCAGAAAATTATTATCACTATAAGTTTTATTTGCAGCATTTAATCTAGATTTTGGCACAGCTAAATTTGTAAATTTTTTTTGCTGTGTAGATATATATTGTTTGTTGAGTCTCTTTTAACAACATTTGTTAATCTATCAACATACTTCTTAGTTGTTGCATCATCATCATTATCTGGAGCACCTAGATTAATTATTATGCCATAGTTCATATTATCTGTGAAACAATTCTCCTTTCTTTATCATTTACATAATTTTTTTAGCAGCATCTGTTTTACTAGTTGGATATCCTAGATTAATTTTTTTAAAATTTTTCATATCACCATTAAATTTTGAATCACAACATACCTTCTTTCACTTGCAGCATTGTTTTACTAGTTGGATTTGCAATATTTATAATTTTATTTTTTCTTAAGTTTAAATTCATCATTAAATAAGCAATATCACTATCAGAATTTATTTTATCATATAAAATTCATAACTGTCTTGTGCTACAGAAAGTGCCCATTCTTTAATTTTTAATTGTATTATTAAAACTTTAAAATTTTACACCAACAGTTCTATTTAAAAACCTATCTGACTTTTATATAAACTTTAAATATCTTTTTTTAAAGAAAAATATGTTATTTTAAGCTTTGTGTTTGAACTTGTTACTGAATGAACCATTGTGCTTTCATTTCCAAATATGCTAGTTTATCAGTCTCCCCCCTTCATAATTTGGATTTAATGGATTGGGTAAAACATCTCTAACTTCAGTATTTGAAATTTGATTATTATTTTTGTCAAAAGCTTTAAACTCATTTAAGATAATAGCATGATTACTGCCAGAATTTCATATCATCTAAAATCTGTTGTACTAAATCATCTACATATTTTTGTTAAATCTATTATTAAAATTAGCATGATTATTCATATTTATAATTCTTTGATACTTAAAATTAAATAGTTGCCTATTAAAGGACCAAAGTTTCTTTATTGATTCTTTAGGCAACTTTAGCTAATTATCTACAAAATTCAAATTCTTCAAATGATTTTTTTTTTTAATTAAAGAACCAGTACACAAAATTAGATAATACAGAATATAACATAGTTTATTTAATTTTTTAACTGATTATTATACTATTAATTATGTAATCATGTCTTCAATTATTAGCATCTGCAGTTGCTTGCCTCACCATCTTTATATTAACATTGATTCAATTCCTGGGACTAACAAAAATCATCTGGATAAGTTGTCAATCCTTTTATTGGTGTTGCTTGATTTGGATAAAGTATAGTCTCAATTTTTTTACCATCTAAAATATATTTAATCTAAATAATACAAAATGACATTATTTGTCAAACTTATTTTATCAGCATCATCATTAATTCATATTATTAGCATTTAGAAGTTTTCCTCCAAGCAATAGTGGAAACAAATACACAGCTAAAATTTCCGTACTTTACATGTAAATAAACATTTTTATTTGAATCAAAATGGTTTGTTTTTTTTTTTTTTTTTAGTTTTTGTAAGTTTTTGTAGTTCAGCAATTAGAAAAGGGAGATTTAATTTGTGAATTACTAAAATTATTGTTTTAATATTTTTTTTTAACTTTAGTAATACTTTTATCACTATTTCCAATAGCTTTTTTTATTTGTTTTTGGACTATTAAAAACATACCTAGCCATTTTATTCAAAGTATCAACCAATTCTCTCCCTGTAATATTTTTTTTAACTATTTAATACAAAAGCATAGTATGAGCTAACAATTATTCATATTATTAATTAGTAAGGACTATCAGATGAACACAATAACTTCATGCTTTTGTTATGAACAATTTAACATTTAACAATAATTCGGTTTAATATATGGCTCATTGGATTTTGAATGTGATTTTTTTGTTGTTTTTATGCAGACATTTTCAAGTGTTGAGAAAGCAGATAAATTTTCAAATGGTTGTTTCATAATTTTGAATGCCAGAGTGCATCATAGTTATGCAAGAGAAGTTAAATTAATTTTGCACAACATTCTATGTGGTCAAGATTAGGAAAATAAAAGTTAAAATATATAATATGTTGAATACAATTTAAAATAAAAGAAAACTACTGTTAAACAATATTTTTACTAGAGATTTAACTACAGAACATTTTAAAAAGAATGCTTTGTCTGCCTATTTTGTGTTAAAAAGGTATGTTAGTGTGAAGATGTTTAATTACCACTGAGTTATATGACAAATGTTAGGTTGAAAAAAATCTAATACTGTATCTCTAGCTCAACTGTTTACCTAAAGTTACCATAAAATAAATTAATGTTAATATTAAAAGTAGTAGTTTTGTTACTGTAAGAGCTTATGAGGTAGTGGAGAGAGTGTTTGCCTTTGTTGTTTTTCAGGAGGAAGACTGAGTTTGCCATCTAGTTTGCTGTTAAGATTCAATTGGTTGCTTGTTAATTTTCACTAAAATGATATGCTGTTTGTTTCAGTGCCGAAATAAAGACACTACCAAGTGGTAAGTTGCCAAGTACAGTTCAGTCAAACTTACATTCCTATGTTGCTGTCACTCGACCGACAGTACCACCTGGTCAAAGTTGCCTAAGGTCACCTGAAGGTAAGATCTATTTTAAGTTAGCATGCTGCCTCCCTATTTGTAGTTAGCATTTGTTTTTAAATCAGGTATAATCATGAGAAGAAAAACAATCAGTTCCAATCTGTGTCTAAGACTAATGGTAATATTTTTATATGTTAATAATAAATTAATTTTTTATTTAGATATAAAAATGGCAGCAGGGACCAATGAGATTGAAGCATCAAAAACTTTAGGAAAGTCTTTATTGCCACCCTTAATATTATCAAGGCAACAGACTTTTTCCAAAGATGGTCCTGTATGGAGCCAATGATAAAGGTAATAATTTTCTGTTATATTGGTGATGTATGTGGGAGTGATTATCGGCTGAAAAGTAGCAATTAACATTGTTCAGGTGCATAGTACTTATTTACTATCACTGATTAAAGTAAGGTGTACAGCTCAGATAACGCTATTATGCAATTCATTAAAACGTCGATTATATATGAAGTATTCATTCGAGATGAAATTGGTTAACTACCAGTTTGACCATTGGGTAGTTACGTAGTCTAACAGGCAGTTTGCTCTCCTAATGTGTTCCTGAGCGAAGCTATAATGGATATTGCGATTTGAGGCAGGATTTAGTGGATAAGGCTATTACACAACGACAGGTTACCACTGCTCTGAACGTTGTATTTTTGATTTTCATATTTTTTGAAATGATAGAAAACATCAGAATGGGAAAAGGAAAAGATTTAAATAAAGAAGAAAATTGTAAATATATTAGCAGAAGGGGTTACTGCAAGCGTTATTGCAAAGCTGATTAAGAGGGACTCACGGACAATTGGGAAAGCGATTTCTAACATCAACTGTACCCGGAAAACAAGATCTGATGTTGGTAAAAGGAAGATAACGAAGCGAGAGAAACATCTGATAACTCGTGCTTTGAAGAAAAATCCGTTAGGATCTAGCAAGAAGATATTTAAAGAAGCTGGTGTAGCTAGAACAAACAGAGCTACAAGGAATAATATCTTGAATGAGCTTGCAAAAGTTGTTAAAGTCCAATCAAGGCCTCCTTTATCAAAAGCTAACATCAGGAAAAGAATTTCATGGGCAAATGCCTACATGAAATGCGATTTAAGCTCCATTTTATTCACGGATGAATGTCTAGCTACTCTCGATGGTCCTGACGCCTTCGCCAGAGGGTGGTTGGCGGAGGACAGTGTACGCCCAACCCGCTTCAGATGTCAGCAAGGTGGAGGAGGAGTTATGTTCTGGGCGGCAATCATTGGTGATATCATTGTTGGACCCTTCTTCGTAGAAGATGGAGTGAAAATGAATAACGAAAACTACGTCAAATTTTTGAACTCAAACTTCATACCCTGGTACAAAAAAAAATCATGAAGTTTCAAAGCCAAGATGATTTTCATGCAAGACAATGCCCCATCGTATGCAGCTAAGTTAACAAAGGCATTTCTAGAGCAAAAAGGATTCAAAGGCAAGCGATTTATGGAATGGCCGCCTCAATCTCCAGACCTCAACTGCATTGAGAACCTTTGGGGAATTGTCAAGCAGAAGCTATACGAAGGAGGAAAGCAATACAGCAACAAAGAAGAACTGAAACAACAAATAATGAATGTGATCTCCAACATAACTCCATCTACAATTCAAAGTTTGACTACTTCAATGGACAAAAGATTGATAAAAGTATTGACTGCCAAAGGAGCTCACATAGGGATGTGAACAGAAAGATTGTTGGGCAGATTAGATTTATGTAATATTAAAGAATACTAAACAATCTTACTTTTATTATTTATCCTTATTATTGATAGCGAAAAACTATTTCTAAGCTCAAAATGATCAAGATGCATAATACCGTTATCCAGCAGGTTTTACCATTTTTCAGTTTAAATCAATAATATAATTCCTAGCTTTTCAAAACTTGGTCCAGATATCTATATCCTCACATAGTATGTGTTGTATAACTAATAGTGCTTTATTGAAATTACTTTTCTTTTTATTGCCAAAAAACATGGTTGCATAATAGCATTATCCGAGCTGTATATACATCTTATTAAATCTGTGTTCTTATCTTTTACTTTTATAAAACAGCATCTACAACATATTAGTCATATAAACAAAACAAAATCCAACAGGCTGAATACCCACTGGGCTCTTGACAAACAAACATTTCTGGGCCCCTACTATCTTACATGAATAACATCATCTTAATTTCTAGGATTCATGCTCCACCACTTTTCAAAAGTTACAGTTTATCATTTTACTCTATTATGCAGAGTTTTGATCAGAGACGGTCAATTATGCTAAATTCAGGTGTATTAATTATGACAAAACTTTCACGCACCGTGATGAACTTAACAGCTAACCAAATTTGACAGAAACAATTTAATTAAAGCTGGTGTGCTAAATAAATTTCAAAATAAAATCAGAAAAATACTAAAACCTATTTCACATCCATTTCTTCGTTTACTAAATAAAAATAATACGACAGTTCAAATATAAACCAAAAAAAAAAAATTGCATGTTAATTGTTATCCAATTTTTCAAATGTAATAATTCTATATAGGTAGGTGCTCAAACTTGTCCATAAGAATATATATTAGGAAGCAAACATACATGTAAATTTTTCTGTGATCAATGCAGTTTAAAGTGAGTGGCTATTTTTCATTTTTGGATGCAGAATCGTTGATAAGGTCATCAAAATCAAGGGAAGTGGCGATGCTGTTCTCGATTTTCAATATAAAAAAGACAGTTAGTTTTCCCTGCTTTACTGTTGATCACGGGTGACCTTTGACACGCTTAATTAAAGAAAATGCTCGTTCTCTGGGGAGCTGGAAGTGGTAAGGATTGACAAAAACATCTTAAGGCAAATGTTCACATTAGGAAATGAGTTCTTCAGACTTAGTTCTCTGAGCTCCTTCCACGTCTCAGTATTTTGAAATGGTGAGAAGATAAAGTAGCAAAACTGGTCAGGAAATCTGTCTTCCAACTGCCGTGGAGAGTTCTCTACTCATATACTTAAAAATAAATAAATTTTGTAAGAAATCCAAATTACACGTGCAATTTTATGCAGGCTTCAATGCGGCTTCTCGTTTCTAGCTTAAGGCAGTCACAGACAGACTATTTGGTTTCGCACTTCTCATCCCAAACATCTGACATTTGGAGCCGCTGATTCACCAAACATCCTCCACTATTCCTACCATGTAGTGACTCTGCTTTGTACCCGTCAGCATCTGCAAGTGCTTTTCCCTCAGTTTTGTAGATTTGAAAGTCATTTCTGACCTGTTCAATAAAATCAATAAGTGAGTTTGTACAAAATGAAAATCAAACAATTTGCACTTCCTCTGGAGCTTTTTTGGTGGCAATGATTCTTTGAAGGATGACATCCCAAACAGCAGTCATAACAACTGCACTTTCCAGATTGGACTATTTCACCCCTTAACTGGTAGTCTTCATATTGAGCTTTTGGGTTTCCGTTATGAACAACTATTTCAGTCAAAACATCCTGAATAACCCTGTAGCCAAATCGTAAAGCCTTCAAGCATCAGCTCTTGCAGACCATAGTTGCACAAAGAATTTCCAGCGTGAGACCTCTGTTACAATTTTCAAGGTAAGATGTGATAACGATCCCAACACAGTGAAGCAGAAAAGAAGTATAGATCTGGAATGAAGCTAAAAAATGAAACAGTATCTAAACAGCTTCTGCAGCACAAATCAACCATCCAAATTTGGCAAATGTGCAGAGTACTGCTGAACATAGTCAGCAAGAGGGTTTTAATCTATAATTCTTACCTGAAGACCTCAAATTGGCCAAACGCATTTCTAGCATTATCTTAGTTCTGACCATGTCTGTCACTGGCAATGCTGTGACAGTTCTCTCCAGATGTTGATGAATTCATGGCCACAGTGCTATGAATTTCAAAAACACTTGATAGATTTACTATTCTGTTGCACACATGATTATCAAGGTAAGTTGGTCAGGAGTAGAATCCACAATAATGGAATAGAACTTCAATTTCTAATTTCACTGAAAAGCGAATCAGCTGAATGAATTAGTAGTCACAAATCATGGAAGTAGCTAAGCATTTATTTGCCAGTAATTTGCATATTATGTTGATGCTCCAATAGAAGCAGATCAAAGTGACTGATCAGTTTATGGTATATCCAAAGCCATGCTGTTTTGTGGTAATGAAATAATTTTGTTTTCATTGCAGAATGGGGGCCCCATTCATCTAGAAACTGAATTGTAGTAATGTGTTTTTAGATATTTTATTTTTTTGTTTTACCACTTTGATGCTTTTGAAATGGGGCATTGTTTGCAATATTCAAGCAAAATCAAACTGACTGAATCAGAAGTTACCTCTGTTAATCTTGCTTCTGTATGGTGACATAAGTTTTGGGTCATTTTGATTTTTTGTAAACACAAGTGATCTACATTGCCCCAGTAGGAATGTATAGATGAAGTTATTCCAGTTCATTATCAAACTATATATGTTTTTAAAAAATGTAAACAAAGAAAATAAATAATGCTTTTCTCCCCTTCCACCACTCTAATTTGAATTTTGGACATAGGAAAATGCATATGTGTTAATTTGGCCCTGTGAATAACTTCAGTCTGTGTATGAGTAAACTTGTATTGGTTAAATCTAGATGTACTGTCCAGCTGTATGAACCTTTGTGGGAATCAACTTGTTGTTGTTGTTGACATGATCTTACTAATATTTATGAGCGTGTACTCAATAGTCTCACAAGAACAAAATCTTTGTCATATGTTTCATTTGACACATGTAGTCACTAATTAAATTAGGACATTTTGAACTGATTTTTAATTCATTTACATCCTTTTTCTGTAGCCACTTCAAATATTATAAACTGTTCACTTTGTTTGTTTTTAAAATTTCAGATGTTTTATCAGCAAGATCACCTTTCAAAATTAGTATTAAAACCAAAGACAAGAACAGGCCCTGTTACTGCTACACTTGTATTTTTTATTGGGTATTTTTGTATGGAAGAACAATTTGGCTCACTACCATTTACTGTTTATGGACAATAAAATCTCAACAGTATTTTGATGATACTGTTGATGAAGTTAGTGGTATTTCTGAAATAAAGGACATCTTCATCTGATTAGACATGATGGGCAGTTAATATCTTGTGATATTAATATAAATTCACAATGGATTTTTATTGATGCAGCTTTTTTAAAGATGGTTTAGGTTTTCTTTCTAATTATAAAACTATACAGCATCTATTCACTTGTATGGTCAGTTTGCATTAGTATGAGCAATTAGTGTTCCTTAGTGTCTTGAAAATATAAGGTAGTTGTGGTACCTGGTGGTGCACAGGAAGAATGTCTTTTATTTAAAAAAAAGGGTCTTATATCAGTTTGAAAAGCAGAAATTTTATTTGTTTAAACACACAATCATTGAATGAACATTGGATTGATGCTAATGTTACATTTCCTAACCTTATATATGCTGCACACTTAGATTTAACGGTTTCATAAGAGCCCAGTTTATCTTTTAAAAAAAGAATCATGTGAAAACAGGCTTTTTTAAAATTGCATAATGGTTATGTTTCAGCTGGCTTGTTTAGGAATCTGAAAAAGTACTTGACCAATACAGGGCTAATTTACGAGATGATGACAAACCTGTAGCAAACTACTAAATTAATTTTTATTCTTAGTTTTCAAAGTTATATTATGCATGATCTCAAAACCTGCTGATGATGGCTTTTAAATGGCCTTTAAGGCTGACTGTTGAAAAATTGAAATCTGCGGTCACTTCTGAGTTGAATGAGAACCCTGAAATTGTAGTAACTCTGAACCTTGAAAGGTGGCCTTGTTGGCCTTTGAGGCCAGGCTCTGGTACCCTTGGATCCGGAGGCACCTTTATCATAATTTGAAGCTGCTAGATTTCCTATTTTGAATGAGTGCAGTGAATTAACTGTAATCTATAAGGCCTTTTAAAAACAGCCTTTGGGACCATTGTGTGGTAGCTTAAAACCCTGTCCAGATTCTTAAGTACCTACACCCAAAATTTGGGGCCTCTAGGTGCTACGGTTCAGCCATGAAAAAGTAGCAAACAACCGCATCACTTGAAATATGTATAAGGTTTGTTCAAATAAAACCCAGCCTGATATGACCATGGCAATTTTATTTTTATTTGAACATCACTAGTATTTAAATGAAGCAGTTTTTTTTCCTCTTATTCACATGTTCGAAAAAATCTGCTTCATTTAAATGCTATCTGCACTTATATAAATTACAGAAGCTCAGCCTTCCTAGCATTTTCTGCTAAGAATTCTATATCATTAAAACAAAAATTCTGTGCTTTTATTACCTAAAATTGAAAAGATGAGCATCTGCGTAACTTAACATTGTTTTAGTATATAATTTATTTTCAGATGGGTTTGCTGTTTTGCAACAGCTGATTGTGTACTTTGAACCATCTGTTCTAAAATGAATGCAGTCACACACACAATCCATATTCACCAACTCTTCTCCCAGTCCTTGTATTTACTGGTTACCAACTGTCACTTGAAAACAGAGTTGTGTAACAACTGTAACTGCAGAGTAGGCTATTAAAGGTTATTTGAAATGTTTTTCTTTTTTTCCCAAAATTTGCAATTACTTTATATTTTGCTTGTTTACTTTTAATTTGATCAGAAATAGGCATACTAGGATAAAATTACTTGATATCTTTCCAACAGTAAAGGTATATCAAAATTGAGTGTTATAAATGTGAATAAAAATTTGTACTTGTGTCCAAAATATCATATGTATGGGCAGAAAAAAAACCATGTGACGCACCAGATACAGTTTCTAAGTGCTTGACACCATGGACCATAGGCAGGAATTTTAAGAGGGCTGGTTTTTCAAATCTTATACAGTCTAGTCATTTTATTATGAATCCATATAATATGAAGCTAACAGAATATGAACTAAAGTTTCTAGACTATGCCAAAAGTGTTTTATTATAAACTGCTTATTTTTTAAAAAAAAACTTCAAGGTGTTTTTCTAAAAAAATAATTCTCTTTATAAACTATGATGGGGTTATGACTGATTCCATTGGTACTCTGTGTAAGTAAATTATGTGGTACTCTGAGAGTTAAACCATCTATTCTGTTCATTAGAGGCTTGTCACCTAAATTTATTTTGATGGCCATGTACTTAAAATTACCAATTTTACTCAGAAATGTAGCACATTCCTTATCCATGCTTTCTCTTCTCTTCTTTCCAAGCATTTATTTTAACTTTAACAAAAGATATTTTTCCTGCTTAACAACAAAATAGAATGAAATTACCCTAATTAATGAATGGTAATCTTTTTCCTTTCAACCTGGAGAGGAACAGGCTCTGTCAGGTTGTAAAATGCCCTAGACCAGTGGTGGGGAACCTGCAGCCGTCTAGGCCATTAAGTGTGGCCTTTTGAATGAATCCAAATTTTGCTGAACAAATCCTTTTATTTTTATTAATATGTTTTTGTTTGTCTTTTACTATTTTTATTTTAATCTTAAAATGAACATATTTAAAATACCAAAGAATAAAAGAAGATTCAACGAAATAGTCCTACCCGACTGATGACCACAATTAACATTAGTAAGTCATGAGGGTTATTTTGACACCTGTTGCACTCATGAGTTAGTTCTAATGTGACTAGAATGCACGTTAACTTCTCCATATGACTGGTGCCACTACGATCAGCTGAAACTGCAGGCCTCCACGTTGCAACCGAATATTCAAGTGCTTTCCTACAAAAAGCAGTCACAACAGAGTCATTAAAAGGTTAGTTAACTTTAGAATTAACAAATTTTTTTCATTTTTTGAAGTTAGTATATAGTCATAGTAGTTAGATTTTTACAAACTAATATACATTTTGAAGTATATCTAATTAAAGTTTCTCGAATGTGGCCTTATTAGATTACAACTAACTTAATGCGGCCTTCCAACATGAAAAGGTTCCCCACCTCTGCCCTAGACATATCTCTTGACAACTGAAGCAAGGTAAAGTGAACTGAATCTTTTTCCATTATCTTTGTACATTACTGTGAAAATCAAATGTAACAGAGTGGGTACTATAGATATGCTTCACTTTTCTCTTTTTGAAAAAAGAAAAATTTTGGAATTATCTGTAAATGTAACATCCACAACTATGCAAATCTTTTAATATTTCTGTTCTTACAGTTTAAATGTAAAAATAATTAAGTATTTTTTAAAAAATTGAATCATTGTCAAGGAGTGAATAAACATGATTAGAACACCCAATTCCATCTAGAGATGTTTTTAGGCACTGTAATTGGTACCACCAGTGGCCACACTAGAACACAATATAGGCTCAAATGATTTGACAAATGCATCGATGAAATGTGAACCAATAATAGTTAATTATTGCCTTGGTTTTTTTTTAGGAGCACAAGATGTTTTACGGGCAATTTCAGAATCTGAAAATATTTTCTCTTGTAATTTAACAGTATAGTTTGTTGATTTGTAGCTCTCATAATGCCATACGGTATGAACAGCTCTGAGGTTCTTGCAGCTGCAGTAATACTTTCACTTTTGATCAATTTTTAGCAAAAGTACTTGATGTCTCTTGTTTTCTGTTAATTTTGAATACTGCTTTCATGTTTGTTTGTTTGACAGTGAGATTCCAAGTCCCCAACATCTTTGTTAGCTACTGACACATGTTTGGGACCACAAGAATTACATTGAGCCTTCCATTAGAATCTGCCATTGCAAAAGCATAAAAGCTTTTTCTTTCTAGTTCATCATTGAATTTAAATTTAAGCTTAGGCATATCTGTAATAAATTATCAATAAATACATTAATTTAACCAAAAAATGCAAAATATGAAATAGGTCTCTGCTAAGTGATTGTTTCAGTAGTAAATATTTTGTAAAAAAAAAAAAGCAAGTTATAAACTTAGAACTTATAAATTGACTTTATTTTTTTAAATTTAAAATATTGTTTATGTTTTTCCCAATCACAAATGTAGATGCTCTAGTAGTTACAAATGAGTTCATACTATATTGGTTGCCTACTCAGAATCAGTTGCACTAGCATCACTGGACACACAGAAATAGCCTTACTTTTCTTGATAAAATCCCAAAAGTGGGTAGAAGTGAACCAATTGGCAGTAATGTCTACTGTTACAATGCATAAAGAGTATATGTGTGAATGTAGGAAAAAAAACAAACTAAATTTGAAATATTTTTACTCCAATAAATTCTGTATTTATAAATGATCCAGTGTTCTTAGTTTTTATCATAGCTTAATTAGTAGTGCATGAAAAGCTGGACATTTGGCAGAATTTTTGATGACTCTACCTACAGTCAAATGCATTCAAGGCAACTCCCCTATTATGTGTACTGACATTATGCACAGACAACTGTTGTGTGTGTGTGTCAGCCAAAGGAAAAATAATATCATCAAATTATTTTCTCTACTATCTGTAGCTAAGCTGAAGAATCTGGATTTGAGAGAAAATGTGACATTTTCATCATTTCTAACAAGTGTCTCAGTAATAGCAGTCCTCGTATGGGCACATCCATATTCCACTGCTATATTGGAATCTGGAAATATTTTCTTAAATAGAGGACCAGTATCAGAATATTTGTTCTATTAAAAACAAAGTGAAGAGGACTTCAGCTGGTATAGGGCCATCATCCACTTTTCTGTTGAAGAAAGATGTAATGTTTTGTGTATGCTTGTCTGGCTGGATAAGTCTTTGACACTCCACATGCTGCTTACAATTTTACATACTATTGCTTGATGTTAATATCCATCTTACACATAAAACAAAATGTTCCCCTAATTTTGACTGAACAATAACCAGTTATCTTTCCATGTATTCCGCTCTATAATTTGGACTTCATGCCTGTGCCCTATACTTCTTAGCTTTTGGTGGTGGTTATTGAGTCCTGCTTTCCATAAATTTTTGTTAAAATTATATAAATATAGCACTGAAGAAAGCATGCATATAACATGATGATGTGTATCCATCTTGACCACAGGAGCGGGTGCAAAATGTTTATTGTTTCTATTTAATAATAGCTAACCAGCTAGTTAGTCTTAAATGGGTGTTTGAAACTGAAAAATAAAATTATCTATTGGATAAAATGTCATGATTTTTTTGTTTTCCTATTTTTTAAAGTCATGACAACACATTAATCTCAAAAGTAGTATTATTTGAGAAAGTTCCAGAAATCACATGATATGGCATCATTAAAGAGAAGAGTAGTTAGTAAATTAGGTTGGTCGTGATGAAGGCAATCCTCCCATGTAATATGAAAATGTTTTAAATTAATTGTAGTTTGTTTTTCTACTTTAATGATTAATACATAGTATTTACATAGGTGAAAAGTAGCAAGTCATAGTACTTGACAGAGTAATTGCCTCCCTATTGACACCATTATGATGTTGCTCTCCAAGATCTGAGTGACTCGGGAGGTGATTCCACAACAGTGAAAAGGTCGGCCAGGCAAAAAGAACTGAGTTGAAGGTGGCTGTGCAGGTGTGGGGCTGATACCTGTATAGAGAGTGGGGCGTAAAAACCAGTGTCTGGAAAAAACTTCAAGGAAATAAAGTCAAATTTTATGTGTTTCGTTTATTAAAATAGATGAAAGATATATTTAATGAAAAACCAACATTTGTGATTTTACAAATTTGCTGAGAGAGAGGAGGAGAGTAGTCTACCTGCCCCAATGGATGAACAACTGAGATTTGAACCCCCCGATGTATGGTTAATAAGTCGGATATTAATTTTAAAATATTAATGTCTTAGTCAATTAGTTTTGATTATGAATAAAATGTATAAGCCCCCAAGAGAGAAAGAAGAATTATAGTAAATGTCTCAATGATCAAATATATTTGATTATCTATGTCAAGTGACAGATTAACAAAAACAAAAACATTTTTATTCTATAAAAATTGTAAACGTCTCTGATCTTGTCCAAATTTATCCATTATTTTTTTATTAAGTTTGTGCTTGTTATCTGTAACTTATGCTTTATGAACACTTAAAGTCCAAACAATCATCTGCCATGTTTTAACTTTCTCATTGTGCTAAATAACCTCTCTGCTAAGCAGGTTATTTGTTACTGGTAATTTAGAGCAATATGAATTGCTTGATGAATACAAGGGCATAGATCAGTGTAGAGCTATACCCTATTGCACATTCAAGATGCATCCTTGAAGAAGAGGGTTTTCAGTCGATCAGTTTTTAACAGGATCATAATAACATACTTTGTAGTGTTTTTCTTATCTATGAGTGATAGATGATGGCTTAATTTGGCTACTAGTACACAGAAAATTGATTAAAGAATAAATTAAGGTATATGCAAACATATACTACAATGACATTAAGTTGCTGAAGACACTGTTGTTGTTGTAAGTGCTAAACCTATTGGGCTGCAACAGCAGAGGCAGGTGCATACAAGTTAGTGCCAGGTAGTAGTCATGTTGAGTGGGTGTCGGCTCTCTTCCAGGAGCCGAATCCAACTATTCATCACTGAAAAATGTAGGAAAAGATGAGGTGGGGAAATTGCACCTCTGCTGCTATGGTAACAGTGATATGCTGCCAAGCTTTCAAGGTCAGTGGCAGTCTGCTGACACAGAAGCATAGAGACAATAAAATTCTTATTTAAACATTCAGTTTTTTTTTTTTTAATGTACTAAATGATAGCACAATGTAAAATAACTTTAATTAAACAATTATTAAGAGCTTAATAGCAAATCATCTTTCAGTGAGGTATTACTGTAATTTTATTTAATTTGTTAACACTGTTTCCCCTTTTTTGGACCACATCCCAAACCAGGTGATAGCTTCAGCTTCTAAGTATCCAATTTTATTCACTGTATTTATTTGTAGTTTGGTTTTTGAATTCTTCATGTCCAAAGTGCACAATTTGTACAGCATGAAAGCAAAAAGGACAAATTTTGTTTATTTTCTGCAGCAAACTGGCTCTCTAGTAATAAAATGAGAGTCCAGATATGGTATAATAATGTTTGACGAAAATGTTCCTCCATGATTGAACCTTCAACGTTCGATCAAAATGTCTGCCCTCTACATTATCTGGGAATGGATAATTCAGTATTAAACTACTTCAACAACTGATGAACTTAAACAAACACTTTTTAAATTCTTCTTCTGTTCTTTGTCAATGTTCACGAAACACGTAGAAACTCCTGAACATGATCATGCACTTTACCATATCAAGTTCAACAGCTTGGAGAGCTTGAGTTAGAGATTCTAGCATTACCAAATAGCTACGAATTATAGTCAGACAGAAAATAAACATTGCTATGCTTGAAGTAGATTTGTAATTGATGTGCATCTTCTTGTGTTTTACCTGAAGTTGTAGTAGTCAGTATGCTTACTTAACTGATCGAAAATGTGTTCAAGGCATACTTGACAACTTCTCAAAATTCTGATTGGAGGGGGGGAGGTGGCAGGAATGTTGCGTGACTCACAGCAAATCAAGCAGCTTACAAGCAAAACTGGTTTAAAACTCATCAACTTGCAAATCCCCTGCATTCTTTGATTTTGTCATTTGTTTTCAATTGTGCAAGTCTCAAGATATCGTCATATTTTTCACTTTTGTAAGTTTCAAACAACACACTGTCATTTTTTTACTTCCAGAAAACAGGGTTGAGACCAATGTATATACATACATTTATAAATACTAGTGAGGGAGTAATTTCTTGGCTGTCCTTTTTATGTTTTTACTCATACTTAGGTGATGAATTAGTTTTCATTTCTGAAGACCTGAAGTAGTCTTCAATTGCTAAATAGGTTGTTCAATTTCCTATGTTGATTGGAAATATTAAATGAACAGGTAAATCAGTTATATCAAATCCTGTATTGACAGACAATTTAATAAACTATATCATTACATTTCAATCACAAATACAGAACATGTTTGAAGATAATTTACTGTAACAATCACAAATGAAAATGAAAGATAGCAACTATTGAAAATAGCAGACACATTATCTAGAATAATGCAATACGAAACAGAATTTTAATCTTACTAAACAATGAAGAATTTTTAATTTGGGCAGAGGGTCTCCTACCCTGGGCCTTTTTAGAAATTTTAATTTAAATGAAAACAATAAACTTAATTATGAATACAACATAATCAGTCAGAGAATTAAAGCATTTTGTAAACGTAAAGTGTAAAATAAAATAGGCCTCACCTTGCAAATGCATCTGTTTTCGAAGTACATTTGGCCACCCAAGGAAATTCTGTTTCCCAAGATGTCTGGAACGTGCACTCGTAGCGTTTTCTCTTTGCTTTAGTTGCCAATGAAGCCATTTTGAGTAATCACATGAACAATCATGCTTCGTTTAGAACGATAAATACGATTGGTGGTCTTATTTGTATGATTGGTTACCATTGGCCAAGAAGAAAGTGAAGCCCAATTTCCAGTATGAATCACGTGTTTACTGAACTTATTTTGCTATAGAGAGCAAACGATTACTGGGAAATTTTGAATGTACAAAAAAGTTAATTATAGTTACGCAAATCAGTAGACTTCCAGAAAAAACCAGTGTACATGCCTAAAATTGGTAGAAATGACCAAATTTTTTAGATCGGATCAAAAATCCAAATTTGGGAGACTCTCACCCAAATTGGGAGAATTTTCCAGTCTGGTTCAAAGTTAGAAAAATTCTCTACTTTTGTTTTGCAGTTGAATAAATGTGTTTCAGATAGTAGAAGCACACATGGAAACAGACATTTCTTTGGTTTCTCATGGAAAAATTTTATAATAGCTTTGATTGAACCAACTGTATTGCATATCATAGGTACACAATTCAAGTCATTCACAACCAGATTTAATTTATGAGCAGTACAATGGACAGACAGCTTTTGGATACTCACATTTTATTGTAACTTGCACACTCCTTTCCATCATAGAATACTCATCATTTTCTTGGCCATGTAGTTCTTTCAGATTCAAGTCAAACTTTGTACACTGTTCATTGATAGTATTGGCAAGGGAAATGGCATCCAGTTCATGTAGTCTTGTATATCCAAGAAATTCCTCTCAGATAATTTTTCAATGGTTGTTGTGTAAACAAAATATACACAAGTGAAAATTGCTCCTTTCCAGATATGTCAGCACTCTCATCAACAATTAATGAAAACCCAGTGGAATTGTTTGTCAAAGAAACTATTTCGTCCCTGATAGTTTCTTCACAAAGACTGATAAGTTTATTCTCTAAATTGACAGTGTGTGTGCATTAGCAAGAGTGTTTTCCAAATGTTTTTCATCATCTCCTGATTGAGTACAAAAATTAAACAGACTTTGAACATTTCCAGTTTTGCTTCTTTGATCATGTGAAGCAATGTCATGTGTACAACAATATTATAATACTTTACAGTTCTGTTCAACATATCACTTCAAAACACTGTCCAGTTAACACACAACATTAATTTCTGGTCTTTTCTTGATGGCTAAAAAGTTAGTTACATTCACCTGCACATTTGTACCAAGCAGTAAGAACATGACTTCTTGCATTTTCATGAAAGTCTTTATTCCTTGTAAAAGGTGCCATGGTGAAGCCTCCCCTTGTTCCATGATGAACTGGCAGTGCGAAAATTGTACAATATTTACAAATTTCTCCTTTTTGCTGTGTGGAATAACTAAGTCGTGGTGAATGTTGATTTAGCCACACACAACGGAAACTCCATGCTCCTTTTGAATTCTTTTTGAAATCATAATTCTGAACGGATGAGTCCCCTTTTACATGTTGATTGTTTAACATTGTCCATTAGTTTTATAGATGAATTAACATGCAATTCAATATCATCAAGCTTATCACCAGCTTGATTAGTCATGGGTTAAATTATTATCACATTTAACTGTTGTTGCTTAACCTGGACCAGACATAGTGCAGCTTTGTTCATAAGTTCTTGCCTTCTTCTCTTCTCCTCTTCTGTGGTGTTTCCTATTTCCACTTTGCTAAAAACTTCCTGATATCCATTTTCAAAAAAGGAGGATTGACATAATGTCTAAAACAATTGCAAATGTAAATCGCACTTGAATGGGTTACTCAGTTATTGGACGGAGATTTCTTTGCCAATTTTAATAGTGTAGTGGGATCTGAAAGTGGCATTTAGTGCTTAGTTTGATTAACCAATTAGAAGTGATGCTAGGGTCACTAACTATCTAATCAAAACACAGTTATACTAACCAGTTTTTGACCCCTTTATTTATTAATTAACCTACCTATCAGCTTATTTCTGAAAACTAAACAAACAGATGGTTTAGCTATTTATTTTTTGACCTATGCATGTTCTGCCAGTGATTTTTTCCTATAATGCTTCTCTCTTCCTGTCCACTGACCTTTGACCTTCAGCCAGGCGCGGTCAGACTCCCTATATTTCTTGCCTATCCACCCCCGCGCCCTGCCTATCTCCTCGTCACCTTAATTAATAGCAATAATTTTCCCCACTGTAAAAAAAAAAAAAAAAAAAAAAAAACATGGAAAACGAATCATTCTAGTTCAGAAAATGTACGCCCATGTAGGAAGTAGTCCGCGCGCCTGCTCACCGGCCGGCACGTGACTGACTGATTCTCTGGTCCGCGGAGGAGGATGGCCGGGGAAGGGGTGCGAGTCTTCTGCGGCTCCCTGGTGCACGCGACATCCGCCGACCCCCTGGTGATTCTCCGCGACGCGGTCCTGGTGATAGGCGAGCGGAAGGTCAGTACTGGAGGAGGGGGAGTTTATCCGTCGTGTCTCCCGCCGATATAACATCTCCACACACACACACACCTCCCTACCTCTCTGTTGCAGATCCTGCTGGTCGACGAGAGGAGGAACCTGGGCCGGGTGCTGGACACCTTTGGCGCCCGCCCGGACCGGGTCAGGCATCTCGGACGCTGGTACGTGGGTACAGAATATGTGATGGTAATGAAGGAGTTCCGTCTTCTGCACACTGACTGACCTCCCTCCCTCTTCTCGTTGTCTTCCTTCAGCGAGTTCCTGATGCCGGGCTTTGTGGACAGCCACATCCACGCCAGCCAGTACAGCTTTCTGGGACTGGGGCTCGACCGGGAGCTGCTGGGGTGGTTGGCCGCCTACACGTTTCCAGCCGAGGCCCGGTTTTCGGATACAGACTACGCCAGGGATGTATACAGCAAAGTAGTGGTACAGTTGTCCAGGATATTTACGAAAAATAAGGTTTTAGTAACAGACCTACAAACGAATGACTGGGTGGGGGGGGAAGGTAAGATGGTGAAGGACTTACCGTCTCCCGGGGGTCGGGGGAGACTGTACCTGCTTCATGGTGATAACCAGTGGTGGGGATTCAAATATCTTAACAACCGGTTCTCTCTCTCTCACAAACAGCATGTTGTCGGCTTGGCCCCATATGGGTCCAGAGGCTGGTCTTTGGGCTGCCGCCTTCTACAGTTTAGCAAATCAAATTATTAGTTATAATTATTACCCAGATTAAAAAAGTGTCTAAACAATGGTTAGAGCATCACCATAGTAACATCTGAGAGACTATATATGGTTAGAGCATCACTATAGTAACATCTGTTAGACTATATATGGTTAGAGCATCACTATAGTAACATCTGAGAGACTATATATGGTTAGAGCATCACCATAGTAACATCTGAGAGACTATATATGGTTAGAGCATCACTATAGTAACATCTGAGAGACTATATATGGTTAGAGCATCACTATAGTAACATCTGTTAGACTATATATGGTTAGAGCATCACTATAGTAACATCTGAGAGACTATATATGGTTAGAGCATCACTATAGTAACATCTGACTGACTCTGTTAGACTATATATGGTTAGAGCATCACTATAGTAACATCTGAGAGACTATATATGGTTAGAGCATCACTATAGTAACATCTGAGAGACTATATATGGTTAGAGCATCACCATAGTAACATCTGAGAGACTATATATGGTTAGAGCATCACCATAGTAACATCTGAGAGACTATATATGGTTAACCATAGTAACATCTGAGAGACTATATATGGTTAGAGCATCACTATAGTAACATCTGAGAGACTCTATGTTAGACTATGTATGGTTAGAGCATCACTAAGTAATACAAAGATATGTCTATGTATGTACATGTTTGATTGTTTGTGCTTTTTGAATTATTATTACTATTATTATTATTTATTTTATACATTATTACTGTTGATAAATTTTATGATTTTATGTATTCTTCAGTTTTCTGAGCTAGGTAAAAATAAAAATACTTTAGTGTTTGCTGCATTTCCATTGAATGTTATGGCAAAAAAAAATGATAACAAAAATTCTTTACCCGAGTCTTTTATTAATTTAACATTTGTAATCTCTCTCTTTAAAAATGTCCAAATAGCCACTTGATTGTCATCAATGTCTTTACCTTTCTTTTGTTTGACCCTGTTGTTGTCGTCAGCAGAGTGGGGTTTTTTCTAAGCCATGTTTTGACCGAAGGAGTGGCATCCCATGAGTCCAATGGGAGGCCGACCAGATTGATTGTCATAAGGTTTGCTACATTCTCGACTGTAAGGCGACTTCTTATTCATTCTTGAGAAACCTCTTTCTGCCTCTGCAGAACTGACAGCAATAGTACTGACAGTTATTTTTAGCCTTTTGTACACTTTGAGGAATTGCAGGGTTGTGGGAATTTTGTAGGACATTTTCCACATAGTCACGGAAATCATTAAAGCTGATTTCATGATGGAAAACTTCACTGAATTCGCTCAGTTTTTCTTCTGCAGCTTTCCAGGGTACAACAAATTCCTCAATGTTCCACAGATTTGGCTCGAGCAAGTTTATCAGTTCATGAATTTTGTTGTCATTTTCTTGTTCATTGTTCTTTGATGTTAAATGATCACAGTCCATCAACCTGTTTTTCATATTTTCTATCACTGCCTCCAGTAGCTTTTGACAAGGAAGGCTAACAACTTTGTTGTTTTCAACGAACTGAATATCCTTCAAGGCATCTGAAGCAACTCTGACATCAATTTCCTTTTTAAAGGTTCCCTTACTTTCTTTGAGCATTTCAAATGCCTTAATGGACCTTTTTATTAGTTTTTCAGCTCTTGGTAAAGTTAAACTTCTAGCTTGAAGGGCATTAGAAAGTAAGGAAATTTCTTGCAATATGTCTATCATCAGTGCCAAATCATCCAAGAAATGCCGGTTGCAAAGACGGGCACCTATCCCTGAATGTTTTGTCTCGCTAGAGAAATATTTGTACAATGCTGGATAAGCATGCCACACAGCAAGTGCAGATCCTAGACCGAAAGCAGCCCATCTTGGTCCCAGAACTCTACCCATCTTCAGAATTTGTTGTCCAAGTTCTTCTGAAATTTTGAAGAGTTGCATTTGGTTTTTGTTTGATTGGTGAAAGATTATGTAGATTTTATCCATGAATATTTTGAAGTGATTCACTTGTTTTATATCATTGACAGAATCATCCAAAACAAGTTGCAAACGATGATTTAAACAATGCCAAATGACAATGTTAGGAAAATCATTTTTAAGTCTAATGCCTACCCCAGAATTGCAGCCAAACATTACACTTGCCCCATCTGAACAGAAAGCAATCAAATTATTTCTCAAATATTCATTATCAAATCCACCATCATGCAAACTCTTTAACAAAGATGCGTATATTGTTTCTGCTCCCTGTCCTTCCAATTCAACCAAATCAAAGAAAATTGTTGGTGACAGATCACAATCTTCAATCTTCAAAAAAATTATAACCACAGGCTTACTAGATATGGTTGAAGCTTCATCCACGATGAGACAGATTTTTAAATTTTGTTCAATAATTTTGGTAAATATTTCATTTTTTATCTCCTTTTCATTGTGATCAACTATTTTCACAGCAGTTTTGTGAGAATGAAGTCCAACACCCATATCAACTCCATTTTTTATTTGAAGCTCAATCTCATCTTCAACATCAGAAAATGGCCTGCTTCTTTTTGCTAAACTGTAGACTGTATTGAAAACTTTGCATGTAGAAGCAAAATGTTTCTGGTTTGTTTTATCAATGCATTTTGTAATTGCATCATCTGCATGATCCTGTAGTTGCTTTATGTGCCTTTGATGAAAAATGCTCTTTCATTTTTTTCCTGAGAGATGCTTGCTGGATGGTTTTATCCTTCTCTGAGTGAGGCTTCAACACTGCAGCTTCCCCATTCAATTGACACGTGAATTCCCTTCATGTTTAAGGAATCAAATTTGGCACAGTGATCACAATCCAGTTTCTTGCTACGAACAATCAATCAATCCATATTTTTTTTGGAACTCCTCATATTGATTCATACTCCAGCAGTCTGGAAGAGATGATGCAGCATCTGCCTCATCTGTAGGTGGCACAGTATCAGAAGCAGAAGTTTCATCAGTATCATTCATCAAAGATGGCTGTGTTACTGTTGCATCCTCAGTGGTCTCTTCCTTTGAACTTTCAGTTCTTGGGATTTTTCGCATGAACTCTAGATATTTTGTTGCCGCTTCATTTTAAGGGCTGAAGACTGAAATGTAAAAAATTGCTTCACTTGGTACTAGGATTGCTACAATATTTTCACTGCGCAATGTAAAAGAGTCTTTCTTCAATGGTAATTACGAGAATAATTTTCATAATCAGAAAGTAGTAGCATAAAAACATCTACAACCATATCTAACAAATATTATTTTAGATATCTCTTGTAATAGGAGTAGGAATTACAAATTAAATGTGCAAAAATGAATATCTAAAAAAATTATTATTAATGGCCTAGGCTAGAAGCGGCCTAATGGCCTAGTACTATAATGCAGGTAATGAAAGCATTCGTAAGTGTAAATGGTAGTGTTCATCAGTTCACGTAATTATTTCATAATTATATAACACGATACTTTTTAACATTTAAAGTCTTGAAATTTTAAGAATTAATAATTTCTTACAGTTTATCACGCAAGAACCAGCAGATACAATGGCAAATTACAAGCTCAAAAATATACTAACAGATTTTCTGCAGCAAACCAATGCTAAATATAATTAGCAGATGATAAACTCATTTGAAATGGCCCCTTGAAAGCAGCCAACCATTGATTATATTGCCAAAATTTGATTATTTCTTTTATTTTTCATTTCATATTCCAAGACTAATGGGGGGGGGAGATACCCCCTTATGGACCCATGCCCCCCCTCAGGTCTGCTAGTGGCTATGCATAATTATAGAACATTTCACTTACTAATAAGGGATGATGTTTTATCTATTTTCTGAAGCTGTAGAAAGTTACCGTAGATATTTATAAAACCAAGATGAATCATGCGATGTGTAGCAAGAATAATTGGATTCATGCCTTATATTTTGATGATAAAATAAGTTAAGGGCTAACAACCGGTTTGCGGAACTCATGAAATTCCAAGAACATGTTTGCACGAACTGGTGCAAACCAGCTGAATCCCACCACTAGTGATAACCCAACTAGACTAAGCTGTGAGTCCTCATAAGCCGACTGTTTTCTGGTGTTTGTGCCATCTCCTGTATCAGAATAGGTCCCCGGACAGATCTACTAAGGTTCTGAAAAAACAAACCCCCTACTTGGCAGCCTTCTGAGGGTAATTATAGATACCACCACAAAGCTAACACGTCTGCATGTTTTGTTGTTGTTTTTTTAATTACCCCGTCTCCCTTTCATTGTTGCATAATTTAAAACCAACCCCCCCCCACCCACCTTTTTTATTATTATCAGAAACGATTGGTGAAAAACGGGACAACCACAGCGTCTTACTTTGCCACCATCCACACAGATGCCACCCTTGTTCTCTGCTCTGTTGTTGGTGAGTAGGGTTGGGGAGAGGCGGCAAGAATAACCTGCATGCTTTGGAACAGATTTTTAAATGTAAGGTGAAGAGTAGAAAAGGGGGTTTACAAAGAAGAAATCAGAAATAAATGTCTTGGCGAAATCTTCCTCTCTCTGTCATCTGGGAATTGGTCAGATGAATAGAGTTTTGATAATTAGCCATTGTTTTAAAAACTAAGAAATAAATAATTATCCAGTAACTCTGCTTTATGCAACAAGAAATGATAACTGTCCTTTTTTTTTGTTGTTTTAAATGATGAAAATTGATAATTGCAAACATTGGAATACGCAAACTGATTTTAAAAATAAAACAAAAGGCATCAATAACATCCTGCTCTTCCCTGTTGATAGAAATTTCTCCTACAGACAGTCCTTGTGCATAATTTTATGACTGATGAATTATATGGTAAATTACAGCCTTTGTTAAAAGATGCTGCTGAATCATGTTCAGGACGTAAAAAAGACATTTTATTTACTACTTCACTAACAATTAGATGGAAATAATTTCTGACTTGTACAATCTCATGGATTCTTTGTGAGTTTGAGCTTGTGTGTGTGATCTGGTTATTATCCCACCTGTCACCTAAAACATGGCCTCCACTTTGTTAGGTGATGGGTGCTTAGTGACATCACAAAAATTCAGTGTCTGGTGTTTTCTCAACTTTCAGCTAATCAAGGACAACGAGCTTTTGTTGGGAAAGTTAACATGGACATGGAATCACCTGAGTTTTATGTAGAGACCACAAAGCAGTCACTGGAGGAAACTGAAAGGTGAACAGAAATGTGCTGTGAAAATAGCCTCTTTTATTATTTAAATGATTCTGTGTAATTGATAGGGTATAATGTGTGTAATATTTGATGCATGGAAAACCAACCTCTTTATGGAATTCTGAAAGGTGGTGCAATGTAGAAAGAAGAGCCTGAAGTGTACTGTATAGTTACATTCATACAGTGAAACAAATTCAGTCTCTCAAGAATTAGATTGACAGCACTGAATAAACTTCAGTTTGGTTTTAATTCTTCTGTGGCAGGGCTCAGAGATTTTCTGAAATTTCTTTCCACCAATACTATCTGTTTGATGCAGTCTTTACTAGAGTATTTATAATTAAATATTAAATAAATTATTGCTTGAAAATGCCAGGTTGTATTTGATTATAATATGCTTAGATTAACTTCCATATTTAACTATTTATTTTCATAATTACCTTGACATATGTCAGTTAATAAACCAAAATAACTTGCTGTATTAACTGTATGTATGTTTAGCCATATCCAAAAGTTTTTCCTCTAGAATTTTTTTAATTTTGCTTCATTAATTAAAATTAAACCTGATAAATTTGCATAATAATGTATTAATGTATTGAAGTGCATGCCACTTTGTATTTTTTTCATAGACTTAATGAAAATATGGCCAAAATTGAAAAATGTGATAAGTTTGAAATTTAACATGTAAATATTTGTTTTCAAAAGAACTTAAATAACTCCTGAGGATGTGTGATTTAGTATTCAAAAGCAAACATTTTAAATGATCACGGGTATATGAACATGATTTGGAACTAAATTTTTTAAAATTTCTATTTTGATGCTAAATGTTTGGCCATCAATATATTCATGCTTTTATAATACCATGATACATCTTAATTCTACATTTTGTTGATTCAAGGGAAAATACTCTATAGAATAGAAATTACCTTTTCACTAACAAATTTTCTTTTTTAATGTTCTTTGACAAGGTGTATTTATAGAACAGATTAGGTTTGGATTACTGCATTGATTGAATAAATGTAATATTTTCTTTTTTGTTTCTTTTTTAGATTTATTCAAAGTGTACATAAAATGCAGGTATTGTACATTGATTAATTTTACTTTGGATTATATTTCTATTGATGCAGTCAGTCATTCTATTTTTTAAAATTAAAATTTTATTTATTTTAACAGAATCCGCTAGTCACACCCATTGTTACTCCACGATTTCCTATAACTTGTTCCTCAGAATTAATGCACGGACTAGGAAAGTTAGCACGGAAGTACAACTTGCCAATCCAGGTATGTATAGATATTTATTTGGTCAGAAGGAATCTGAGTAAATAATTCTGTCAGGACCCAGGCTAGAGATACCAGGTACTTGCAAACAGAGGTCATGAAAGAATTTTAAAATTTATACATGTATGTTAAAAAAATGCAAAATCTTCAGTATTTACAATAAATAAATGAAATAGTTTGTTCTTTATGTTATTAGTGGATGATTTACAAAGTAAATTTATATGTTTTGTCCACCAGAATATGCAGCTCACTTTTCACTTAATTATCTTTTCCAATTCATTAATGTCCCAAACAGTTTGATAAAAATCATCTCTATAACTGAGTTTCTATTGATTCTCACTAAATAGTGAAATTTTTTTTCATCTTGATTTTTTAAATTGCCATTTCTTTCTGTAAATAAGGTCACCTCATCTGTACTGCATGTTCCAGATGTCTAATAATTCTTTATAAACTGCAGATCGTTTGTCTAATTGTCCTGAAATCTTTTTGGCATTCCCAACAACAAACATTGTAAATTATATAGAATAATGTACCAATGTGCATCCAGAAATCTCACATTTACATTGCTGAAAATAATGAAAATGTTACCTATTGTAATAGTCTGCTGTGATCTAGTTATTAGAAGAGGCAAGGTAGCCATCGAGGCTTCATTGCAGCCACCAGGTAAGTGAAGTCAATATTGATACTTTTTTCTTTCCTTCCATTTACGAAAAAAAAAAAGAATAATTTGAGTTGTCAAGCTGTACTGATACTTTAGCCAGGTCCTATTGTTAGTAACTGTAGGTAACCAAACAATCTTACTCTTAAAAATCAAAAGCTTCATTAATTTTCCATTGCAGACACATGGCAGTGAGAATAAAGATGAATGTGCAAAAGTCCGAAAGTTGTTTCCAGATTATGAAAGCTACATGGACCTGTATGATAAACACAAGCTGTTGACAGACAAGGTCAGTCAATCAGCCAGCTGGAATTAATCTGGTTATGGTGTGACTTTACTGATGACTGCCATCTGACCACTTAATGGTTCATTTCATTGTTTTAACAAAAATTCCATTGCATTCTTTTAAAAAGGAAAAATTGAAGTAATTCATTTGTTCATTTTATAAAGTTTGATGTAGGATGATGTGATGTGCTAGCTGAGATCCTCACAGCCTCAAACATTAGCACTGCTTCAGTAAAGGTAGAGCTTAAGTAAACTGGATGTGTTTGGGGAGGGACTCTGATACTTGGCTGAGTGATGGCCGAAAGAAAACAAACAGTCAGAATAATAACTCTACCTTGTTGATAAGAGAATAAAACAAGTTTCATGACTCTGAGCAATAAAAACAACAGTCTTATATTTTAAAATAGTTTACTGTTAATCAATGACTTTATTGATGATTAAATTGCAAATCGGGTTTAAAATTCACCATCCATATCTTTAGGTGGAGAAAATAATTTAAATTTTTCAGACAATAATTGCTCATGGTATCTACCTGTCAGATAAGGAAGTGGAAACAATAAAGCATCGTGATACAGCCATTGCCCACTGTCCCAACTCCAATATATCGTAAGTATAAATCTGTCAGAAGGCAGTTTAAGACTAACATGAGATTATCTTTACCCATTCTAGAGGATCTCATTTAGGTCTTTTCTGTTTTTGTACCTCCTGCATTTTTTTTTTTTTTTTAGACAGAATGGAGAAATGAAACAGGCAAAGGTTTTATTTCAATGCAGTAATTTTAATTTTAACTTAGGCTGGAAGTATCATTTTATATTTATTTTTTCAATTCTTAGGTGTGAAAACTGATAATGCCTGTTGAACTCACTCTTTTCTCTTCAGACTCAGAAGTGGGCTTCTTAATAGCAATCGTATTTTTAAAGCTGGAATCAAACTTGGACTAGGAACTGGTGTGTACCTTTAAAGTTAACCATCACTGCTTGTATCTGCTCTTACCTGTTACTTATAAAAGAAAGAGGTTGTTACCCATTCTACTGGGATTGATGACTACACACAATGGGGTGATTACATAATCTGTATAGTTTATCAGTTTAATTAATTTTGATTGCATAAAATTAAAGTTGCTTAACTCTGCCACTAAACCAATAATTTAGTTATTTTTCTCTGCATATTACTTAATAAATTCTTGATATTTAGATGAATGGAAATTTTTGTAACTAAATCAAGTAGAAATGCTCACATGAACCTCATTATCACTATCACCTGATAATGTGGCAATCAGCCACAGAATAAACTAATAGTGTTTAAATCTGATGGATAATCTTTCAGAAGGTTATATACAAAAACACCTAGTTATTCATACTTCAAAACTGAAACAGTGAAGGGGCCAACCATTTTGAGGGAGAATGGGTACCTGGGATAGCTGAGTACGAGAGGATGCTGATCACTTGAACATTTCATTCTTGCATATTTTTTTTTTCTAGTCTCCTTTCTTTTTGTGTTTAGCTGAAAGTGTGGTGCGCAATGTTACACGAGTTTGTTCTACTAACGCATCACGCATCTGGGTAAAATTGTTTTGTTGGGGAAACTGCATTATTGTGTACCATATCAAAATACTTTCCTATCCTCCACACACACCTTAGTACCAACCCAAAGCTGGCTGCTGCTAATGTTCTGAGCTCCACTAACACAGTTAACCCCATTCAGTCAGTAATCAAAGCATTGGTTTGTCTACCAAGTGTGTGTGGAATGTTGTGGGTTATATCACTTGAATGCTGACAAGAAAGTTTGATAATTGAACCAGTAAATGTACCTGACTGAGGCTGGTGTTAATTAACCCTTTATCTACAACAATCACAAGGACCTTATCTATCTAAACTTTGTTAAAATTACTTTTTTTTTGTTTGTTTGTTTGAATTGTAGAAACTAGTTTTGTAACCTTGGATTTGCCAGAAGACTCCTATTTGGAGATAAACAGAATAATTATCCAAAATTTAGTTTTTGATGAAGTTTCTTGAACAGAAACCGTGAGCAGCATGTTAGCGCAGTGGTCATGGCTGCATCACCAAAGCCTGGGTTAGGATCCCAAGTGGAGGATACAGATCCAGTTAAGAGATAAGCTGGTAGTCTAAGGGCTGGATTCATGCTTAGGCAAACAAGGAATCTGTCTAGGGTACAAAGTTATTGAGAGGTGGGATGGTTTAGTTTTCTTTTAAACAAGTATAACTTTTCATACAAACTGGAAGAACTTCATTTACTGACATTCCAAATATTTGAGGAAATGAAACTCATTTGTGTTTACACACAACCAGACCCAGAACAGACTTGTGGCATCATGCAGAAGTGAGAAAGACACACGAGCAGTCAGTCTGGTTTTGCTTGAAAACAGAAAAGAGAGTCTCTTATGGGGGCATGAAAATGAAAAAGAAGAATGAAAGCAGCAGTGTGACATTAGGTAAGAAATTTGGCACTGTTCTCCAAGTCAGGTACTGAGAACCCTGAACTGCCAAACACCCTAACCCTGACTTCAGCAGTTGAGAACTTCCTGTCAACTGAAACTATTGGTTGCACTCACCCAACTAGTTGAAACCACGACTGCAGCCTATTCTAGTGATCTTGCTGACTGGACATCAACTGTAGGAAAATTGCATAACTATTTTAACAAGCTGGTGCCCAATTAAAGAACGTTTTTATCAAAGAAAACAAAATGAGGTGCTATGACAATGGCTTTAGTTTATTACCCTTCTCCAGGACGTGTCTATTGCTATGTCTGCAAATTGTTTTCTATGAAACAGTTGTACCTCACTTCAGGAATCGGTGCTAGTAGAAACTGTACAAGTGACTTGTATGAAAACTCAATAAAACACCACTACAACAACAATTTATCTCAATTCATGCAGAGATTTTAGAATTGTTTGATTTTCATTTTGTACAAACTCACTTATTGATTTTATTGAACAGGTCAGAAATGACTTTCAAATCTACAAAACTGAGGGAAAAGCACTTGCAGATGCTGACGGGTACAAAGCAGAGTCACTACATGGTAGGAATAGGGGAGGATGTTTGGTGAATCAGCGGCTCCAAATGTCAGATGTTTGGGATGAGAAGTGCGAAACCAATTAGTCTGTCTGTGACTGCCTTAAGCTAGAAACGAGAAGCCGCATTGAAGCCTGCATAAAATTGCACATGTAATTTGGATTTCTTACAAAATTTATTTATTTTTAAGTATATGAGTAGAGAGCTCTCCACGGCAGTTGGAGGACAGATTTCCTGACCAGTTTTGCTACTTTATCTTCTCACCATTTCAAAATACTGAGACGTGGAAGGAGCTCAGAGAACTAGGTCTGAAGAACTCATTTCCTAATGTGAACATTTGCCTTAAGATGTTTTTGTCAATCCTTACCACTTCCAGCTCCCCAGAGAACGAGCATTTTCTTTAATTAAGTGTGTCAAAGGTCACCCGTGATCAACAGTAAAGCAGGGAAAAACTGTCTTTTTTATATTGAAAATCGAGAACAGTATCGCCACTTCCCTTGATTTTGATGACCTTATCAACGATTCTGCATCCAAAAATGAAAAATAGCCACTCACTTTAAACTGCATTGATCACAGAAAAATTTACATGTATGTTTGTTTCCTAATATATATTCTTATGGACAAGTTTGAGCACCTACCATATAGAATTATTACATTTGAAAAATTGGATAACAATTAACATGCAATTTTTTTTTTTTTGGTTTATATTTGAACTGTCGTATTATTTTTATTTAGTAAACGAAGAAATGGATGTGAAATAGGTTTTAGTATTTTTCTGATTTTATTTTGAAATTTGTTTAGCACACCAGCTTTAATTAAATTGTTTCTGTCAAATTTGGTTAGCTGTTAAGTTCATCACGGTGCGTGAAAGTTTTGTCATAATTAATACACCTGAATTTAGCATAATTGACTGTCTCTGATCAAAACTCTGCATAATAGAGTAAAATGATAAACTGTAACTTTTGAAAAGTGGTGGAGCATGAATCCTAGAAATTAAGATGTTGTTATTCATGTTGGGTAGTAGGGGCCCAGAAATGTTTTCTTAGAGCCTCACATTGGGTTAATTTGGCCCTGTATAACATAGTTATCTTCTGTGTTACTTCAAATTCTATTAATCATTGAAAGTTTTGAGACAGTATCCTTTTATCAGGGTTTTCTCCGGAGGTTGGCCTGTTTGTCTTTAAACTGCATGAATGAGGTAGCTCATGATCACTGCTTTGCTGGCACCTAACCCTAACCCAAGCTTGCTTGCTCCCTCTTTCTCACTTGTGGCTAAACAGGGGGAAGGTTGATCATTGTTTGACCAATTTTTACAGACATATCTGGTGGCTGTTCACTGTCTATGTTGGATGCACTGCGTAGTGCAACTCTGACATCCAAGGTTCTCCACATCACAGATCCAAAACAAACCCATCAGCTAGTGACTTATAAGGAGGCCTTCAGGATGGCAACACTGGGGAGCAGCAGAGGTGAGATGATGATCAGGGAATTAACATCTGTACTGTAAACGTTTTGGAGTGAGGTTAATTGTTTTCTTTCTCTAACCCAATGTGTTTTCTTAAAATCATTGTTGTGCACAGGACAGTGTTCCAAGCAGATGCAACTCAATGACTAATACATGATCTAAAGTGTCATGTCACAGAGCTGCTGCTCTGTTGTTTACTAGAACAGATGTAAACACTTTGCTGAAGTGACTTGTACCATTGTGGAAAACCATCCGCCCAGAGTCTCTTGAGCAGGGTTCACGGCATGCATTCTATTAACCGTCATAATTTGTACAGTCGATTCTTTGATTTGTGTTTATAAACAGATTCTCTTTCAATAATTCAGAAGTATGCACCATTTCAGTAATGGGCCTGGACAAAGTTATTGGAAACTTTGAGATGGGCAAAGATTTTGATGCTTTGTTGGTGAAGGTTGATGAAGATGATGGACCTTTTGATGTATTTCCTTCAGAGAGCATAGAAGAATTTGTCCAAAAGTTTGTATACCTTGGTGAGCATCATAAAACAACTTAACTACACCTTAAATAGTTCAGAACTCTAAATAGGATGATTTTAATAATATTACTAAAACTCATGATTTCCTCATGCTTGTCTTTCTCAGTCAGCCTTCTACTCCAGTTTCCTCTTATATCTAGAAATGAAGATAGGGGTCCTATCACACGTCCTGTGTGGCTAGGACAAGATTGGCAGCACATCCTAGCGATGCTGCACTCCTTCACTAGAATTGTTTATCTTAGTGCCGAATGATCAGTCAGTAGATGAAGTTAGAGTATTGAAAATAGAAACATTTAAACAGATTTTAATTTCATTTTATTTGATTCTTTGGATAAATCTTTAGCATTGTTTGGTGTTTCTTTGTTAGCTTTTCAGTCTCACCTTTGGTTTTCTCTCTGGCTGAAATCAGAAGTTAATTTAAAGTTCATGGCGAAAACAGTTTTTAACTCATTAAAGAATGCTAAATGCATAATTTGTCCAATTATTAGGAATTATCCTTGCACAGAAAAATAAGTTTGATTACAGCATCATCGTATTATTACATCTAAATTAACTAGTCTAGGTGAGAAAACCATGCCAAAGTATGAATGGCTTACCAATGTATGGAAGCTTCTATCATGACTTGCACACAGAAAAAACTATAATATGTACATTTTTTTCATTGCAGGAGATGAGCGAAATATTCAAGAAGTTTATGTTGCAGGAAAATGCATTCATCAGAGGAACAAAAAGAGTGGTGTTGGTATTCATAAGTAGACTTTAAAAGAAAACATTTTTTAAACATATATTAGAGAAGTAATTAACTATTGTTACTATTTGATTATGAGGAGATTCTATAACTGAATTTTTTTATGGTTCAAGAAAAGTAGCAAGACTGTGTGTCATCTCTTTGGATCCATTCAGTTCTCTACAGAAAACTAGAGTGAGTTGTAATTTTTCTAGAGATGTAGCCATTTAAATGGCTGCTTTCCATACATATACGTTCCCTCAATCTCTTGCAATCATACAATGACAAGATATTATTAGTGTTCAGGACTGAACCTCAGTTGCTTCTAAACAAGCAGTGAATATTGAAGACAGGAATGGGTAAATAGAAAATTTCCCTCTTATTGTAAATAATTTTAATTACCTAAACAATATTGAAAAACATTGTGGGTTTTGATATATTTTTTCTTATAGACTTGTTTAATCATATAACTGTAATGTTTAATTGTGTGTGTGTGTGTGAGAGAATAACATTTTTTCCAAGGGGTAGTGGTAATACTGGTCATACTGGAGCCATGTTCAGGTAATATCAAGTATAGTGAAGAGTTTCAATTATTATTATTAATGCTACTGAGGTATAGCAAGTAATGAAAGTAATAGGGGTAGTTAGTGAAAACAGGACTAGGCAGAGAGGCTGTAGAGACAGGTGGATATAAAGTAGAAGGTTGGTTTGGGCATGCCCATCTTATTACTAGTGACAACCAACTAATAAGTGTGGTGCGAGGTCAAGGGTCTGAGTTTAAATCTCAATTAGGACCAGACCAGTTTGGCATACCTCTCCTAGCATGTTTTCTTCTCACTCTACCAGTCAACCATGTGGGTTTTCTCCCGCAGCTAATAAAAAAAAAAGTAGCATTCTTTTTACTTCTGGAACTAGGATACTTCCTCTGATGGATGCCTTGTGGTGACATCAGCACACAGGTTTGAAAAAATAATTGTTGAGCCTAGTTTTTTTTTTTTTTTTGGTGGTTCTTTTCCTTTGTCATCCATCTGGGAAAATCTCTCAGCATGAAGTGATGGCCCAAGCTGATCTTTGAGCACCAATTTTCTTGTGAGGTTTCTCACCAACTGATCTACCCAAAGTGCAACTTAGCATCACCACTGCACTCAAAAGGTGCACTCTGTTGTGAAAAGACCTTGACTTTCACTATCTATCCAATCCCTGGAATATAATTTGGAATTTGTTTAAAAGTATATCTAAAACAACAGATAGTCATTCTAATAATTTGCATATTAAATCTCCTACTCAAGACATAAATGCTTTAATTGCTGGATCTGGAACTAAAAGATTACACAATAATAAAAAAAAAAAAGATTTTTAAGCAAATAAAAGTGGAAAAGGGATTTCAGAAAATCAACTGAAATTGCTGTGAAATTAGCTAAAGTTGCTACAGAATCAACTGGGTTATTTATAGATTTTTGAATATATTGACAAAGCAGAAGATTTCATTATTAATGAAACTACATAAACATGAGTCTAGAACTGAGACACAATCCTGATGCAGAAATTGATATTACAATTTAAAATCAATATGTACATTAGCTGCCACCTAAAGGTGGAGTTTTGTTTGAAGGAAAACTTCTAAACGCTAATAATGTGAATTAATGATGATACTGATAATATAAGTTTGACAAATAATGGCGTTTTGTATTATTTAGATTAAATATATTTTAGATGGTAAAAAAATTGAGACTATACTTTATCCAGATCAAGCAACACCAATAAAAGGATTGACAACTTATCCAGATGATTTTTGTTAGTCCCAGGAATTGAATCAATGTTAATATAAAGACGGTGAGGCAAGCAACTGCAGATGCTAATAATTAAAGAAGACATGATTACCTAATTAAAAAACAAAACATTTATTGTCAACAGCACCAGTTTCACATATTCTCCTCAGTCTTGTACACAGTTCCTGAAACAAAGTCAGGCTGCAATCTGCTGAATAAAGTAGCTTTTACTAGCTAGGTCATTGATTTATATACAGTTGTTGTGTAATATTTTTGTTGCCAAAGAGCCCTAGGATTCCCCACACTATGAAGAAGTCACTGCCTTTACTTTTAAAATCCTGCAGGCATGGCACTTTCTGACAAATAATCAGTGTAATGTATCAACACCTGACTACTGTTGAGGTGATTCTATTGTGATATTTTTATTTAAATGAATAGTAATTGATTTAAATTTAAATAAATATGAAAATATTTAAAAGCTGAGTTTTGAATAACAAAAATTTTTTTCAGTTTCTTTCTTTAAAAAATGTAAACAAGAATATTCTACTAAAATTCCAAACATTTTCATAGTCATATTCCGCAGCCTGGGATGGCTCTCTCAAATCAAGATGGAATTGTGCCTTCTAGAATCTTGCACAAATAACAATTTAAACCAATTTCAGAATCCTCATGGAAAAAGGATTTTGGGGAGAGATAATTAATTATTTATGAATATGTATGTATAAAGTGTTTGAAGATTTTGATGTTTAATAACTTAACTACGAGGTCTGTCGAAAAAGTATCCGACTGGGAAGTAACTACGTTAGGAAGGCAGACGTGTATATAGTGGAGCCACGTGCCTTCGTGCGCATGCGTGGTTTTTGGCAAGCTTCCTGGATGCGTCAGTCGTTGTCAGGCATCCAGCGTGAGAGGTGCTGTACTACTTACTCATCACATTTTCATTTCACCCGTGATGACGGAACGTGTGGAGCAACGACCTTGCATCAAATTTTGCCAAAAGCTTGGAAGTACCCAAGCGGAAACAATTCGGAGAATTCAACAGACTTTTGGTGACAATGCCATGAGTGTTACCCAAATAAAAGAATGGTACAACATGTTCAAAGATGGCCGCACATCAGTGGAGAGTGACCAGCATTCCGGGGGGCCGTCAACAAGCCGCATAGCAGTTGTTATCGAGAAAGTGCAGACCTTGATAATGGAGAATCGTTGTTTGATGGTGCGGGAAATTGGTGATGAGGTTGGGATCAGTAAAGATTCTGTACATGCAATTTTAGAGGAGGATTTGGGTTTTCACAGAGTGGCAGCGAAATTTGTGCCCAAGCTGCTTTCTCAGGAACAACAACTTCGTCTTGAGGTTGCACAGGACCTGCTGGATACTGCCAACAAGGATCCTGAGTTCCAGAATACCGTGATAACTGGAGGTGAGATGTGGGTGTACGGGTACGACCCATAAACCAAAGCTCAGTCATCACAGTGGAAGCTCCCAACGTTGCCAAGGTCCGGAGAAAAATCAAGGTGATGCTGACTGTTTTCTTCGACTACTGAAGCGTTGTGCATCACAAATACGCACCAGAAGGACAAGCAGTTACAAAGGAGTACTATAATGAAGTCCTCCAACGTCTTCGTGATGCAGTATGGCAAGAGACCGGATCTGTGGGCCTCGCAAAACTGGCAGCTGCATCATGACAACGCACCGGCTCATTCGTCACAACTGATCCAAGGTTTCTTGGCAAAGAAGAGCATTTCGCTCATTCGCCAGGCTCCCTACTCTCCAGACATGGCTCCTCCTCCTGGTTGTTCCCAAAAATGAAGATGCCATTGAAAGGCTCCCGCTTTGAGAGCCAAGAGGACATCATGTGGAATGTGACGGCGGAGCTGAGAGCCATTCCGGAAGAAGCATTCCCGACGTGCTTCGAACAGTGGAAGGATCACTGGGCTAAGTGTGTGGAGACACAAAGGGCCCACTTCGAAGGCGATTAGCAAGTACGTAATTTTTCTTTTTTTCCTAGCCTAAGGTCGGATACTTTTTCGACAGACCTCGTATATAAAGTAGAACAGAAGAATCAACTTTTACAAAGTTATATGCTTGAAGTAGCTTTACTTTCTATATTTCCCTAACAAACATCGGAGTTTGTGATGACTATTTTAAAAAAAAACTCTGGAATGAAGAATTAAATTATTTTGACAAGAAAAGGAGAGAGAATGATGAAGATTTTAGAGTAGATGGGGAAAATTTTTGTAAGATTGCACACACGTTGCATATGCATTTATCTGATGAGCAGCAACTAAAATTTGTTAAGATGATTAAAAGTAGTGCAATCAATAATATAGGTTACTTTAACAGAGAATATAATTCCATTGCAGTCCCACAAAGTCCTAAATTTTGTTGAAGGTTGACTGAACAGGAACAGAAAAGCTTTGATATATTATTAGGATTTCAAATCACTAATGATGATAACCCAGGAAATTGTTAAATTACCAACACTCATGATCTGAATATTGATAAATATGTACTTGATATAAATCTAGATTTTAGAAGAATTTATGAAGAAATGGTAAACTTTAGACATGAGTGTTATGAAGTTTAGTTGACAATCAGAAAGGTGACAGAATAGCTCAGCTGATGTAAAGCATAAGGAAGTTTTTAACAAAAAATTGTCCTGTAAATACTGAGGCTTTTGTAGTTGGTTTGTCAGATGTAATTATAAATGTACAATCAGATGGTAGTAAACTGAACTTTGCTTACGTTTCTTTTATAAAAGTTTGGCTAAACAAATGTAGCAATGCATTTCTCATGGGTATATTTAAAGTGAACAAAATCAAAAATTGGAAAAGCTGTTGTGGGAGATACTTTGTGGTGAATAAGGATGAATTACATGGTGATTTTCCTATTATTATAAGACAAGATAATTGAAAAGGTAAGCTATAGGGATTATACTTCCTAAACTATTTTCTGCCAATAGTTTAAATCAAACTGAACATCTACCAAAATTCATAGTTATGACATCATTCCAACCAAATGAGCTGTATAGATTTAATTAACTATTTTTGAAGAAGAACAAAATTCTACTAAAGGTTAAAAAATAAGTTGACTGATTTCTTGGAGCTATTTTAATAACTATCAAGTTTTGAAAAACTTTTATGATCCTTAGCTACAAGTTTTCTTGGTGGACTAGTCACAATGGTAGACAAAAACGCTGAGAGTAATGGTTTGTATCTTAGCACAGCAAAGGTTGTACATGTGGTGTAGCAAATATTACAGCTGAATATGGAAATAAAACTGAGTAATACATTTATTTAATGGTACTTGTAGATGTGGAAAGGTGAAAAAGATTTGATGAAAGTTTAATACTTTGACCTAATTTGCCATACAATGATGTGTCTATTAGCTATTCTTTAATTATTAAAAGGAAAGACCTCTAGCAACTTTGGTATTACAGGTTGAGAAATCGTTGGGGCCAAATGTGTTTCAGATTTTGGAATATAGATATACTGGCATAATATGGTAGCTAACCCACTGGGGAGTGGGCACAAGTTCATTGACAACATTATAACTGCATATAGCCTACAGGTAATTTATGCAATATTTAAAAATCATTTTGTGCATGAAACCATAAGAAGAAAATGCACATTTAATCATCAGAAAGGTGAGCTATCACTATGGTAGGCCTACCGGTACCATATTCACCAACAACAAAAGTGCAGAAATTATGGCGAGTAATGCGCATATGTTAAGTGTGTTGGGATCTGCACGTTACCCAGGAACCACCTGGAATTATCCACTGATGGTGCTCCAAAAATATTTTGGATAAGGGATTCTTGACCTCTAGTGCATTTGTCCACTTTGATGTTTCTCTTTCTACATGATGTTAGTCCTTTCAAGTATTTCTGATCTTTAACTGTCTCTGATTATATTTAACTTTGATCTATGACAGGTATATCATTGGCAATGTTATATGCTCATGGTAAACTAAAATTCTGATCAAGCTTTTGCTGGAGGTATTCTGAGGCAAGGCTGATTCCAAATAGAATCATGAGCTGAGTGAGTCTGGAATGTGATAAGTTGACTAGATTCCTCAACCTCAACTTGTATGAAACCTAACTTGAAGTCTGCTATGCTGAAAATTTTGGCTTTATTCAGTGCTGGATCTTCAATCTATGAAAAAGTGTAATGCATTTTCCTGAATGCTTATATATATGCTGGATCAATATGGATTTTGATGGGTTCGGTGATCATCCAGATATTGCCTTGATTTTCCAACCAGTTAAGCATACTAAAAGAGAGCATAACCACTGGGATCTTTCCTATCCATTTTAAAATATTCCTGCACTCTTCTATGGACAGGCTTGGTCTCAAAATCAAGACGGTTAACCTCTTCAGTGGTGGTGTACTGTACAGTAATTTCACATTTAGAATGGTGTGAGTGAACCAAAGAAGTGGCACATTGCTTCCTTTTACAATAATGAACTCTGATGTTTCCTACAACTTATGTTGGCATTTACTGAGTAATGGCATGGTCTTGTAAATGGTTAACTTATGACTTGTTTCCTTAATCTGTGATCTTGGTGGTGGGGCCACATTTATCTGGTAAAATATCGCACAAAGAACTACAGGCAACAACTGCTTTACACACTATTACCACCAATTATCATGACTGCAAATATTAGGTCGTTATAAAGGTTTTTATGTTAATTTGGGGTTCATTTTTGCATGCTTGTGAAGGTATACATAGATAAGTAATATTGTTTTGTAGTGTGTGCTTTGGCATACATTATGCAAAACTTACTTTTTTAAAAATAAAATGGATATTTGTTTCAGGGTTCTGAATTAAGCATAGATAGAAAAGTTTTTTGTGCCATTTTGCTTCATGAGTTCAAACCAGGCCACAAAACGAGCGAGGCAACTCATAGCATTAAGCAAGCATGAGGCGAGAACAGCAAATGAGTGCACAGTGCAACGATGGTTTGCAAAGTTTTGATCAGGAGATGTGAGCCTTGAAGATAAGGAATGTAGCAGACATCCTTCCAGCTGTGATGATGACCGTCTGAAAGCCTCAATATTGCTGGAGATCTTGACGCAATCGGCAAGGTGAAAAAACTGGACAAGTGAGTGCCTCATGAGTTGAATGAACAACAACAAAGTCAATTGGAGATCTGCTCTTTGCTTGTCATAAGAAATAAAAATGACCCATTTCTTGACCGAATCATTATGTGATAAAAAATTGATCCTTTACAACAATTGCAATTGATCAGCAGTGGCTTGATAGAGACAAGGAACCTAACTACATTTCAAAACCCAGCTTCCACCCAAAGAAAGTGATGGTCGGTGTCTGGTGGACCGCAACTGGTGTCATCCACTATAACTTCTTGCAACCTGATGAAACCATCACAGCTGAAAGGTACTGTTGTGAATTAAATGTTGTCCATCAGAAACTCTCCCAACAACAGCCGGCATTGGCGAATCGAAGAGGCCCAATCCTGCTCCATGACAATGCTCACCACCATGTTGCAAAAGTGACTTCAGAAACTGAACACGGGGTATGAAGTTCTCCCTCATCCAGCCTATTCACCAGACCCTTCTCCCACAGACTACCATCTTTTCAAACACCTCAACAGCTTCCTCTGCATGAAATCCTTTTCCAACCAAGCAGCAAATGAAACTGCCTTCCAACAGTTTATCAACTCCAGAAATCTAGATTTTTTTGAAAATGGTATCTCATTGGCAGAAGTGTACTGATTGTAATGGAACTCACTGATTAATAAACTTCACGTCTATCAGCGATATGAAGTCTCATTGTTGCAGTAAAAAAACTGACGAAATTTTGTAACAACCTAATAATTATGTAGCCAGTCTTGCTGAACATCTCACTCTCTTGAATGTGTGGCATCCAATTACTACTGCTAGTGTACTGCACAGATCTTTTGGCTTATTTTGTACTTTCACATTTCTTTGCAAAATGGTTTTCTTTCCACATCTGTTCCTGTACACAAGATGCTTCTCATAATTTTGTCTACAGAATCTCATGGAGCTGATCCATGATGTGGTGTGTTTATTCACTTGTAAGCTTGTGCCTGGTTTTTTTGTGCTGTGTAATTGACTTGATCTTGGTTACTACCCTGTCCTCTTATGGTTTTAAACTGCACTGCTTTGCATCTGCTGCATGCCATAGCTCAATGTGTTTTGAAAGAGTAAGTTTGGTACCCTACAGTAATTTTTCCGCATTGGACCCAACCTGAATTCCACAAATGATTCTATCACTGATCAGTTCATCCTTCAGTACACCATATTCACAAGGAATTGCTAACTCCTTCATATACATTGATGCTATCACCAAATTCCTCAGTATGAATACTGAAAAAATCTTTCATACATAACATCAGTCCTCCCCATACAGTAGCTAGAATTCTGATTTTCTTTTTCTCAGTCACTTGCACATGGTACAGTTGTGTATTTCTAAGGTATCAAGACCAGTACATTTGATAAACAGCTATACTATCATGATGTTTCTCATTTAATTTGGAGATAATCTCATGTGCATTCTGTATTTGTTTCCAATTCTTTCTGATTTTTGAAAGTTTGCCATTCAACTGAACCTGCATACACCTGAAGTCAGACTCTACCAAATATACCAGCAACATGGAAAAAAATCACTAGAAAACCTGGCCACAAAACACAGGAATTAACATAGATCCTGCAGAATCATCCCTTGCCTAAACCCCTTCTGATAGTGTAATAATTATGTTTTCACAAACGTAACTAAAAAGGAGATAAAGGGGTTAGAGCCTCCACTGCTCAACTATTTAGTATGCAGTTTCCAAAAACGTATGCACTTTTAAAAATTGTCAACTGAGGGGAACCTTAAGAGAATGTGGGCTTAGCAGTTGAAATGAAAAGTGCAATGCATAACGCTGTTGGCAAAGCAAAGGGGTTTTCACCAACTACAGACCAGTAGACCCAAACCAAAAGCCAGAACAAAAGTAGAGCACCAGAGAGACTTCAAAGAAGCCCTGTTATCACAGGATGCAATCCACAAAATTATTTCTTTAAGACTAAACGTAGGTCACATTTGAAAGGTGTGTTGGTTAAGAAGCCACAGAAAAAAGTGGACCAAGAGTATGATGCAATGGAAATCTTAGAGATAGGGTCTGTCACATGTTCAGGTGTGACAACAAAACCCTTTTGGGTGAAGCCCAAGGTTAATGTTCCTGAACTAAATTAGCACAGGCCCAGCAGTTTTGGTAATGCTGAAACAAGACTTTGAATCACATTTTTAGAATAAAAATCTGAAGTCTGCATCGATGGTACTGTAAACCCATTCAGAAATAGTAATAAAGCCTTTTGGCATATTGGACATAACAGAGGTAAACCAGTGAAAAAAAAAGTGTCTCACCATTTGGACATAATTGACTCAAAGTTATTACTGGATTCAGCAAAAGTACGTGTTCTGACAACTGATTAGGTCCATCTTTCTACTATCTCCCAGCTTAGCCCGATTACAGAAATATGGGTTACATGCCAACCTGGAAAAGTAATATCTTTAAGGGCAAAGTCAGATTCTGTGAGCGTGACACACAAGACAAGGTGGATGCTGCTGTTGTCAAGGCAGCAAAGGTCTAAGAACATACACATCTCTGAGTGTTGGACTAGTGAGCTATTATGGGAAATTTTTACCAAACATATCATCAGTATTGAGGCTTATGCACCAGTTTCCGGAAAAGAACTCACTATGGAGGTGGACAAACGAATGTTAAACATTTGTGATGGTGAAAAAGATGACGATCTCTGGCAGTGTGTCAACACACTATGACCACGAAACTTCCTGTCAGACTCTTGCGATGCATCACAGTGTGGGCTGGGAGCTGTCTACTCCCATAAACGGCCAACTAGATAAGAGAAATAAGCATTGTGCTGGATTGAAGTGTTTCTATGTGTATCTGTATGGAAGATATTTTGCCCTTATCATGGATGTGTTGATATTCAATCCTTAAAAGCAACATGGCTGCAGGAACATGCAATATTCTCATCAGGTCATAACCACTTAATTGGGTACAAAGCTGCACATCAACCCAGATGGCCTATCAAGGACACCCCCTTGGTCTGAAGTGGATATTTTAGACTATTCTTAAGAACGTTTACCTGTGACCCATAGCAAATTAGAAAACACATTGAAGAATCTTACACTGGTAAGGGCTACAATGTCGCAATGGAGAATTATTTGTGAAAAGCATGTTCTTAATTATGGTCAACACCCATCTCTAATGACTGAAAGTAGCCATTGTGATGAAAATAACCACATAGAGCTATCTTGTTAAAGTACTCAACATAGTGTTTTGAAGAAATGGGGATACTGAGCAATTATTAAGTCACAATGGATCCCAATTCATGTCAGTTGAGTTTGCAAGCCTCATAGCAGTGAATGGTATCAGATATTTCACCATATCACTTGCAAACCAATGGGTTGGCAGAACATTTTGTGGAAATGTTTAAGGAGGCAAGGACGCAGTTCAGAAGAGGCTTGAAAAACTTTTACCTATAGGAATACTGTACAATCAACGACACTGGAAACCACAGGTAGTCTGTTCGACAATCATTCATTAAAAACACAGCTTGATCTCATTAAGTCCAGCCTCAGGAGAAATGTCTCCAAGAGTGAGACATTTTTAAATGGGAGACCCTGTTTTAGTGTACAGATGGCACCAAAACAATTTTGGCATAGACAGACAGATCAGCTGACTTAAGTTCATATCCAGTGACAGAAAGTCATCACCGTTGGTAATGATTCCAGATGCTTCACAGAACATACTGGATTTAACAACAACACTACCCACTGTGACCAACAAAGGGGATGAAGATACATTAGGTGATTCTACGTCTCTGAACACCCAGGGGAGGGCGATATCCATAAAGAGCTAGGAAAGCTCTGGTGCAGCTACGTTTGTGAATTTAAGTAGGGCAAATCTCAGAGTTACCAGGGAACAATAATTTCTAGTGATCTGTAGAACCCGAGGAATTCCACACTTTTAGTTAGTACATAATCGATCAGTGCAGACAGCATTCATTGTTTTTTCTTTATTTTGAAATATGTAAATGATGGATTTTAAGATTGTGGAAAGTTTAAGAGAGCAGTGAAAACCTTGATCAGGGCTGTTTATTTCAGATACTCTGAAATTGAGATTTTAAATTGACTTTCCAAAAGTTAAAAGGGGAAGAATGTGATGTTTTCGTTCCATTCCACCAATCTCTTGCTAGTGCCGCCCATGGTCATTAAATCAGTTCTGCCAATAGCAGTTTTCATTTTGGCGTCTTCAGTTTGTTACACTTCCAGACTAAAATACACATCACCGGGCACATGGCTATGTAGGTTGGGTTTTAGTGTTCTGGCAGATTCTGCAAGCAGCATAGATTGATGGAATAGGGTTATGTAGTTCAGTCACTGTGTCCAGCAGTTAGATTCTGTACTGTAGGCATTACAACTCTTGCCTGCTTTTGGCAACTGGAAGCTTTTTGTTTACTGATCACACAATATATGAATGTTCCTGAGCCTGTTCAATTCTACTTTCGACTTAGGTTGCCATGCCATGACATTTACCGTTTTTCTCCATCTTCCCTCAACTTTGAATACATCTCTGTATATTGCGGTTGTCTTGTTTGATCAGCAGGTGTACTGATATTGTTTTATATTGTAACAAAGTTAATTTTTGCATGTCTGTAATCAGTTCTATTTCTTGAATGGCTTTGATTTCCAGAAGATGATTGTGCAGTTTCTCCTCTCAACAAAAACTTCCACATAATTTTTGTCCATCCTCTGGATTTGTTATTCTTGCTCAGTGGTTTTACTGCTTCAACGAACACCTGCCATACTGTAAGAGCCCCGAGGATCTCTCTTACCATCCATCTGTAGGCCGAGCACATTTACTGTAGCTCATGATACCACTGGAATGGGACACCTTGGCTGAAGATTCTCTTTAGATGTTTGACTTTCATCCACGCTTTGCTGTTCAAGATCATTCGGGGTTTCTGGTTGGTATGTTTCACTTAAATAAAGTTATTGCTTTCATTGCACAAACAGCAAATCTCCCCTAACCAGTGAGCGTCTCCTTTACGATTCTGGCCAGACTATTTAAACATGGATTCAATGGTGCAAACTTTTGGAAGTCATGACTCATTCTCCAACTCCCCAACGCATGGAAAAAGAACTATTTTTCTATGCGGTTTCTGGTCAGCTTCTATGGTCCAACAGTCGCTACACTTTTAACTGATCAATGATGTTTTCCTTTTACACCCTTAGAACGGACACTATTTTGATTACGATACCAAGAACTAGTAGCACCATTAAGATGTTTTGTGAAGCTTGGGTAAGTCAGGATTGAACAAAAATGAACACCGGAGATCTTGAAGACATTTTAACATTATATTTACACAACTGTATATATAATATATAAAAAAAACACGATGGGCCTGATTACAATCGAGAGGGGCTCATATGTCAGTTATGATCCTCACTTTCTTTTCGGTTTTTTTAATGCAGGCAGAAATGTTTATGTGATCCAGATGATCGAGTCGTCCACGTCACCATTCGTTTGGCTCTAAAAGTTGATGGTCCATGGTTTGCTGTCATCTTCAGCAATTATGTTTGCTCCATGATGTAAGACTACAGATTTTCCTGCCTTCGGAACATTCGAAGTCCGACTCGGCCTGGCGTACTTTTCTTACATAATTCATGTCTCTCTCTTCCCAACCGGTCCTGCGGGATTTACTCGGGTTGAAGAGTTCAAGTGAGATTTCCCTGCAGCACGATATCTGCTGTTGCACATCCCCTCGCCAGAATAGTCTCCCTTCTAGAGACTGGTAAACAAAGAAAGGAGGAGGAACGAAGCGTATCAGCCTTTGTAGAAACCATGGAGCTGCAGGTGTCTGTTGAGAAGCAATTCCTGGCCAGCACTGTTCGAGAGAACGTCATATTATGGCTCTGTGATGTAATGGTCCCCTTTTAGGCTAACTTCTAAAAGACACCTGGGGCTGGTTCTCGTGTTTCTTTGCCGTCAAAGCAGGTGAACCGTAACCGCAACCCTGACGCGACCAAGACCCGCGGTTGCTCCAAAAACCGGGTGGACCATAGAATTTCTGCAACTTTTTGCGGCATTTCGGAAAATCAGGTCCGTGTAATAACTATTATGAAATATTCTAAAATATCGCGGCGGGGGGGGTGGTTATATTCAGGACGTGAGTCAAGAATATTCTAGAATTGTTCACAGCAAAGAGAGTTTGCTCACCCCGCTGCCATACAGACCCCAGAAGGGTGTCGGAAAATAATTGTTTTTCGCAGTCCCCGTCGTAGGTGTCGCCACTGTCCGTGGAGAATTGTTGATGAGAATGGTCTGCTGTCAGGGCCCTTTGTCTACCTAAGGATTAAACTGGCCAATTTAAAATAAAATTAGGGGGGGAGTTTGCCGATTTGGTGCCATATGTTCAGCAGAAACCTTTGTTTGCAGTTCAAAGGAGACAGGGTTTTCCCATTAGACGTTTCCTGCCCATCTTACGCGAGCCCTTTCAAGAATGGTTCTTACACGACGTTCGCATTTGTTTCTTGCACCTGTATACAGCGGGGGGGGCGCTGCGGACGCGATGAGCGAGCGAGCTGATCTGGTGACAGGAGTGGGTCACGCGCGCCCGAAATAGAACGACATCACGAGCCTCTGGTGTTGATTTAGTGAGATGGCTCCTTTTTTTCGCCACTGATGATACATTAACTTTACCGACGACGATGTAGCATATATTACTGGAGTGGTGGAGGGAGGCGCCGCCTGTGGGAGACGGACAGACAACTCGGACCAGAGGACTCGTCGGATGTCGACGGTGGACAGTGAATCTTTCCTGGTGATTCATTATGAAGCCGAGGGGCCGGTAAACTAACTGAAGAAATCGACAGCCCTTCAGGATGGCAGCGAGTGAGTCTGGCCATCTATCATTTATATCTTCGTCAGCCCGCAAACTAATGGCGTCGGATTGCACCGTTTCCTAACTTTTAAAAAGTTTGCTATTTTTTCTTTTCTAATCAAAACACAATTCGTATAAATAGGTTATTATTCTCTGTTCTCTCCATCTCCATCTCTCTCTGTTCTCTCTCTCTCCATCTCCATCTCTCTGTTATTTGCTCTCTTATCTCTCTCTCTGTTATTTGCTCTCTTATCTCTCTCTCTCTCTGTTATTTGCTCTCTTATCTCTCTCTCTGTTATTTGCTCTCTTATCTCTCTCTCTCTGTTATTTGTTCTCTCTCTCTGTTATTTGCTCTCTTATCTCTCTCTCTCTCTCTGTTATTTGCTCTCTTATCTCTCTCTCTCTCTGTTATTTGTTCTCTCTCTCTGTTATTTGCTCTCTTATCTCTCTCTCTCTGTTATTTGTTCTCTCTCTGTTATTTGCTCTCTTATCTCTCTCTCTCTGTTATTTGCTCTCTTATCTCTCTCTCTCTGTTATTTGCTCTCTTATCTCTCTCTCTATGTTAGTTGTTCTTCTCTCTTAATCTCTCTCTCTCTCTGTTATGTTCCTCTCTCTCTCTCTCGTTATTTGTTCTCTCTCTCTCTGTTATGTTCTCTCTCTCTCTTATCTCTCTCTCTGTTATTTGTTCTCTCTCTCTTATCTCTCTCTCTGTTATTTGTTCTCTCTCTCTCTTTTATCTCTCTCTGTTATTTGTTCTCTCTCTCATCTCTCTCTCTCTGTTATTTGTTCTCTCTCTCATCTCTCTCTCTCTCGGTTATTTGTTCTCTCTCTCATCTCTCTCTCTCTCTGTTATTTGTTCTCTCTCTCATCTCTTCTCTCTCTCTGTTATTTGTTCTCTCTCTCATCTCTCTCTCTCTTGTCTATTTGTTCTCTCTCTCATCTCTCTCTCTCTCTGTTATTTGTTCTCTCTCTCATCTCTCTCTCTGTTATTTGCTCTCTCTCTCATCTCTCTCTCTGTTATTTGTTCTCTCTCTCATCTCTCTCTCTGTTATTTGTTCTCTCTCTCATCTCTCTCTGTGTTGACGTCATCTTTCTATCTCTATCTCTCTCTCTGTTATTGTCGCTCTCTCTCTCTCTCTCTCTCTCTCTTTTATTCTGCTCTCTTATCTCTCTCTCTCTGTTATGGGTTCTCTCTCTCTTATCTCTCTCTGTTATTTGTTCTCTCTCTCTTATCTCTCTTCTTTAGTTCTCTCTCTCTCTCTCTTATTCTCTCTCTCATTCTCATCCTCTTCGCTATATCTCTTCTCTCTTATCTCTGTTATTTGTTCTCTCTCTCTTATTTGCTCTCTCTCATATCTCTCTCTCTATTTGTTCGTTCTTCTCTCTCTCTGATTGATCTCTCTATTTGCTCTTTCTTGTTATTCTGCTCTCTCTCTCTGTTATTTGCTCTCTCTGTTATTTGCTCTCTCTGTTATTTGCTCTCTCTCTCTTATTGCTCTCTGTTCTCTCTCTGTTATTGCTCTCTCTCTCTCTGTTATTTGCTCTCTCTGTTATTTGTTCTCTCTCTCTCTGTTATTGGTTCTCTCTCTCTCTGTTATTTGTTCTCTCTCTCTCTCTCTCTGTTATTTGTTCTCTCTCTCTCTCTCTGTTATTTGTTCTCTCTCTCTCTCTCTCTGTTATTGTCCTTTCTCTTATATTTTAATGCCCTCTCTCTTACTTTCCCTCATTTCTATCTTTCACTGTTGTCCTCTTCTCTTTTCCTCTCTTTCATTGTTATATTTTCTCCTCCTCATATTTTACTGCCCCCTCTTTTACGTTTCTTTCTCTCCTCTCTTTCACTGGTCTCTCATTTACTGTCCTCTCTCTCTCTCTCTCTCTGTCGTCGTAAATATCGAGTACAAAGGCCATCTTGTCCAGCATTCCGACGCTCGTCTTGTAGCGAAACAAAGCCCACTCCTACTTTGGTAACAGATGGTTTTAACTAAGTTAGTTTATTCCAATTGCGCTCTCAACACGAAAAACACAGTTAGAAAGTCAAGTCCTCACAGTCTTGATTGTTTCCACACAACAATGATTACCAGGAAGGTACTATCACGTGATAGTACCTGAGTGCTGTTCCAGACTTCTCGGCGGGACTGAAATTAGAATTTCATCAGATTTAGTTCCATTTGGTTTCACTGAAAGAAGTGACGAGTACCTGTCTGCTCACAGTCGAGACAAGGCCTCGCCATCTTTGGAAAGATATCGACAATTCCTTTTTTGTCTATTGCGGCCTGTTACCAGAAAATATCCACGACGTAAGGAGATGTACATCAGTTTTATTATACTATTTGCGAAGTTGATGGAAAGTGTTTACTTTCGGATGAAATGTAGCTCGGTGATTAAAACAGACGCGCCAGAACCTGAGGATTTGGGGGGGGCACTAAGGAAGTACCACCCCGTTCTCTCCCCCATCCACAAAGTTTTAAAGATCCGCCGTCTCTGTCTTTAGTCGAAACCGTCTCATTCCGTGTTTTGTGAGTTCTTCGGCCTGGCCGACAGGGTAATTAAGGAAGGTGGTCATTATTGTTGGTCCGACGAACTTGGTAAAGGAAGTGGGTAGGAAGAGGGGCGATGACGGCTTCAGCGCTGCGTCCTGGACTGAGGATAGTAGGTAGGTATTTGGTTGGCGGCCGAGTCTCTACCGAAGTTAAACTATTCCAGGGACGAGGTCCCAGGCTCGATCCTCGACCGGGGTTGTCCAGGCCCAGCTGGTCGGATGAAGACGTCTTCGGGGCGCAGGTAAACCCTACCAAGAATCTTCATTACTAATAATAGTCATTTAACAATATCATACTTAGATAATATTACACAGTAGCGAGGCACGTGGAACCCTACACATTCGCATAATAATTATATGACACCGCCGTCACTCCTTGCTAGGCTTCTGAGGAAAGGGCAACGCCCCGTAGCGGTTAACCGCAGGTCAGCAGTCATCTTCGTAAAGACTGGTAAACAAAGATCAGTCAACACGGGTCGGCATCCGGCTTCTGGAAGTGTCTTTAACCGGTGATGATGTTTAGCGCCTGACTGCTGCTGATGATGCAGGAAGATTTCGCCTCCGATAGCCAGCGTTAACACCACCGTGATATTGATGGACATCTCATTCTAAACTACCGACTTCATCATCCCCCCCCCACCAATTTATCACACCTGCCTGTTCTACCCCCTCGTTCTTTGTCGTAGCAGCAGCTGCCATTGCTACAGGAAGCAGTCGATTCATAACCCAGACAGCAGCAGCTGCTCTGCCCGGGCAATTAAAGAGCTGACAGAACCCTAACCTTTAAACAACAAGAGCGAGCGGGCAGGGCGACCTGCGGTAACAGCGACCATTCGAGTAACTGTGTCGTCTGCCTTATTAGCTCCACGTGGCGGCGAGGCTGTGGTATTTTACTCGACTTTGTTCGCAGGTGGCGCTGGTTGTCTTGATGACAGCGCAGTGCTAAGTGTCATTTTCGGCTCGAGGACGCGGTACAGCCCACATCCGGTAGCCATTTTGAGTGAAAAAACAACAAAACAACAACAAAAAAAACGCATTAATGAGAGACGCAAAACGGATAAACTTCGCCAGAAACAGCGAGGGGAGGGGATATTCCCTTCTCCCCATTAAGGATAAGTAGCCGAGACACGCGACCAGTCGAAAAAAGGGGACCGCAAAGTGCCACGTCCATTTTATGTTTTTTTTCAGCCTCTAAAACAGCATAAACATCAGACCGACCGCACACTGGCAGGTCCAGAGATCCGAGTACTATCCGTGGCTGCCCGCGAGTCTTTATCCCAGTATCAGATACCAACGAATCGTCTAAGATGACTCTTAAAACAACAACAACAAGAAAAATCTGGTTGAAAACCCTTTTGGTGCAGGCTTTCTATAGCCCTTCCGAAACCATGAAAACGTATAGCCAAGAGGGTTACTCTGTCAGGATCAATGCCCAGTCCTCATAAACCTATGGCGGGCATGCACCTCAAAGGGTTAACCGTGTTAATACTGACCTGGTTAGAAATGAATGAAAAGTAGCACGCAATTTCTTTAACGTACACAGTCACCAGTAATGTTTGTAGTTGGTAGTGTATACACACCCTCTAGCAGTAATGAACCGATAATGACTGAACTTCGTGTCATTTTTCTCTCAGTGCTGTTGCTTGGAGGGCAGGGTCCTACTTAGCACTAGAACTGCATGGGAGTAAATACCAAGAATGCTTACTCTGCTTTAGTCTGCCTGGGGAAAGTCTTCCTCACCTTTACCATGGTCTTCCATACAAATGGTCAATTTTAATTTTGGGAAAACTTCAACATAGTCAAGATCAAGAATTTAAGATCATGTGATCTGTGGTTGGTTCTCGGAGCTTTTCACAAGTCCAATGAGAACCACAGCTGGGTGAGCAGCTCCATTTGTTATGCACGCAACCAGTGAGTTGTGGATGCCGACGATGCAATGGAAATGGTTTTCTGAAAGATGGCTGTGACAACACTGGAAAGCCAAAGTTCTGTTGGGGATTAAAAGTTCACAGCCACCTTGCCCTTGCAGATATTCTGGCTGGAGAGTTGTGTTGACAAGCAGAATCTATTCAAGTGAATGTTTCAAGTGGTTTCTACATCATTACCAGCATCTCCTCAGAGTCCAGCTGTTTTACCGCAGAACCTGAAACCTGAGATACAGATATTAAGAGCAGACTTCATTGTGAATGTTCTGAGCACAGTCACAATGATCAGTGCGGCTGAGTTTTTATTGAAAAGATGTCTGTCTGATTCTTAGCTGTGCCAAAATTATTTTTGAAATCCATGTGACAATTGATTAGCAGGCAGATAATTACTTGGGTGTAAAATGTTCAGACCAACAAAGTTAGTCACTAAGTAAGTACCTTGACACCATCTTCAGCAAAGCATGTGCTGTTTGCCAACTTGTGCCATTGCTTATCAACAAGGATGCCAGAGAACACTGTAACAAGGAAGAAATGAAACAAACAATGGAAGAAGATACATAATCATTTTAAGTAATTCTGAACTCGAGCTGGCTTTCAATAAATGTATCATTAAAAAAAAAAATTCTTTTCTTGCCCATCAACTCCAGCAGATCTATGAGGGTTATATACAAGGGGCAGATTATCTCCAGAAAACTGCATGCAAATGGAGCAATTTCTGAAGACACTAAAGTAAATTTGAGCGTTTTTGCAGGCTAAAAAGCATTGAAATTTTGAATTCATTGAGTATTTAAGCAATTTAGAAAGAAAGAGATTGCTTACATAACAAATGTAATGTCAGGCATACCTGTCAACTGTTACATGGCTGAGACTCTCACTTTCTACTTCAATCTCACACTTAGCAGAAAACGAGATTTCCAAATGTTTTTTTGTTGTTACTGTTTTCAACAATCAGAACAGAAAAAGAAACAAGTAGGATGTGTCAACAGATCCTTTGGCAATAATGAAAACCACTCTAAGTAATCTATATGGCAAGCTCTATCTAACCTTTTGCCTTCATTTTTGGAAAGAAGTAACTAAAAGTGTATGTGATATGAATAATACTGATTCTGAATATGATGGACCTTTGTTCTCAAAACAAGCAAAAAATTTTGACATGTGGTGCAAAATATGACAGAGTACAATTCAATATGGATCACAGTTTACCAGATATCAAAGCAACCATAATTTTCAATGTACTATTTATAAGTGAAATGTTAGCTGTAGTGGAGTGACCCATTGGCAAAAGATTCAAATAAAAAAACTAGAAAAGATCAAATCTTCTATAGGATCAGTTTTAGCTGCATTTTCATCTCAGAATGTGCTCAGGTAATGTAACATCTGTTTCTACTTTTCCTGTTAACTTAAAAGTTAATCATGATTCTGAATCCAAGTGACATGGGCATAACTTTAAACTCTAATAAACCAAGCTAATAAATGGCCGTTTCAGTTTCATTTTAAACAAAATTTTAGGTAATGTATTAAATTCTGTTGTTTCTATGCAGTTTATTTTATTTGTTCCTTTTTAATGAAATTGTGCATGTATCTGTGTTATTGTTTACATATTTATAAATTAACTTGGAATTGCTGCATGATTGGAAGTTACAGTAGAAAAGTGGCAATTGAAAAACAAAGTAAGATTGTTTTAAATCTAGATAGCTTTTTACAACTTGTCAAATCCATACAGACTTGAGAAAAAATGTATCTAAATCCTTTAACATTTAAAGATGTAGCATTTACATAATATCTGTACATCATTTTTCATTGGTTGGTGCTTATATGGAATGCTTAAAATAAATACAAATATTAAATTTTCTTTTCGGTTATTAGTGCTAAAGGGATTATAAGTCATTTGATTGCCCCAACACAATCTACCACTGACAACTGCAGCTCACCAAGTCCAGTCTTGGTTGACATCATCTTTGATTCATAAAGCAGTATGCAGCAACTAAAATATAATTTCTCACAGGATGGATATTATTTGATGGCCAAGCTTGATTGTGCTAAGCTTTCATTCCAATGCTGCTGAAGAGAGTATGTTCAATGTGGATAGAAAGACCCAAGACTGACTTATGGAGATGTCTGTCTCTGAATGGCGCACAATTCTTATTCATTTTCAAAGCTGCTACATAAGCAAATGCTATTTCTTTAACATTTACATTTTGGCATGACGACGATAAAGGATTGGGATTCACTTAAATATGGGTAGTGCAGTTTTTGAAGGAAGCTTTGAACATCAGAAAAGAATACAAGCTATACAGCAAAAGCGTATTACATTAGCATCAAGTGTTAGAAACACCGGGAGCCCTTTCTCCATAAGGATCTATCTGCCCCTTTGTCCTGAAGCTGACTGACCATGGTATGTAGTCAAAGGACCCTTGGTAATGATTCTCTCTCTCAGTGATCCAGAGGTTGACAGCTCTGATAATATGCAATGACGTGTAGCTTTGTTCATGATGTGTTAAGTATTGCAATATTTTACTGAGGATGTCCCAACCGTGCTCTGGCTATTCTGATATCTATAAACTGACAAGTAGTCTATATACCATTAATTAGAATTTATGTAAAATAATAGGCAGCCACTATTACACAGCATCTTCTGATGACAAAATTAGTATTGACTAGAAAACACAATGGAAACAGCAGACTAAAAAGACAGACTTATCTCCCTTTGTTAATTTATCTTGCCAAAAAAATATAAATTCACTAAAACTTTTAAAAATTGTACTTATTGACATCTCCCAGAATGCACTAAACAACTTACACTTTGAACATGGAAACAAAGCTTGGTGGCTCTCCAATGTTTTTACACTGCTTTTGTTGTCACAAGCTTGGAAAACCTTGCATTAAGATCCAGCATCCCTGAGCCTGCCCGTCCTAACCAGCTGCCCAAAATCTGAGAGCATATATCTTGTTTTTACATAAATGTGAACGTCAACACACTCACAGGTAAGCACAAATCTCCCTGAATTCCTCCCCCCCCCCCCCACCATTGCAAAATTCTCTATTTTTATTTTCCCTAACATGCAGTAGATTACTCATTTGGTACTGTGAAACCATCGCTGTGGTTGCTTGGTAAGTTCCTGCTAAATATCCAGATATAAATGCAGATATCACAGCCACCACCAAAGCTATATTGAGGCACAGCAATAGTAAAATCATCCTGCCCGAGTTTAGGTCTTGGACTGATACATACATACTGATCTTTAACTTTACACATGCCAAGTCATGTAATTAAGGGTGATTTTTGTTTTTAGATTTGATGTGCCCAGAGCTTGCAAAACGACAGAAAATCATCACTGTGTACAATATGGACTCACTCCACCTGAGCACCTACCACAGGTCAATAGGAACCCAGGTGCAGGTGTCATGTCTGGTACCCCAGCTTTACAGACTGCAAGGAAACAAGATATTGGTTTGCCAAGGAAATGCACAGTGGGACAAACCAAGTCCAAGGTGTATCCGCAAACATAAAGGTAGGTGAATGTACCCAGAAATTTCTTCTTTGTAGAGTAATTCCATTCCAAGAATTTCTGTTTCCTTTAACCCTCTGAAAACACTTGGGATGCATTTATTTAAATCTATATTATTTATAGGTTAAGCGATAGGAGTTGTAACACAGAAACTTCCTCATTAATTTAACACTTTGTGACAACAAATTCCCAACCATGTGTGTTGACTAAATATACAGCTAGTACAACACTACAACAACAACAACAAATACTAACTCTCACTTCCAGACTGTACTAGGTGATATACAGAAGTTTTCTGTTGATGCAAGCAAGCAAGCACTTCTTTAAATGACAGTATCAGCTGGTTGTAGTCTTTTTTCAAATATTCTCATGTGGAAAAAAAAATCAAAAACATGACCCTAACTCATCAAGAGAAACAAATTTAATTTTAAAATTTTGAATTTATATAAATCACTGATAAATTACTTACAACCAGTTCATAAGATCCACTCAGCTCTAATAAATAATTCAACTTATTTTTCTGTTAAAAGAACTCCTCCAAGCTACTACCCGTAAGGAATTTCTCCAGGTAAAATGCTAATTAAACAATGAGGGTCTGTTGATTATTATGTAGAAACTTATGTTGTTCTGGCTAGTCTTTAAATTACTATACACGGTACTAGTTTATCTAAAAGTCATCATACAAATTCCTGTTTGAGAATATAACCTTAAATTGGTTAAAAATTGTTTTTTAATGCTTTCACAGGATCAAAATAAAGTATTTAATCTAAAATAAAATTACGTACATTAGGGAATTCAGGTGAAACCCAGCCAGATATCATTATAGCAATGCTTTTTCAGCCAAGTCTCATCTGAGCATGGGCCCCAATAATTATAAGAAAACAACTAGCTAATTCCAAGAACTGGGTGATTTTGCTGGCTAGCAGACCAAGATTCTCCAAGTTGTGTAGTGCAGTCAGGGCTCTTACATGATGTCAATTTTCTCAGGCAGCAGTAGTTTGCACACATGCACTATCAGCATTGACTGACTTAGGTTTTGCACATAAGGAAATGGTTGAACTTGTTTGAAGGCACATATGGCAGACCTATGACTGTTTAGAGAGAATACACAAGAAATTTAGAATTACTTTATTCTCCCCCCTCCTCTCTTTTTTTTTTTTTAAAGTACCTATTGTTCTCTCAGGCTCAGGTATGATGCTAGTAGGTGAACCCATTTGTAGTAGTCTAGCAAAACTAGATTTGTTATGATTTGCTATAAGCGGTGTCAAGCACTGCTAATGTTAAGGATTCTAAATTGTATTTTCATTATTATGCAATATTTTACTGCCCTAAATGGATCACTTACTACTATTAATGTAAGATGGATTAAAATACTATTATTTACCTTTAAATCAACTGCCAATCATTTAAAAAAGTGAAGAGCCTCACTTTATCTGAGTCTGAATAAGGAGCAAAGTTCACCTGGATGCAGAGACATGTGGTAGGGTCCAGTAAAGAATACTGGACACCAACTCTGTCATTGATTGGGGTAAAGGATCCAAACTGTCTGGCACAGATTAACCTGCATGTCCAAAAGACACCCAAGATCCAGGTGAACTCCATGTCCTATCCAGCTCAGAAATCAAAGCTGTGATCTAAGAACAGGGCTAAATTGGTTCTCTATCCACAGGTCTCAGTTTCTTGAGGACTTCCACCAATGTTCCAGCTGAACCCTACCACTTCAGTGCCTCCTCTATAGCGCTTGTCTGTCTGGCCTCCGTCTCCATCCTCCTGGCCATACTCATCATGGTCTGCCTGATCACCAACTGGAAGCAGCGGAAATCACCAAATGACTGCAACACCATCAGGTGACCTTCATAAAATAAGCAATTTCATCCCTCTTTTAGTGGCCTATTTTCATTGCAAATCGGCTTTAAGATCTGTTTACCACTGGAGTTTTCCTCCAAGGTAACAAAGAAAAGTGTTTAAAAAATTCCCATTTAGATATTATTGAAAGAAAAGAAATTAACCACTTGTTTGTAGGTCTGCTGAATTCAGAAGAACTGGACATGAACAGGGAAAAACTGTCTCCTCCTCACTTTCCAAGGAATGCAGGCTGCCATGTAAACATTTGCTCCCTCTCTCTTGGTGCCCGGTCACCTTTTTTTTCAGCTAATAGTGATTTATGAAAAGGTCTTCTTTGGAATATACAGGTGTTAGGCTCCAACTTTTTGTTTTTTTTAAGTAATAAGAGTAGTTAATTAACCATAGACTGAAACACCCCATCAGTTACTCTGGTAGCCACATGACTCTGAACTTAATCTGGCTTTATCTTGCCTGTGTGGGGACCATAATCAGCAGTGGAAATAGGCCGAAAAATAATTACAATTTAGAAAGTTTCTTTTTTTTTTTTGTGCATGAATTGGAGTTTAGTTATAAGTTGAAGTTTATAATAGATATGTATTTTTATAGTTAAGGACAGTGGTACTGATCTTTGCCTGCCTCACTGATCGAGCTGAGTGGAGGTCAATCAGCAGCTCTTGAAAATAGCTTCCTTGAGTAAATGTTTTTCATCACTGAGCATAACATAAAGGTTTACAGACTTTATTAGCATGGATTACTGCTGCCAAACTTCAAATTTGAAACTGTTGAGAATTTGCTTATTTCAATGTCAATAATATACTTCTATTTCTTTGTTTCCTTGATATAAAAGATATCTTTTGATGACCTTATAGATGGCTTTGCTAGCAGCAGATCATGAAAAATTTCCCCGATTTAAAAAATGCAAAATAAATTTAAATTGCTGGCTTTCCTATTGAACATTGATGATACTGCATCTAGCACCAAGAAGCCTATCATGATGCATAAACAGCACACCATACACACTAAAGATTGTTTGCTGCATTATCTACAGTAAGTGAACTGGTTTTGATTCCTTTGCCAATGGAATCATCATTGAGGTGGAGGTCTAACCAAGGAAATTGTTCTTATTCTAATATCTAAGGTTTGGAGATACAAATATACTAGATATCTAATCAAAAACGATTGGATTGCAAGAGCTGATGAGCCTGTGGAGGTCAGTGAATGAAGAAAGAAAAATGTCTGGATGTCATACTAACTGTTAACAGAGTGATGGATGATTATTTCATACCAACAAGAAAGTATCTATGTTTTACAACTGTTGGTTGCCAGGGGAAGTGCCAGCAGAAGAAACCCACTCTAACAAGCCAATGAGAGATGGATCACTTTAGTTCCATCATTAAACTGATATATATTTGGTGCAAAATCTCAGTGTGTATTGAAAGGGGATTTATCTGTTTTGTTGTTTCTTTTTCTCTTATCTAAGATCTTCTGAACTGGGATATGTTCTTGTTCACAGCATCTGCAGCAAAGCTGACTCACGTTATTTTTAATTCCAGGAAGTGCACAAGAGTTCAGTCTCCCTGCTCAACCTTTGATACCAGCGACTCCTTCAGAAGGAAGCACCCATCATCCATCCACATCCCTCGAGCTACTGCCTACACCAAATCAAAATCTTGCTTCTCCAAGCACTGGTCAGATGAAAGAGAAAGCTACCATGTTTATCCCATGAACAGTCGTTACGTGTCAGCTTGGTTCGACCGCAGACTTTACTAGATGTTATAAAAATGGCACAGATCTTTACTTGCTACAAAAGTTGTTGTTGGAAAGAATCTGGGGAAACATTCATATTTGAAGTATAGAGGTTTTAATACAGTTTCTAAATTTGGTTTTTATATAATTACACTATATTCATTGAGTTATTTTAATGGAAAATTATAAAAATGACTTTTTGCTTGTTTGTTTCATGAAAGTCGGCCAGGACTGAGCCCGAGAGAGAGTTTTGGCTGAGGTACAAGATGCTCGTGTACTGGAAAGATAACCAACATTTGGTCAATGTAAACCCTCCCCCAATCTTATGCTCTGGATACCTGCAGGTTTTAATAGGTAACAAAATTTAGGATGTATTTCCATCATGTCCTTGGACCAATGTTTTTCCATGTTGTAAGAAGAAATGACATTCTACAACTATTCCTGGGATGGGCACGGACTGCCTCCAATCACTTTCCCACTAGGTGAAGGCCAAATCACACACACTATAAAATTCACATTTGACCTTTTTTAAAATTTTTTTTATAAATTTGTACTGGAAACTGAAATCTTCTAAAAATGTAATCTTACTAATCAACAAATCAGGGGCAGCCATAATGGTGTAAATGGCAATCTGTAATTTTAAGAAAAGCAACTAATCTATACTGGAGGCAAAACAATATTATTAGTGTTAACAGACTACACATTTCTGGTGACTGCTTGAAATTATTATACAACAATCTACCAAACTCACTTATGTTCAGCTAACATCGGCACATTTGACTACAAAAGTTGCTCTTAATTATTTTCATTTTTACTTAATGCCCTTTCACATGGGATTTGTGAAGGAAAGTGTCAAATATTTTTTTTTTTAAAGTTCATAAATTAGAGTAGGCAGCAATGGAAAGACTATCATGATAATACAAGGCAACTGTTATGCCATTTGTAGGAGGCAACATTTTCTTTCTGTATCGATGCTCCACCTTTGTCATCTTCATTTTTAAAAAAAATGGCAAACATATACCAGAACTGTCTTGAAATTCTGATGTAGATTAGGCATGGACTATGTTACAATGAACTTCAACACCTTTGGCTAAAGATATCAGGTCTAACATTTAAATATTTCGCTAGAAACCTGCAATATCAATGTAGTCTCAAACTAGAGTTGCCATAATGATTTGTTTCAAAGTTGTTTTTGCCTCAACTATGCAAGATTTTGCAGAATATTGCATTATAAAAATCTTTATCAAATAACCAGTTTAGTGGCTTTTCCTTGGTCCACCATCTTTTGCAACCCAAGTTTGAGTCATTCTTGTTTTCTAGAGATTTTCAGTCCAAATATTCATTCATCTTTGAAGGTGACAAGGCAATTTAGTATTCCAAACTACTATTTTTTTTTTGGAGGGGTGGGGGTTAATCTTTGAGGATTGAAATATACTAAGTAACACTTTGGGTACAATCCTCATAATTTGTGCAAAGTCCATTGCAAAAGCCCTTTGTATCATTTCTGCCTCTCTCCCTCTGTTTATGATGCAAGTGATGTCTAACCAATTTCGTAAAAGTCAAGCAATGCAATGCAGTTTTTCATTTGTGCATCAAACAATTCTAAAAATTCTGCTATTAACGTAAGGACTCATTTGTTCCAGTAATAAAAAATAAGCAAAAAACTGCAGACTTTCTAGAAGAATCACAGTACAGAAAGAAGGGGTTTAATAAACTTAAAACTGCAGTCATTTTGTAATCGTATACTTATTATATTTAAATTAATTGAAGTACTTCATATAAAATCATCTTTGTTTAAATATTTGTTTTGCCGCTTGAAAAAAAGTGGGGGGGGGGCTAGGACGCTTTTTGCCTTCAGCCTCTGGAAAGGTTAGGCACATCAGGACCAATTTTCAGACCCGAGTTGCTGAGACCTTTTTTTCCCCAAGATAGGTTTTTGGCTGGGGAAGCGATACTTCCCAAATGGAGTTCGCTCCAATTGAAGCTTTTGCTTCCGCTAACATTGAACGCTTCAGCATCCTATATGCTGGTTGTTTTTTGGCCAGCCACACGAGGTGCTTCGGAACTTCAACTTAGCCATTTTTGGCTCTCTCACGGAGTTCGCTCCAACTTCCCCACACCTTTCTCTTTGGAGTTACACACGAACTTTACACTTGCACATACATGCATCACAACACAAAAAAACAAAAAAAAAAAAAATGCTTCTTGACCTTCTCTGGAGAGGACCCTTTCGTGACACTGGCAAGAAATTTGATTAATTCCAAGAAGAATTCTTCAGGTAAGTGTATTTGTTTACTTTGTTTCAAGTTTTGGGTTTGCTAACCCTTCTTTTTTAACAAAATTTTTGCTGGTTTTTTTTTTTGATTTTCGTAGCGATTTTAATTTCATCATCGCCACACGATGGAGCCACAACAAACCTCTTATGCTGAAATTGCTAGCCAGAATATTTGACGTGATTGATGGTTTGACAGGTTTAGAAGACATGGGGACAACAGACTCCCTGTCTTTTAAGAAATTTATTGATGAGCTCGATATAAAACCAAAACCCAAGAAGAACATGGAGTTCGATTAAAAAAAAAAAAAAGCTCTCTTCCTCCATTCCTGCAATGAGGTCAGCTGCATGGATGTTGGAAAGGCCATAATGGAGGCCTTACAGAATGTTTCCAATAGTAGCGCTGAGTGCATTTCAACAAAAAGCCTTAAAATCAAGGGCATCTTGTACAGCCTAAGGAGGTGCCAACCAAGTGGCCTGGATCAAGGTCCATGGAAAATATGGGAAGGTAATTGGTGCCTTTTAAGTACGATTGCCTCCAAGGAATGCCCTTTTGGTCCGGACAAAGAAGTGGGAAGATGATCCTCAGGGATCCAATCCAAAGAAGAATAAAAGAAACTGTGGCAGGTACAACCTATTCAATCACAGTTTTGTATAGGGATCAACCAAGCCCGCCACCATACTGCATGGTATGCAAGACAACGGGGCACACTGTAATAAGTTGCCCAACAATGAATGAGAACACCCATGAAACAACAACTAATGAAATGGCAAAGGAGGCAAATACATCAGCCCCAAAATCAACACCAACTGAAGCCATGGATGTGGCTGCTGAAAACACAGCAGCTGATGAGATGACAGAAAAACTACACCAGACGCCAAAGACACCAGAGGGAGAAACTCCAAAAGAAGTCATAAGGGGTCGGCGCTTAATTCTCCTCCCAAGGAGAAAAAATTAGATAAGCAGCCGACAAGAAGGATAAGGTCCCTGGAGATCCCACTCAAAACTAGGTCCATGGTTCAAGCACCCACTTCACAACCCACACTGAGGACTCAAGGGGTTGAAGGCATGGATGTGATCACCTGAATCGGTGGCACTTCCATTTCAGACAACAACCTGGTAACGTCCAAGGACGATGACCTAGATTTAGCGATTATAGCGCCACGGATAGAATTATTATCCCTGAATTTGAGAGGGATAAAATTTAACAAACATTGGAATGATTTCCTACATCACTTAGAACACTCCTCACAAAACAAGGTAATTTGCCTGCAAGAACTCCACTTACAAACTAACCAAGAAGTAGATAGTGTTAGTCCTGACCAGTTAGCGAAATACCTAACAAGTCTAGATTCTGTAGGTAGGAAAAAAGGAGTAGCTGTTTTAATTCATCGTAGTTTAAACATTAAAATAGAACATTCTTACAGTGATAATCAAGGAAGAATTATTATAGCTAGTTACCAAAATCAGTCCCAAAGTGATGATCGTATCGGTGTACATTCCAACCGTCGGGAAGGAGCGTGGAACTTCAATGATAGATTAGAGCAGGAACTTAGACCCTACCCTGCAGAATAAATATACATATTAGGTGATTTTAGATTTTAATTGCGTCCCCTCCCACGAACTCGATAGGTGAGGACCGGACATAGAGTAGGACGCACCTGATCGGAAAGTTGCAGCTGCAAACCATGTGTTCGCAGTTCGGCTTGGTCGATGTGTTTAGGTTTAAACACTCATTACTGTAAGAAGTATAGAGTAGCGACTAGATTAGACAGAGTGTACATTTCTAAAAATGTAGCTAAACATCTCCAAGACGTTTCGCATGACGTTATCGTGTGGAGTGATCACTACCAGATTAAAGCCAGCTTTCTAGCTCAGGAGAACACCAGGGGACCTGGGCTCTGGAAACTCAATAATACTCTTCGCAGCAAACTCTGGCCCATCGGGGTTACGGGTCTCGAACTCACAGGGGGGGGGCTGGACTCCAGACCTTGGATGTGGGACGAAAAACTCCCACCCAGGCTGGGCGCGATCCTGAATAACCGTGAGAAGAGGGAGCCGGGACGTACGTTGGAGTCCTGAGGAGGCAGAGGGGTTTACAAACTTCTTGCGTGGCTATTAGCAAGCGCAACCTACCGAACGAGGCGCTACCGTGGTAGCTGGAAAAAGGAGCGGTCGTTGTTCTTCCACCCAACCAGGCCTCGAAATGACCCGGTCGAAGTGGGGCTCGCCCTCGTGAAAGCCGGGTTGACCCCCCCCCCCGAGTGGCGGCGGTGATCCCCAAGCCCAGCGGCAGGATAGAAATTGTCTGCCGTAGTGACGATGACGCCAACTTCATCGACAGGAGACCCTTGGAGATGAAGGGCGTTGGGTACACGCTCCGGGACCTAACCCAATCGCTTGGGTGAAGGTACGCGGTGTACCTTTACATACCCCGGACGACGTTCCAACCCTGCTCCTGAAGGAGTACGGCAAGGCTTTGGTCAAATGGAAGCACTACACCTTGCCGGGGACTCCGTTTTTGTTGGAACAGAGGAGTGGGAAAATGCTTATCACGAAGCAGATTCCCAGAAAAGTCTCCGGTACCGTGAACGGCCGCGTGTATAGGGTTACGGTTCTATAGCGCGACCAACCTAGCGAGGCTCCGCTTTGCTCGGTGTGCAAGACCAGGGGTCACGCCCGGAAATCGCCGGGGCGGTGCCAGCGGAAGAAACGCCAAAGACCTCAGCGGTGCAGGCCCTTGAAAAGGCGCCGAGGGGCCGGGCCTCCAAGGAGAGCCAGGTCAAGGTGACAGGCACCAGTTCTGGCGTGCCCCGACCAAGGAGGGGGCACCGTTCCCAGCCAAGGGCGAGGTTGCTGAAGAAAAAACAGCGGAGCCGGGAACGGTCCCTTCCAAAAAGGAAGTTAGGAAAAGCAGGTCGGCTTCTCCCAGCCCATCCCACCCAACCGAGCCTTCCCGTGGCGCCACAGCCGGCTCACGAAGCAGCCTCGGTCGAGAAGCCGCTCTGTGGCAATGAAAACGACCCTGCGCCCGAGGTTCCGAACACCATGGAGGTAAGTTCCTGATTTGGCGGACTAGGATTTAGTTAACGTCCACGGACTTCACGATTATGTCTAGACGTCTGGTTTTTGAGGGAGACAATGTTAGAGGATAAATTAACCTGCTGGCAGGAATTACATCTCAACAACCAGATGGAAAGGACAGAAGCTCAGCGCCAGAGGACGAGTAGTAGCTATTATTTTCCACCCTAGACCACTCCTACAGTGACAATTAATCTTAGCTAGTATAACCAAACAAAGGCGATGATTGCGTCGGTGTACGCTTACCTTCATGCAGAGCCTGAGGAGGAACTTAGGTCGTTCCCTGCAAGTGAGATTTGTGTGTTTTGGGACTGTAATTGCGTCCCAGAGCAGGGACCGACCGTTAACCATAGGGGGCCAGTGAATGCATTATAGATATAGAGTAGCCACTAGACTAGACAGAGAGCACTAATGTACAAACTTAGCTCCGGTACTCACTGGGATTACGCACGACGTAATCTCGTGGTCCGAACATTCGCAGGTTAAGGCTAGCTTCGTAGTCAGGAAAGTAAAGCTGATGGAAATCAGCATAGAATACTGCCAGCTAAGAACGGCGTATAGGATGGCACCTTAGAGACGCCCTAATGTAGATAGACTGACATGCTAATGACATCCGAGAGACTCGAGATTTTTATGTAAATTTTGCCCAAGGTCTCGGAAATCGAGATCGAGTCCTAAGTCTTAATTATATGGCGTGCCAACTGAGGTGGGATTCGAACCTACCTCCCATAACTGTGCGACTTAACGCAGCGCATAGGACCACTTGGCCATGCTGACACATACAGTTAACGCTAATAAGTTAATCTATATACCAATACGAGAATTGTCCGTCAGTCAGTGCTATTCCCCACAAGTATTATGCGTGGTCGGCTTCACCTCCAACTTGGTCCTAGTTCTATTAATATACAAAATTATAGGAATTAAAATAGCGTTATCTGGCTACGTATTCTTGGATTTATTGACATCAACTCGCTATTGGAATATTTTAATATGTTTTAGTTTAAAAAAAACAATTTCTGTTATGATACTTTTTCATGATCTTGTAATTATTCAGCATCATAAAGGCCAACTGTTGTATTTTGGGTCAATTTTATTATCAGATTATTTCCACGCTTTTCTGCCATTCACCCTTTCAGCGTAACTACAACAACCGACACCATAGAAATGTTATTATTTTTTTCCAAAAGTATAGCATCTTGACTTAATTAAAATTTAAATAAGTTAGTTTATAGATGTACATGTTAGCTATACTATTCTAACAAATGGAGAATAACAGACTGACGGACAATTCTCGTATTGGTATATAGATTAACTGTATGTGTCAGCATGGCCAGGTGGTCCTATGCGCTGCGTTAAGTCGCACAATTATGGGAGGTAGGTTCGAATCCCACCTCAGTTGGCACGCCATATAATTAAGACTTAGGACTCGATCTCGATAACCGAAGCCTACTTGGAATGCGCAGCAACGGTCATTCCTTCATCAGTGTTTTGTTTGTCGCCGAGCCGGAAAGCGAAGAGGAAGGAAAAGCGTTGGCATCTCGGAAAGGCGAAAAAAAAGAAAAAAGTTCGCTGTGGAGCTCAAACTTTCCTGTTTGGATGCCAGTCCGGAAAGAATGTTTCGGCGACTGCGCGAGCAAAGGGAATCAGTCATCAACACCTACTGAATTGGATCTAAGTGGAAGGTGCTCTACGTCTGGAAGAAAGCAAAGGTGGAAAGAAGAGAGCTCCTCTGGCTGATGGTCGTATCGATGAGTTAGTCGGATAAAGCTTATGGACGAGGCAGCGAAAATCTTCAAACAGCTTCAGCAAAGTGGAGAGCTGGGTTTAGAAGTCAAGTCTTGACAAGTTCATGACTCGAAACAGCCTCTCGTTGCGACGCAAGACAAGTACGGCTCAGAAGCTTCCTGAAAACTTCATGTGTTACGTCCAGAAATTGCAAAAGAAGCACGCTTACAGTCCGGACTGCATCATTGCCTGCGACCAAACCTCCTCCTGGCTGGACCGTCGACAACCGTGAGATCACTGTTCGTACGGCCGGACGGGAGAAGACTCTCACTTCACAATGATGCTGGCTGCGAAGACTGGACAAAGCTCAGGCCGAACTTGGTTCTTCGACGGGTTCGGTCTCTCCCAGTCTTAGAGAAGCAGTTTCCTGGGCTCCTGATCACGTATAATCGCAAGGGTTGGTACGACCAAGAAGCTACACTGTTGTTCCTGAAAAAGGTGGTTGGAGCGTTCGCCTTCAAGCGGCGGCTCCTTGTCTGGGACTCCTTCCGCTGTCACACTTCCAAGGAAACGGAGGCCGTCCGAGGATTGGGAATTGATATGGCGGTGATTCCGGGCTGCAGATGTTGTCTGGAACAGGCCGTTCAAGGCGAATCTGGTGGAGCTCTACGAGCAGTAGCTGCCAGAGGCCGAAGAGGAGACAGCCGCTGGGAACCTCCATCCACCGAGCTTGGAAGACCAGTGCGCTGGATCGTGGAAACCTGGAACACGCTCACTCCCGAGATGATTCGACACTCCTTCCAGACCTCAGACCTCAGATGGGAGTATGGATAGGCAAACCAAGTGCTTCAGAGAGGGCTGCTTCGCTGCACAAGCGGACCTCGTCGAGAAGCTGCAGCAGATTCGAGAGGATCCAACGAGCCTAATTGTGTCGCTCAATAACTCCGGCTTGGAGGACGACGAGGAGGACTCGGACAATGAACCGCAGATCGAGGATGTCAGTGAAATAAACTAACAGTCAGTTTAATAGAGGAAATACGGTAGGTTGGCTAACTCTTTTTTAATGGCTTGAATCCTAACTAGTAGCAAAGCAGAAGGCGCTAAAATAAGAGCAAAAAAACCTTCTGCGGATTAGAGAAGGCTAGAGCTCAGACTAAACAGATGACTAGTTAAAAAACTAAGGACGGTCGCTACGTCACTGACAGAGAGGAGACTTGTCCGATAGCTCAGGACGAAATTTTCGGCAAGTTAGAACGTAAACTAGATCCCTTAGAGGCGACGGACCCATAACGAAACTAGAAATAAAACGAGCCATCGCGGTTCTAAACAATGATAAGTCCCCCGGAGTTCTATAAAAGGTTCGGATACCTGCTAGCTAAGGACTTGGCAATCGTAGCGAACAGTGCGTTCGATGATGGCGTCCTCTTGGCTAGCCAGCGCAGCGCCACGGTTACTCTGCTGTTCAGAGGAGGAGACCGGGACTGTCTGACGAACTGGAGACCCATCAGCCTTCTAAATTATGACTACAAATTCATAGCTAAGGTGTTAACCGAAAGGCTAGCCAAAGTTACATATAAAGTCACGGGTAGGACGATTACGGACTCCCTTCACAGAAAACTCCCCAATCAGATGAAAGCGTCCGATAGGAGTTTTCTGCTGCGCACACTTAAAGAACTAGGATTCGGGGAGAACTTCGTTAGCTGGATAAGGTTAGCGTACACCGATATCCAGACAACTTCGTCTCGGCGTACTTTAAACCCTCTCGCGGAATAAGGCAAGGATGCCCCCCCTCAGCTCGCTGCAGAGACGATAGCTCGGCAAACTTCGCCTTTACGAGCGGGCATCTGGTGCCAAAATAAAAACCAGGGGGGGGGGGCGTGGCTAGGCTATCTTCGGAAAACACCCCAAAGCGTAGATAAGGACGACTGGCACGAGCTAGTTGAGAAAACTAAAGGGCTGGCGAGCCCATAACCTTAGCTGTATAGGTAAGGAAACTAATCAATAGCGGAGAGTAGCAAGCACCTCCTCAATAAACAGGCGATTCGAATTCCCCGGAATTGCGTAGGTCTAAACATCGTAAACATCCTAGATATCATAGGAGACGGCATAGACATCCCTAAATGGCAAATACTTTTTTCCCAACAGACAGCAAAGGCCTTCGGCGCAGATAACGGAATAACCACCCTACACGGAAAGCCTAGAACCCACCAAAAAATCAATAACAACCTCAGCATAGAGAGTTGGAGTAAGAGCCAAATAATCCTCGTGGGAAATCAAGTTAAACTAGACACCACTTTTAAACCACTAAATAAACTTACGCAACGTGACATATACCTCCACCTAGTGTCGGCTCCGGTGACGAACCCGATTATAGGGAGAAATTGGAGACCCAACTACAAACAGGAACCCCTCCATGGAAGGCGTTGTGGAAACAAACGAAAGGTTGTCTAATAGACGACTACACCTGGCATCCACTGGAAGATTTTACGCTTTGTACTTCCTTCGAGGGAACGGAAACATCAATGGAATTTAATAGACCCCCCAAATGCCTCATTTGCAGGAGGCTGGGTGATACGGCGCACCTTTGGATTCAATCCCCAGAGTAAAAAGGGCCGTCTTTCGAACTTCCTGACCTCCACTGCCCAGCAGGTTGCTTGGAGTAGTAGTCAGGGGACTTTAGAGGGCGGAAAACTCACTCCAACCGAAACCGTTACGTCGTCAGGGTGCTGGACAGAGAACTCTACCTACCTGGCTGATAAACCAGACTTTAGCCCCCGGCTTGATGGCAAACATCTAATTAGTCACGTTTGAAAAAACGTGCATCGAAAAACCTCCCACGAAGATCAACAGATAAACAATGTGCCGGCTAGCGGCCATTCATCAATTGTAGGAAAACCGCAGGAGGTCAGAGGTCAACGACGGCTTACTACGGAATTCCACAACCCAGAAGAAGAATGTCAACTAACGCGATTTTTCTTTTTCAGCTTAGCGAAAGAGAGAGTGAGAACTCTACGCCGAGAGAAAGCACCCGCCAGCTCCTCTCAAATAGGATAGGTTTACCGAATAAAGTTAAGCGCAAAAAAAAGAAAAACCTGGATATCTCGACTGGGAGAGTTTGCTGACTCCCTTGAGTGGTGGTTCTTAGGTAAGGCTAAGTTAAGGGATTTTGGCATAAAATATTGTCAGGCGCATATAGGGAGTATTTAGAAAACAGGCTCAAGGACGAACTAAAAGCGGCAATAGGGTTAGATAGAGTCAATAAAATTGAAGCCATCAAAACCCAGTTAACCAGAATGCAATTAAACAAAACAGAAGGCGCTAGAATGAGGGCCAGAGTACCGGACATGAACGGTGAAGGATGTAGGTCTTTCTGTGGTTAGAAAAGCTAAGGCAGAAAGGAAATCTATGAATAAGGAAGACCGCGTCTTAACCGATATAGGGGACATAATACCGAGTCTCTTCCCTAATTATAAAGAGCTATACACTAGAGAAGACGCTTGTCCGTCTGCTCAGGACAGCATCCTGGCGTGTCTAGAAAATAAACTAGACCCTCTAGAAGCCGAGCTCTGCGAAGGGCCCCTAACCGTCCAAGAAATAATAAAAGCCATTATGGCTTCAAATAAAGATAAATCTCCAGGAAATGATGGCCTTACGCTATATTTCTATAAGAGATTTGAATATCTCCTACCTAAGGACCTGACAATGATTGCGAGTAGCGTATACAGTAAGGGGGTTCTCTCAAAAAGCCAACGTCCTGCTACCAAAGGAGGGGTGATAGAAAATGCTTTGACAACTGGAGGCCTATCAGTCTCTTAAATACCGATTATAAAAAATCATAGCTATGGCGTTAGCAAATAGGCTAGCCAAAGTTATGGATAAAGTTATTGGTGCAGACCAGAGCTGTTCAGTTCTAGGCAGATGCATTGTAAATACGCTCCAACTGATCAGAGAAATAACAAGTAGGCTAGACACAGAAAATTCCATAGGAATAATGCTAGCCGTAGACCAATAAAAAGCCTTTGATAGGTTAGACTGGAATTTCCTGCTTAAAATACTTAAGAACCTTGGCTTCGGGGACTATTTCATCAACTACATTAAACTAAAATACAATAGAACACAGACCCTAATCCATCAAAATGGTTTCGTGTCTTCGCCCTTCCACCCATTAAGTGTCATGCTGTACGTCATAGCGGCTGAGCCTTTGGCAGCCGCAAATCGGAACAAGAAGAAGATAGGAATTCAAGGCACCAAAATACTCCAATACGCGGACGATACCACCCTCCTGTTAAAGGATGAAAGCGATATGAAGGAGGCCTTCAAAACCCTTGAGACGTACCAAAGGGCCTCAGGAGCAAAAATAAACAAGAGGAAGACCAATGCTGAGGGGCGCCAAAGCGCCTTTACAACATCTCTCCTTCACCAAAACCTACCTAATTAATGCCTACGCCACTCCAAAAATACATTACAAATCTAAAATAATAGGGTTGCCAGGTGTCCTGGACGCGCTCCTCCATTGATTCCGATCTCGATCGGTTTCTCTGGCAGGGGCGTAAACACCTGGCAAACAAACAAATAACAAGAATCCCCCGAAGTCAAGGTGGTTTAAATCTCCTAAACCTAGAGAGCAAAATAGGTGCTCAACAAATCAAAAATATAATAGACATCATAAAGGACAGTAGACAGCAGACCAAGATGTCAGAACCTACTCATCGCTCGTTTAGTTAAGGCATTCAACATCTCAGGCGGTTCGCATGCTTTAACTAACAAACTAAAACTGTATAAGGCCAAAAAGACCCTACTAACCGACTACCACGTGACAGCACTAACCAACTGGGTCAATTCTAACATTAACATAAACAACAGCAACGAAGCAAGCTTAGGGACCAAAACCTTCGATCTAGACAAACTATCCCAACGTGACATATACTTCTTCCTGGCGTCACGACCTATCAAGGAACCGGACTACAGGGGGAAGTGGGAAGGAAAACTAGGTTCAGGACCACTTCCATGGGAGAGAATCTGGAATAGTTCAATAAATCACCTCGTGGATTGACACTCACTGGAAGATCCTAAAAAAACGTACTCCCAACGAGGGAAAATAAACAAATGGAAAATTTGTAAATCACCCAAATACCTCACCTGTTCCGCGGAGGACGAGACGGTAATCCACTGTATCTTTTCATGTCCCATGGATATAGAAGTGTGGTGCCTAGTCCGTGACTTGATCTTCAAAATTAAAAGTCCCCAGCATAAACTTATTTCGTACTGGCGCCTCTTCGGATTCCCATCAAAAAGCCTCTCGAACTTCCTTGTCTTCACCGCACAGGGGGTAGTTTGGGGTAGCCGTAAGGCTTTAGAGAGTGGACAGCTCACCTCCACCAAAAATAGATAACGCTTTTGTTACGGAAAAAAATATGCAGTCATGAATGCCAGCAGCACTGACAGAGCAAACTATTCAGCCACCTGGTTGATCAACGTCGTCTTAGGCCAAATCAACGCTCACAACCAACTGCAACCACACATGAGAGCCTTCATCAACCCTGCGGACGTCAACATGAGAAAACAGACCACTCTCTTAGGATGACTGAAGGCATCAATGTGTGAGTGTCTCTCTCTCTTTGTTTTGTTTTGTTTTTCTCAGTTCCAAAATTACCAACATTTATTTCAGTAGGATTTTAACCCTTTTTCTCTCTCTCTCTCCCCTTAACTATCCTTATTATTTAATATCCTTATCCTTCTACAACTTCAAATTTACCATTACTCACTCATAAATAGAGGCTTTTATAAACTTATCCCTCCCCCCAAATGGACTAACCATGTCTTTGTTTTCGTTCTTAAAAATGCCTAATTCCAAGAGCCGAAACCATCATGAAGAACAACTTGAAAACCACCTTTGGAATAAATCCAAAAGTGATGTGGAATTGGGCGCCAGATCAGTATCAAGGGAACCAACGTGGGATACAACACCGTCCTCCAATTAAGTAAAAGGAGACAAAACGCGTCTCCGTCCATTTTAAAACAAAAATCGGCCCCACCCCCCTTCTTTTACTCCAGTTGAACTTAATGAACAGTGGCCAAACGATACCCCATAGACTGCTAAAGACATACAGAGAGTTCGGCACGGACAAAACCCGCCTCTCCTGCCGTATAGGGAGGAGTTTGGGTAGCCCGCTGCTCTCCTGGCGATAGGCACACAAACACAGGTCAAAATAAGAAAAAACAGCTGTGGCGTCCGAACGTGGAACCGACCCGGCTCCCGAAACACAAACACATCTTTACACACTAACCCCAAAAATTATACACCCCCTCAAGAAGATCAAAGTGGAGTTCCGGGGTATTGGCGTTCCAAGTCTACCGTTTGGGGTTCCGACCAGGTCACCGGGAGTCGGCCCTGGTGGACAGAGGCGCCAGTGCGTCGAGTATCTCCGCTACTGACATATCCTCTGCTCGTAAGGGACGCTTTTTTTCCCTGGGCCCACCATCTGGCTGGGAAGGTTAGGCGCTAGCTCAGATCGTATTGCAGACTTGAGGTGCTGAACCTCCCCCCCCCCAAGAGTTTTTCCCGGCTGGGGAAGCGATCGCTCTAACGGAGTTTTCGCTCCACATCGGGGGCATTTTGCCTCCACAAAACGAGGCGCTTTGGCGCCTCAACACGGGCTTCGGCCTCCACTAGAGGTTTCGACCTCCCTACCCACTCCCTTCTCATCGAGAAAGCGACGACAACAACAAAGCACTTGATTAGACTAATTCAGATCCTGACGGTTCTTAAACGAATCTTCAAGGTAGGATTTTAGGGAGCAATATTGTAAGAGTTGTGGAATCAAGGACACATCTGGGTACTGTTTGGAAATAATGAGGCCTCTGGTTTTGGCGTGGTCCATCCTAGTAACTGCAGCTTCTTCAGAGGTGGAAGAGCCGGTTAACGCCGATCGAGTTGGGAATATACTTGGTTAGTCCAGGTGCAATCGAGGTTTCAGCCAGGCAGCGACTGTCGAAAGGAAGGATCAGCAGGAATTAACAGAACTGCAGCGAGCTCTGGCCTGTGCATCTATTCAGGGTTGCGGGTCTCATACCTACAGGTGGTGTTGGGTACCTGGTGGAGGATGTGGAACGAAATACACCCATCCACACTTGGAACAAACCTCAAGTGAGGGCGGGGGTGTCGCGTGCCCATTCGTATGCTGCTTCTGTGGGCACAAGACTGGTATGCGGCCCCGAGATGTCAATATTTGAATCTGAGGGTGAGGCAGACAAACTCGAGTTTAAACTTTTTTGCGAGGCTACAAAAAAAAAAGGTCTAATATCCTACTCAGACAGCGACATAAAAAGTCAGCCAAAGCAACACCATGGAGATTGGCAATCGCCACAGGTGGAACCAATTACCATTTGGGGGAAAGTCAGACAGGAATGAAGAGATTGCTCTTCATTATGGGCAGACCTGTGGGTTCACTCCGGTAGCAAAGCTTTGGCTGCAGACGAGGCTTGCGTGATGGGTGACTCCCAGACCATGAATTAGATGGGCAGGGACCAGACACTAACCACAAGACGCATTTAGCTGGAATTCCGCAGCTGCAAACCTTGTGCTCGCAGTTGTGCCTGGTGGATGCTTTTAGAAATAACCACCCGGGTGCTAAGTGGTACACTCACTACAGCAGTAGATACGAGGTAGCGACTAAGATAGTACTAATGTACATTAGTACTAAACTAGCGCCCATTCTAGAGGAAGTAATTCCTTGGGGCGCCCACTCCAAGGTTAGGGCTGGCTTCAGTCAGGGTAGCGATCGGAGGACCCGGCAACCCAACAACCGTTCTGACTGAGTCGGAACACGGAGAAAGTGTACAGGGATCTGGAGAACACGGATAAATAGATTCCCAACTCTTATAGAAGGTGGGACATAGGGTAGAAAGCCGAGGAACTTCAGCACAGCGTTATCAGATGCAGATGCAGCCTAGAGAGCAGGGTTCTGGGCGGAAATGGGTGTAGCAAAGTTTTCTGCGGGTAGAGGCGGGGCAGAGGTTAGACAGCTGTAGACTAAGGAACTGACCTTTCAGCAGCTCAGTACGACCATTTCGGCGAGTTAGAGCGTAAACTAGACCCGGAAGGCGTCAGTCAATTGAAAGCTTTTGACAGGGGAGACTGGGGCCTACTGTTTAAGTCACTTAAAACTTAGGATTTGGGGAAAACTTCATTCGCTGGGTAAAGTCAGGGAACACCAACATCCAGACGAGGATTACAGCTTCATTCACATCGGCATATATTAAACCCTCTCGCCAGATAAGGCGGGGGTGCCCTCTCGGTGCCTTAATTACGTACTCACTGAGGAGACGCTGGCCCCGCTCGATCGGATCTGGGGAGAAAGGAAAATAAACTAAAATAATACAGGATGCCGACGACACCACGATCTTCTTCCATGACGAGGGGAGGGGAGGGGAGGGAACCTGCCCAGTGGCGGCGCCAGTGCTACAGTGCAGAATTGTACCCAGGGGTAGGGGTTCGAACCCCCGTTGGACTTGAAAACTTCCACCCTGAGCGAAAAAAAAAAAAAAACTCTCCCTGAACCGAGCAAAGGGTTTTTTCACGCGCTGTCTACGGAGCGAATATTTGCTTGTCTGTTTTGAAAGTTGCTACGTTTCTCTTGTGGGCTGCACATCTCATATCAGGAAATTTATTAGCAAGAGTTGAAATGTCTGTGTGGTGTAGCCATCGGTTGCCGGTTGCATCATAGTCCCTCCGGGTCAGCTCGCCTGGCATCGCCGGCCCCCGACAGCTTCGTGTTGATCTGCCACCAAAATAATATGCGTGACCGCCAGAGGCCAGGAGCCGGAACTTGGACTGTTACACGATGGGGATTCTCATTGGCTGGCACCACTGGGAGTGGATCCTAGAAAAGCTGGACAGAGACTTTGTGGGGCAGTACGGACGTATATGAGCGAACCGAGTGGCCGACATTGGCCCCACCAGCGGCTTTAAGAGTCAGTCGGTAAGTGATGTTTAGATTATTTGTAAATTGCTTTTAATTATGCTTGCTTTAATAATTTTGGCAGGTATACCGTTTATATACGTTGATCTGTATGGCACTTACAATGTTTTTTCTTTGATTTGAACCGTAGAGTCTCACCTAAAACAATGGCCATTCATTCTGAAAGTGGTTAGATGCCTTTTGGTCAGTTATGAGAGTAAACTGATATCAGCTATTTTGCCAAAAGATAATGTTTGCTGAGAATTTAAAATATCAAAGTTCTATTTAAACAGCGCTTAAAACATCTTCCCATGACATTGGCCACATTGCTCAAGCAACAATGACAGCAAAAGAGGTCAAAGAAGCAATTGAAGGATTGAGTTCCGGGGACAAGTATATGCTTCTGAAACATCACAAAGTGCCAAGACACGACTATAGTTGCTATCGTTCCTTTAAATGCACATGGCCTGATGATCACAAATGGATGGTGTATAGTATGCATCTAGATGGCGCCTTTTGCATCAAGTGTCTTGTTTTGCAATAATTACTTGAACAGAGGTCAGTTTGTCAATAAACCTTTCACTGCATGGCACAAAATATCACGAAGAGGCACAGCAACTGGCAGATGAGTTTTTGAGAGCAATAGAGCAGCCAAATGCAAACATACAGAATTTGATGGACAACAGGAAAGCAGCTAATGTGCAACAAAACAGAGATATGGTTAAAGCAGTTGCAGGAGCCATTTTGTTTTGTGGATGCCAATGTATAGCACTTCAAGGTAGTCACGAAAGCTTAGATATGCCAGGTAATCCTAGCAACTTTTTGAGTATACTTCGTCTGATTTAAAATCACAACACCACTCTTAGGAATCACTTGTTATCTCCAACCATGAATAATGCAACGTACATTTCTCCAAACACTCAGAATCAAATAATTGAGATTCTTGGTCATGATATTATCCTGTCAGAAATAGTGGATGAAATAAAGGAAGCCAGCTTCTTCAGCATCCTTGTAGATGAGGTCACAGCCACAATGCAGAACATCTTGCCCTTTGTGTGCAGTTCGTTGACAAGAAAGGAGATATCAGAGAGGAGTTCTTAAGGTTTATTCCCCTAAAACGGATTTCCAGTGAACATCTGGCTCAGAAAATTCTGCATGCACTTGATGAACTCGGTCTGATTGTGCTCAAACATGGCTTCAAGCAAAGTAGGTGTGCAGGCTAGAATTAGACAGTTGTCACCCCTTCCCACATCCACTGCAGTGGACATTGACTTATCACCAAATTCAAGCATACATGTGCCATGCCAGAAGTTCGTAATGTGATTGACAGACTTAAGCACTGCTTTAGTTTTTCCCTCTTCAGTCCAAAGAGATCAGGACTTCTGGAAGAGATAGTAAGAGGAAGTGTTGAGGATGGCAGCAGAAGGAAAGTACTTTTGGATCTGTGCAAAACTCGCTGGGCTGAATGTCAAAGTGCATACCAGCACTCTTACCAAGCATTTGTATACCTGGTTGAGGCACTTGAAGTAATTGGATATAGACAGCACCTTGATAAGTACCAGCTTTTCACTGACTGGGACACAGTGAGTAGAAGTGAGGCACAACAAATTCTAGCAAGCATCACTTCTTTTTACTTCATCGTCATATTCGCAATGATTTATAAGTACCTGTCCCATTTGTCAGGAATCACCACTAAGCTTCAGAGAACCACCTTGGATATTATCCATGCACACACAATGGTAAGACCTGTAATTTTATCATTTACAATTATAGTGTTCCTACTTATCCAGTAAATGATAATATTTTTCATGTTTTTGTTACTTCTGAACAGATGTATTTTCTCTGCTACATAATTTACTCTGCAGATTGCTGACATCAGTGAAGTATATGCAGCAGAGAGAGAGAATGTTGATGAATCATTTACAGTAGTGTATGACCAAGCTGTGTAGGATTAACACCATGCCGACTTCGTATTTCTCAATACCAAAAACATCGTAACAACATACCTACTGATTGCATTAGTGACCACTACAAGGAGAAAGCAATCATACCATTCCTGGACCATGTGATCAGTGATTTGGATGCACGGTTTTCTCGTAAGTTCACATGCAAGGAATCTTTAAAATTTTTTGTTTTCTTCAAGTACAGCTATACTTTCTTGATGAGTTAGTATCATGCGTATTTGTTACAAGTTATTAGCATTTATACACCGTAGATATACATGAGACCACATTAGTCCATGGACATTTGCAGACTTATATTACTTTTTGTTAGTTTAGGACCTAACTGAAATTATGTGATCAATAAATTTCTGCTTCCTCCAGCTCTGGGTGTCACTGCTTTCTCCCTTCTGGGGTTAGTTCCAGTGGTTGTGTGCCAGCAACTGCCTGACACATCAAGGAAGGCAGAAGTATATGCAAAGGATCTCCCCTCCCCCCAGATCTTGTTCCACAAGAGCTCCCTCATTGGAAAATGAAGTAGATTATCTTATTAATGTTTAAACTGCTTTAGATGATTACTGATAATTCTTGTGCATTTAAACTGTTTTGGATATCCCTGCAGGTATGACGAGGTCCCTGAAGATAAAAGACCCAGCACACCAGCTGCTGCAATCAAAGAATGTGATGCTATTATGTATCCAAACATCTACACATTACTGCAGCTTGCAGGCACTTTACCCGTTACCTCCTGTGAATGTGAGCGTAGTGCAAGTGTATTGAGGCACCTCAATAATTACCTGAGGGCTTTGATGTGGAAGGAAAGATTGAGCTGTCTGGCATTATCGCATATTCATTATAATGAGGACATATCTTTGGATAAAGTTGTAGATATATTTGCCAAAAAGCACCCACAAAGATTGCATCTTGACTGCATCCTGTCAGATTAGATTCACAAGATTTAGGTTGAGACTCATTTGCACAAGTCTGTAGCATCCAGCCCCTGCCAAGATAGGGTAAAACATTCCTTTTACCCTACAACAAAAGTTCCTATTTTCATTTGAAGCTGTTGCAGGTCTAATGGAAATTTATATAATATCTCTTCTTAATAATTACAGATAAAAGAAGGTTCCTGTAGACAGTTATTATATAATCCTGAGTAGGATGATGGGCTCAGTTGTATTGCATATAAAACAGGCTTTTGCTTTGAACTTACAGATCATAAATTCACTGCCATTTTACCAGGTTATTCTTTTTTTTGTGGTACATCCAATAATGTCATCATAACGTGTACATGGACATAACAGTATTTCATCCCATCATGTTGCTCCTACTGAGTTAATATAAAGTCTATAAATGCACATTGTATTCTTTATGTATGGTTAGTCTGGATTATACAATCTACATGCAGTGGTTATTGCTTAATATGTTTGACTGAAAAGACATTCTCACAGTTGCAGAACTTGTATCCATATTAACTCTGCCATTGTGTTTGTGATGAGAATTACATGGATAGTATTGTTTTGAATATTTTGTTGCTCTTTGTTATATTGAGTGAAAAAATACATACAGTATATATCGTTTTAATCACTTCAGGATATAGTGTGGTAATGGGTTACGTTGCATTTAGTTCCACCCTTTGCAAAAAGAACCACCCCCCTTCAGAATCCTGGGTATGGGCCTGCAGTGGTGCTGAGGGATGATGTACTGTATAGTAATATGTATTCACAAGGCCAGACGTGTGGTGTTCAAAAGTCAGTTTCAAGTATTGTGTCTACTATAAATGCCTGTATTGATTCACAAGCAACAGCTATTGATAGATCTAATATAGAAGTGAACTGTGACAGTGTCAACGGCATCGGAGACAACCCAGGCTACACAGAGCATAAACAAACAGACCAACAGAGCATCCGACCCACTGCGCACAACATGAATCTCACAAAAATCCCGCAATCAGCGTCAAATGCGTGCTTTTCAACTGAAAACACAACACTAACCCCACAATGTTCACTGCTATTCGTGTTACATAAACAGACAATGCCAAAAGATGCACTGTTATTAAAGCCAAATAAGGCAAACAACAGATGCAAGGCTTTACCAGGAGTTGGACAAATCGTACTCTGACCATGCAATACCTCAATTTGGCTACTGAATTTAAAACAAAAATCAACAGAATCACTGCTTGGAAGTCTAAGCAAATCAGTCGGCTTAATAGCAGTAAATGTAATATTTTAGGATTTGCAGGAAACAAAGACTATGGGATATCCACCACAAAATAGTAATTATAAACAGCATTAGCCTATGCCCAAATTTTAAAAAAAATCAACTGTACTCACCATCGATGTTTTCAGAGAAGCAGAATCCTTCTGTTGTTGTGATTTTGTGGTGAAAGCATCAATGATTTTCTGGATGTCAAGTGCCTGCTCCTCCAGCTGTTTATGGCCAACAGCACAGTTGCTGTTCCGAGTATCACCGCTGCTATTCCTTAGGTAGTTTTTGAGGCATCTGAGGAAAGAGAAACTCTGATTGCATGAGGCAGATGTCACAGGCAGAATCAGTGATATGCAGATTAGTTTGTATAAATCTATAAACGCATCGCACTAGGGTCTCATTAGAGCTAGAAATTCCACTTTGTCATTCGCTGTCTGTCCTTGCTTTTGTTTTGTTTCCAGCAGATGCCGAACCTGATGTAGCTCTGCAGTCAGGTTCACTTCAGTCACTCCATAGTATTGGGCTATTGGCCAAAGACAATTCTTGTCCAGGAAGAGCTTATGTTTGGGACTCAATGCTGAGACTTTAGTCAGAACACCCCCAGTCTCAATTGAAAACAGTCTTTTCATTTCATTCAGAAGTCTTCTGTCTATAATTGGATAGAAACAGTGCTTGCCAAGGTCATCAGAGGATGTGACAGGTGTGCATTCAGTTTGGGCCTCAAGAACAAAATCATGTAGGCGGCGGGGTGACTGGATCTGTCTCCTTTTATGTGGTCCGCTCTGTATGCCAGCCTTGACACACAGGTCCCTAGCTCTTGCCTGAATTTCACTCCATGATTCCTCTCCCCATTTTGCTGAGAGTGCATTGATAAAAGACTGAGCCAAGTCTACAGCAGATGAAAGCTCCAAACTGGGAGATTGTAGCTGGTCTGACATGAACTTGGTGACTCGGAATAAATCCTTAAACAGAGTGAAAAGTAAAGCAAACTGCTCGTCAATCAGTCCATTTACAGTTCTGGCCTCCATTTTCCTCCATGCATTTGGTTGACCCATAATATCCTGTAATGTAGCTAGAATGGCAGGGAATGATTTCATTATAGCCCACAAAACTGTATACTGGCATGCCCAGCGTATATCTGACAATTTCTTCAACTCCACGGGCTGTGCAGTTGATTCCAGTTCTGTTTCTTCATGAAAAGATCGTGGGCAACAGAGTTTGAAAAGAAGTTGTAAAGCAGCTGCACAGTTTCAAAAAATTCACCTGCTTGTTGTATATTGCTCACAACATCCACTAAAACAAGGTTAGGTCTGTATATATAATGCCTGTGGGACCTCTTTCCTGAACCTCTCTTGTACCCTATTATTGCACCCGGACATCACTACCGCCCCGTCATAACACTGACCTATACACGCATTCTTATCAATAATACACTGGGCAAGCGTCTATTCAATGCTTTTAAGAAGCGACTCTATGTCCAACCCTTCTGCTGGAGTGAAGTGGAAAAACTCTTCAAGCACTGTTTCGTATTCAAATACCACACCCCCACTGATATTTGCTCCTATTTACTCAAGTCTTTACTTTCATCCACCATGATGGCAAAATGTTCAGCCTCCTCGATTTCTGCACTTATTTGACATCTGACCATATCTGCCATAATACCTATAATTTCATTTTGGATATCATGATGGGTGTATTTTGCATTTCCAGAATTGTCCTCAATTTTTTTTTAGTTCCAGTCTTATCAAACTGCACAATTACACTATTGCCACATCCTCCCAGTGTCCTCGCTGGGCAACGCCTTGACATGCGGTATAGCAGAGAGACTCAACCACTGCTCTCATATACTCACGATTTTCTTGGACAATCTTTGCATGTCCTTTATCAAGCTTATTTCCCAATCTTGAACCGTCTTGTTTTCTCAATATGAATTCATCCCGCGCCTCCATAGCAAACTTATGAGCTGCACTTAGATGGTGGGTTTTGAAAGCTGTTGTAGCTTTTCGCCAGTTGCGGTAACCGGTGACAGTGAAGGTAGACTCAGAATGGAACCCATGTCCTCCACACAGGAAATGACTGCATGCGAAGCAGAACGTAGCATCTTTTGTGATCGAATATTCCAACCAGGAGTACAGGTCAAACCAGCCATGAATAAAACTCCTTTGCTGATTGCCAAACTGTTGCGATGGGTACTTTTTCAATGCTGGCAGACAGGGTCCTTCCTCAGGCTGCTGGCTAACATCGCTAACAGTTTTCCCACTAGCACTAAGAGCAGCTTCATCCACATTCTCTTACCACTCCATTTCTTGTTCCCCTACTTCGCCCTCACACTCCTTCGATGAACTGCTGTTGTCCTCATCCCCACTTCTTTCTGCATGTCACTTTCTTTAAGACAGGCTCAGGCTGAGACACCACTGATTCCTCTGGATGAGGTTGTTTTCTCACTAAAAATTGATCCATTATTCACGCCGGCCAAAATAATGCACGCTAGCTTGTAGAAGCACAATGTATGTAGACTATCTCTCATGTGAGTGAGTGACATTATAGCCACCTGTGCCCCGCAGGCTTGTCTCCCACAGCAGGCACTCCAAGGTGCATCACAGGCCTCTGCAGTAACTCACACTGACATCACCCTACCCCCCCAATGATTTCCTATTGTTCCACCACCCTAATGGAAGTGCGGACAATACATGCTGGAGATGGGAGCTGGAACTCTGTTACCACACTAAGGCTGACATAATCCAGCTGCACTCCCATTGGGGCTGGCAGCTAAAAGACTCAGACGATAACGACGATGCCTGCAGGGAGCTCGTAGCAAGGACTGGACTGTGACTTCGGCCAGATACATACTAGCCAGCTCGTCTCTAGGCCAAATTTGGCACCAACATCATCACCACCATAAGTGATCTTAGATCAGCTTAACTGATCTCAGGAAGCAACGGCAAGACATTGACAATGAACGAACTGACAACAAATAAGCAGAAGTGTAGAGTGGATCTGACCTTAGACCTGCTCAGAGTTTATAACTTTATTGCTGCGTGGGTGCTATGGTAATTGTGGGCACTGTTTCACCAAATCAACTGGAGAAAGCAGCTGCAATTTGTATGTCAAATTTCAGTTAATTTCTTGGTGGTGCTATTGTAATTTCTGCTGGTGCCACCTGAGCGCTGCCACTGAACCTGCTGGCTGTTTTTGACAGGGTCCACCTTCATGAGCAGGCATCCGGTGCCCAAATAAACAAAACCAAAACAGAAGAAGCATGGCCTGGTTCTCTCTGGAAAACATGACACAGCCCTGACAGTTTTTGTAATGAGGGTGCAACCCTTGGCACATAAACAGATAAGGACAACTGGCCAGCCCATAATCTCAGATCAGTAGCATAGTCACAGCCCCTATCTGGTATAAGAGTAAAATAACAGGAATGTCCAAGTGGGCGCACACTGCCATCAATGCTGAACTAGTGGTGTTCTTGTGAAATGCCTGGTCAATAAACAGGTGATTCTCCTTCCCCAGAATCTAGGACTACTGAAAACTAAATATAGCAAGCAAAATTCGCGGTCAGCAGATTTAAAAACATTAGATGTCATAGAGAACAGCGTTAGCATCCCAAAGTGGTGCACACTTTTCGCCCATCAGGCAATGCCGCCTTTAATGTGGATAACAGAATAGCCACCGTTTGTGGGGAAACCCAGACTTCACCAAGAACTCAATAATAACCTTGACAGTTTCCACAAAAATAGCATAGAAAGTTGAAGAAAGAGCAAAATAACCCTGGTGGGAAATTCAATTAAAATAGATGAAGTAATGAAACTGGTCCACAAAGTGTCACAATGTGATATACACCTGGTGTTGGCCCCAGAGCCAGACTACAGGTGGGGATTCATGGAAAGACTTGTGAACAACTCAAGAGGCTGTCATTTAGACTGCTACACCTCTGACATCCACTGGAGAATCTCACACTTGGTGCTGATCCATACGAAGGAAAATAAACAAGTGGAAATTGATAGATTTGATGCCTCGTATGTGAAAGGCTGGACGACATGACACGGTCATTCACAGTGCCTTTACCTGTCTACAACATAAAGACCTATGGGACCTGGTCCAAGGAATTAAAGGTCATCAGCACAGACTTTATCTGTACCGGCAGGTCTTTGGGTTCACCCCTCATAATAAAAAGGGCAGTCTTTCAAACTTCCTGATTTTATCTGCCCAGCAGACTGCTTGGAGAGGATGGGAAACCCATTCCAACAGGTGTCAAATACCTGGCTATAACCAGGCACTAGGCTGCCTACAGAGCAAGGAACTAACTAAGCACATTTAAATGTGCTTCAATAAACACAAACAATCGACTTAGGCCAGACTCCTCAGTCAGAAAAGCATCATTTTTAGAAGACAGACAGACAATAATGTAAACACTGCACTGACTAGCAAGCAGGCATTCAATGTAAAAGCAGCTGGGAGGTCACTGCAAAATAGGACGACTACCATGAATTGTCAACTAAAACGGATTTTTATTTTTCCAGCTCCTAGGGCCATACAGAGAAAAAACTCATTAAATCTCCTCCCCCTCCTACCTATGGGAAGGAGTCTGCATGACCAGCTATTCCCAGACAGCCTAACAAACTTTCACAGGCATAGGTAGATAAGCCTCATTCATAAACAGTTGCAGTGGTCGTAGAACTGACCCAGTTACACCACAGGTACCAATTTTATAGTTTGAATGAAATCATAGATACAACAAAAGCAAAGTGTAAAGCTTTTTTCTTGCCAGGGAGGGTGAGGCCCTGTGGATCAATTTGCAGAACTAGCAGGGTCTTTGGTATTCAGACAACTGATGCCAGGAACTGGTTTGTTCTGCCACGCTTTGGAGCCCATGTTCTGTAATTAATAAGTGGAGTAGCTCTCTTATACTGGTAATGTCAGCAGACAAATCGCAGCCAGGATTAGACAAGACCAAACAAAGGTTCTCAGTGTATGTATATGCCCCAAACATTCTGAGAGAATTTATGGACTTGTTTCAGTCTCAACTCGGATCTAGAGGAAGAGTTAGACTCACTCCCACCTTGCAGACGCCATCTACATTGTGGGTAGGATTAATTGGATCCTGGACAAATAACCATAAGGAGCATCTCGCGAGTTCACTGCAGACTCCGCTCACAGTTAAGTTTGGTTGTGCCAACAGAAATAAATAGCCTGACACTGGGTCAGGAACCCAATGCTGTGAGAGGTGTAAGTTGGCAAGCCACCAGGCGGAGATACTCTGGAGCATTGAGCGTGACATGATCCCCTGAATAGCTGGGTGGTCTGGAACCCAGCCTAGGTCGAGGTAGTGGGTTCTTTTCTGATGGTCAGGACAGTAATCTAACTAGCAGAAAAGCGCAGGCAGGCGGTTGGTTAAACATGTGGCCAGTTTATGACCGTGACTAGTCCAACTGTCCCACACCCTCAGAAATAGGTGACCTCACTCGAGAAAAGATTCGGTCTGTCTAGTAAAGGCACCAATGCTCAAGCTCGGGATACTCTCCTCCTGAAGAACTTGAACCCAAGCTCTACAAAGAGATGATAACCAAGGAAGAAAAAAGCTGCCATTAAGGCACTGTGTCTATAGAGTAATAGCCTACTAACACAAAACCATAGGGCTGCCAGATTGGTTTGCACACTGCCATTAACGCTGAATTTGTCAAGTTCTTGTGGCAACGATGCAAGCATCATAAATAAACATGTGCCTGCCTCCCTTATGACTGAAGTAGCCTAAATACCACAAGGGAACAAAACGAATGTGCTAGGTATCCAGGCCCATACCCAGGATTCTGAAGGGGGTGGTTCTTTTTTCAAAGGGTGGAACTAAATGCAACGTAACCAATTACCACACTATATCCTGAAGTGATTAAAACGATATATACTGTATGTATTTTTTCACTCAATATAACAAAAAGCAACAAAATATTCAAAACAATACTATCCATGTAATTCTCATCACAAACACAATGGCAGAGTTAATATGGATACAAGTTCTGCAACTGTGAGAATGTCTTTTCAGTCAAACATATTAAGCAATAACCACTGCATGTAGATTGTATAATCCAGACTAACCATACATAAAGAATACAATGTGCATTTATAGACTTTATATTAACTCAGTAGGAGCAACATGATGGGATGAAATACTGTTATGTCCATGTACACGTTATGATGACATTATTGGATGTACCACAAAAAAAAGAATAACCTGGTAAAATGGCAGTGAATTTATGATCTGTAAGTTCAAAGCAAAAGCCTGTTTTATATGCAATACAATTGAGCCCATCATCCTACTCAGGATTATATAATAACTGTCTACAGGAAACTTCTTTTATCTGTAATTATTAAGAAGAGATATTATATAAATTTCCATTAGACCTGCAACAGCTTCAAATGAAAATAGGAACTTTTGTTGTAGGGTAAAAGGAATGTTTTGCCCTATCTTGGCAGGGGCTGGATGCTACAGACTTGTGCAAATGAGTCTCAACCTAAATCTTGTGAATCTAATCTGACAGGATGCAGTCATGATGCAATCTTTGTGGGTGCTTTTTGGCAAATATATCTACAACTTTATCCAAAGATATGTCCTTATTATAATGAATATGCGATAACGCCAGACAGCTCAATCTTTCCTTCCACATCAAAGCCCTCAGGTAATTATTGAGGTGCCTCAATACACTTGCACTACACTCACATTCACAGGAGGTAACGGGAAAAGTGCCTGCGAGCTGCAGTAATGTGTAGATGTTTGGATACATAATAGCATCACATTCTTTGATTGCAGCAGCTGGTGTGCTGGGTCTTTTATCTTCAGGGACCTCGTCATACCTGCAGGGATATCCAAAACAGTTTAAATGCACAAGAATTATCAGTAATCATCTAAAGCAGTTTAAACATTAATAAGATAATCTACTTCATTTTCCAATGAGGGAGGGAGCTCTTGTGGAACAAGATCTGGGGGGAGGGGAGATCCTTTGCATATACTTCTGCCTTCCTTGATGTGTCAGGCAGTTGCTGGCACACAACCACTGGAACCAACCCCAGAAGGGAGAAAGCAGTGACACCCAGAGCTGGAGGAAGCAGAAATTTATTGATCACATAATTTCAGTTAGGTCCTAAACTAACAAAAAGTAATATCAGTCTGCAAATGTCCATGGACTAATGTGGTCTCATGTATATCTACGGTGTATAAATGCTAATAACTTTTAACAAAATGCGCATGATACTAACTCATCAAGAAAGTATAGCTGTACTTGAAGAAAACAAAAAATTTTAAAGATTCCTTGCATGAGAACTTACGAGAAAACCGTGCATCCAAATCACTGATCACATGGTCCAGGAATGGTATGACTGCTTTCACCTTGTAGTGGTCACTAATGCAATCAGTAGGTATGTTGTTACGATGTTTTTGGTATTGAGAAATACGAAGTCGGCATGGTGTTAATCCTACACAGCTTGGTCATACACTACTGTAAATGATTCATCAACATTCTCTCTCTCTGCTGCATATACTTCACTGATGTCAGCAATCTGCAGAGTAAATTATGTAGCAGAGAAAATACATCTGTTCAGAAGTAACAAAAACATGAAAAATATTATCATTTACTGGATAAGTAGGAACACTATAATTGTAAATGATAAAATTACAGGTCTTACCATTGTGTGTGCATGGATAATATCCAAGGTGGTTCTCTGAAGCTTAGTGGTGATTCCTGACAAATGGGACAGGTACTTATAAATCATCGCGAATATGACGATGAAGTAAAAAGAAGTGATGCTTGCTAGAATTTGTTGTGCCTCACTTCTACTCACTGTGTCCCAGTCAGTGAAAAGCTGGTACTTATCAAGGTGCTGTCTATATCCAATTACTTCAAGTGCCTCAACCAGGTATACAAATGCTTGGTAAGAGTGCTGGTATGCACTTTGACGTTCAGCCCAGCGAGTTTTGCACAGATCCAAAAGTACTTTCCTTCTGCTGCCATCCTCAACACTTCCTCTTACTATCTCTTCCAGAAGTCCTGATCTCTTTGGACTGAAGAGGGAAAAACTAAAGCAGTGCTTAAGTCTGTCAATCACATTACGAACTTCTGGCATGGCACATGTATGCTTGAATTTGGTGATAAGTCAATGTCCACTGCAGTGGATGTGGGAAGGGGTGGCAACTGTCTAATTCTAGCCTGCACACCTACTTTGCTTGAAGCCATGTTTGAGCACAATCAGACCGAGTTCATCAAGTGCATGCAGAATTTTCTGAGCCAGATGTTCACTGAAAATCCGTTTTAGGGGAATAAACCTTAAGAACTCCTCTCTGATATCTCCTTTCTTGTCAACGAACTGCACACAAAGGGCAAGATGTTCTGCATTGTGGCTTGTGACCTCATCTACAAGGATGCTGAAGAAGCTGGCTTCCTTTATTTCATCCACTATTTCTGACAGGATAATATCATGACCAAGAATCTCAATTATTTGATTCTGAGTGTTTTGAGAAATGTACATTGCATTATTCATGGTTGGAGATAACAAGTGATTCCTAAGAGTGGTGTTGTGATTTTAAATCAGACGAAGTATACTCAAAAAGTTGCTAGGATTACCTGGCGTATCTAAGCTTTCGTGACTACCTCGAAGTGCTATACATTGGCATCCACAAAACAAAATGGCTCCTGCAACTGCTTTAACCATATCTCTGTTTCGTTGCACATTAGCTGCTTTCCTGTTGTCCATCAACTTCTGTATGTTTGCATTTGGCTGCTCTATTGCTCTCAAAAACTCATCTGCCAGTTGCTGTGCCTCTTCGTGATATTTTGTGCCATGCAGTGAAAGGTTTGACAAACTGACCTCTGTTCAAGTAATTATTGCAAAACAAGACACTTGATGCAAAAGGTGCCATCTAGATGCATACTATACACCATCCGTTTGTGATCATCAGGCCATGTGCATTTAAAGGAACGATAGCAACTATAGTCGTGTCCTGGCACTTTGTGATGTTTCAGAAGCATATACTTTTCCCCGGAACTCAATCCTTCAATTGCTTCTTTGACCTCTTTTGCTGTCATTGTTGCTTGAGCAATGTGGCCAATGTCATGGGAAGATGTTTTAAGCGCTGTTTAAATAGAACTTTGATATTTTAAATTCTCAGCAAACATTATCTTTTGGCAAAATAGCTGATATCAGTTTACTCTCATAACTGACCAAAAGGCATCTAACCACTTTCAGAATGAATGGCCATTGTTTTAGGTGAGACTCTACGGTTCAAATCACAAGAAAAACATTGTAAGTGCCATACAGATCAACGTATATAAACGGTATACCTGCCAAAATTATTAAAGCAAGCATAATTAAAAGCAATTTACAAATAATCTAAACATCACTTACCGACTGACTCTTAGAGCCGCTGGTGGGGCCAATGTCGGCCACTCGGTTCGCTCATATACGTCCGTACTGTCCCACAAAGTCTCTGTCCAGCTTTTCTAGGATCCACTCCCAGTGGTGCCAGCCAATGAGAGCCCCCCCCTCAACCGCACCAGTACCCATCGTGTAACAGTCCAAGTTCCGGCTCCTGGCCTCTGGCGGTCACGCGTATTGTCTTGGTGGCAGATCAACACGAAGCTGTCGGGGGCCGTCGATGCCAGGCGAGCTGACCCGGAGGGACTATGATGCAATCGGCAACCGATGGCTACACCACACAGACATTTCAACTCTTGCTAATAAATTTCCTGATATGAGATGTGCAGCCCACAAGAGAAACGTAGCAACTTTCAAAACAGACAAGCAAATATTCGCTCCGTAGACAGCGCGTGAAAAAACCCTTTGCTCGGTTCAGGGAGAGTTTTTTTTTTCTCGCTCAGGGTGGAAGTTTTCAAGTCCAGTTGTGGGGGGTGAACAAAATCCCATCCTTTTCTTCCTTTCAGGGAATCTGAGGAACAAAGAGGTTATGGTAATCCTGTGGTTTGCCAAACAAGAGAAGCTGGCTATTCAATTGTAACAAACCTTTGTTAACTGAAATGGATGGTCTCTTTCAGTTCACAAGGACAGAGTAAACTCTGAGCAGGTGCAAACTCCTCTCCTCCCCCTCTGAGAATGACTCCTGTATAGCATCTCACAGGTGTTGATAAGCATCAGTCACAGAGCTACGGCAGCGCATATGGAACTGATCCTGCTGCACCATCCCAGTTAGCACTTTCTGGTTTATTCAGAATGGTTGGTGCAACAACAAAGATCTAGTGCCAGGGTCATGAGCTAATTTTCAAGTAATCATTTAGTTTTTAAATGTATCCGAATAGAACTTTTCCAAATAAATTTTGGCAGTCAAACGTTAAATTTTTTTTTTTCTTTTAATTAACCATCTCATACTTAAGGTCAGTCTTTTGTTACAGAAACTGAATCATACAAACTGCATAATATTTATTTCAAGTTTAATGTTAATGTGCTTTGCCATTTCCCCTCCTCCAACAGGACCAGAAAGAGGAAATGGCCTACTGAACACCACACTACCCAAGTGTGCATGCACTGGTGGTCATGCGAGGTTAAATCTACTTGTTTGCATTTTAAAAACAAGGCTGCCAAATGTTTTTCGGTACTTAATGAAGACGCGTTATTCTGGAGAAGAAAAAAAAACATGAACCATACATCAGCTTAAAGAGCAATAATTTCAACACTGATATCACTTCATCAGAAGAGCCACATCTGTTGAAGAAAAAAAAAACTACCCAACTCACTTGCAATCCTTTTGCAGGAAGTTCTATAGGGGATTAATGCTGATTGGCCCTTTTCTTCTCCTCGCTGGGATAGTTAATTTCATGCAAGTTCATTGTGGTCCATATCACAATTTTCAGCAGCAAGCCATCAAATAACAATGCTCTAATGGAATTACATAGCATTGATATCTTGAGAGAATTTTAGCAGTTTCCAAAACTCAACAGCACAACCCCATACTTGTCCAACAATTAAGTAGGGTATGAAAGTCTCTCTCTTATGGGCTTCTTCTTGATGTACTGTCATTGCATGAAATAGAATGGTAACAAAAAGAAGCAACCAGAGCAAGAGCTTTCTAGCTAATCAATACAAGAGATGTTGACTGATCTAGAGGAATTATGGTCAAGAAAGGCTGACAGGTCAGATCACTGTTCCCTCAAATTTAGGGGCTGAATAAATAGCCAACAACCATTACTGTGAAGCAGGATGTCTGCATATGCATAGTCCAACTCTTCCATCAGGGTTTTGAACCATGATTTAGAGCTGAGCAAGAAAATTCACAATTCTCAACAGTAGCCATCACAGCAGTGTTTGGGATTAAGAATTTTTGTACAAAGGCTCTCTTTGCAAACAATGCAGTGAAATTTAGCAATTGAATAGCTGCTCAAATTTCCTATTCACTCCCCCCCCCAGCCATTAATGCTTTATGCAGCAGTTCAAAGCAACAAAGTTTCTCTTATTCCATCTGATTCTGAAGTACAGCATCTGAAAATGGCAAGACAGGGAATGTCTTTAACATTAGTGCCATACTAAAAAAAAAATATATAAATCAGCCTTATTTAATGCTGCAGGTTGGCAGTCTGACATCTGCCATATCACTCACACCACTCTAGTTCTTGCAGACTGGAATTTCTTTTATTTGTGATAAGTCCTTACTTGGAAGATCAGGAAACAAAGCTATTAGGGGATGCTGCTTTGAAACACTCCATCTGTTAAAAAACATTTAAGATTCGCAGCAGGTGCATTCTTGTAACCTCTGCATTGTTTTTTTTTTTTTTTTGCTTGAATATCAGTCCTTATGTGAAAATACTGTTTTGATTCTTGTATCTTGCTACTTTTTTTTCTTTTTCTCAGTATCAAACATGTAGCATCCAAATTTTCAGTTGTCTGTTCATAAAACAAACCAGCCTCTCAGATGGCTTGAGCCATTATACTGGACAACAAGAAACTTCTTGTCTCCCACTGAGCAAAATGTGGGTGATCTTAGTTAGATTTTAGGTGATTTCAAATCTGAAGTCAATATTTGGCTGGGATGTCAGGTTTTTTGAGATATGCATAAAGAGGAATTTCACCACTTACGCTATATCATGAAGACTTATGTTATATGAGTTATATAAAGCTTGAAGAACAATATTTGGTATTCACATGTTTAATGTGAAACGTTTGCCATGATCAGACAACTGACGTATGAGACTGATAAAACAGTATGGGAGATATGGAATGCATTTAACTTAGATAGTAGATATATTCCAAATGTTTCAGACACTCGTTCTTGCACCTATGTGAGGTATCAGTCTTCCTTTGGAGGAACCAACAGTAATCACCCATCATGCTGGAATTGAATTTGCCCTGATATCTACTCTGCATCACCTCTCTCTCTTGGTGGAACCTTTCACCATGCTCATCACTGACAACCCATAGATTGGTTAGAAAAATCAAGATTAAAGATGCACTTTCTGCATTTGCAAGACATCCTGGCTCCAATTCGCTGATACGCCATTAGCATGTTTTCTACATCCTCAGCATAGTGCTCAGCTTTATATTTTCCAAGAAAGTTCTGTACAACTAAAATAGATGCTTCCCAAGTTGCAGACTCCAGTGGGTTCAGCTTATTTTCTGAACCAGTCATCATGCTTGAGTTCTCAAATTCCTTCAAGTTTAGCTTCACCTGTCAGCACCAAACTTCTCTCTTAAGTACTTGAAGCCATCACTGTCTTTATCCATGGCTTTCAAAGTTTTTCATAAGGCCAAGTTTGCTAAGAAATGGCAAAAGGTAGACATTCCGAGGGTCTACCAATGGCATGTGTTGCACATTGCACCTGCCAACTATAGGTTCCTGTCATATAGGCCAGTGTTTTCAAGTGTAATGGTTGGCATCATCACAGCTATTCCAAACACAAGAAACACCATGTACCCTAGCTACAATCCAAGGAGAAATAATTTTGAGATCACCATAAAATTTCCATTTATGATCCAAATAACTCGTCACTTTCAAAGGGAGTTCCATCGACTCGTATGTCCCTTTCAAGCCAACTGCATGAGCTTGAGGAACAGATGGTTTTTGGTTACTATGATGTAACAGCACAGCTTTAAGGCTTAGTTTGCTACAGTCTATGAATAACCTCCATTCATCAGATGCCATAACTAAAAAATGTGACATCCCAGAGCAAAACGGTTTTCAGATTTGAAATCAGAGTGCAAAATACTAAAAAGTGAGCGTGATGGTGTTCTGTTGGCAAAATCAGCGTTATCCAGTGTTATGTAACCATGTAGCATTTCAAAAATTGTCTGGTCAGTCAGGATCAATCTGCATGCTGGACAAAACCTGCTCACATGTCAGCCCCTGCTCTCTACCATCAAAGTAGCAGCCTATCTTCCTCCTTCCTGGTTTTCCTAGTTTCCTCATCTAAGTCCAAACTCCCGTAATTGTTCGACAGTTAACGTACTACATGGCTACTGGTATTGGCTCAGTGCATCAACGGCCGGCTGCAGACTGGCTCCTTGACTACAGTCAGCAGATCTGAGTTTTTGTTCCAGAGTTATTTCTGCTATAATCTGATATGCAAATTAGAGGACTGCACTGTGGATATCCTCTAAATTTTAGCTTACTCCGTAAAGATATTTTTCGTGTGATAGAAGCTACACTAACCTGATACACCAACTGGGTCGTGATATCAGACCATTGCATTGGCTGGTCTAACGGTGGCCTCTCCCCATCGGACTCGTGGGATAGGTGACGTATGCAAGATCATGAGACCTGAAGTTTTTGAACATCGCTTGGATTTTGCCATACCTCTAGGCAATGTTGGCCAAGCTGCCATAGAATCCGCTTGCGTTCACCTTTTGCTTCTGGAGAAGCGAGGTTCGACTCCCTGTTGGCCAGACCACCCGAACTTGGAAAGTTTCAACTGGGACTGATGTAATTTAAGAAACTGTTAGAAAATATATAGAGGGGGAACTAATATTTCATTAAAAATTTTCGATTAAGGGGCTGTTTATTTTTTATAATAAGTAAGTGGAATCCTAAAATAACATCTTTATAAAGCATTGATCGGATTACGATAGATTTGTAGCCAGAAGTTTAATTTTGACAGGTTACCCTTTGAAGATCGTATCACATCTAACAAACAATCCCCCCTTTAGATATCTAATATCTTTAAATACATGTGCACGCACGCACGCCTTTTGGGATTTACAGGTGAGCACGGTGTACCTTGTACATCTATCAAAAGTGAATAAACGGTACGAGCTTTGAAAAAAAAATTTTTCTTGACTGTATAAATTCCTTCACAATTTTCCATTGAAAGTAATCAGATTTGTGAAGGTAGTAATGGATAGACCTGTTTCATATGGAATTCATCTTTTGGGACCATTTTCATCTGCCAAACCAAGTAATAGCTGTCACCAATAATGTCTATTAACATTTATTTATTTATTAACATTAAAAATTTCATGATTTTAGGTGTGAAATATTTTTGAATATCAAATTTAACTTGCTGACAAAAACGGTTAATTCTAACACGAATCACTTCAAGCTGTTGCTGTTTTTATTTGACACATGGTTCATTAATTTTTTTTTTCTTTTTGGTTAATGCATTAACATTAAAGTGTTGAAAAAAATTTAGTATTTTCATGGGGACTCAATTTACAATACCTGTCAATGTCAAAAGCAATCACATTTCTAGACAGCTGCATTATAGCTTTAAAGGTGTAGATTATAGCAAGAAGTATAATACTTCTCAGCAGAACGCAACTGCACTGTAATGTTTAGTAATAAATAATTCATTAACAAATTTACAGTTTCCACCTCATTTTTATTAAAGAGAGAAATGCCAAGAGGCTTCAAACTACATTAGTAATTTTAGTAGAGCAAGAAAAGAGATACTAAACCTTATCTTTATTTCAAATTTTCTTTTCTCGTGCCAAAACTGACTATAAACAGTATTTAAATGTAGCTACATGGTAGATGAGGGTTCAAGAGATGCACACCCATACCAAGAGGCATATTTGCTGGCTATGGTCATCTCAATGCTCTTCACAAGAAATATTTCAAAACCTAAAAAAGGGTGTATAAACCAGACCTAGCTATAAAAAGAAAAGCTACATTGGGCTGACATTGCCTGTTTTAAAAATCTCATTTGAGTACATGTCTGGTAGAGAGCCACAAGCAATAAAATACAAGTTCTGAGTGTACTTAAAAATGGTGCCATTTTCATTGAAGTAAAAACTTATAAACCTTCAAAAAAAAAAGACCACATTGACATTGGTGATAATTAGTAAAACTCCATAGTAAAAAGTATACAAACAGTCAAACAAGAGTTGGTTTTGGTTTTGTCTTATCACGAAAAACAACTTTCCACAAGCAATGCACAAACAACCTATAAATTTGTTAAAAATTGTCCTCTTGGCTAAAGTGTTCATGCATTGAGGCACATGGTGGAACCCACATCCAACAACAAAACGTATGTGCTTCTTTCAAGCAGTCATTAAAAGCTTGGCACGTTGACCAATACATCATACAATCAAGGCTTGTTTGCTTAGAAAATGTGCTAGACAAGCACTAAAACTTTAAATTGCTCCCCCCCCCACCATTTTCTGGCTTTTTTTTAAACAAAATGTTTCAAACTTAAACAGAAAACGTTAAAAATAAAAACAATCAAAAAAAAAAAAAACCAAGAAGTTTGCTGATGTCAGCTGTTCCAATATTCTTAGCTTTCTGGCAGCTTCCAACTAACACCTGAAAGGAACAAGGAAAACCTGCTACAGCACTTATACTGGCCAATAACTCAATTTAAAGTAAAGATTAGGGTTCCTAATTAATTTTTGCTTAACCTTCATTGCTGCAATTTATATTTCATAAGTAAAAACAAAACTGAGCTTCCTTCACACAAACTACATGGATTCTAGAGAAGTCTAAGGAGACTGGAAACCTTGGCAAAATGGAAACTTTGGACCTATTCTACATAGAAGTAGAGCAACTAAAAGCTATCTTGGTGCTAAGACTACATTGTAATGATTTAAATCAAAAGATACAATATGGAAACAGTGCAATCCAGTCAGTGCTTCTGCACAAGTAGATTTTCTCAGCAAGTTATGCAGAAGCACCACTTAAATACATCAGATGTGAGACCAGTTCAGAATCCCAATAATCAAGGTTAGAATTCCATTGACCAGTGTTTGATACTTGATTGCACACTCTACAAAGACACCAGAGCACAAATGATTTGAGTAAAGATTGTTACAATTTGTGCACCCAACAGAAAGAAAACCACAGCTGGATTTAAACATCTCCAGAAATAGGATAAGATGTTTAGCTCCAGAAATTGGTGATCTGTTTATATGTTCTAACTACCTGTAATGAAATGGTGCAGAGCAAGTGAATTTTTTCAGTCACAAATTATAACTAACTAGAAGTGCACTAGTTTTATTTTAAAATTAATTCTGAGCACATCTACATAAATGGCTTCTTATCAAAGGTGCAAGTTGCTGAGATTAGAATTCAAATCTGCGAATTGACTTAATTGCATTATTCAGTCAATGAAAGAAATTAAAGACAGTAGAAAAAAACACTGGGCACATTATCCTTCACTAGTAAATACAATATTTTGGGGGGTTATAAGTTGATGTGGAGCATAAGTCAAATAGGTAAACTTTCCAGTTTTCAAAGCATTCATTCACATAAGTCGAAAACAGTATAAAATTTCTGTCAGGGTTATAAAACAGTTGAGGTGGATGACATCAAAGCGAGAGATTTGGTGGAAGAAAGGTGAAACGAATAAGCTTCAATCCGTATGGAACAATTTGATATGTTTTTTGCCTATCAAATAAGTTTAATCCAGCTTTGCAATCACGGTTTGCTTTTTTTTCAGTGTTGTAATGAATCCTTTGCTTTTCACCAATCGTGAACATTTCTCACTAACACCATACTGCTGTTCTGCTGCCATATTTCCACCTCTGTTTTCAGCAAAATTCACCACTTCCAGTTTAAAAGCTGCAGTATCTGCTTTCCTTTTCTTTATAGCAGGCATTTTCAAGTAAGGGTTGATATTTTTTTCAACTTTGGGAAATCGAAGCTCCCCTAACAATGATATGTGCCCCTGAAGCACTAAATAAAAGGGAGGTAACTGAATTTCAGACAAAATACATTTCCTCATGGTACTTATGGATGAAATCATGATACCAGGAAGATGGGATCCTTATATAAGTCAGAACGGAACAAGTCGATGGTCAGGTCCTTGCAGAAAAAAGTATTAACTTATACACCGAAAAATACAGTAACTAGAAAGTTTAGTTAGATCAGTCTACCAGAATAAACTCAATTATTCCCAGACACCATTTATAAAATTGATTTTCCCTAGATGTACAGAAAGTATCTGTTTAAGGGAAACAGACAAGTTCGAATACAAACTGGGCATGCATCCACTGATTTAAACCAACCAATGTGTAATCAGTAATTTTTAATATAGACAATTTTTTTTTAACCCACATTTATTTTTGGAGGGAAAGTTGCATTGTTAAAGTGGTAATAAAAACAAAATTCAAGAATTACTGTATGCCTTAATAGAAAATTGTTCTAAAACCAACAAGTCCACAATATATGGCTCTTCTGTCTACGGAGTTACATATTGATTTACTGTAAATACATTATGCATAACAAAAAACAAAAAAAGAAAAGTTTTCAAGTATGAAGTGCTTCTTTTATGGTAAATTTCTACCAAACACGAGCAGAGAACTTATATTAATCTGAACTCTCTAAAAAGGAAAAAAAAAAAAATTGATACCAGCAGAAGTCAAATTAAATTGTTAGGCAAGACCAAAATGGCTGTCTGGAATAAGCATGCTAAATGGCAACGAAGCCACCCTGAAAATTATCATAGGCAACATGTGGCCATCATTAACCCCAATAAAAGCTTGTACATGTCTTTGCATCAATCAATTAGATGTTCCAGCTGCTGTTGTGGGATGTCACCCCATTCTTAGACCAGGGCCACTTTCATCTACCTGCTCAAGAGGCTGTGGCTGGACTTGGTTACTGCAAACACCCAACCCTAATTTTTTTTTTTTTTTTTTTTTTTTTTTTTTAATAAGAGTGACAAGATAAACCTCACACCACTTTGTAATTGGCTGTTAGCAGTAGTGTGTACTCAATACCTTCAATGTAGAGAACTAAAAGTTACTGACCTTCTCATACATTACTGCCAGCCTTGCTGTTCCTAGTCAGAGGCTTGTGGTGGCGCATGTTTTCCAGTGTGTGCTGCCAGTACCAACACGATCGGCAGAAGTAACGAAAACACTGCAGGTCCCGACAGAAGAATGGTCCTTGCTGAAACCCACAGAGACTGCATGGAGAATCTTCTAAGTAGGGATCAATCTGAACCTGAAATCGAAAATGTTGAGAAAAATGGCAGCTACTTCACATTTCTGAAAGCTGTTTCAGTAACTCATGGCGTTTTGTCGTTGTAGTCTTAGAATAACCAAGGTGGACTATATTGGAAGAACTAAAGCTTTGAAAAACAAAACTAAAAGGGAGCAGCTCATTAATTCAGAAGTACATGGGGAGGTATTCAGAAGATTGCAGTCTACTACTTTATTACATTACCAAGTCAGTGAACTATGAAGACGCATTTGAAACATTAATCAGTCAGCTAAAGTAATATCTAGATGTCACTATTCCTGTTTCAATTTTTTTTTTTTTTGGATCCAACAGTCTCTCTCTTAACTAAGACATAATTTGACAATCGGCCACAGAGCAGATTAGTTAGCAAAAATGATATCCAATGTTGATGGACCAAATCATCTGGTATTACTGGATTAGTTAATACTAGTAAGAGAAAAGTCAGTTCATTTCCTCTTATCAAATAATGTTCTGACAATGTGATATCTGGTGATGCATCTATAACCATCAATTTTAAATATTTTTCTGGCATCCAATTGGATCTTGTTCCAGTGTGCCATACATCAACCTTATCTCCTACTCTAAATTCAGCTTAATGTAATGAGATTTGCTGCTGGTCATTGATGTTGTGATTAGAATTTTTAAAAAATGCAACCAAGTATTTCATTAACAGCTCAGCTCAAAAAAGTTCAGTCATGCAGTATCACAACAGTCATGGTCAAATTTCGATGTCAACAATGAATTACCGTTTTGGATACCAGAATTGGTTTCAAGTTATACAGACTTTCAAAGTAGTAAAACATCAGTTTCACTGGTCATGCATTTATACACATCTTTCCAACAACATTCTTCAGTTGTGCAGCTCTCCTTATTTTCTAAATATGTAGCTGCCTGCCGTTATCTCCTTTCATACAGATAATCCTGACATCCAGACTCGCCAGTATACAACCTTTACAACATGGACAAAACAGCTTGTGTAAGTCGATTTTCATTTATTCAGTCTGCCATTTTGTTTTTGGCACTTCATCGCTGGTGCCCAAGAACAGGTATACAAGGTCAACACTACTGGTATTTAATTCAAAAAGCACAAGGGATTTGTCTCAAAGATATCAAAAATACAACTACAGAAAATTGTCATGAAACTCAAGAAAATGGGGACTGCACCTGTTTTTTTTTGTTTTTTTTTCCAACAATGGCTTACTAACCTTTTTTAAAAACTTTGGAGTTCTTATTTCCACAAAAGCTGCTTGCACTGCCTTCATGTAGCTCCTGTGTGTACTGAATGTAACCCTACCAGATCCTGTGACATTTCATGAGACAATATTAGAAACAGAACATGCTACCAAGTAAAATGAAAAAAAAAATCTGTTTAAGAAAAATTCTAATGGTTGGTGGAAGAAAAGACTCCAGCATTAATTCCTCAGAGCAGCCCAGGTGTTACAAAATCAATACAACTGTTGTGTTTAGATATAGGACATTTCTATGCTCAGCTGTTTTCAGGTGAGAAAATCCAGTTTAACAGATGCAAACATCAAAAATTTGTAAAACAGTTACATTTTTTTCAAAAATGCATGCAACAGTATGATCCCCCGATTAAATTCAGAAAGTTGTGGGCCACACATTCTACTTATATTTGAAACTTCTTACAAAAATCTACTTTTCTATATATAATTTTAAATTCTTAATTCCCAAAGAGAAATTGCACAATTCTAGCAGCAACAAAGTTTTGAACCTTTTACCCATTAACTACAGGATATCAAAACAGACTACAATTATAAACTTACAACAAAAAAAAGTGACAGATACACTGAGACGAGAAATTTTTGCATCTTTTTGGCAAAAAGGGACTTCATACAGGTCCCATCTAGAATGTTGTAAACAAAACTAAAGCTGTCACTCCTCTATTCCTCACAAAGCATATACTTACCATACATCTTAAGTACCAGGTTATAATTTCTTTGTTAAGTAGAAAAGTTGATCCAACATTCTAAACTTTTACATTTGTAGATTTCTTTTTAAAGTCAACAAAAATGGATCAAACTTAGTGAAAATATCAAGATATTAATTAATGGTTTCGTGAAAGTGATTGTCATACCAAGGAGTACTAACAGCTTTATAAACCAAAAAAAGGTGTAGAGTTTCCTTAAAATACCAAGATTAAAATTCTGCCATAAGGAAAGTTACTTTTAAGAAAAACGATTAAGATTCAAAATCCCATCTATCTGAATATTGACTAAATATAAACTCACTAGTTCCTTTATATTGTAGGGCTATTTGTAACAGGCTTTTTATCTACAGCAGGAACTTTTAAAACTTCACAAACTACATGTTACATGCAGGTGTAACAAAGAAAAACAAAACAATTGCCTTTATAAATTGTTTACCAAAGTTTTATTTTGGCAAAAAAGGCAGTAGCTTCTTTCCAAGTTAATTCTGGTGTTAACATTTCTTATATGACAGTGCATTTGGATAAAGTATAGCCAGTAATTTTTTTTAATGTCATTTTCAACCTTCCATTGATTTACTTCCAAATTTAATTACCTTTTCATAAGCTCAAATTCAATGGAATTTTTTCCAATAGGGTAAAAAATTTATTTCAACCGCTGGTTATTTTTTTTTTTGTTTTGTTTTTAATGTGACCTCTATAATTCAAATTTCTTATGTCCAGGATTAATGCCAAGGACCCCAAAACTTTAGAGAATGCAAAGGCAATTTAATTTCTCTAGTTCCTGGATTCAATCAGATCCCTTGTTATTTATCAGAATTGTTTTATCCAAATCTTAACTTTATAGGATGCCAAGCTCTCATCCAGAATGAAACTGTGCAGATACTAGATTCTAAACATTTTCAACCTATAGTCACATCTGGTTTTTGAATGCAGACTGATGGTGGTAGCACTTAGAAAAAATGTTTTGGTTTGAGCACAAACATTTTAACTTTTCATGGTAGCAAATAATTGAAGACAGGAGTCAAGTTATTTAAACTTAAATAGATTGAAAGGAGGGTTAATGCATCAGAAAGAATAAGTCTGGAATCTGGCTGCAAAACATTTAATGTGCTTGCCAGATACTGGACTTGGAGATTTTGGATAAGTTGTAGGAAAACGGAGTATAATAAAGATTTTGTTAATCTGTCAACATATGATCTAAAATCAGTTTAAGTTTGATTAAATCTTCCTCACTTAGTTTTGTATACCAAACTGTTTAAAGAGTTTAACAGGATAGATAAATAGGGATCATTTTTTCAGGTATTTATATGTAGAAGCTGTAAATTAATGAAGCAAACCTGGTTTGGTTTACATCACTAGTTTGTAAGCTTAATTATAGTTAGACTACATACAAGTCAAGCAATATATGCCAAGTTCTCAACGAAAAACAATCAAGTTTTAAAAATTATAAGTGGAATATAGGTTTTCTGCACAATCTTTAGTTCTAAAAGCTACAAAACTAAATGAAACATTTCTAATTTGAGAGAGAGAGAGAGATTGCCAAGGCAGGTGCTGATGTGACTAGAGCATTGTTTTTTGCTTTTATCTTTATTCACCATACATTTCTAAAGCACAATGAGCAGGGTAAAGTGGCCTTACCAATAGGGTATTTGTACTTGTCTGTATCTATGCCAGCATACACTACGTTATCGAACAAGTCATTCATGACGTTTGCTAGCGATTCTGCTGTTAACATCCCGTGAAGAGCACCAACAAAAACAGTTTTGTTGGAATCAAGTCTCTGAGAAGGTTGCTTAAAATAATTACTATCACTGAGAATCCATGGTATGACTTGAACCTGAAAAAAAAAAAAAAACAAATAAAGGGTAAAATTTAGCAATGGAAATCTGGACTTTTAGGCAGTTTTATTTTCATATCTAATTACTGCTCATTTGTTACTTGTAGTTATAAGTTAAACTAAACTAGTCTAGACTACTGTGAAAAGATGTAGAGGCATCTTAGAATGGATGAGCCTTATTTTTCTGGACTCCACAAAATATTCTAAGCTTGCTTAAAAGCTTTGAAATATTTTAAGATTTTTAAAATCCAAATGTACATTAAAAATACAGAAACCAGTTGATTACACTGTTTTAAGGACAAGATCATGTGAGCAGTGGTAGAAATGGAAATAATTTGCTCCTAGAACACTATTTTAAATTATTATACAGGGTTTATGGTAACTTTTTGAACAAATATTTTATTCATAGTCATGGAATCTTATGTAAGAGCTTACATGAATATTGGTTAGGTGAATCTCCACTTTGTTCTTCATGACTATGGCATGCAGCATAGTGTGTACTACAACCTTCTCAACCATTTTTCCACATATTGAGTGAGGTTGAACAAGTGTAGAGGTGATCCATACAAACTTGGGTTCACTCCAGCTGGTGGGTAAGAATCTTCAGTCCGCAAAGATCTCTTCCCTGAGAGAGAGATATCAGGGCAAGAGCTGCTAATTGACCTTTGCTCAATCAGTGAGGGAGGGCACAGCTTGACATGTAGAAACTGATACTACTATTCCTACTTGAACTAGATATTTTATTATAGATAAAACTTCAACTTGGGAAAATATAAAATATAGTAAAGTAAACTCCAACTCTTGTACAAAAAGGATAAACTTTTGTTCAAAGAGTTTCTAAATTGTAATTATTTTACTCCCTTTGGTGGAAATTGGCCAGGAACAGCATGTATCAATAATTATGTCAAAATGCACTGTCACACAAGCAGTGTACTCCTGGATGCTTAAGACTAGACGTGTTAAGCATTTGAACATTTGCAGCAATGTCATGACTGAGCCAACAAGACAGGCATAATTATCAGTGTCAAGATACTATGACAGTCTGTAGTAAACCTTTCAGTGTACTCACACCCATTAACTTTAGTCTACTTCTATAATACCAACAACTGGCAGCAGCCATGACAAAAGTCAGTTTACAATGCAGTACGAGGATAAAAAATCCACTCATTTATCCAAGTACAACTATTTCCTGGACACTTATCAGTTGATTCATGCCAGTTGACTCAAGAATATGCATAGTATTGTCTACATCCAAATGTATACTATTTCTGGGTATGAGAAAAACCAATTTTGAAGATGCTGAGAAATTTATAGTTTTCACTAAGTAGTGCATTAGTACTTTTTAATTCAATAAAAAATGCCTCCATTGGCTGTTTGTTGTGAACTTGCACAATACCACTTGTTTCTGTAACCCTCCGCCATTATTTAAAAGTGAATTAACTGAAAAACAGCAGCATAATCAAGCAGAAAGTGAATGTTATGTCAAGAGAGCCACACTTGTCTTGCATCGCACTGAATGTTTTTCTAAAAGCTAAGATACAACAAAACACTAATCTTCAGATGCAGTATATCCTTTGAAAGTTAATCCATTCGATTTGGGATCATTTGCACCATAACACTCTTATTCATTTCCTAATATCCACATGAAAGGTACACTGGATCACTGCATTAAGATGAGCATTTACTAATGAAACCATGTACCAGAGTTATTTTAGTGGTGATTAACAAACTAATTTAGTAGCATTATACAGTACCTCCTTGGATCGAATCCTTCTACTGGAAATTTTGTAGTAGTATTCTCCGCCATTGCTGTAATCTTGGGAACAAGACTTGAGTAACATTCTCACAGACTTCTCCAATTCATACAGCAAATAAACATAACCTGAGAAAATTACAATTACTGAAATGTTTGTAAAACTTTCAAATAAAATATTTAATGACCATTATACATACAAAAATCTCATCTCTACACAATTCAAACCAGTTCCTGTTTCCATCTGACATTTTGAAAATATTTTTGAACCTAAGAAGCATATTTCTAGGAAAAGATGTGCATTAGTTTACAAGAACTCATTAACTCTAATTTCTAGAAATTAAGGAATTCAAAACTGAATTATTCTATGTTTCGAGGTTTAAAGAATGAAGGTAGAACTCTTAGTAACATTATAAACACTCACCATCTTTTCCAGGCCATTCTATTTTCATCAGTCCAAATTTACTGAATCCTCCTTGAAGTCCAGCTGAAAAAATTAAAATTTTTGTTTTGTTTTATGTTGAAGAAAAGTGTTACTTAATCTGAATGTATCTAGTAAGTTATAACAATGCTAGTGGTAATGAATTCACTCAAGATCATTTCAAGCAAATTTTAAATTCACAGACTACTTTTCAGAAGTGCATGGACCAAGTTTATAGTTTGTAATAATTGTGCATGCAGATAAATGGCATTAATGAGTACCAAAATTGCTTAGTCTTCTCCCTTCAGAAGATCTCAAAATCACAAGGACAATATCAAGAGTATTGATGTCAGAATGCAATTCGATAATTTATCAATTTTAGCACTGAATCCAAATCATAAATACCAAGCAACACATTAAAGCTCTAGACTGCAGCATTCAAGTTTAGATGACAAATAAGCAAATGTTACTTTATCTTGATCTTTCACCTCGTCTCCCTACTAGTCCCTTGCAGGCATGTAGGGACCAACAATAAGTCAGCAAGTCAACTTGATCCACATTGTGATAGTTCTGACAGGCTGACCAGCCTAACACACAACCTACCAAAAGTCTCTACTATAAAATAATTTGATTTCAGAAGAAACTCACATGGCTACCTGGGGAAAAAGACTTTTTTTTTTTTTTTTACTCCTTTCTGAAAAAAATGTTAAACTGATCTAACTTCAGTTTAATCATTTCTCTCCTGACATTTCTTAAAACCTAAACCCTGGCACTTTAGCAAAACAAAGTAGAAATAAGAGTAAAGGGTATTTCATACCTGTGATGTGGGGAAGAAAAATTTGGTGAGAATCAAATGATCAATAAACCATGGATACCAAATGTCTTCTTCCTCTTTTGGACCCTCCCAAGTATGACTAAATTTCCTCCAGTATGTCAAGGTTTTAGATGTATCCCCTGAATTTCACCACCTGCATGTTTTCATGAAGCTCAACTTAAAATCACCAAGTTAGTCATCTTTAATGCAGATTGAAACAGATGGCATAATATCAATACTTGAAGGCCACAGAACTTGCCAGAGAGATTGGTATACTGACTAGAGCAACTTGGCAAATGAGATTAGCATAAATTAGGCCATCATTTCTAGGGCCTGAACCCTGCATCAAACTTTTGGTAGTGTTGTTCAATGTCAATCCAACCCAGATAAACATTCAAAGGGCTCATCAAAAACATAAGGTCCTGGTGCCAAGTCATCATTCATGCTAAATATTTAGCTCTCAAACAAGACAATGAATTTCTGAATGCTTTGGAGAAAATTCAGTTTTCATACTGTCTCTAACTAAAAATTTGTTTTTGATGGATTGCTTCCGACTTGAAGTATTATTTAATAACTTTGACAAGTGCCAACATTATTTTAGATGCATTCCAGCTTTACTTTCCTTATGACATCTTTCTCTTCTCAATAAATCAAGTTTTTTAAGTTTTTGGTTTCTACAGAAAATGAAAGAATAGCTATTTACTGCAAAAATGCCAGATTCTAGAAGAGTCATGTGATCACAAAGCACCCCGCCTGAGAAAACCTGACTGTCTAGCAATGTAAACTGTTTTGTAAATTTTCCATTAAGTGTTTAAACATTTTCAAACTTAATTAGATGTAAAAAAAAGTTTAAAACAGATTACACCTTAAAACAAGAATACTACTATCAATTACACAATCAACTGTAGGCTAAATGTGTTTACCTTCTGTGATATCCCAGGGCACTCCACCAAGAAAAACTTTGCAAGAGTATGTTGGGTTTTTGTTATTACTTGGAGATAACTGACCGCTCCAAGTACAGCTGGCTTCACACAAGGCTAAAAGAAATAGTAATCTGACATGACAAAATTTCCTCTGGCACTATTTTAGTGAGGATATTGACAGTCATTTCAGTACGAAACTTCTCTCTCTTAAGAACATGGGTAAACAGTGAAAGTTGAGTATACTTAATGAAATATTATGCAGCTGCATCCTTAAACAGCTGGCTTTAGCGCTACAAGTTACTTTGGTTGATTATGATTGGCATAGAACTGTTGGCTTAATGAAAATCTCCACTATGGTCATTGGACCTTAAGTTCAGGAGTCCACTCTTATACATTCCACATCACTCATTTCTCCAATTTTTATTGGGATTTTGTTTCTGACTACAGCAAATAAAATAGTATTCAAAAGTATGCCAACAAGCTCTATCCAACATTTAATGATCTAATCTTTACAAAAGATCTCTGGCATATTTCTTGTCACATCAGATAAAGAAGCATGATCAAACAAATGTAAGACTAGCTGGCATGCTTTAATGCATGTCTGCTATTTACATCTGACATAACTGGTTTTGGTGGTTATGAAAACTTTCTATGCCAACTCAATGATGCCACTAATAATCATAAGGGCAATTCAAGCATTTCTTTGATCCTTAGTGTTGAATATCACAAAAACTGGGTGTTTATGAAAGCTAAGAAATTTTTTCAAGTTTTTTCACAATAATAAAGCATTTTCTTGCATAAGCTACATAATGGGTTTACATCACTAGGTTAAAGACAACAGCAGTTTATCATGTCATTGGTCCTATATGATTTCTTTCTGAAGAAATAGTTCTCTTGCATTTCCAGATTTATCACCAATTATTCGTTAAAAGCTCTTTTCATATTCTTAAACTGACTAGAATGAAAAATCAAGCAGACATTTTAAGCATTTTACTTTGAAGTCATTAAAAAAGAACTTCTGTTTTTCAGCGATTGCATTAGAGCAGTGAGTGATGCCACTGCACCTGATCATACCTTTCAACCAATCAAGCATAGATGCTTATCTGCACTTGTTACCAATCACTCATTGGAAACTAGATATACAAATTGGTTGATTCCTTTTTCCTTAACATTGAAGTGGTGCAAAAATGAGTACCTGTCATGCACAAGTTTAGTGACATCTGTAGAAATGGAAGGACGACAAAGCATGAAGCACTAATAAAATTATAATTTCTGAATACAAGACTTTAAATAGGGCTTCAAAGAATACAGTTGCCCTATTGCATTACCTAATTTGCAGCTACCCAATAAAAACAATGGAATGGCTATGTAATGTATTAATCAGTGACAGTTAAGAAACATGTCCTCCTTAACTAAAATCCACTGTACCTATAAATCCAAGCTCAAACAGATTGGATAAAGTTCACAATTGGGACAAATAGCTGAGCTAGTAATCTGTATGAAAAATATTTCATGCTGCTTTGATGCTGTAGCACTGGTGACTAAAAGCATTGTGCATCCAGCGATTCTTGTATACAGATGCTTGGTCCATGAAGAAACCAAATGCTTTTTATCCCAAATACTCCATGACTGCTGCATACCTGTGCTGTGTTGAGACACCACACATGCTCAACATCACATGCCAATCTGGGCACTACAAAATGCAAGCTTGGATCAATGCACACCTATCTCATCTAATCCATCTCCTATAGATGAACAGCAGCAGCAACAAAGCCGGCCCGGTGGGGCAGGTGGTAGCGGGTTAGCTCCGTAAGGGGACCGTTGCTCCTGTACCGGGTTCGATCCCAGGCTGGGGTCGGAGGAGAGTTGTCGCTGATGATCGCCATAGCGTGAAACAGCTGTACGACATCTCCTTGGTGTCCGACGTGAGAGAGACCTCCGGGTCCTTGGGGCCCACGGTGTCGGGGGACCGGGCCGTTTGTCGGCTTGATGAACATCTCTCAGTAACGAGGACTCGACGGAGAACGGGCCACTTGTCTTTACGGGATGCGATGCCATTGAAAGAACCTCGTTCGGAAGTCCAACTCGCTCAACAACAACAACAACAGCAGCAGCAACAACCAGGCTAAATATTCAAGTGAGAAGGAAAGGACTTCCTGACTGAATGATTTCCATGGTAAAAATGGGTAACTGCATTTGTTGTTAGTAGAAGCAGGCTCTGGTGGGATTTTAACAGATGTTAAATGTCCTTGCAGACAAATTTTGTTGTCATTGACCAAATCTAGAGTACAGCAAGATTACCTTTGGAAGCACATAATAGCAAATATGATAGGTGTTTCCAAACGATTTAACAGTTCAAGATTTAAATATAGATAGTTGCATTGAATTGTGTGTCATGGAATCTCTGGCTTAATTGATTTGTGCATATAGCAGACTGTCAGGTTTCAAGCAGTCCAGGTGCAGTTTAGCAATATCTTCTCAGTTATGGAGTTAGGTATGGTGTGATGTGCAAATAGCAAGCTAGACAGTCTGATTTTGAGGCTCCCATGGTTTGCCTTGCTCAAGCCAAACTTTATGGCAACCAAATGCTCCATTTGTTGGGAGATCGATGTAGATAGGTGTGCACAGGTTTGCATTTCTGGCAGGTGGATTCAGCAAATTCTGCAATCAATAAGCAAGTCCTGTTGTCACTTACAATTGCATGTAGAGGCCATAAGAGGTGAAGCACTGGCAAAATTTCTTGATGTTGGTGAATGATGATCTCATGCATGTGATGTAGCCACCAATCCACTAAAGATATGGATCCATTATGAGAATCATTTGGCCTTCAGATGATCCAGTGTAGTCTAGATGAAGAGTACTACAGCAGCAGACCATTCCAAAGAATGCAATGATAATTTGGCAGAGGTATTTCAAATGCTCTAGCAAAGGCAGCAGCATTTACTTGTTATTCTGGTAGTGTCTAAATTTGGCCACCTGGATGATACAGCTGGTCAAAAATCCTAGAGTGCAAATGAGGAAGAATGAACATTCAGCATCCCCATAATTCTCAACAGTTCATTTTTTGTCTAGTCTTGTATGGATACAAGTCTAAATGATCTTGAAGAGAGTTGGGTTATGTCTGATGTTCATTTATATCTGGCAGATGTCTCAGCATTTGCAGTTGTGGAGCCAGATCTGTACATGACACTGTAATCATAATCTGACTGTGATATGTGTATAATCCAAGTTGACAATACATGCAACGTAGCCTTTGTAAGGATAAACAAGCTGATCAGTGATCAGTAGTTTGTGGCCTATAAAGATGTACTGGGGAAGGTTTTTTTTTTTTTTAAATCCAAATACAATTTCAAGTCCCTCTTTGATTATAAAATGTGAGAGTCTTAGATCAGTTTGGCATGATGTGGACAGCACAGAACCAAACTCCATATTAGCTTGCATCATATGACAGAATGATGTGTCTGGGTCAAAGTCTGCAATATATCCCTTTTGACATTTCAAATGCAAACAGGTACTCCATGCCCATTTGACACTTAAGGGATGATAAAATGGGCCATGCAGAATTGTGATGTTTGAGCATATCTGCTGTAGTATTAGAGCATATAGATATATGCCTTGAGTTCAGAGATGTTTGTGAGATGTAGACCTTAAATGTTGACCTGGTGACCCAGGTATGTCACAGCTAGAGACCTAACCTTGCAATTGTCCCTACACAATTAATATGGATTGCAAAGATGGTGCTGCTGCAATTGTCCTGGTATACAATGTGTGGTTGGCCAACAAATAGGTTATCCATAGAACATTGGTAGTTACATGGTACCTATTTAACATCAAAACTCAGCCTGTCATACTTGTAGAACCAATAGTGTGCTGATGGTGAAGTATTGAGTCCTCATTGAGAAGAACCTGCAGGTACACCAATTTCATGTTGAGCTAAGCCAGGAACTGTTCTCCACTCATCTATATGTAAATACTGGGTATTGGTTCAAGGTGGAGCATTTGTTAATGATCTTCACAGAAAAATCAACATTTGATTATCCAAGTACAACTGATGGCCTAGTTGTTTGAGAGACTCATTTACACCAAATTGCTATAATCTGACCAGTTCAGACTATTTTGCAAAGCATGAAAATCAAGACATGCCTTCCAGAGTGTCAGTTTAGTGTACTTTTCAATGTTCAATTTGGTGGTGAACTCCTCCCAAGTTCCCATTTCATCCTTTATTTCCAGTGTCTGCATTGAGCTGGCATCCTGCGTCTAGTCAGTGCTCCAAATTTAGTTTGACATCTAGCCAGTTTTGTCCAAGTGGTTCCATTACCAAAGATGGTAACTGTAGTTGGTGAGTGTTATTGCCATAGGCTAAAGTTATGTCACAAGATCCATTGGTCTGTATTTGTTCACCAGTATACGTAGCGATCAAGAATGAGAAATCAGTCTTAGTAGCCCTGCCTTTCCTCTGCAGGCTCTGGAAAATTTCCTGGCTTACAATTGAGACTGCGACAGCAGTTTTGACCTCCATCTTCCCATTTCACTGCCTGCCTATCATCCATAACCAATATTAGGTCAGGCTGCTCATCTAATCTAACATCAAACAGGTCATGCAGCTGTAGGTGATAGGGTGGCTTCATTCCAATGAATCTTCCAGATTGGATTAGAATCAAGGATGGGTTTTGCTTTTGTCTTTCTCCTCTCTTCATTTCTGAGACACAGGCCAAGGCAATAAGACTGGCCTTGTTGCTGTAGTTGCAAACAGCAGTTTTAAAGCCCATTGCAGAAAAGTGTTTGCTGTCAAAGTGGCCTTACTTGTACTAGCCCCCAGTCATCATCTGGACACATTGGCATTTATTGCTGTTGGTAATCAAGCCATCTGGTTAACCGTCAAATACAGGGTTCCACTAGACAATGTAGTACTGGAGACAAAGCAAGCATTTTCTACAGTTTTTTCTCCCTGCTTTCTATCACAGTTGATGTTTTTCACACTCAAAAGTTAAAATCCATTCAGAGTATTCAGTAAAGTATGGTCCTCTCCAACAACAGACCCTGTAACATGTCAAATATTGCTCCAAACATTCAGTGCTGGACAAGGTGTTTCATATGAGCACTGAATTCAGCAATAGACTGGATTGACCTCTGGCAACAGAAATTGAAATGACAGATTTAGATTGCAATAGGCTGTCATGACTGCCACAATCTTTGCATGCATCATCACCATTGTAGGCCAGAGTACCATAAGGCTTTTCATAGAAGTCTCTTCACTGCATACCAACATCAGAATGGCTTTTTCTCCTTATTGTCAATAACATTATTGGCTGTATAATAGTATTTTAAGTGCTCTATGTAGACCTCGCAACTCCCATTGTATGGGTTGAATTCAATGATACACCTGTAAGACAGCTGACAACCCAATGTATCAACAGCATAATGAATATGTAGCAAATGAATAAATTCAAACTAATGTAGGTAACAGTTTTAATGTTCCACATGTCCTAAGATTAAATCCTTGTTGCCATGTTATGTATCTAGATGGCTGGTCTCTGATGGAAGAGCCCCAACACTATTCCAGCTGCCACAATTATTGCATACCCCTGTGCACTGACATATTCAACATTACATACAATACAAGATATGAGCTCAGTACACAACTATGTAGGGCAAAATGTTCTGCATAAAAAAAAAAATTAGAGGGTTGTAATGCCAAATAAAAAGGAAGATAACTCCAGCTGGTACATCTACTGTGTCTGCACACAGCAGTTACATTTTTAAAAGGCATAGAATACATAGTTTCACTTGATGTACCATGCCATGTAAATATCCTCAGTCATTAAGTCTCTTTTGCACTTTCTGAAGATCAGAAATTTGTCAGTTACAAGAGAAACTATTACAAAGCTGAAAGTGGTTTCACACATTAAATTTTGCTGTTTCCCAATCTTTTTCTCAATGTGACCAATTCTTGTGATACCAACATTAAGCACCAAGAGCACAATCTGCAGGCACACCTTGCTACACAGGAGGGGATACCATCCCAAAATATTTTAAAGTAAAAGATAGTGAAGTAATGCAATTACTGCATCTTAGGCCATTGAATAACCATCTTAAATGTTGGTGAGAGGCTTGTGTTGTGCAGGCAACACTAGTCTACTACATTAAAAAAATAGGGTATATAAAATGTCAGCAGCAGTCAGGATTAAATGTTTTATAAAACTAATCATCATACTGGCCAGTATTCCAACACCCTTTGGATCTCAACCCCTAGTTTGGAAACCACTGCTCTAAGCACTATGGAGTAGCAGTTAGACAGGATAGGATACTAAAATGTCAATTGGTGTGACAGAATACCTTTGTTCTTTTTGCATTTTTTACTAATTTAAAAAAACAAGTGAAATAATGTAGTTTGGTTAAATGCATGCAATTTAATTTCTTTAAGCATCTCAGAAGGATATTTATTGCTTAGCTGTTCTATAAATATAAAAACCAACAAGATTTTTCAACTATGCCTTTTAGATAATAGAAATTAACTGATGCCATACCTGCAGCATTCCTATGTAGGCGAGCTTCCCTGTCTATTGCATACGGGTCAGCACCAGAGAAATAATATGGGTTCACTGACCATCTTCTGTCACTAATAAGGTCAATCCCTGTGGTCAGGGTCTGAGGAAAAGAGCTGTCGCTGGTGCTTGCCTTGGAGGTTTGCTCAGATGAATTCTGTGGCAGCTGGTACAGCTGCTGGCTGTAACTAGGCTGGTGATGGTGGTGAGGAAGTGTTGGCTGCACTCCCAGGCTGAGTGAATTCTTTATTTTTTTTAAAAAAGCAAAACAAATGCACTACTAAACCAAAAGAAATAAAGGGCATTTTGCAGCATCAATTTTAAAGAATAAACTCGGCCAGAAGAAACACTTAATAGAACAGAATGGCGCACAAGTTGTCAGGGAGCTTTCTTCTGTTGTACATTTGTGCTGCCTGTGAGAATTTTAATAAGCTGATGACTTACCATAAGATCTACAAGGGCAGCATCATTTGTTTCGCTGCTGTAACCACTTGTGTCTGGCTCATGCAGAAACTGCACTTGCAGTGGTAATGGGGGTTTGCTTGTCTGGTGTAGAAGTTTTTCCACCGGGGAGAGAAGGGTCTCTGTGAAGGGACTCATGGGAGAGAGGGAACCATAGTCACTGAAATTAAAACAGCAAGTACTGAGGATCAACAAGATCATTTCAAAATCATTATGAAAGAGCATGACTACTGTCCAGCACCCACAAAGAGAAGCTTATGATCTCTTTCAAAGGTTCTTTTTAAAATGTTCAATCTGACAAGTAATAATTTTAAAAATCTAAAATCCACATGCAATGCTGAAGTTGAGACAAATGGGGTAAAAAGATCAAACATTTCAGTAAGTGCTGGTCTGACCAAATCTAGAACACATTCAAATGTTTCTGCTTACAAACAGATGCTGTTTCAAAGTTACCCAAATATCATGGGCTACACTGGTCTCATTGAAACAGAGCAACAGTAACTTAGAGTTATGGAGGCGACAATAGTGGTCAAGTTTCCTCACCTTTTTTTTTGTCATTTCAAGACAGTACAAGATTTTAAGTGTTGCAGCAGCTAAAATCCACATGAAAAAGATGGGGGGCATTATATAAGCCATGAGGTCCTACTTAACTAATTCTAGATTCATTCTATGCTGGGCTTTGTGCATCCAGTAATCAAAAACCTGTAAATGACTTAAGATTCTCTCATTTAGTTTTAAACAAGTAAAAAAAATAGAAAAAAATTGTTTTTCTTCCTGTTTAAAATTTGAACTTAAAACCAAGTTACATTCCATTAAAAAAACACAGGTCTTGCACATCTGGCTGTCTGAACACACCCGATAACAAATCCAAGATGACCTGCTTATCAGTTATAAAACCTTGTATGACAAAAGAAATTTGCTTAACTACATTTTGGTCCATTATGCTCGTGCTTGCAAAAAAATTTCTGGAGAAATTTCTCAAAATCATCAAACCAAGATATTTTAAAAACATGGCATCCAAATGGCAAAGAAACTTGAAAAGAAAGTCTAGAACAGGATTTTTCAAACTGTTCCACAGAATCCCATGGTTCGTAAAAGCTTGTGGTTCTGCAAGACTTTATATGAAAGACAGAGGAAATAAACTTTACGACCTGTGTTTTGTTTACTTGTATTTGTTTTGGATATACATTATTGTGGTTGACTCAGCCATCTGAAATATATTATCCCCCCTCCCTTGACTTCACCTGCCATGAGGGAGCAGCTGAAACCCCACTATAAATAGAGACTGGACACTGCTTGTCAGTAGCAGAGATCAAAAAGAGAGCAAAGGACTGCTGCTATCCATATACAGTCAAGCCAGCAGATTAGCAGGTGGCATGGACAATGCCATAGTGAAAGTAGATCACATCTAAGTTTTTTTTTGTATCCTCATTCTATTTTCAGATTTTACCAAGTGAATGCCTTCCTATTGTTATCATCACTATATTTGGAAATTTGTAAGGAAATAACCAGCCCTCTCACAACATTAAAAAGCACACTATCCCTTATACACGGATCATTGGATAAAACCTGGTAAACAAAGAGATAAAACTGAAAACAAAGATGAAAAAGTGTTTTTCTTACTTTTCCATGTCTAGACACAAACAATTACATGTCAAACTTTTGTTTTTCTGATAATTTAAACAAGTATAGTGAAAAAACTCAAGTATGAAAGTTTTATTAAATTCAGTTTTACCTGGACTGGTAACAAAAACAAACCAAGTGGAGTATGTGCACTGAATGTGAACAAGCATTGAGTAACAGTAGTCTGAATCACACCAAATTACAAAGATATCTTCAAACCAAACATCCACATTTGAGAGATAAAAGTTCTTAGTATTTTATGAGAAAATTTGCTGAACTTCACGAGAAAAAAAAAAGCATTTTTCAAAATTATGCATAATGAAAACAAAAATGCACTTGTTGTTTCATATCACATCAGTTATTCAATAGCAAAAGTGGGTGAAAGTCACTATGGCAGAAAATCTGATTAAACCTTGTTCAAAGTATTTAGTAGCATGAGGAATTTTTGCAAAAAAATTGATTGTGTACCGCTTTCTGACAATACCGTGTCTAGGCAAATCAAGGAAATGTCAGCTTTTTGTGAAGCAGAACTAATAAGATTAGTAAAATTATGTCTAGTGGGTTTCTCACTTCAAATAGACGAGTCTACTGACATCACAGGTTTGGCTATCTTGCTTGTGTTTGTATGATATATACACGAATCTTCTATTGCTGAAGATATTCTTATATGCAAACTTCTCATGGAAAAAGCCACAGGTCAAGAAATCTTTAATTTGGTCAATTCATTTATGAAAAAACAAAATATCTTGCCAAATGTGTATCAGTATACGATGCACTGATGGAGCCACAGCCATGGTTGGTAAAGTGAAAGGTGCCGTGGCACGCATGAAAAATTTAGTTCCAAGTGTTGAACAACCACTGTTGTCTTCATTGTCATGTACTTGCAATGAAAAATGCAACAAGATCAAGGATATGCTGAAAATTGTGAATTTTATACAATTAAGACCACAAAATTCCAGGAAATGGGGAGTGTACATAAAATGTTATTACTTCATTCTGAAGTGCGATGATTATTGTGTGGGAAAGTGTTTGTTCATTTTATGAGTTGAGAGAAGAGGTTATTTCTATCAGAACATTCTTTTGAATTAACAGAAATTAAGTGACAAATGTCGGATACAGAAGGTGGCATACTTGGCAGATATATTTACACATCTAAATGAACTTAATGTATCAATGCAAGATGTGTGTATAACTAATTTCAAAGTTAAATGGATGCATTTAAACGAAAGTTCAAACTTTGGAGTGAATGTGTTTCTAAAAACACCTAGAGTGCTTTTCAAATCATAATGAATTTTTAATTAAACCAAACATCTCTTGATAACACTGTTCAAATCTCAATTATACAACATTTGTCTGTTTAACTATTGGAGTGTATTTTCCAGCTCCTGCAGAAATATTATACTGGGTGCAAAATCCTTTTATTGCTCATGCAAAGGTGTCTGATTTGCTATTAAAAGAGAAAGTACATTTTAAATGATTTCACACTAAAACCAAGTTTGATCAAGTGCATGTTATGCATTTCTGGATCCAAATTTTAAATGAAAATCCTGAAATTGCCAAAAAAGCTGTGAAATTTCTCACGCCCTTTGCAACAATGTACCTCTGCAAGAAAATGCTCTCTATATACGGCAGCCAAAACTAAGTATATAAACAGACTGGATGTAGATGATGATCTACACTTGCAGGTGCCATCTATTGTTCCAAATATTGAACTTTTGTCCAAAGAAAAACAATATTATCAAACACATTGAACAATAGTCATTGTTAAATGTGGACTAAATTATACTAATAAAACAGTTGCTTAATCTTTTTTACCATTATTAACTTAAATATTACAATGAGTGATATATACTTTTTATTCTTACAATAATTAAGGCTTCTTTCTTTTATAATTAGGATAATAAAAATGGTAAATAAAACTATTTTCTGTATTTTCTCTAAATTTTCAAAATACATTTTGATTTCTGAAATTTGAATGATTATATGTCTAAAAAATAAAAATTACAATGGGTAAAAATTTTGTTTACTACTTTTTGGACTTTGTTCCATAAATTTCTTTTAAAAAAAAAAAGATTGTGGGGCTCCAGATAGTTAGGGAAATCCAGGTCTAGATTACAGCGAGTTTCTATTGCATTATCTCAGTTCTGAAAACATTCATTCCAAACAATCTTGCATGCACTTACTATGAAGACTTATCCTGTATTGCTAGGGAAAACTGGTGGATTCAGTCTAGAAATTAACTGAAGAGTAGCAGATAATCCTACCTTAAAATCTTAGTTAGATATTTATTTTAAAAAAGTTATTTTAATTTAAAGTTAGAAACCAAATGAAACAATCAGAAGCTTCATAGTATTTACCTGGATGGAGTTGCAGAATCTTTAATTGTTCGCACCTGACGTAATGGTGTGAAATCTGAAAATTTTAAAATATGGGTACTGTCAATAATAAAAAGCAAAAAAAATTAACCTAATGTAAACTAGAAAAGTAAACCACTGACTATTTGCTGGGCTTCTACAATTTAGATGTATATTTTTTAAACATACAAATTAAGTGAAAAGAAAAGTTGATATACTTTTCATTTAAGTGGGCTGAGGAGTTGTACTTTCATTTCCCACTGCAGGAAAGATGTACAAGAACCAACAAAAAGAAAAACCTGGAAATTCTACTTGCCGATATCAGAAAGGTAATATTCTGTTGATTATTGTATATAAAGGACAACTAAATACTAAGAATCTGAATGAACAAATTTACTAATAAGAGTAATATAAAATTTTTTCTGCATTCCTGTGCCCAACAAAACTTGTCAATCACAATCAAATTCACTGCAACCTAAATACTTACTGTGCATCTTGTTAGCAATTATTTTGTAAAAGTCAGCTGGCATGTATTTTAAAATAAACCCAAGTTGGCTCCAAATGTAAACAAACTCACCATGTGGGTGATCACTTGCTGAAAGATCAAATGGAAAACTGTAACCAGCTGCAGAGTTATATGACAAGAAGTCTCGTGGAACTGCTTCTGAAATAAATTCATTTTTTTTGTTTTAACGTGTGTGTAGACTTAATACAGCTATTCTAAGCACCACCACTGCACTAACCCATATTTTTTAGCATTCAGCTTGGAAATGAAATTTTAATGCTATGAGTTTTATATTTCTGATGTTGGCATTATAAGGAAAATGAGCAATAGATTGTGATACATTGTAGTTTTTGTTGTTATAAAGGTTGTTCTAATCAAAAGGAATTTTAACCCTAATTTCAACCCTTTTTTGCTATTATAGTATGCTCTTATGCTTATTAGAACTGATTTTCAAAAGAGTTAATATTTATACAAACCAAGAAAATGCAACTTTCTAACCACACCTCAAAAATAAAATAAATTCTAAAATTTAAAAAGTTAAACTGACATCTGGTGAAGACTGAGAAAAGTAGTGATCAAAACTACACTGGTTTCCAAAATTTATCGTTAAGATATAATTTTACAAACTGATTAGTCTTATTTACCAAATGGTCAAAAAAGTTTTTCCCTATAACAACTTTTATCAATGAGAAGGGAGGGAGCAAGAGAGTTTTAACAATGAAGTCTTTACAAGTTGTTTTTTATATATATTTACAGTGAAGTATAAAAACAAAACTAAACTAATATCCCAAATAAATATTTTGCTAGTGTTTTAAACTGGATTGTTGAGAGGAACCTTACATGTTAATATATAAATTATGTATTACTTCTACAGAAGAAAAAATTTGAATTAGCAAAATAAAAAAGTGGCATAAATCCTAAAATGTTAAAATTAACCTCAATAGATGTGTTATTAAGTAAGATTTTTAAAAGACTAGGTGCAATCCTAATAATTATATACATAATTTGATTAAGTTTTTAACATCAAATTTACATAGGATACTAGAAAGCGTAGAAAAGGAGGATCTTGGTCTATTCAGAAGTAAATAGTCATACTTAACCAGCGTTTAAGCAGATTTGGCAGAACAAACAATTAACTATAAATTGAGAATTACTTAAGAGTCCAGTTGGTACCTTAAGTTCAGTTCATGGATATTTTTATGCTTAACGCATACAGGTGCGACTGACACTGGAATCTAAGCATAGTTATTGATACCAAGAGTACACAATCTGATTCAAATTTTTAGTGGATTAACCTAACATGTGGCAAATGTAGTTTAATGTTTTAGAGTGGAAATATCTTAGTCTTGGCCAAAATGATACAATTCAAATTAGATTGTGCTATATAACTGATAAGTCAAAACAATGATGGTATCTCCAAACCAACAAAGTCTCAGGTATGATAAATCCTACTGTAAAATTTCAGTACCACTTTATAAATCAGTAAGATCCCTTTTGGAGTATGTGATTCAGGTATGGACATAGTGTGAAGAATATAGGTGTTCTGGAAGAGTTCAAAAGATTCACTAAGCTCAGTACAAAATCTCAGTTATAAAAGTTAAAGACAGATTGCAGACTCTTGTCGTAACGTTTGGCCTTCAGAAATTAAATCTAGGCAGAATTTTCAATACTAGTTTCACCAAATGACTTTTTTTGGTGAACAAAACTAATTTTTACTTAAGTAAAAGGCATAAGTAATTTAAACAAAGGGCATAAATATATTTAAAATATAGAATAGATGAACATTAAGTTTTAGAACTCTTTGCCTCTACATCTTCTCTAGCACACGCACACTTTATTAGAAGTCTATGCACCCTGGACAGGTAATAGACAGGACACTAACAGCCATACATGTTTTCTACCTGTCATAAATTTCAGGCACAAGTTAGTTTACCTTTCATCTGTTCAGCGGCAAGATTTGGAACAGTCAAACTGGACAAATCCAAGGAGTTATCCAGAATGGAGTTTATCCGAGTAATAACATCCAAATTTGACCGCCTTTGTCTTCTAGATCCCATGTCATTATCAAAATCTTGGCAAGTGAATGCTGGATTATCCTTCTGTAAAGCAAGAAACAGATGTTTATCTAGCTACTTGAGGAATTCAAAATAAATTAACAGCGGATAATGTAGATTACTTCAACTCATCTGCAACTTAGTGGAAGTTTTAAGATATGGATCTCGTTATTAGATGTCTACACTGGGCTTCTAGTTCTATTCCGCTTTTATATCAGGTTTGTTTTTTGTTTTTTAAAGATTTCTATAAAATATAAACGTGGTTAAAATAATCAGTCGATATCCATTATGAAAGAATCTTAATTAAACGAGTGGTCGTCGTGAAGTCTTTCAGACCAATTATCGATTACGCTCCACCGGGAGGGAATGGAGAAGAGTTCGGAAATCCCTGGAGCATTATTAGAGTATGGAATTATCGTCGGGGGTTCGAAACAAGTGTCTCGAGATCCGAACTGGTGGAAGAACCCGCCGGTCGACTTGAGCGTTGCCGGTCAGACCAGCGGCAGAGTGGATGGACACCAGTTTGGGTTGGTCCCGTCGCCGCGACCACTGGACAGACGATACGATACCTCATGGACGACGACTATTCTCTTCTTGAGACGACAAACCCCCTGGCTTTAACAGGGCGCGACTTCGCCATCGTAAAACGAAAGTATAGCGTACGGAGTCTAGAGCCCAGCCCACCATTTTGTCAGTTCCCGAATTACACTCTCGTCTTCGAAAAGTTGGGGCGGTCACTTTTTCCGGGGAAGGGTTAAAGAAAGAAAAAAAAACAAAAAAAACGCAAGAACGACCAAAGTGAAACTCGGAGGGAGGGAAGGCGGGCTGAAGCCAACAAAAAAGCCACTCACCAGACTTCGGCCAGGAGAATACATGGTCAGCGCCCGCTCGTTCGCCTCTCCGGCCGCCGATTGTTGTCTGCCGACCGGTCAGCTCGTGACAAGCCGCACGCTTTTTGGGGGGGGAGAGAGAGAAAGAAAAAAAAAAATTTCCCGTCACGTGACCCCCCCCCCTTCTCCGGTCGCGTAACTCTCACTAATTAGAGAAATAACGAACTATTAGTCGGGTCCTGTCGAGTGTCGGTTTTTTTTTTTTAAATTTTTTGAACTTATCGAATTTTAATACAACTATTAATCCTTTATTTGCATCTGGTTCACACTTTCCCGCTGCCAGAACTTTTGTGATTATCGTGGAAATAACGCGGGTCCAAGTTTCTGGTTCCAGACCGAACCCCGGCGCGGTCAGCGGTTCGGTATTCAAATCAGCAGAGCGCCGAGAAGGAAATCAGTTTCCCCACCTTAGCTTTTATATTTACTCAGGTGAGTCGCTTTCTCTCTCTCTCTCCCCATCCAGAAACACGGAGTGTCTGAAGATGAAAGTTTGCGGGCATTAATTGCCAACCCGGACCGGGACGAGTCCGGACTCGGTGTCGACCCGTCACGGTTTTCGACAACAAAAGGACTTGTGTCACCTTTACCGCCGATCGTCTAATAAGGGGGAGGTATCCATCCTCAGAGAACACGACTTCTATCTTACCGTTTTACTGATGGTTTACAAATACAGATACAGAAAGCGGATGAGAGGCTAAATGTAAACGCTTCCATTTTTATGAAGCAAAACCCATCTATATACTGTTTTAAATAGCACCGATTGATGATTTTCAGTATATAAAAAGTATCATCCCGATCTCTGCATCTCACTTTTGAAGCAACTTCATCCTTATCCTTTATTATAACTGTCCTGAAGTCTCTGCAGTTTCAGCTCCCTGTGCCAGGTATGATTGATATTCTACACCTGCAAGGTGAAGATTGTGATGTAGAATAGGATTTTTTAAAAAAATAATTCTGTCTTACAGTTTCGGACAAAGGTAAGACTGACTGTTTCAAATAAGCTTTCCTTTGAACAGCTTCTTGGTTAACGGCGGATATAAAAGGACGCAGCACCGTCAGTTGGGGAGAATTTCTTTGACATGTCTGCATGCAACCCGCAATGGCTGGGAAATTCTTTGCACGAGCGCTGCTGGGATGTTGCAGAGCTACTGCAAGCTGAACTGGTGATGCACGACGTCTGTACTTTTGGTTAGCATTTCCGTAACTGGGGAAAACAAACAGAAGCCATCAGCAGTTGGCCAATTGATGTGACCTTGCTGTGCTGTGGTAACACGTGATTCGTCCTCTTCATCCTGGTTCTCCGAGACCTCCCTGAACACGTGATAACCGGCCCTAACACCAACAGCGCCGATCTGGAAACTGAAGATCTTTGTCGTGTTTTTTTTTGGGGGAAGCCATTGGAACTTTAACGATAAAATTAGTTTTAAAATATTTCATAACGTGTAGAAATATTTTGGTAAGGCAGAAACAAAGCTAATGCTGCTTGTGTTGTTATCACTGCGAAATTGGATTGAAGTTTTTTCCTTTAATCGAAAAAATAACTAACTGATAAATGAATTTGTTGGAAGAAAAGGGGGCGTCCATGTGGTAGCGAACAGTACAGGTGTCGTTCAAAATTTTGTAACATTGTCACTGGATATCAGTTTTTTTACAATGAGTTCATTCATACCTGTTTAACAAACTGTTACTTAACATAGTAATCAGTTTCTGTAGTAGTGACCTTGGTATCAGTTTCTTCTAAGTATTAGAATACGTTCATTAAGAATGAAAATTACAATTTATTCAGTGTTCATTTGATTTCTGTTCTTAATCTGTGAAGAGTTTTCATATAATAAGTAATTTTAAAACATCTCAAATCATCTTCCTATTAAAATGTCGTCTTTATTTAATAAGAATTTATCTTGGCGTGTGTGTGTTGTAAACTAGTTTGGACTGTTTGTACACGAATTAGAACGAGTGGTGCAGCTAGATCGGTTCCACATTCGGCCGCTGTAGGGCTACACATCCCCGTTAAGAGCGGTGTGGTGGTCTAGTTGTTAGTCGGCTGACCGTATGTTCCCTATGAGCTGATAGAAAAGAATTGTTACAGCTTCCTGTCGAAGAAGCCTAGGTGGTTCTCTTACATTCAGGTCCTATGGGTAGAATGTAAGCTGTATCTGGGTCCGCAGGTCTACCTAAAAGGGACGGAGAAGTTCTGACATTAGGAAGACACAGGTAAGATGCACACAAAACTAATTTACTGGTTTGTCGGTGTGGGCTAATAGGATGCCCTATTAACCAGCATCCGGAAAAGTGCCCCGATCGATAGCGCTCTAACGTTGAAGTGGGTACTTTTGCCGCAACTTTCTTAGATACTTTCCACAAAGTAATTCTCCGCTGGAGGGACTTCCCATCCTCTGAAACCGTGCGGTTGCTCTAGATAACCTGTTGGGCCAGAAATGTCAAGCTAAAATTGTTATTCAATTTCTGGTGGACAGTTAATTAACTGTGTTAAATGCCATTGGCCATTTTTTGGGAATTGGCACCATCCGATATTGTTTTGGATAGTCGAGCGTGCATTTTGATCTCTGAGTTTACAATGGAGTGCCGGGGAAGGTCGACCATATTTTTATTTATCAGGTGTCTCATTCGCTGGTTTTCATTTAAAAAAAACGATCAGGTCGGTTCCGACGTACGCGCTCAGACATTCTCTCTCTCGTAGTGTGAGGCGAGGGCTCGCCTGCCCCTATAGTTTCTGCTTAATATCACCAAGTAGCTTCTGCCAGTTCTTATCTAAGTTTATGTTTTTAGCTGGGATAAAATAAATACCCAGAAATTATACCCTGTCTATTCCGTGACTGTCCTGCTTGCGTTGACGACTCCGGAGGGACCCAACCACGCTTCTTTGGGGGTTCTCGATGTGTTTATTCAGGCACCTGACCCGGCCTGACTGTATCAGTGCCGCCAGAGTCCTGGGCCGTCGTTGACGTACTGTATAATTTTATTCCCCAGTTTATACCTTACGTCCCCGCTACTACTACTACAGCGCTTACGCTTGCCTGGCTGTCGATGTAACAGCTTTATCTATTCAATATGGTCTTCACCGAAAGCTTTAAGTGCTTTGAACAGCTGACCTAATTCTGCCCTGTCGACCATCTTAGACTGGGGGTCTGGTGCCAAGAAGACCTCGGAGAGTTATCGGTGTCTGTCTACTTTCTAGTATTTAATGATCAGTTTTCTGCACCCCCTCTAACCAAGCAGCGCTAACCCTTGTTTATTATGCTATCCATTACTTCCGCAAGTTTATTCGCTGGGGCTCTAATTATCATTTTATAATCATAATTTAATAAAATAATGGGTCTTTGGTTATCAAGCCATTTCCTGTCATTCTTCATTTAAAGGAAAGTAATCGTGGCACTACGACGAGCACTGGAAGGGGCCTCTGTTCTGAACGCATAGGTGGCAGCTACTCCAGTCAAGTTTTCTACTAATGACTATCCTGAGTTTTCGGCTTAAGGCCATCACTTCCTGTCGTTACTTAGTTTGCTAAGGAAACCATTTACCTCTTGGATGTTTAAGTGGCCTTTGCAGCGAGCTCAGTTTTTCTTAAGGGTCTGTTTATTCTCTAAATTCCACGTAGAATTGACGTCTTCCCACTAATAAATAACTGTTTATATTAATAATACCGGGCCATTTTGGTGACCACATCACCCCTTCTTTTTTTGGTTTAAACGCTACGCATCGTTTTGTAATGAGCCCTACTTTTCTCTAAACTACAAAGGGCTCACTAAGCTGCTGCTTCTGTGGCCTGTCCCTTGGCCCTAACTCTAGCACTCTCCGCCCCTTTAGAATTTATTTCCTTTAATCTCCTTTAATAACACTGATTCTATCTTCGTTTTGGGGGGCCCCTAATAATAGGATATGGAACTCTGCTTTTAATTCCACACCTGAAAGTATCCTATACTAATCTCCTTTAGCTCTTCTATTTCCCATCGTAAAAGGGGTCCGTTAATCTAGAATAGTGCCAAAAGTTGTCAGTTGCGTCACTGAGTTCTAACTCAGTCGGAACATTGTTATTCAATTTCCATCTGCCTGGTCCCCTCGGTACTTGTCCAGACATAAGGGTCATGATGGTGTTTTCCGTTGTTGTTCTCTCTATTGAAATATACACTTTATTCTAATACAAATTTTTTTTTTTCAAGTTACGAACAAAAATAGAAAATATATTAGGAAAAGTTATCTCCCCTTAGTTGTTTTATTGAATAAAAAGTGCATTTGGTGTTTTCTCAGTATTACATGGCGACGAGAATTGATAGAATTAAAACGCGTACCGAAATTTTTCCTTGTATTAGTCCGGTCACAGAGGCGGTAACCTTTAAAATACTTCACTTTAACTTCGAAGGAGATACCATCGAACACGTATACACACAAATATACGCACATGTGCACTAAAAGATTAAAATATACACCTATCGTAACTTTAGAACTTATTCAACACATTTGAATAAAGTTTATATCTCCATAAAGGAAAATCTCACCAAAATTAGATCTGATCTGAAATCGCATTTATTTTATTATATGTGAAATATATAGGGTAGCGAGGAGCAAACTCGCATTATTTCACTTAAATTATCTAATAACAATTGCACCCCCGTCACTAACATCGTAACGGGTAGTCAGTAATCGAACTATTCTATCTGGATAAATGTATTTCGGCTTTTATGCCTTCTATTTCGAGAAATCAAACGTAACATGACATACGCTGTGTTTTACCTAAATTTAAAACACTACATTGTAAAACGTGATACTATTTATTGCTAGATATCAGCGATATGAAAATGGCAGTAGAATCACTTCTACAACAACTACGATTTACAATTTAAAAAAAAAAAAAGGTTTGTAGATAATAAGTATACTGATATATAACTTACATTATTTACTTTCTACTGTTGCTTTCTGATACTCGACACCTTATTTTGGACCAGCGTATCGAAGTTTGGAGCAAGTGACTGGGCTGCGACAACCTTGAGATTTACTGAACGTCGTCTTCATTACAGAAAAGATCTGTTCACAGGCATACGTTATTCCAAAGCATGGACAGAATTCTTGAAGCAAAAGACTTTAACATGGGATAATTTGGCCCTGGATATTGATAAAATGTGTCGATATCACTATTTAAAAAGCTTATTCTTCAAAGCAGTCACACTGCAGATCGATTATTTCCATCTGAAGCTCCTCAGAGACCTCGTGAACATTGAGAGAAAATGGGTTCTGAAAAAAATTGAAAAGTCTTTTTCGACGCTTTTAAAGTCAAAAAAAAAAACCCCTTTCTCAGAATTCATTTTTTTAGCTTACAAATTTTACTGCTGTACTTTTCTGTGAAGGCATCACAATGTGACTCAGCCGTGTTATGTCGTATTCTTAAGGTCGGAAAGTGCGACAGATTACTTTCTGAAAGCAGCTGCTTTTCCCAAAGCTGCGGCTTAATTTCGAAGGAACTAAAGCAGTCGCAAAGTTCTGTCACCAAACTCTTGCGGCCCTGCATCTTTTTGTTCTGACAATTCAGATGTTTTGTAATGTCACCAAAAAAGAAAGATCTTGAAGTCATTCATTATCCTGTTATTCGGGTACAACTTTCCCTTTCTGATCTCGCCAAGCAATTCATAGAACCATTTCAGTACAGTTCCTCGATTTAGCCAGCGAACATCGGTGTGATATGGCAGCCCACGAGAGTTCTCACTTTCCTCCAGAAGGCAGTTAAACTGCCTGTGGTTAAGGCCTCGTGCTCGTATAAAATTAATTGATTTTATAACCACATCCATAACATCATCCATCTTCAGCCATTTACTACACTGCTTCTTGGTGCAAAACGTAATGCAATATACAAAAATGACTTGGAATCACAGATAATAGTTTTTCTTTTAACTTTGTGGAAACTCCAGCTTTTCTACCCACCATTTGTGGTGCCCAGTCTAAAATTTTTTCCAGAGCTTCCACCAAACTGTTGAAGATGTCATTTCCTGTCGTTGTCTTTCATCGGAACCATTTCCACAAACTCTTCTGTTATGTGCATCTTGTATCAACACCCAGAATGAAAATTGCAAGCTGTGCCACATCAGTTATATCCATACTTTCATCAACTGCAACTGAAAATGCAACAAAGAACTTTGTCCTTCAGTTGACCGTTGAGATTCTCTAAATCGGTAATTCTCTTTGCGACTGTTTTTCTTGAAAGCTCATGTTTGCAAAAGCTTGGGTGTATCCGAACATATTACTTATATGGTCATCAACACACATTTTTTCAAAAAGCTCCCTTCCGGAAAGAGCATCGATGGCACTGTTATTTCATGAGCAATCATATAATTTGCCCTAACTGCAGCGTCATTTATAGACACATTTAGAAACTGACTGCTGCTTTTTCAACAACTTTTCTAATTCAGCAACTTTGTCCTCGCGTAGCTTCCCATTCCAGTATAGTTATCGTACTTCACAGCAGGATTAGTGTTATAAATGTCTCCGAACGTTGCACACTGTGTGCAGATCAAGCAGGTTGACAGTGCATTCACTTCCACCAAGAAATACGGATTTTTCCACTTTTCTTGAATCACATTACATTCTTTGTCTATTTTTTTTTTCTTTTCTTTGACAACATAATTATGGGTCCTTATAAATATCCCTTACTTAAAAATATTCCAAAGGCTCGGCAATGGGCAACTGATACAATCCCCCATCCTTTAGGTGGAGTGGTCAATGAGTCACGGATTCCTCTTTGACGCTTTTCCAGCTCGCTTGATACTACTGTCTGATGGTAGTTGGTTGCTCTCGGTCGCTCGCGTCGTCAACTAGGAAACTGAGACTACAAGGTCAGTTTTCTTTGAGTATTTTATACTCACCGCAGTTTGAAAATCGGATCCAGTCGATAGCTCGATCAGCAGGCAGATCTTGTTTCCATCGGATAAAATGTGGTGCGGGCCACCAATCAGAGAAGCTGTTACTTAGTCTGTGGGCGGCGGGCGCGACCCCGATTTCGACTCCTTGTATCTTACACAACTCCTCTCTTTTCTTATCATTGCTTCTATTGTTGGATGAGGATTTATCTTGTAGTGCCTTTAATCGAATACAGTAATCATACTTCCTTTAGTTTGTACGCGCGCGGGTCGGTCAACCTGTTTGTCTCGCCACGACCGGTCTTCCGGACGCCATGTCTTCTACCGTTAACAATGGCGGGTGCTATACGGGGGGGGGAGACGACCCAATAGTTCGGTGGGGTCGGGTGCTAGATATGTGTCTATCGCGGTGTGTGTGTGTGTGTGTTGTCTTTGCGGGTAAAAGGTTAAGGGGGAGCGGTCATGTTTGACGTCCCTGCATTGGTGCAGTCCTTGCTACATGATAGAGTTTTGATCGAGACCCTACTGTGTGCTTAATGTCTTATTGTAATAATATAGATTTGCTTCTAGGCAAAATACAGCGATGAGACGCGTGACAGATCTGTTTTGCCTGTCTGCCACCGGGGTCTGCTTATCCACTCCCCGAAGTGCTTGTTTGTATGGCTGTTTTTAAAACCCATCCTGTCTGAAAAACTACTCTAACGAGATAGACAGGGTTCACACATCTGTGAACCAAGATACATTCATACTTGCAGGTAATGCTGAGGTAACTATATTAAAAGCCAAATAAATGTCACCAGTCATTTAAAAAAAGGAATAACCACAAGAAATTGGAATCCGCTTTGCTGACTGGGGAAGAAAACTGAACAAACTAACTCTTCGATTGATATCAGTGACTGAAAGATCTTGTGTAACTCGGGGTCTTCATTTTAACAATCTGTATACTTTCCTAGGATTGTTATACTTAATGGTAATGCTGCTTTGTATGTAGCTTTTTGCGTATCTTATCCCACTAAGGTTCTGTGTTTTCACCAACCAGCCATTTGAGTTCCTACCCACATCTAAATGAAAGAGTCCAGTAGAGACTCTGTGTGGTAGGCATGCAGCTAATCTCTGCATCCTGTTATCTTCTACCTGGTTTAAGGAAATCAAAACGGGGGTTTTCCCTTTAGTGGATGATACCTTATACACCAACTATGGTGCACACTTAAAGCAACAGCAGTTTCTATATCTAATATAGTGAAAATTCTGAGTTATGTAGTCCCCAATTATGTTTCTCAGTGTTTTCTCTAAACTTCAATACATGACCCAACAAACTGAATACACAGTTGCCTATATCAAAGAAGACTGCACAGATTCATTTATCTATCTCAATTAGGACCTAACTTACATAGTAGAATGAAGGTTCCAATGTGACTGTATTAAATCTAAATTATTACCATACCCAGACCGTTTGGTATTTTTTTGCATGCCGAAGATTTAAATGTTCAGTATGGCACAGGTAAAAGTATAATTAATGTATTAAATATAAATGAATATTAATTCTGTTTCAAACTGTGATACAGTTGATGTTCAGCTGGTGACTACCAGGATAGGTAATGATTATCAGGTTTGGTGTATGATAGAGCTTTTGTTAAAAGTACGTTAATACTTTCAACACAATTTCAGAAAATTTTCTCTGAGGAAACTAAATGTTTATGCATTTTTTAAAATTTTTAATGGAATGGGATAAACCAGATGGAGAACTCGAAAACAGAGTGAGACCAATGATGAGGAGTTTCTCTGCTGACTTGATGACGGATCAACAGGGAAGGAACAAACAAGACAGAGCAGTAGCCATGGAGTTACATGATGCTACAGCATTAAATAAAACTGGGTGATTATTATTTAATGAACTGTTTCCCTAATATCATTTGCAATCACAAATATTTTCTCCAAAATTATTGAATTTGTTTCCCCTTAGTGTTGGTGCTTTAAGCTTTTGTACTGGCTATTGAATACTAAAGTTCAGAGTGAAAAAATCTTCACAAAAAATGGATTAAGTGTCAGAAATAATTTCTACTGGGTGGATTGGAATATGTATTATCTATTTATTTAATAAAATGGGGGTAATATGGTAGTACATTTTGCTGGAGAATTGGATCATGAAAATTTGCTAAAAGACGAGTTCTTGACCAGAACTGATCATTTATTCCCATCACTGGTGTTTTCTTTGCACGGATTCAATGTTTTGCAATACATTTTGTATTTACTACAGACTTCTAAAAAAATCAGGCATCTTTCCGGGCCTAGAAGACAAGAAAAGTTGACTTTCAAACCTGTTTCTACTAAATCATCTTAAAGCTTTGTCTCAAAGTACTCTCTCCAAGTGCATGCAAATTCTGTTATCAGATATACTACCAGTTCTGAACAAATAAAACCACCACTGGGCAGTAACTAATGAAGAGAATGACTTGATCATCATCTCAGTGCAATGCTCAAGGTTCATACACTAAGGATATTTCTACTTGAAACCCAGTGCTTTTTTCTTTCCATAATAATACTTCTTCATTAAACAATTTAATGAACTATTTTCTATGTATACTAAATTTATTCAAATCTGAGGTCTTCACTGAAGTGTCCTAACCAAAGCTAAGTACAGTATGAATAATAAATTTAATTAAAATTTTTTAAATTTCTAATAATAAATTTGTACTTGTCATCGCTCATATCAATATTGGATGTAAACAAGAGTCTGCCTCCATTCATGTGAGAATGTACTTCTGGTCACTCAAGTTAAAAAAATGTCAAATAACAGATATATTAATGCTATGAAATAATAATATTAATTCACATCTTTTTTTTTTTTTTTTTTACTGTAAACTAACAACAAACTATTGAAAATGACAAATCTTATTTTCACTTTCTGTCTCTTTTATTACAAAGCAATATCTCTGTTTTAAAGTTTTATTACTATACAATTAAATTAAATTGCAGAATTCAGTTTTAACATACCAACAAATAAGAATAACACTTACCTGTCATAGTGAATCATCTTTTGGAAATTCATGGACACTCTTGCCATGATCATGACATATCACAGCCATATATATATATATATATATTAGTAGTAACACATCATGGCTCACATCTCTTGCTTTGTTTGCCTGTAACTAAGACAGGTCATGTACTTGACAAAAATTAGGTTCATTATTTGTATATGATGGCTTCATTTCAGATGCTTAACTTGTGCAGAACAATCTTGTTTGAAAATTCATGTTTAAGATTTTTTCTTTAAAACTGATGTTTATATTGTTCTGGTAAATCTGAGAGATCCTATAAAGTTGTCTTGTCTTGGTATGGTGCAGACAGACATTCTAAAAATTGCATAAATTATTTAATGGAATGCTGGGTGTGAAGACAGCAACAAAGACAGCTGTGTGTGCGTGTATGTGCTCATAACAACAAAGGTGGAACAATTCCATTAGCAAGAGTTAACATGGTGACTCAGTAACTACCTGATGATGCTGATGTAATTTTAAGAATAATAAAACAGGAAATCTCTTGTTTAACATTATACTAATCTACTAAAAGTATTAAAGCCAATGACTTTCTATAGGGTTGATTTAAGGAGAAAGAGGGGGGATCAAAATACAATATACTACATGATTACAGGATAGCAAAATTTTTGAGATTTTCCACAAGTATTATTGGGATTACCTCATACCATTAAATACAATAAAATTGTTTATGAAAACTGCCACAATATAGTGTTTATTAAACATGCATGTGCTTATTAATCTTTGTACTCTTAGTAAGATGTGTGACACACAACTTTTCAGTCTGCAGTTAATTCCTGTCCTGCCTTGAAATGGTCAATAAGTTGGTAAACTTAATGTGGACCAATGACACAAGCTTGTGTTGTACAACCCAGGGTCCTATTAGATTTATATCAGGATTCAGAGCAAAACCTTGGCAACAGAATCTAAAATAGCATGTAAACCTAGAAACAGGCAGTGCAAAATGGCAGAAAGCAGTTTTAACTTTTTGGGGAAGTCTATTAGCAATAATTCAGAACTTTGTCGTTATTCCTGGTATCTCACCTTGGAATGCTTGCTTGTACTTGGAGAGCCACAAGTTAACACCTGAGTCTGGGAGGGAGAGACCACTGCTATGCAAAGTTTTGCCAAGTCCAAGCAAAGACAATAAAAATAAGGTACTTTAGAAAATTCATTGATCAGAAAGATACAAAAATTAAGTTAATAAGTCAACCTTACAGTTGATGAATTTCATTCTTGAGAATTGTTCTCACAAGTATGTACTGCCCAAAACGACTTGCCATTTTCTATGGCATGCTTTCTTAAATGAAAAAACTTGTCACTTGTTACATACAAATTGTAAAACTCAAAAAGAGATACAATGTTGAAAATTGCCTTCAAATAAGTATCACTCTGGAGATCGGTTATCTCAATTTGAAAGCTTTCTAGTTGTGCAAAGATAATAGGGTTTTGATTCTTAAGTTTTAAATCTGACTCTTGATTCAAATTCAAAAGAGTGATTTTGCTGCGGAAACATATTTTTGAACATCAACATTGCATCTTTAAGTAAGTTATTATTTGCCAGCATCTTTCAAAAGTTCTGGCTTTGTTTGGAAACTTTTAATGTGATCATACACTATATGAGCGAGCATAGTAATGCCAAATCAGAGCCAGTTTTCATCGTTAAATAGTTCTAAGAATATTTTCATAGAATCATTTTAAAGTAGCTGCTTTACTCAACCAGCATGATAGGCATTCATATTATCAAATATTGCTTGGAACTGTCCATGATTGAACCCCCAAGCATGATTAAAGCTAATAGTTGAAATTACCTTGTCCATCACGTGTTTCAATTTTAATGTTTTAGGACAGAGTTTCTCTAATAATGCAGTGATTTAAAATAATTTCACAAGATGGTAGTTCCTTTTCAAATCACTCATCAGCAAAGTATTGAATCCATCTTCCTTTCTTGCCATTCAAGAAATATCAGTAGTAACACCACACAACTTACCATAACCATGCAACTTGGATAAGGATTTATTTCCTTTAAAATGAATAAATAGTATTTATTTAATAAAACATCTTTATATATAGTGTTGGTATCAAGTTGTTAGTATAAATTAACTATTAATAATAAATAAAGCTATTTAAAAATAATATAAATGATAAATACTAAAATTTCATCCATTTATTCCTTTCATGTTTTTTTATTACTAACATCTCTTTTGTGATCTGGAATTCTTTGTTAACACTTCGGATGAAGATTGCGAATTGAGCAGAATTCTTTACATCTGTACTCTTATCTAATGCCAGACTAAATGCTTCAAAGTCATTGATCTTCTCTTTTAATGTTTTTTTTTAGGTTGGCAGATACTCGTAAATCTTCAATTCCTCGGGCCACTGTGAACCTGGACATTGAGATATGCAAGTGGCTATTTTATTGTTGTTTGATATTCTGTGACATGTGTAACATGATGCTTTAGTGAGATTTCTTTAACATACAAATTAGAAATTTAATTAACAAATATTTTTAAATAGCTAATTGCAGGCCATTGGTTTCCCACCACTGACCTAGATGCTTTACATGGGATCTTATACTGGAAACATGTTCAATAGCAGAGTGACAAGACCACTTTTCCTCATTACAGTTTGTACCTCTGGGTTGCTTGGCTACAAACCCTAAATGCAGGCATCACTTTTTGAGTGTCTCATTATTTTTTAGCATCCTACAATTTCACTGCTATCTACTAGTGTTTTTGTTTCCAACAAAAAACAAGTTAATTGCCATATTTCTAAAATATCAAATTTTGAGCAATGCTCAACAACTCTCTCAGATTCTGCTGCTAGCAGAGAAGCGTGTCTTAAAATTTCTTTGTTTTCACAAAATTTGCCTTCATTTTGTTTCTTTTTAATCTACAGGGTGTTCCAAAAGTCTTGGGCACATTTTGACAATGAATATCTCGGAAACTATTAAGGATATAAAAACGCATCTGGTAAATTCAGAAAGCTTGTAATCTCAATTTTTACATGGAATGTTCAAAGATGTTCAATGTGAGCACCATTGGTCACACGACACACATCAAGCCTATAGTCCAATTCTTGCCAAACGCGTCCCAGCATTGCATTGTCAATGGTTGAAACAGCTTCTGTTATTCGTGCCTTCAGCTCATCCACGTCTCTGGGAATAGGGGGCACATATACCAATCCTTTCACAAATCCCCACAAAAAGAAATCACATGGTGTGAAATCTGGAGATCTGGGTGGCCAGGACATGAGATCGTGATCATTCTGCCCAGACCTTCCAATCCATCTGTCTGGCAGTTTTATGTTCAGAAACTGTCTAACCCTGAGGCTCCAGTGTGGTGGCGCTCCATCCTGTTGGAAAATGAAGTCACCAGACTCTTTCTCACTCAATTTATCCATTAACTAAAAAATCTGAAAAGATATCTAAAAAAATCTTAATCTAAAAAAATCTTAATAACTGAAAAGAAATAAAAAAATCAATAGCCTTACAAAAAAATTAATGTAATTAGCTTTAAAATGACACAACTTTTATCTTACTACCATTCATAGTTAAATAGATATGGGGACTTCAAATGTGCCCTAGACTTTTGGAACACCCTGTATAACTGCTGGTTGTGGTACCATCACTGTTTGTACTTCTTGGTAAGTTTTCATTTTCGTATATACATATTCAAGAGCCTTTTTTTTTCTGATTTGACAAGAGGCTGTGGTTTTAATCACTACTTTCAGTTTCTGATTTCCCCACATTCTTAGTTTTCGTGCAGTAGCCCTGATTAACCATTCTTTTCTCTCTTTTCACTTGAGCCTGACTGGCTGCACTGGGCTCGCCGTGTTGGTCTGATTCATATGTGAGTTCATCTCACTTCTGGCCAGATGCAATCCAGTCAGTAAACATTAAATACTAATAATAGTAATACTAACAACAATAACTTTTTAAAATGTATTTGCTGCTTTGTGCATCCATCCCCTCGCCTTTATCTCGTGCCCACCCACTTACTCCCTGTGTGTTATTTTATATACAGTGGTAACTGCCAGATCTGGATTTTCTCTCATTACTTATTGTATACAATCCATCCATCCAGGCTGGCTCTTCGCTCTCCTCCCTCATGAAAGAAAGCTCCCAGTAGGGGCTTCCCGCGTCGCCAGCCGGCCCCTTGCCCATGGGGCGAAGGTAAGCGCCAGGTACCACCTCGTGAACATCGCCCCTGATTACGGAAACGGAACGGGAGCAGGTTTCCGTTGCCGCTGAGAGATAACGAAGGGCGGCAGGCGCGCCTACCGTACTTTGGGACAGGTGTCCGAATTTAGTGGTAATACACGACCACGAAAAGAAAAAAAAAAGAGAGCGAGGGAAGTACAGAGATTACTGAAATAGTAACAGGTATTATCAGGCGACATCTGTATCCATGGCCTGACGGCGGGCGACCACAACATGCTCCCCGCCAGACGAGCTACCGGAAGTGACGTTTCGTTGCCATTGGATACACGGATCTTGGCCATGGCGACGAAAGCAAACATGAAATCTTCCAAAAAGGATCGTCCCAAATCATCAGGTAAACTTCTGCTTTTCTTTTTTCAGTGTGAAATTATAGACCACGAGAAATCCCCTGTTTTGAGCTACTTTAGGAATGTGGTAGATTTGTCGGTGGTTGTTGTTGTTGTTGTCCTCCTCCTCTACGGAATATAGAGGTACATAAATGACCTCTCACGTGGACCTTATATCAGCAGCGTGGATCGTCGTCGTCAGTAAGACATCTATCTGTCTGTCTGCTAAAACATATATATATATATATATAGTGGATCGTCGTCGTCAGTAAGACATCTATCTGTCTGTCTGCTAAAACATACCCCACCCATATATCAGCAGTGTGGATCGTCGTCAGTAAGACATCTATCTATCTGCCTGTTGCTAAAACATACCCCACTCATATATCAGCAGTGTGGATCATCGTCAGTAAGACATCTATCTATCTGCCTGTTGCTAAAACATACCCCACTCATATATAAGTAGAAAATCTTAAATTGTATATAAATAATAAACAATTCATGCAATGATTTTTGGAAAAATCTCGGCTGATTTCATTAGAATTAAAGCGTTTCTAGTCAGTGCCTAATATTTATACATCATAATAAAAGTTTAATTGGAAAAAAAAATATCAAGTCATTTAGCAAACTAATAGTTAGGATAGAAGTCTTGCTGTAATGGTGTCTGACCAGGTTTAACGCCACACCTAGTTTTTTTTTTTTTCTATATGTTTCAGATTTTAGAAGCTTGTAGTTCTGTAGGAATATTTGGTGGGGTCTCTTTGTTTCCATGCTGTCTCAATTTGTCTACAGTACATCTGTGATTAACACCGGTAGTGCCAGTCAGTTCAAAGTACCTACATTTCATTATATCTCTCTCTCTCTCTCTCTCTCTCACACACACACACACACACACACACACACACACACACACTCACACACACACACACACACACGCGCCTTTGTAATATGGAATATGCAACTAACTAAGAAAATGAGAGTACTACCCTTTCCAATCCAGTACATTCCTGATGGGTCATCATTTATTTAAATCCTTTTTTTGTTTCAGAAAGAGTCAAAAATAAAAAACGAGAAAGCACCCCAGAAAAGACTGAGACTTCTCAGCATGCTATACTAGAAGATGTTAGTCTGTTTAAAAAAAATGTCATCTGGAATGAAGAAATAGAGAAATTAGCCATTAAAGAAGAGAACTTGCAGAAGGTTTGATATTTTATCTTCCGCAGTGATTACCATATATTACACAAGCACAGTTTTAAAAGTAGGCTTACTAAGTATATAATTTAGTGCCTAACCTTAGACAACTTTGAATTTGAATCAAAATGAAAATAAAATGTGATTTTAATAGATAAACCATTTTAAATATCAAGCAGAATTTCTGGAATGCCTTTTCTCCCAAGATTCATGATCAACTTGCCTTGTCTCATTGTACATACTATCAACAGCAGGGTAGTAAGAGGCAAACAGATCATGCAAAACGTTAACAGTAGTACTTCAAGGGAGATAATTCTTAACAGTACTCTTATAATGGATTATAGTGATTATATCATTGATATGCAACCACTTCTTTATTCTTGTTTGTTTATTTTGTTTTAGTTTGTTTTTCTGGTATTTATGAAAGTTAATGTATGTTGAACTTTATATATGCATATCCACATCTTATTCATATTAAATTTTTTTTCTTCTCACTGACAACATTTTAAATTTTAGCTAAAAGAGCCCAAACCACCTGGTTCAGAGAGAGCAAAGCCTCTGACCACAAGGAATGTCATCGTGAGGAAGGTAAAACCAGTGAATGAGAAAGTGAAAGTCAAACCGTAAGTTTATTGTTAGCTAGTTACATTATTGGAAGCACTGTACCAGAGCTGTGAATCTTTGTCATTGAAGTAGGGAGAGCCATAACCTGGGGTCCTGGGATCATTCAATTTTAGGGTAACTCCCTGGTAGAAAGCCAAAGGGACAGAGTCTCATGAAGGAAAACAATTTTTGATATTTACATTTTTTTCCAAACGAAGGTTAAAGGTCAGAGTGTACCATTTAGATTCATAAGAGTGGCTTTTATTGGTTGCATTTCAATCAGTTGACCAATTACCATACACAGTTTATAAATACCTTTAACTTGGCTTTTCGAATACTTCTGAACTTTTTTTTCTTATTTTGACTATTGAAAAAAACAAAGCAAAACGCATGAGATTTCAAACCTTAAGTGTGAGAGCATGAGAATAAAACAAGAAGCATGTGAATGGACAGATATGCAGTACCTTATGACCTTAGCTGGACCCAGAACATCAACAGACCAGAGATCAAAACTATACTATGATAAGGGAACCATTCTTAATCTGCACTTATTCTGTGGGCTTCAGCAAAAGTAGTCACTTTTTAAAAGATTTTTTTTTAATCTGTGAATTCCCCCCAACTTTTTAATCATAACAAACTGACATCAACAAATGACTGTTGAAGCAAAAAAAAAAAAAAACAATGAAAGCTGAAGCAAAAGACAGACAATCAGAAGGACAACAGCTGCAGATGATTGTTGTTAATGAAAGTAGTACTATTAAATAGGGTTTCAGAAGCATCATTTAGCTTGTCTGCATTATTTACCTTCAAATGTGAAACTCTGCACAGCTCTTCTTTTTTTTTTAAATTAAAGAGAAATATATATATGTAAAATATTATACAGTACATGTTTGCTAAAAAGTGAAGTAATCAACACCTGTAGTAAAATGTTAAAAACTTTATAATATTTGTTTTGTAATAATCATCATTCTTGTTAAAGGATGGCTTTATGAAATGTCTAACTCATATTTTTCATCTGCAGATTCTGATTATTTTTACAGCTTACTATAGTTTTTTGTTTAAGTGTTTATTTGTTAGTAATAATAATAATACATTGTTATTATTGCAGAGTTGTTGTGGCTAAAATTGCTCCACCTGATGCACCTGTAAAATCTGTGGATTACACAGGTGAGAAAAAAATGATAAAACTTGTATTTTTAGTTTGCTTTTGCTAGTAACAAGTATATAATGTATCAACCTCAGCTTAAAAAGCAGAACTATCTCATGACCACATTTTTAACTCTTATTAATACTACAGGCCATAATGACAAATTATTTAAGATTCCAGTACAGTTAGATATCAACAAATTATTGATGAATGTAGTTAATATTGTTACAGGAGTAAATTGTTACAGCATTATTAATTCCTAATTAAATGTACAAATGAGCTATAATTGATTAGCTTATCTATGCATTTAATTAGGAACTATTGGCATTGTAACATCTAGTCTTGCTCAGTTTCTCCCAGTATTAATCAATTTAAGAATTGTATTGATGTACATTTTTTTTCCATTGGGGGGTTTTTGCATAAGCCATTTTGCCTTTCTGACTCCTAATTATAAATTAAATTAAACTAAATAAATTGCTCCTGAATTACAAAACTTCAATGCACAACTTTATTGATGTATGGATTGTAAGGTTTCAAACAGAACAGAAAAATTGAATAATGTTATGAAGAAAAAATTAAGTTAAATAAAAGATCACAGTAGTAAATCAGTGAGTTCATAGTTGTAGAGTTGGAACATACATATGTAGTGATTTATGATGTCTACTACAAAGCTAATTCATGCTGGAAGTGGAAGTAGTGTAAAAAAAAAATAGAAATAGCTTTTAAATTCAATACAGGACAAAAGGGAGAAAAGACTGATGTTTCTGAGAGATTCATGACAGCAGGTACCTCCTGAAATTTTCAAGTCATAACATCAGCATCAAAAGTTTGTTTGTTACAAATCTGATTTTAACAAATAAATACTTTTATTGCATATAATTCTGTATTTATTCAGTTTGCTGGGAGAAAGGTTGTTCAAGACACGAGTCTTGGTATGTTTTATCTTTTTCAGCTTACTATTGATATAGTTTTAATTTAGTGGTCATTTTCTGTAAGCAACATTGAAAATGTCTTCATGAAAGCACAAATGGATCAGGTGCATAGAACTTTTATTCATTTACATGATAGCTCCATCACATCTGCTTGATGTCACACTGAAATGTAATTTCCCTGAGTCATTTATTTAGCTGAATGTATGTGGAAGGCATGAGCAACTGATTCTCATCACCATTTGCCATGTGGGATGTAGCTGCTGTGAAGGCAGTGGAATGTTTTCTTCTTGGATGAGTGAGGTTTAATTGTGGACTGCTGAGGCTGAGAGTCCGAGTTCAATTCTTGGTCTGAACTGTCTCGGTTTGGTAGACCTGCCTTCTTTACCAGCATTTCTTTTCACACCAAAAAATGAAGACTTTCCCAACCAAAGTCAGGGATACTAGACCCTTGTAGTGCAGGATAGGCAACACTTTTTAGCAGTAAACCATGGCATCATGATCCTTTACAAGGGTTATTTCCTTTGTAAGGGCACCACAACAACATCTCTGCCATTTGTACAAGAGGATACAAATATGGTGGTGGCTATATGACTGCTGTATAATTTGGAGATTAATCAAAGAAAACCACCAAACAAGCTAGGATGTACAGACCATTTTGGAGGAGCTGTAGATTCTGTGGCTCCTACTGAAGGAGTGATCTATTTAATAAGAGACTCAGATCATGTCTTCTTAGAAAGGTCTCATTAGTTGTGATCAGAATTACAATTGCCATCTTTAAAGAAAAAGTTTTATTTTTAATGCATTTCAGGATGTCATTTGATAATTTTTTTTTTTAAATAAAGAGAATATAATTTAGCATTTAGCCTTAAATTAATGTGACCTTTAAAGATGGCCACCAGTGACTTTAATAGAGACATCATGCTCACTTTTTTGACATTATATTTTTAAAATTTTACAGTATAACATTCTGAAAATTAACTTATGTAAATTATAGATTACTTCATCAAGTTCTGGTTGTACCTGCATTGTAGCTCACTTGGATTAATAAATAAGATCAATAAACAGTATATATCAGGCTGTCTACCATGTTTGATATTAGTACACATTTGTCAGTTATTACCATTAACAGATTTTAATCCTGGCATGAGGACATTTAACAAGTTTACAAATTTATGAAATGAAATTTGTGGTGATTCCCATTGATTGATAGATATTTTAATTTTTTTTTGTCTTCCATATTTTTATGTCTGAAAATCAATCTCACATGCACACAAATTATTGTTTTAATTTAGACAACCTTCTACTAAAATAATTAGTGTCCATTTTTCTTAGTATTGTCTTCTTAAAATATGTTGTTTGATAAATTCAAGTCCGTCTACTCTATGATTGATGGTAAATACTTATATCTTTGTTGATAAACCAAAATTGAACAGACAGTTGATTGTAGTTACATATCCCACTAGCAGTTTTGTCTGACTCTTCCTAAATTAAATTTCAGGATTTGCAGGCCCTCGTTATGACGAATACGGGAATGTGATTCCATACAGTATTTTAGGGAACTATGAAAATTTCAGGAAGGAGGCACTGAAGAGAGGAGACTTGCTGGTAGGTCATTACTACAGATTTTATTTTTGTATTTTGTATGAAAGAAGAAGATTTTTTTTTTTAAAATCGTAATGTTTTTATGTATGCTTAGTTGTTGTTTTGGTCTGGTTTTAAAATTTGCAGATATAAAGATTACATCAGGGAAACGAGTAATCACCACCCTGCTGGTGTGTCAAATCTCATGTTGATTTTCTTTAAGCACGCAATGCTTAAGTTGCCCAGCTACCATAGGAAGGGTTAAGCACTTGCCTGGTGTTGTTGCACCATCTCTGCTAGGAGGTCTGGAATGTGCCAAAAAATCTATTATATTTCAACATTTTAGTAAGATCATTAGTCATATTTGGAGCAATCCAAGAGGGAGGGGTAACCATGACTATTACACAAGCAATTTGTATTTTAGGAATGTGAGCAAATTACTAAATGAACTTTCTGTATAACCAACTTATCTGTACTGTTTAGGAAAACTCAATAAATTATTAAGATCTGTCTCTTGATTTAATAAGTAAATAAGATTCACTGCTCTTCAATAAGTCTTTTAATAACTCATGCAGTACTTGACTGAAATATTCTCCTTGTCCCTGGTGGTGGTGGTAAAGTAATTCTTTAACTGAACTTTCACCAGCTTTGATGCTTGGTTATAAGTAGCCTATTTATGAGCTTGCATTTTATGTCATCCTTGTACTCATCATTCATAGGGAAAAGATGTCTCTTATTACATTACAACATCTCACTCAATAGGATCTTCAGTTTCTTTTTAGTCATTTGTCATTTCACTCTCACCATCTCTCCTTTCAATGGTGCTGTCATCTTGTGCATTTGCTCTTTCTGTAGTTGAACATTAGGCATCTTTGTCCTAAGTTTTAATCTTACCCATATCTTAGATGATGTCTTTTCATTTTCTAATGGTAGTATATGTGAGTGCAAGCATCACAAGATAAGAATCTTATTGAGATTACATAGATCTTATCAAGATAACATTTTACACAATTCACCATAAGCCTTCATAATGTGGGACACTTTTTAGAAGTTAAAATTTTTAGTGTTTGGTAAATTATTTAAACTTCTTAATGGAAAATTGTCTTCATTTGTCATTCATGAATGTTGCTTGAATGCCATGATGAACGAAGAGCACTTTCACAAATGCAGTTGGACAAAATGGCCAGTAACAACTATTTGAATATTTTGTATGATATCGGAAGTGGTGTCTTGTTCTGTGAAACACTAGGTAAAATGATCATCAGTATACTGACCAAAGACCAGTTTTCATATTATGTCTGGATGCATGCATACATTAACTGACATGTATTACAGTGAAAACAAACCAGCTGTCTGATTTGACTGCAAGTTATATGCATTCTGTTGAGTGGGAGGGAATTGTAAGGTTTAGAACATTTTTCATCTCCTTCCTTTTGACAAACTGTATTCCACTTTCTACAATAATCTTTTGTAACCATTTTGAAATTTTGTATTATATCACCACATTTAAGGCAAAAAAATTACAATAAAGTTGAGGCCTGGTAATTTATTAAGTATATTTATTGAGGATTAGTTAATGGGTTTGAAAAATAGTTCTAAATAGATTTTGGATATGACTTACTGTATATTATACCATACCTACTAACTTCTTTTGAGATTAACCTGTATATTAAAGCTTTCAAGCCTGTATTTCGTGAGCCATATGAATATCAGACTATTCACATGAAACAGTATAACAACTAAACAAAAACTGCACAAAGATGAGATAAAAAGAAATTCATAAGAATATAGAATTTTCTGTGAATGTATTGAGTATTTACTTGTTTTTATGCAATGCAAGTTGAACTGTTACAAAATTTCTCATCAGTTACTAACATGCTTGTCATTGCTATCTTTAGCATTATTATTCATCACATAAAAAGTCTGTGAATACTTCTTTGTTGTAAGCACTGGTTGCTATGCTCTTTCTGAAGTGGGTATGGATTTTTCTGACTCAAGAAAGGCTCTTTCACAGTCTGCATTGCTATGAGTCAGCCTCAGCAAAAAACTTTTGCCATTTTTGGAATCTTGGAATAAGGTTCTGTTCATAGTAATCATTTCAGACCAGATGATATCCAGTTTCTTCTTTTTACCTTTCTTATCCATCAAGGGACAGCAGCATCAGGAAAGATGTAAATCTTTCCAGTCTTCTTTCAGCAGCTCAGCATCAACATGGGGGGACAAATCTTGCAGCTCATTCTTACAACTGAAAATATACACAAATTTAAATATTATAGTATGTCATCATGAGAATAAAAAAACAAAAGTAAATTAGATTAAACTCACTTGGTTCATGGTCCAGTTCTGTCTTTTTGGTGGGTTCAGAACCACCAAATCTGGCAACATTTTTTCAGCAAACAGAAATTTGTCCAGCTGAACAGCAGCAGTAAGAAGGCTCTGACATCATCACTATATTCAGAAATAACCTTTTAATACTTTTTTTCAGATTTATCTATTATCTAGTTATTGAGTATCCAAAGATAGATCATGGTTTTATTGGCTTGATAATGAATGATGATGATGACTGGTCCATTATTCTTATTACTGTCAAATCTAAAGTATTCCTGTCATATCCCTGCAGAGATTAGGTCTTTATCATGTAATGCAGGTAGGCCCTGACAGGCAATTCAACAAAGATGGTCTCAGCATCATGTTGTATCTCCCTGGCTACCAAGTTGATTTTCTGAAAGACCTGTTCTTGGATGTATTTCATGTGGGTGAACTTCACCAAAAACTTGCTAAGTAAATAATCTATTACAGACAAGAGAGTCCAGTCTTTGTTTCAACTGCCTAAACACAAAGTAGAGAATACATATCAAATCAGATATTTCAAATCCACTTCTTTAAAACCAAAATTTAAAGCAATTTCATAATATACTAAATAATTGTCGACTTAAATATTAATAGTTGCTTCAACCAGTTCTAGTAGAAAAGGAAGCAAAAAAGAAAAGGTTTAATGTAACAATTTGTTGAAGTTGTTTAGCATTGGCAGAATGTGCTGCAGGAAGAGAAGAAACAACTTCCTTAATGGGTCATGAAGCCTCTCAATAGGGTTTCACTCTGCATGGTTTTTCAACATCAGGTTGGCTGGCAAAGTAGTTCTTCAAAGCAGGATACTGACTAAGGGTCCTGTTGCACACATCTAGAGAAAGCCATCAAGTTGGCCAATGCTTCACAATTTCATAGTGGACCACATCATTGCAGATTTCATAGCTTTGTAGAGTTTTAAATGAATAAGATATTAACAAATCTAAACAAGAGTAATAATAAGATTATCTAATACAATCTCACCTTAATTATTCCATTTTATTAGCATGTTATTCATTAATATTAACAAACATGTGTCTACAAAACTAAAAGCTTACATGCAGATTATGTTAATAATTCAGTAAGGGGGTACAAGAGTAATTGAGGTATGATATAGAAATCTGGAAGCTGGAGAGTGAATTTGGTGACTCAGTATAGCTACTGTTTGTTATTAAAATCTTGGTTCATCCTTCAATCCACGTCACTACAAAATGTGTTTAAGAATGTTACAAAACTTAAGGTTGAATCAATCACTTGAAAAAGTTTTGCTGTTCCACCATTGAATTTTGAATTGTCAAGGATTCTGGTTTTGGTACATTTTTTTCTCAAAATTTGAACAAGAATAGTCAGTTGTTTCTCTGTGTTCTTGTCAGTGCTCTCATCAATCATCAAAGAGAAAAAGGCCTATCTTGTATCTTTCAACAACTAAGTCTATGCAAGCCTTAGTTAGACTACCTTTAATTATTTAGGTGGTTGTTTTTCCTCTTGCATATGGATTTAGCTGTAGCTTTGCTGCTACTGAACATTTCTCTCACAAGTTCATTAAAATCATCAGCAACTTTATTGGCCACAAATTGGCAGAATGACAACTTTTCCCTTGTCATGCATATTCTTGTGAAAGCTTCTTATAGGTCCATCCTTTTAGTGGACATGGAAAAGTTGCTCTAAGCTGATGATCAGATGGTTCCACTGGTGCTTGTTCAAATTCATATTAGGGATTTTGGGTAGCCAAGGAGAAAGTTGAGTAGAATGACTTGATTCTTCTTCCAGACTATAGTCACCCAATAGGTGTGTCATGTAGTGCCATTTTTTTGAAGAATATCATATCAGATCTCAGAATGCCTGTCAGTAGAATGGTGGGTATACTGTCATTTAGAGATACATTCACCAGACTTAAGATGTCCATTGCAAAAATACCAATTCTGTCTTTCTACCATGCCAGTTGTAACCCATACATTAATACTTCCACCTCCATATTTAATGAAGACATTGAGGTTGAAGGTCTCTGTTAAGTCTTCTCTAAATTCATGTGCAATCTCGAGATGTAAATTTCTGAAACCTGGATTTGTTGAAGAAGAGTATACAACACCACCAATGCTTGAGGATCTTGCCAGACATGAGCTCTGACAAGATTAATTGAGATATTTTATTCTTATTGAACAGAAGAGGATTTCTTTCATGCTACACACACTCTGTTGCTAAGTATGTGGAGTTTACCATCTTTGGTTCATTTCTTTTGCAGCAAGAAACACTGGCAAGTGATGGCACCTTTTGTCATCTTTGTCAGAGAAATGTTCAGATTTTTGTAAATCTGTTGTTACCGACTCCGACTGCACATCAAATGGTCAATAACACTACCTTTGTTAACTGGAGAAATATTGTGGCCTGTTTTCAGCATCTAAAATACAGCCAAATTAATATGGCAGGGCGCTGGATTAATTATCAGTGCCTCTGGGATTATGGGCTATGTTTAGAGTTGCCTATTTACATGGACTTCCCATTGTAAGTAGCTATAAAAACCATTAAAACTGCATTACACAAAGTTAAGTAACTTAGAAAAGAAATAAAATGAATCAGTAAATACATGTCTATATGTACACTTATAATACTAAATTTTTATTTAATTTCTGACTTTGGTTACTATGGAAAATGTTTTATTTAAATGGACTCTAAAGAAATAACTAAATGTTAGTTAAATAAAATAAATAGACAAGTATAAGATGGGACTCAACATTGTTCACTCACAATTGTGCACACACACACACATCCTGCTAATTACAGATGAAGATAAACATAAATTATAGTTACAGCAAAGCAGAAGTGAAGCTATAATGCAGAAGCTTTGTTACTAATATGGTTTCAGCAAGATGTGATTTTACAAACAATAATTTAGAAAGTTTAATCAAATCTGATGTTGAAGTCATGGACTTCAATTGTATAACAGCCTGATTTTTGCTAATGGTATAAGCATCAGGATAAACACATTTCTATACCTACCATTTTAATTTTCTCCTACTCTGTTATCTGCAGCTTTACTAAAATAGACAAATAGAACAAATAAACATGATTCAGTCTCAGTGCTGACACAAAAGCTGGTTACCTTTTATGTTGTGGAAATGTGGTGGCCACAAGAGGAGGCAGTAAAGGAATTTAGCAGGCGCAGTCTTAACTCAATAGATAGAATCTCAGTAATGGAATAGGGAAGTGTTGATCAAATACAAATAGGTATAAGCATGCCATTTATCAGGAATTTTATCCTTCATAGGATCTTCCTCCTACTGACACTGAAAATGTACAACCAGCTTCAATGTCTGTTAAGTCCAGCAAGAAAAAAAGAAAAGTACCTTCCAGTCATCTGAATGCTGAATCAAATGCTCTTCGTAACTGGCAGTTAAAGATGATAGAAAGGAAGCGACAACAGGGTCACATTTCTAGTAAGTTTTTATTCTACTTACAGAAGTTATTGACCTCCTTATTGATCTTAACTGCTAATTACATACTCTCTCAGCAAACATTTTGTAATTTTCTTCCTTCTTTCCAAACCTGTTCCAGCTCAGTTTCCCTGAATGCACACTGGTACTGCTCCAAGTATGTGCCATATTGAGAACCTCCACAGGATCTCTTCACCAAGTTTTTTTGTTTTTCTCTTCTCTCAATGATCATCTGAGACGTACTGTACATACATACTAAGGACATTTAAATAAAATCTGGCAGAAATAGCATTGCCTTAATGGTATCTGGTTTGTTTGAAAGTACTTAGTACTTTAATAGTGAACTCCTTATTTTCACAAGCACCTTATCATTCCATGTTTCAATTTCAACAGAACTGCTACAAAAAGACCCTTGTGACTTGCTGATGAATCTTGGAGATAATTATCGGCAAGTACGGGAGCTTCACTATCTTTTGGATCAAACAATACCAAAAGTGGACTATGGAAAAGGATGTATGTATTTTTTAAATATTTATTTTATTGATCTGTTTTTTTTTTAAATCAGTCCATGTAATAATAGGAGTCTAGTGGCTTATCTTTTGAATCTGTTATGTCTCAACATGAAACACGTTGTAATATTTAGTTGTGTAGAATAAGCAAAGTCTTTTGCCTTACTGATCATGTACACATAACCTGTAGAACTATTGATCTTATGAACTATCCAAGACAAATGAGGGAGAAGAGGGATTAAAAGTACATGTGTTGAGTGAATTTTTCATTGTGTTGGCGTAATCAATGATAAGTACACAAAAGCAGCAAATACATTGAAAAAATATTTTTCAAAGGTGAATGTTATTCCATATGATGAGTCAAGGAAAGAAAGTGAATTTGTTAAACAGTTTATAACTAGATTTAGACAGAAAATCTTGTGCAAGTTTGATAAACTTAATGAACAAAATCCATGACCAGGTTATTGAAAAGTGTAAATCACAGAGCGTGTACAGGATGAATTGAAAGGATCATGCATTAACATTGGACCAGCTGAAAGCTATAGGTGCAACCATAGAAATGAAAAAGTCACAAGCCAAACAAATAGAATCTCCCCAGGGTATAGTGAATTAAGTTAGAACAACAGGTAGTGCAAGTCCTTAGGAACTACAGCAGTAGATGTTAGTGTGCTGAAAATAAGGAATAACACAGGAGACATTTTGTAATGATATGAAGAGTGTACAACCTGCAGCAAAACATGCATTTAATTTCATGTATAGTTTGAGACAGTAAACCATTGTGAAATTAGATGAGTAGGAGCCATAAGATTCAATTGGGAAAGTAAAGAACCAAACACTGGGTAGGCCTAGTGATTGTTGTCCCAAAACCAAACAGAGACTTAAGACATTGTGTCAAAATATGTCAGGCCAATAAAAGCTATAATTCACAAAAGACATCTAATCCAATCTTTAACAAGATTTTATACATGATAATAGTGAAGCATGTAGTAGGCTGGATCTTGAATATGGATGTCACCAAATTTAACTGGACAAGTTATCAAGGGAAATGGCTATGTTTGTGGCATACAAAGATGTATATAGGTATAAGAGACTAATGTTTGGAATTGGTGCAACACCTGAAAAGTATCAGCAAGTATTATCTCAAGTCCTTCATGATTATGAGAGTGTGCAAAACATATCTGATGATATTGTAATGCATGGAAAGAATAAGCAGGAACGTGATTAGAGGTTCAGTAAGGTACTGAGCAAATTGAAAGAAAAGAATATCTCTATAAATGAAGAGAAATGTTATCTGGAATGGACTAGAATTGACTGAATTACTTTCAGAGGTCATGTTATCCAGAAATGGAATAGGACCAAAATCAGAATGAGTCGGTGATTGTAAATGTGAAACGACCAAAAAACATGTTAGAATAAAGAGTTTTATCATACTTTTAAATGTCAATGACAGATCTAACAATGTTGTCAGAGCTGCTGAGAAAACTGATCAAGAAAAACATTTAAATTCTTATGAGCAAAAAGAATAACAGGAGAGTTCTGAAAAAATTGAAAAAATGTTTAGTTAAGGCTTAAAAACTTAGATACTATCAACTTGATGCAACTCAAACTTATTTTATGGGTCTTGATGCTGTTCTTCAAGAATATGGTAGACAGATTAAAGTGATTTTGTCAGAGATATTCATTAATGGAAAAGGAAGCCTTAGCTTTTGTGTGGGCATGTGAACAATTTCATATCATTTTGTATGATGTTGAATTTAATCTTTTCACAAGCCATAAACCAATAGAAATGTCGTATTGGCCAAAATCTAGACTAAATGCTATATTGAGAGATGAGTATTAAAGTTAATGCCATACATATTCAGAATAAGGTTTGCACCTGGATGACAGCAAATGTATTCTCACATTCAGTAGATGTGAGTGAAAATGACCAACAATGCAAATTACAAAGTCAAACAAAAGAGATTTTTTTTTTTTTTGCAAGGGAGGCAACTCCTAAGACCATATCAACATGTGAAGTTGAGTAAATGACAGAATTGAATGCAGAACTACTGGTGGTTATGAAATTCCTGATTGAAGCAAGGTGAAGCAAATTATGTATGAATTATTGTCTAGTTAGAGATTAACTCAGCTCATTCATATTGAATATCTATTGTTGCAGAGAATGGGATTAGTGATTCTTGTTCAAGTTAGAATGAAAGGTATAAAAAAGTACGCTAAATCATGTCATGGTTGTCAATTGTTAGTACAATACCACACCTTGAACCAGCACATCAATGCCTATGCCAGTATGACTGTGGCAAGATTTGGCAGCCGATCTTTAGAGTCCCACTGCCTTTTGGTCATTGTGCAATATTATGAGACTGAAATTACCAAGGACACTTCCAGTGAAAGACTGACAAATGCTTTAGACAATGTTTTCTTCTTTTGGCTTGCCTTTGCCAGATACCTCTTACAGTGGATCTCAGTTTAGTTTCGATATATTTGAGAATTATTTGTGCAAGATTGGCATGAGATAGACAGGCTTCACCCCTGAATTCAGCATCAGAACAGATCTCTGCTGCACAAAATCACACGCCTGCCTTTTACTTATAGAACCACACCAGTTAGCCTCACTGGTGTTTCCCCAGCTGAATTAATGTTCGGTCAGAAATTTCAGGCAAAGTTTGGAAAGCAACAAAATGCATGAAGAAGCAAGAGTTAGGGGCAGGCTCATGAAACATGAATAAACTGAACTGTACATTCATGAAAAACGAGTGAGGCAAAGCGAGCTGGAGAAAAGGGACAATATTTTAGTGAAACAAACACAGCCTGACAAACTCAGTACTTTTCTTCAGGCAAAACTATTTAAATTAGTGGAAAAAACATGAAAATGGTTTTATTGTTGAATCTCCCAAAGGTGTTAGCTACAAGAGAATAACACCCATATGAAGAAATATAGTAAAGTAGCATTGGTGGGAGGAAATGTTGTGAAGAATGTTAATGGACATGTTCAGATTTATAAGATCAGTGTATGGAAGGACATTATTCAAGTGATAAAGATTTTGTGATGATCAAATAAGTGGCATGGTTTTGTAACAGTTTATAATTCAGTGGACAATTTTTTTTGTTATCCCAGGTAGGACAATCTTTTTGAAATGACATTTCAGTTTTAAGGATTCTTATTATTATTAGGGAAATCTTTTTTTAAAAATTGTTTGTTATAGTTAGAAATGTGCTCTCAAGTAAAGGGAAAGATGTAGAGTGTTGATTAGTATTTAATTGTGTAAAGTGAGGGAGATAATTGTTCTAGTCATGTACACAGAGTGTAGACCACTGGTTTCCCACCATTGGCCACCAACAGGACCTCCCAACTCTCAAGCTTATAATAAATACGCATACATATACATATATGTGTGTGTGTGTGTGTAATTATATTTATTTGATTATTATTTATTTTCATTTGTAATTATTTAAAATTAAAAGAAATCTGATGTAAATTCAGGTTAGAAATTTTTATCAATGTCTTGAAACACACAAATGTACACTGAACCACTGATGATGCTCATTAAATCTCACACAAGCAAAATGCTTATTTGAACACATGCAGGGGAGAAATGCTAATTGAAACAAAAAGATATTAGAAAATTTTTAAAAGTAGAACTCTCTCTCTCTCTCTCTCTCTCTCTCTAAATTCAGTAGTTCCGCCCTTTCATGGGTTCAGTTCAGCTCACAAGTATGCTCTTTCTGCCCTTAAATGGGGAGTGCAGAAATCATTCTTGTATGGAAATTCTTGGTGAAAACCAGGCTCATGGAGAAATTATCATACTTTTTAATTCTGTACTCGTATACTGGGGTAAGGAGAGATAGAAATCTGTTGGTCAGTGGAATCACTTCAGCCTCTTGGATACATTTCTGCATTAAAAAGGCAAAAACAATTTTCTTCTGAAGAAACTTTGCAACTCTACTGAGGACACCCTCCCGGAAACCCTTCCCCTACACATGACCATAATTTAGTTTGTGTCGCATGGTTGGGAACCACTGCTGTAGAGTTATTGTGTTTATGAGACATCCAAGATGAAGGATGAGAGGCAAGACACATTAAAATACAAACATGCTGTTGCATGAATTTGTTGTCATGTCGGTTTAATTCAACTAATGAATATATTACAACACTGCAGATAAGAATGTTCATACATGGTATTGTACAGAAGTCTTCAGACAAGTTAAATGATTAAAATATTTGGTGTAACCTTTCTTGTCTCACTCCAATCCTGTTGATATATTTTTCTTTAGTCTGGTCATAAAATTCTGACAGCAAAATACATGGAATCAGAAATGCAACAAGATGAAGAGTGTAGCCATCAACACACATCTTCTAAAACTTTTTTTCCTCTCAGATGTGTTATCGGAGGTGTAATAAAGAAGCAGCAAGAGGAAAACATCTAATTGGTTGTTTTAAGAAGCTGATCAAATCTGATGAACAATATTGAAGAAAGTCAGCAATGAATACCTCAATATTCAGTTAAAACTATTGGTGCATCAGCTAATTCATCAAGAGTTTGAAGATTCTTATTAAGACTCAATTTAGACAAATGTTTTGCTGTAAAAAAAAAAAGCTGTCTTCTAGATAGGAAGCAAACTGAAAACCCTACCCCACAATCCAAAAGGACTAGAAAGCAGAGTGGCCTCAAGAGTCGGCGTTTGTCTCATGAGTATCAGTTAGTTAAGGAGGGATAGGGAGGATCCAATCTTATCTGGGATTGTATCTTAGTTGCTATAGAGTTAATAAATGCTGTGAAGTACAAGCACATTTTAATATGTTAGCCTTCAAGAGTCAGGGTTAATAGGCCACTATTTTTTTTTTTTTTTCAATATTATAGTGATCCCCCCTTCCAAATACAGATACAGTTGTAGGTATTTACAATGCCAAGAAGTGTTTCCGATGTAACTCTTGCCCGCTGAAATGCCCTTCTCAGAGGGTAGAGCTTAGTGTTGTCAAGGCAAAAGCACTGAACATCAATAAAGTATGTGTGGAGAGGAAACCCTGATTATTTCAAGTCTTAACTACAGCAAAATGAAGCTCGCACAAATATAGATCTACGTTACTTTATTAAAGTTCGTTATATTTACTCTGACCATGAATCTTTAAAATTTCGATACCTTAAACTTTTTCGCAGTCCTCATATGTGTATGTGCAAATTTACAGCAGCATTTAATGATTTAAACTAAAGCACTATTAAACAGTCTTGAGATTGATTTTAGTCTGGAAATGGATTTTATTGGAAGGAATCCTGAATATAATGCAATGAATCACTGTTCTAAAATTGCAATACATAATTTTTTTAATAAATACTTTTTTATCTAAATATTTTCTTTTGAATAAAATAATCAATAAAAATACTAGAATTTTAATTTTACATCACAAAGAATTTTGACATTAATAATAGTTGTCATTTTTTTAAATATTAGATCGTGTGGGTAGTGAATTTTGGAGTCAGCAGCATCTTTTTGGTGATGAACTAAAAGGAATTCAGTAAGTATACATTTGGAAGAGCCACCATTCTAACTATTCACTTAACTTTCATCTGAAATTCTAGAATTGTTTTATAAGCTTGAATCTGCTGTCCACTTTATTTACTCAAACAAGTACTCATCAATTTTAAAACACTATATGCCATTTTAATTTTATAATTGGAAAATGCTTTACAAGGGAAGTAACCATGCAATAGAAGAAATGCGTGATTATTTCCCTTGCATTATTATACCGTTTAAAAATTTTTAAATCTAAAGAAACTGGATGGATAGAAGGTTCCCTCAGTTAAAACAGAAGACTGCACTTTATAGTGTCGAGTCTCGCTTCAGAATCAACCAGTGTGAAGTTTAAAGTTTTCTTTCTTTGATATTCTAGTACAGTCAAAGCTCGTTACTATGCCACTCTCGCTACTATGCCACTTTTGCTCGGTCCCGACGGGTGGCATAGTAGCGAGCTTTGACTGAATAGTTGATTCAATATGATATCATAAACAAAACAGTTAATTGTACTCATTTCTGAAGCTCAGTTCAGCAAACAAATTTCTGAGACCACTCTGGTTTGTCTTTGTTTTTTAATATTTTCTTTGTTTTCTCTAATCTGTTGATCAAAACAAACAAGAAGAAATAACTAAATACATTGGACAGAAAGCCACTTGAGGCCCCTGAAGCTAAGAGTTTAGAACAAACCAGCAGTACTTGTGGCTTCTTTGTTAATGAGATGTTTCAAAGTGAAATGACCTGATATGGTGGACAATAATACAGAATGGATGGAGATCTCAGGAATTTTTTAGATATGCTATGAAAGGCATTGCAAAGCAAAAGCTAACCATGAACAATGCCATGTATGAATATATTCACAAATCAGAAGCCTATGAAGAGTAGAGGCAAGAAAAAGTATAATGGGTTCTCAGAGCAGTGGAAGGATGTGATGAATAGGGTGCAGTGGTAAGATAGCTGCCATTGATGAGCTCAAAGGGCATCAAGAAAGATAGAGTGAGAAGGAGGAAGAATGAAAGTACCCATCAGAAGAGGCAGTTCTATGAAAATCATTTAGGTTTGTAGCAGTTTAGTCTTGCAAAATCAAGTGAACTAAACGTTTCTAAAGATTTTGAGCACTTGAAGTATTATGACTGTAGAAGAAATGAGGAGCTGCCATACATAGAGGCATTTCTTTCTTTTCTTTTTATTCAACACTCATGAAGTGAAAGAGTGTGATGCAGAGGTTTACAGCACCACAGGAGCCCTGCATCTCCATCTTCAACTATCGGACGTTTTATCAGGGGTCCCTCCCCTAGACTGATCACCTGCCAGGGCCTGGTTGTAAAGAGCTTGGTCTACCCCACTAGAAAGATTGCTTGCCATAGCTATCAAGTCTTCCCCACCCGCTGCAGATGATCAGGGCTTCTCTTTTTTTGTGCCATATTCTTAGCCTGCTGTGGTCGCTTTCATGGCTGCTGGACCCTCTGTTGGTCTCTTCTGCTCATTCCGCCAAAACCAGTTTTCAGCATCCCCAAACTCACTGAGGGTTTCAGACCCAATGGCTATCCTTGCCTGCTTTAGCCTGCCTGCCGAAGAAGTGGTTTACCAGGGTGAGGCTGCTGTGCATGCTACAGCCTTTTGGAGCCAGCAGGTGAGGGCTTGGTATCAGGTGAGGATCAAAGGTAGGCAGGACTTGACATCACCAGATGCGCTACCCCTCCCTGAACACCCCATAGCTCACTAATCGGGTCAACAGTACCAGCAGTATCTTCTGACTTGTCATCACCCAAATTGCCAGTGGTAAAGTAGTTCTTAGGAAAGGCATAAGCTGGCTCTAGCTCCAGTCTCAAGTGTAACTTCACAAAGGGTGTTTGAGAAACTTGGAGGAGGTTAAGGGTTTTTTTTATGGGAGAATGAGTTTGTTGTATCAGCATAGAATAAAGTAGAGGAAATCTACATTCTGAACAACAGGTATCAATGACAACAGTGAACTTAGTCAGACATCTAATGGAAGGGACCTCTGTTGATAAGCTTCCTTCATGTTCTCCAACACACACACACACACACACACTGGAGGAAAACAAATGCTACAAGTGTGTGGCCACTGGATCTTTAAGGCATATTCTGAGTGACTGTCTAGTTCCTTTGGTAGAGGGGTTGTACACCTGGTATAACAATTGCTCAGCCTTTAAGAATAACAAAATTATTTGATTACTGGAGATAGGAACTTAGAGCTTTCTTCTACATTATGACCTGTAACATAAAAAACAAGTAGTTATCATCTGCTTGTGACCATAATGGTTCTCTTCATTTCATTCCTATTTTTTCTCAAATTATGTAGTTTACCAAATAGAGCACCTGCTGATTATTAGTGGGAAATAATGCTTCAGAAAGAATAGGAAGTTAATCAAACATTATTCTGTTTAGCCATTTATAATTCTGAGTCTGCCAGACAAAATTAAAAAATTTAACAAACTTTAAAAATAAGCTTTTTTGAGCAAAGATTAATTCAATAATATCATTGTTTTTATAAAATGCTTTATTAGGCCCAATATTCTATATCTCTGGGACCATTGTGAATATAATTGTGTTGTAGACTGATTAATAAAATTAATTTTCCATAATAGCTCATTGTAATTATGTTTTGTATTCTGTCTTAAGGAAACTTCAATGGTTGTTCACTGCCACCTTTTATATTATGCCATAATCCTAAACAGACGTCTAAAGATTTTGCATTTACATATAATTTAATTCCACTTGTCTTTTTTTTTTCAAAACTACACCACCAACACAGATTTAAAATAAGCTCTTGTTACCAAGGATATAACAGATCACACCTTTATTTTCAGTGATACGCTTAACTTGACAGAGAAAGGTTGTCCACCGCCTCTTCTACACATCGGTACCCCTCCAGTTATAAAAGAAGAGAAAGGTAATGGAAAGCAATATGTACAAAGTGTCAGTATAAGAAAACACTGATCTCTTGAAAAACAGGAAACCCACATCTTAATCTGTTGCTGTATGTACTCTTAAAAATTTTACAGAAATTTTGATGCATAGACATTGATTACTGAAAACATGGAAAATTCCTGTATTTTTGTAGTTAGACAGTTGCTGGAAGAATTTTTTTTTACTATCTCACTATTTTTTTTTTTTAAAAGAAGCACAACAGAGCAAAAGGCAGAAACTTTTACTACATATAACTACTAGAGATACTCAGATGAAGCTGACTGAAGTGGCATCCCTGTGATGGTACCTGCTGGGTTTCATTTGAATGTCACTTGTATATTAAAATAGCTAACCTAGTCTCTTTTAAATTGCAAATTGTAACTTTCTGATGGAATTTAAAATAGATATGATTAAAACGAAACAAAATTAACAATCTCTACTACACATCAGTAATTATTCTTCAAATTGTATACAATTCTTAACAGAGATTTTAAATTATTTTATAAACTCTTAAATTAATCTATATAATTTCTTATTGCATGAAAGTTAACAATTTTCTTTTTCTAAAAACTAAATATTTAAAAATGTTTGCACTAACAAGTTCTTTGATTAGTTTGTTTCTTTTAATAGCTTTGAAGAAACTGTCTGAAAACTATAGTCTCCTCCTGTAGATTGTTAATAAAAACAGTGTTGCCATTAAGGTAACTGAGTTGCAGGTACTACTTTACATCAGACAATCTGATGTCATGCATGTTACTCATAATATGCAGATGGGATGAAGTGATGCAGAAATCAAAGTTATTCTTTGTTTAGATTAAACAGGGAGGAGTTGTATCATACAATAATTAAAACTATTACAACAAATTCTTTTTTTTTTAATCTGACACTCGTGCATACATGCACAGAGTAGCAGCCATAATTGTGAACTCAGCAATGAAATAGCCTATATATAATCAATTTAAAAGTTCTTACTGTTACAATTACATTAGCATATGACTATTAGAAACATTGCACATGATAAAATGTGTTATTATTATCTATGTTGGAACTTTGATCATCCATGATGTTTTTCATCAAAATATCTTTGTTTTCGTTTTCAGTAGTAAGTTTGCAAAGATGGCTGCTAGAATGTGTTGTTCACTAATGCTGAAAGTTATGGTGTGACTGCTTAGTCTGAGTGACCAAACTAGAAAGAACAGCAAGTATTCATTGTGTGAGCAAAAAAAAGCTGCCCTGTCTGTTGCTTTGTTTTGCCTTACCAGGCCACAGCATGCTGAGATAATACCATTTCTGCTAAATGCCTTGGACCTGAAGTCCTGGGTGCATAATGAACAATTTTCATGTCAGTTCTGACTCTCTCTGTTCTGATGATAAGTGGATGTGCTATAGTGTCTATTAAGAAACTAATCACACCAAATTTTGGCTCTTTAGATCAGGTTTTTTTTAAGTTAGCCAAAAAGCAACAATTATCATTTAGGTCGTCTTTGCTCTTTTTGTCTCTTACATTTTGTCTTAAGATTTTTAATGGTGTTTCATTTCATATGCAATTTTCTTTCCTTTTTTTAAGTTCCAGAAAATAAAGATGTGTTGAGGGATGTAGATGTAATAGCACTATTTAAACCCCCCCTCCCATTTAAGATGGCATTACAAATGTACACCAAGTCTTCTAGTTTTTATGAAAAGTAGCTGCAAACTTGTTGTATGTATATGAAATTTACAAAAGTTCTTAGTGATGTGTATGTATTTAATAACAAATAAAGCTCATCATGTGGTCTGGAAAGACTGTAAAGCCATGAATCTGCATTGCTGAAAGTGTATCATCCAGTGTTTATAAAACAGTTTGTAGAGCAAGTTTAAACATTTGCTATTTTTTTTTCCTCTATGCAGACTATGCTTGCCTTATTACTATGTATTTACTTATTTTGTAGGGAGGTTTGGGAAATCAACTAGATCTTACTGTGCACACAACCCCTGGCATATATCAAAATATTTGAAAACTCGAACACAGCAGTTGAAAGAGTTAATTGAAGAACTTGATCCACATTTCCCTGTAAGTACCTATTTGACATGCTTACATATGCTGTTTTTTTTTTTGTTTGTGCATTGAGGGCAAGTGATGTCGCTGGATGAAGTCTTCTTTTATTCATCATTAATGACTGCAGGGGGGGGAGACCATCTTTGTGATATCTTCATGGCTTTTACCTTTTCATATTTATATATTTAATGTTTATGACACTTATTAGAGAAGGTTTTGCATCTAGTATATACAAATTATTAAGGTAAAGTTTAATTTTACAAATTGTAAAAAACATTCAATGCACAAACCATTGAGTCAATCTCAGAACCTTTCTCCTTTGGGGCCTTTGCAGAAATGCTGCTGAGACTTGGTTGTGGTTAAAGCAGCCATACCTTTAACATTCGCCTATTAACCTGTAGGGAGAATTCAAGCTGTTACACTATTTACATTTGATTTGTGTTTTCATATTAAACTGGCCCTCTAATGTGTTGTTGATTTTGTTTTTTTAAATTGTGTTGAGGTTATGACAATTAAAAACTAATTATTTTAATGCTGTATTTTTATATTTGATTCATGTGGCAAAACATTTTTGAAAGTTCTTACAACTATTATACATACTTGGTTATGTTTTGAAGACTTGGTGAGAAGTAATTTTGCTAGGTTAGATGGTTAAAGAAAAGTTCCTGTTTGATAAGATAATGGCTAACTCTTTGCTGTTGGGTTTTGCTTACTGAATAGGAAACCGAAGGACTGCAGATTGTTGGAATTGGTGAAAAGGAAACTACAGAAATAACATCGTGCAGGAGTCTGAAGGAAACCTCAGATGAAGAAGGCCAGTAAGTTGAATGACTTTTTAAAAACTAACTGGCCAGTAATCCACATTTTGCTGCTATCTTAGTAGTGCACATATGTTGTCAGATAACAGATGTTTCAGAGTCTATATAGAATTTTCTTTGCTTTCTCATAAAACTATTGACACATTTTGTTTGTTTCTACTATTTCACTAGGTCAAGCATTCCAAGTCTTTTACATCTATAGAAAAATAATTTTCAAACATCCTTTCTGGTTTGATATTGAAGACCGCAAAAGTGTAAAAGATGTTACTGATATAGAAGAATCTGCATATAGATATATTTCTTAATCTGGAAATATTTGAGCAGTCAAGCATCCCCTAAATTAATACAGGCAATTTAAAGTTTTGAAGTCTTTAGGCATGACCATAATAAGCAGATTCTCAATCATCCTAGTAAGTTTCTCTTTCTCTAAACAAGCAATAAATATAGGCTATCTTCTTCAGACTGAAGATTCAATTTCTAAAATATATATAGACAACAGTTTGTACAAGATACCTGGAACTTGTGCAGTCTTACATTTAATAATAGGATTAGAAAAAATTAGTTGTATTACTGGCTAGTCACCAAGCTAGAATGCTGCTGTAATATTTCTACCTGTATGTCATGATCATCTGCAACATATCTGCCCTTCTCTGGTAAAGTGTTATGACAGTTTCTTACTCTTTGGTGTATATTTTATGACAGCTTTATATTTGGATGGAGTGTGGTGTATTCTTTATGTATGTACACTATCTAGTGGATTATTATGATAGCTTCTGTCTCTGTATCAAATGTTTTATGTATTATGCTGTAATGCCCTTATTCAATTGATGTGAATTTGAAACCTTAAATTTACTCTTGTCTAACAGAATGTTAGTTTGGGCCATTAACATCTAGTGCCCAGGTCATCCTATTTTCCAGGGTGTTTAATTTAGATCAAAAGGATCTGATAACTCTTATTGACTTATTTTCTATTATAATATGAGAAATTTAATCTAAAACACAAAATGTTAGTATTTCCAAAAGTAGTCTTTTCGTGCTAATGATTTTGTAATTTTTTCCAGTTAATTTCTTTTATTACTTTCTTGTCTGGCAGAAATCCTTTGGACAAATATCCTGATATATATCCAAATCCATTGTGTGGTCCATCACTTCTGTTCAAAGGCCAGCTGGCTGAGTGGACAGGTGATGCCCATAGTTATATTGGACAAATTGCACTGGAGGGCAGAGTTATATTTGAAGCATTTACTGGAGAGAAGGCAAAGTCTTTCTTGGAGGTAGAAAACAATGGGACGACAGCAGTGTACTACAGTTGGAAGGTACAGTAACACACCCATTAATTCCTAACTCTTCTAGGGAAAGCAAACCATAAGGTAGAGATTGATTAGCTGAAGGAAAGTTGTTTCTGATTATAATACAACTGAAATTTGTATGAGCTATTTTTAATCTTCTAAGGAACAATAAGATACTATTGAAGTTTGAATTCTCATATCAAACAGCTAAGTTTCACTAAGCTACCAGTGTTCACTGGGTTCAACCTCTGGTGCCACTCTTTACTGTGGTTCACCCAGATGCTACTCTACATCTTACTCATAGCTATATTTCACTCAGATATTGTTTCTTAGCTGGGTTATCCAGATCCTATTGTTTAGTCCAGTGTTTCCCAACCTTTTATCAACCATGCACCCCTTCTCTCACCAGAAATGACTGAATCACCCCCACCCACCCACACCGAACAAGAGATGGATATTTTGTCGAAAAATTTTATTAACACACTGATATATGTAGCGTTTTGAGGATAACTGCTTAGAACTTAATTCAATGAGAGCCCTGATGACACCCAACTAGAAACGTTATATGTGGTTCCAGTTTAGTCAGCTTCAGTCGTAGGTCACCCCGATCACAAATGTCCAACCTATTTCGCTTCTTGGTCAAAATGTCCACAATGGCTCTGAATCCACATTCTACTAAATAGGATGTTGGAAAAGGAAGCAGCATCTTTCTTGCGACTTTTGACATCTCTGGATAGTTCTCAGAAGCTTTGTCAGTCAACCACATCATTAGTTTCTTTGTTTTATGAACAACTTCCATAGAGTCATTGTGCTACATTTCTGCCAGTTCATCTCAGTAACACCTATCAATGTCATCAAGATGACAGAGAAATGGTTGTGTCAACCAGTCCAGAAACTCCATCATTTGCAAATCTGCAAACCAGGCCTTGAATTCAATGATCAGTAAGGCAACATGGTCACACATTATTGTCAAAACACTGTTGCTGATCGGACAGTGCAGCAAATGGCTGAAACTGGTGAAATTCTTCCTGCCCAGATCTCCTCGCCACAGCTCTAACTTGGACACAAAGCCAAAATTCTTGCACTTTGACTCAGTGATGGTCTTTTTGGCACCTTGAAGATTGCAGGTCAAAGTATTCAGTTTGTCAAAAATGTCCATGAGATAAAGAGTCATAGCCATTGCATCTTCACCACGCAATGATTCAATAATTTCGAGATCCCCGCAAAACTCAAAAATGGCATCATAAAGATTGACAAATCGCTCCAGGCATGGTCCTTTTGAAAGCCAGCATACTTGAGTGTGGGCAAGCAACCTTACAAACTGCTCTTCTGCATCTTTGCAGAACATTTTGAAAAGTCTTTCAGTTTTTGGGTTGGCTTTAATGTGGTTGATTACTTTGATGATCGCCGTCATAATCACACTGAGCTCAGGGGAGAGACTTTTGGCGATGAGATGCTCGCAATGTTTGATGCAGTGCACAGAGATCAAAGCAGGGTTGTCTCTCTTCAGTAACTGGAGGAATCTATTCCTCTTTCCCCGGTGCTCCATCAGCAGCACATGAGACTATGTTAGCAATGGGAATGTCATGGTCATTAAAAAACTTCATGAACAGCTGGTATATGTCCTGTGCAGTTGTAGTTGTCTCAAATGACTGACAGAATAGCATCTCTTTGCTGAACTCAGCTGCCTCTATGTAACAAGTGTAGGCGAGAAGAATACTCTGACTGTTCCTCACCATTGACTCATCCAACTGAATGGTAAATGGCCTTTGTCAAAGTTTACAAATGAGTTGATCCACCACATCTGAGGCCATCTCATCGATTCTGTACTGGACGGTGTTGTTGCTAAGAGGTATAATCAACACAGGATCATCCAATCTTTGCAGTGCAGATTTTGTGAATACACACAGTGCGGGTATGATTAAATCCTTGCCAATTGTTTGAGCATTTCCACACTTAGTGATGAGAAATGACATTTCATAGCCAGCGACCAGTCCTGTATTTTGCATGGATGTCTGTGACTTAAACATTGAGAGTATGGTCTTCTGAGCCTGCATCTTGTTCTCATGATCGGCCTTTATGTCCCGGAAATATGACAGGTCTCTTTATCAGCGTGCTCCCCATGTTTGGATCACAAATGTACTTCCAGTTTTGCTGGTTTCATGGAATCATTGCATAAAGTCTGATCACAATGTAAACACAGCAGCAGTCTCTCATCAGGTGGAAAGGTGATAAAGCCATACTTCAGATATTCAACTGAGTACTTATGTACTTCTTAGTTGAGCTGGCCATAATATAGGTATACCACTCAGTTCGCTCATGTGCATCTGTACTGTCCCATGAAGTCCTTATCCAGCGTTTCTACCAGTGGTGCTAGCCAATGGGAGTGCGGCCCAACCACACCAGTCCCATTTGTAACAGTCCAAGATGCGGCTCCTGGCCTTTTGCCACCAGGCCCATTGTCCAGAGTGGTGGGATGACTTCCAGCCTCTGGCCACCGTTGGCAGTGCATATTGTTTTGGTGGCAGAGCAACATGCTGCTGTCTGGGGCCGACGATGCCAGGGTAAGCTGACCCAGAGGGACTATGACATAATCAGGCGATTGATGACTACACCACCATGCCTGTGAGTGGGCTGACTTGCCATAGGCAAGAATTCATGGTTGTTGCAATGCTATTGTGGAGTACTATTTTCAGTGCATATTTGAAGTTGAACAGCGTTTTTGGTAGGCATGCATCTCCGCCTTTACAGAAGCAGGCAGCATACTCACATTTGTAATAACAACAATAATAATACCTGATGTATACGAAATCAGGCCTGAAAGGGCCTCTCCAAGCAACATAAGCATTGCATTTTTATACCTTTGGCCCTCACTTCACCCTCAAAGAGAGGCATGAACCCAGTAAATTTTGTTCACCCCTATTTTACCTCCGAAGCACTGTGGACCCCTTGGAATTTGCAATTCACCCTTGGGGGTCCACTTTGACCACAGTTAGGGAACACTGGTTTAGAGCCATCTTTCTCAACCAGTTAGCCATGATGCTGATCAAGGTGTGCTGTGTATTTCTACTTTTCATGAGATTGAACTTTATTTTATTGGTTAGATTTGTGCTTTCAAAAATAAGAATTTTCAAATCTCTGGCAGTCTCAATGATAATATTAATTATTATCATTATTTTTATTTGAATGAGGTTTACAAACACGAAAGGGAGACCAATTTTCATTAGTGGAAAAGGCACCAAAAACGTTGATCCCATTGCAAATATTGTACACATTAGTGACATTCACATTTTTATGCTGTTCGGAAAACAGCCTCTTTATTACTAGTACTGGAAGTTCAGTCAGTTTGAATTACTGCATAGTACCCTGACAGCCTCGTTCTTGTTGATCCATGTGCTATTTGTACAAATTGTATCACTAGAAGTTCTTTAATCATTTTCTCAATACCCATCAAATGGATCGATTTATTACAAACAAAAGGAAATCGGACAGTGAATCGACTGATAAAGCTGAGGGTTCTCAAAACAAACACGTCAAAATGGGAAACAGCCAATATCACGAAATTTATATTAAATATGGATTTTCTTCAGCTGGTGACCATTCACATCCATTACCTGAATGTGTTGTGTATTGTAGAGACTTCCAAATGAAGTCATGGTAACCAAGTGAGCTAAAGTGGCATCTAGAAACTAAACATCCATCTCTAGTTGAGAAAGTACATGAATTGTTTTGAGCTCTTGCTAGAAGGTAACTTAAAGCAAACAAATCTTATGACCATGACCAGGAGTGTGAAGGCTCATCGCAAAAGCAAAGAAACCACATACCATTGCAGAATCCTTAATTCTTCCAGTATGCAAAGAAATTTTTAAGATCATGTTACAAAATGATGCTGCAGAATAAATTAGTAAAGTTCCACTTTCAAATGATGCAGAGTTGCTGAACTTGTTTCTGTCATTAGATTTGTAGATGCAGACCATATAAAAGAGCACCTTTTCTTTTGCAAAGAGTTACATGAGAGGACTACAGATGAAGAGATATTCAATGCAGTGAATAGTTAGTTACATGGAGGGAGAAAATGGTCAAGATTCTCTTCAGTGGTCAAATTGTATTGGAGTACTGATGAAACAGTATCTGTAGTAGGAAAACTAAAGGGGTTCGTAACTAAGGTTAGTTCTGTTCTATGTTCAGAAATGGGATCATAGTACAAATCTTTATTGTTATACAGAAATTTTATGGCTGTCAGGAGGGAAGGTACTTACAAGAGTGTATGAAATGCGTCAAAAATTAAAAGTTTTTTTCACACAAGTCATTGTGTTTTTTTAAATTTCTGTGAGCCAAATATTGATGTGAAAAATTTGCATATCTTGCTGACATATTTGGCTTAGGTAGAGATTAAAATATCCTCACCCTCTCTGATAAGCTGAATACCTTTAAAGCTAAGTTATGTTTGTGGAGAAGAAGACTGAGAAGTTGTCATTTGGATATGTTTTCCAATGTTGCACTGATAAATCCAGCAGTCATAGTGAAAGAAGTTATTGAACAGCATCTAGTATTGTTTCAGGAATCCTTGAAACATTATTTTCCATCACTAGAAGTCAGTAGTTTTAACTGGACCAGAAATCCATTTTCAGAAGTATACATGTGAAAGTGATGAAAGGTTAGGAATACAAGAACAGACAGAATTGGCAGAAATAAGTATGGACAGAAACTTTAAAATGAAATTTTCTAAAATGATATTGGGGAAGTTCTGATTGCTTGTGGAGAGGCAATAAAAGTTTTACAACCCTTTCATTCGACATACCTGTGTAGGTTAGCATTTTCAACATTAACTGTCATAAAGAACAAAGGGGAACATTTGAGATCAGTCGATCATGAGCTTCAAGTAGCCATAAGCACTATTGAGCATCTGTGCGAAGCAAAGCAGGTGCAAATATGCCACTAATTATAATGAATAATACATGTATAATTTAAGTAAATGTTTCTATTGCTATATCTTTTGATGTGTCTTAAAATTATGAGTTATATTTAGTGTGCTGTTGGGCCACTGGTTTAGAGGGTCCTCTGAAACTCAACCAAGTACTGCTTTTTAGTGCATTCTATCTCGAATTTGCTGTTTATTGGATCTTGATGCATACACTACTATTTAGCTGTATCTTATATAGATATAACAGTTTAGCTGCAACTCCCCAGCTATTATTTTTTAGTATGTTCTCTCACAGAATCTACTGTTAGTTACATATTTCCAAAGTATTACTGTTTAGTGCATTTCTATTTAGATACTACTGTTTAGCTATCTCTTACCCATGTTCTGCTGTTTTGTGTGTTTTTACTTTTATGTATGTTTAGTTACATCTTATCCAGATACTGCTGTTTAGGTGGTTTCACTAAGATGCTGTGGTTTAGCTGATTCTTATACAAGTATTGCTGTTTAGTTGGGTCTCACCAAACAGTATGGCTTGGGTAAGAACCAGCTAAGCAGTAATATCTTAATAAGAACCCACTAAGTGGATTCTCAAGCAGCTAAGCACTACTGTTTGGTGAGTAATCACTTGGGTATTACTGTTTAATGGATTCACACTTACACTACTGTTTAGCTGCATGTCAGCCAGATACTGTTGTTCCGTTTATTTAGCTGGGTCTTCACTTCCATACTTGTTTTGTGTGTGAGTGCTCTATTTTTCTGCATTCCTACCAAGTGCTACTCTTCATCTGGATTCCACCTGGGTGCTACTGTTCTGCTGGGTTCCTTCCAGATCCTACTATTCTGTTGTGTTCTACTTGGTCATTGCTGTTTAACTAGATCTCACATGGATATTATTATTGATTATAGCCACAGATGTCTGCAGGGTTTCTTCCCCAGGAGGAGGAGAGGAAAATGGCAAGAATTATCCACAGTATAAATTACAGGGAGATGAAAATTGACAAAATAATATCAAGTGTAGGGAATGTGCCCAGTAATGAAAGCATACTAACATCAAAAAATAAAGTTATTAATTTGTTGGTTTTTTTCCTATCAAAGGAATTTCATTTTGAACAATAATTTTTTTACTTAGAAATATTCCGTGTTTCACTTAGAATATTTTAAAATTTAATTAATTTTTTTGATGTTAGTAGGCTTCCTTTTCTATTGTGCTACTGATCAGAGCTCACAATAACAAAACAAAAAGGAAACCACATTTCTATTTAATACAATTTGTAAATCTCTCTGGTAACACTTTGTATGATAAGCCCAGACAAACAATCATCTGCCATTGTTGACCTCAGCCATGTTTTCACCTTTCTGCTGAGCGGGGTGTTTTTGCTGGTAATGTTAGAGCATATGAATTTCTTGATAGACCAGTGTATTCTAAACACTTGATAAGTCCACTTTTTAAATTTGCTAACACATTGTTCTTCCTCTTATGGACCACATCTCAAACCAGATGATAGCTTCAGCTTCCATGTTTTCAATTTCGTACACTTCATTTATTTTTACAATTTGGTTTTTGAAATTCTTCACATCCAATGGTAATAAATTTTTTTACAACATGAAAAGCAAAACAGATAGAAATTTTGTTTATTTTCTACAGCAAACTGACTCTCTATTGATAAAATGATAGTCTAAATATGGTATAAACAATGGTTGATGAAAATATTCCTCCACAATTGAGCTACCAACATTGTCTACTGTCTGCATTGTCTTGGAACAGATAATTCAGTATTCAACTTCAACAACTGCTGAACTTAAGCAAAAAGTTTGTTGAATTGTTCTTTTGCTTTTTGTCACTGTTCACAAAACACATGTATAAGCTCCTGAACATGATCGTACATTTTATATTGCCAAATAGCTAGAAATTAGAGTCAGACAAAAAATAAACGTCATTATGCTTGAAGTGGATTCTAATTGATGTGCATCTTGTTGTGTTTACTTGAAGCTGTAGTAGCCAGTATGTTTAACTGATCAGAAATGCATTTAAAGTTGTTGGAAAAAATTCTTCTACTTGGTTTTTGCAGTTGAATGTGTTTAAAATAGTAGTGGCACAGATGGGAAGAAACGTTTCTTTTGTCTCATGGAAAAATTTTATGATAGCTTTGATTGAACCAACTGTTTTGCATATCTCATGTACACAAGTCATTCACAACCAGATTGAGTTTATGAGCAGCACAGTGGACAAACAGCTTTTGAATACTTACATTTTGTTGTAGCTTGCACACTTCTTTCCTTTCCCACAGAGCACTTATCGTATTCTTGGCCATGTAATTTTTCTAAATTCAAACCAAACTCTGTACACTGTTCAATGAAGTATTGGCAATGGAAGTAGCATCAAGTTCATACAGTCTTGCAAATCCAAGAAATTCTTCTCTGATAATATTTTCAGTGGTCGACAAAACACACCCAAGTGACAATTGCTCCTTTCCAGATATGTCAACACTTTCATCAGCATTTATTGAAAATCCAGTGGAATCTTTTGCTGAAGAAACTATTTCTTCCCTGATGGTTTCTTTGCAGAGACTGATTAGTTCATTTTCTTCATGGACAGATGTATAGCGAGCATTAGCTGAAACATTATTTCATATGGTTTCATTGATTCAATATGAAAACTAAATGGGCTTTTAACTTTTCCAGTTTTGCTTCCTTGACCACATAAAGCAATGTCATGTGTACAACAAAATAGAATGGTTGATAATGTTTGATATAATACTTTCCGATTCTGTTCAATATCCCACTTCAAAGCACTGTCCAGTTGACACACAATGTTTATTTCTGTTTTTTATTTTTTACCTGATGGCCAAAATGTTAGTTGCATCCACCTGCATATATCTGTACAACTGGTAAGAATATGACTTCTTGCAATTTCATGAAAATTCTTATACCTTGCAAAAGGTGCTGTGGTGAAGGCTCCTCGTCTTCCATGATGAATTGGCTGTGGAAAAATTGTGCAATATTTAGAAATTGCTTTTGAAATCATAATTATCAAGAGACGAGTCACTTTTTTCAGGTAGAATGTGTTTAAGATTATCTCTTAACTTTATAGGTGAATTAACATGCAATCCATTATTATTAGAATTAGAATTATTATCATAATGATTGAATTGATCAAGCTTTATTTGTAAGTTCTTGCTTACTTCTGTTTATTTCTCTGGTGTTTCTAATTTCCACTTTGCTAAAAACTTTCTGATGTCCATTTTCGAAAAATGAGTATTAACAAAATGTCTAAAACAAATACAAATGTAAATCGCACTTGGCTATGGATGGGGATTTTTTTGACAGTTTTTATAGCCTAGTAGGATCTGAAAGTGGCTCCTATCACTTGATTTCTCAATTAACCTATCAGCTTGCTTCTCAAAACTATACAGAGAGACAAATGATTTAGCTATTTACTTTGACATACCCACATTCTGCCATTGATTTGTTGTATTTTTCTATATTGCTACTCTCTTCCTGACATTTGAACATTCGGCCTTTGGCTGGGTGCAGTAACACCAGTGAACATGGTGAATTGGGCAAAATATAATGTCGTCGTCATACTACCACCATCAACTTTCTGGGGTGGAGCAGCTCCCCCCCCCCTCTCTCTCTCTCTCTCTCCTCTCTCTCTCTCTCTCTCTCTCTCTCTCTCTTGTGGAAGTTCATAATTACAGCTTTTTTTGCTTTACTATATCTTTAAAATTTGGAAGAACTTTGTCATCTGATAATTAAGAAAACTTTCAAAGATCATTGCTGCAAAAAATGTGTTATGCTGTTTTATTTTAGTAGAATTAGGCTAAAAGTTGATCACAAAAGTTCATGACTCAAATTTTTTATGCTATTGGTGATGGTATTCACATTTATCAGTTAGAATTTTCTATTATTGCATCATAGGATCGTGGCAAAGAGGGGCTAGTTTCAGATTCCATTAACTGTTTCTTTCTTAGCTTATAGTTCCTAGGTTTTTGTTTTGGTTTTTTTTTTTTTTTCAGTTTTGAATAACATTGAAATTAGTGTTTATTTCTACCATTAGTTTAGAGTACAGACAGTGGATGTCTGTTTCTGTTCACACACACAAACAAAAGAAACTATCTCACTTATACAAAGTTTGCAGTACAGAAAGATTAAGGTGTCTCATTAGGGGAGGGTGATGGAAAGTGGTCTCGGTGCTCTAGGAAGGACATACAAACATTGTTACAAGAAGAAACTTGATGTAGATTTAGCTATCGACCTTCCCTAATCTGTGCCACTACTCTGTTCACATAAAAAAACATCCATTTAGCTTTAATTACATTTAAAAATATTTTACAGTAAAGTTTGTCTTCCTTTTATGCTCATTAAAATTATGGGATAAAATTTCTTTTTTTATGTGCTTTGCCAACTGTTTCGACTTATGATTGTGATTATATACTTTAAAAGTTGTCACACTTTGGATATCAGTGAAGATGACTGGGATTTTTTATTCCTTAGAAACTGTTTTTTGTGTTTTGATACAGATGACATAAAATTCTATTTTTCAGAAACTGCCAAAAGACAATCCATTTGAAATCATTCATGCACCTGTGCAACGTTTTTATTTTAATGACAGCAGTGGTAAGTGTGGAATTAACCTTAGTTTAACAGTGTTTAGCTGTGGATATGATGCAAGGTAATGTTGCATTGTAAACAGGTTGGAAATCTATATGCAAACATACAGCATCTGGAAACAAAAGAAAGCCAATAATTTCTGGTGAGCCAGTCATTCCAATATTTGTACTGCATTTAGATGTGCATAGTTTGAACTGATGTCCATTTTATGGAGACTATTTGCTAAAGGTAAAGTTTTCATAAATAGTTTAAACAAACCTGTCAAGTTTCAGGGCTCAGTTACTTGCATGCCAAACTTGCCATTGTGGGTTCTTAATCACATTATGTAGTGTGTATTAGGTTGTTACATTGTCGGTTTTCATAACGCAACAATGAGACTTCATATCATTGCTGAACACGAAGTTAATTAATCAGAGTAAGTTCCATTACAATCAATACACTTCTGCCAACAAGTTCCAATCGCATTTATACCATTTTCAAAAAAATTTGGATTTCTGGAATCAATAAACTGTTGGAAGGCAGTTTAAATTGCTGCCTGATTGGAGAAGGATTTCATATGGAGACAGCTGTCGAGGTGTTTGTAAAGGTGGTAGTCTGTGGGGAAAAAGGTCTGGTGAATAGGTTGGGTGAGGGAGAACTTCGTACCCCAACGTGTTCAGTTTCTGACGAGTCACTTTTGCAACATGAGGACGAGCATTGTCAATGACAGGATCTGGCCTCCGGCTGTCGTTGGGAGAGTTTCTGACGAACAATGTTTAATTCATGGCAGTAACTTTCAGCTGTGATGGTTTTTGTTTCTTATGAAAAGTGAAGAGCTGATCTCCAATCCACAATTTTGTTGTTGTTCATTCAACTCGTGGGGCACCCACTTGTCCAGCCTTTCCACCTTTCCAATTGCATCAAGATGCGGGAAACAGTTGCAGTGCTTACGTCAATCTCTCCAGCAATTTCTCTGTTTTTCTTGGATCAGCTTCAATTGAGGCTTTCAGATGGTCGTCATCACAGCTGGAAGGACATCCAACACCTTCCTTATCTTCAAAGATCACATCTCCTGATGGAAACTTTGCAAACCATTGTTGTACTGTGTGCTCATTTGCTGTCCTCTTGCCCCATGCTTGCTTAATGTTATGAGTTGCCTCACTCACTTTGTGGCCTGGTTTTAACTCGTGAAGCAAAATGGCATGAAAAAGTTTTCTATCCATGCTTCACTCAGAACCCTGAAACTAATATCCATTTTATGATTTTTAAAAAAGGTAGGTTTTGCATAATGTATGCCAAAGCACACGCTACAAAATGATATATAACTTATCTACATACACCTTGACAAGTCATGCAAAAAATGCACCCAAAATTAACATAATATAGAAACCGATAAAATTTTTGTAATGACCTAATATTTTAACAGTTAAGACCAGGTAAAGCAGTGGATGCTACACATTTAAATTGTTTTAAAAAATTTCTTTTATGTCTATTTTAAAGCAAAAGGGGCTATTTATAGATTTTAAAACTTTCTGCCTCTCTAATTAGGCATGCCTATGTTAATACTCCTTATACTTAATGATGACACCAAATTAACCCTGAATTCTGCTGCTTTACTATCTAATATGCCCAGAACTTTATTTTTCTTCCAAAAAATGCACCAACTCTCAGATCTCTCCCTATCTCATTACAACATCACACTATATCCCAGTCTGTAGACTGTTTTTGACAAGTGCCTAAACTTACAACATTGTTTATTTGTAGATATATTAAACTGCTTTTTATATTTTTATGCTTAAATTTGGAAAACTGATTCATGTCACACTATTGTCTTCATCAGTTTACATCTAAGTATTATTGTATGGACATCACTAGTCCCATTACTACATATGAAATTCTTACCAAAGAAATTTACTAAAGTGTTATACAGGGGAGGAAATTAAAATACATTTGTATGGACATTAGCCAAAATGGATACTTATTTGGAATTATAGAAAAACAAATCAGGGTGATATTCATGCATACACTATTTAGAGTTTTCCAGCAAATGACTTGTCGTATAATAATTTATGATTTTAAAATTTCAGCAGTTAAGTTTAGCAATTGTCATAAATAAATCTAAGGAAAGAAACTACAAACGAAAACAAAAACAGTAAAGTGTTATCATGTAATTATGGTAATAAATTTAGTGGAAATCAGTGAGTTTTTGTTCTGTAAACTTATCATTAATTTTATTTCTTATTAGTTTCTATAGACAATGGACAACAGTGTATGTGCATAATGACTGTGGTTTGATGCCCAGACAAAACATCTGTCCGTCTCTGCAGCTGAATTAATATTGTCTAGTAAAATGGCAACAGCAAGTAGAATTAATCTGTGATCTCTGCTACTAAAACATTTTTCGAATTTATTCAATTAACTGCTTTGTTTTTGTGCAACTTGTTAGCTTCCATTTTGATGTTTATACTATTGTAAAATAGTAATTTTCTCATTCATCTTCACTTTTGTGGCCTACACAACTTTCTTCCCATTGAAATTTGCTTTCAATCCACAAAATATAAAATCACATTTCTGACATTTTTATCCATTCTTAGTTGAGCTTCACCAAGACATCAAATATACAAGCTCATGAAATGATTTCAAGTTCTTTTTCTTAGTTTATGGCCACAAAAATGTTGTTTTGTTTTTTTTTTAAAAAAACAAGATTACAAATTTGACACATTATCTCTCTGCATAGAATTGCAACTTGTTTTGACTTTGTCTGTATTACAGGTGTCATACTACCTGGAGGATCTATAGATTTCCCATTTATTTTCAAATCTCCAAATCATGGAGTGTTCTGGGAACAGTTGAAGTTCGAGACTCGCCCTGTGCTCTGTGGTGGTGCAGATCTTGTGGTTACACTCCGTGGTGTAGCTGTACAGGAGGATGAACACAAAGATAACAGGGAGGAGCTGGAGGTGAGATAGGAACAATAAACCTTTTGTTTTGTTTGTTTTTTTTTAATAGCTCAAAAGTTTCTCAGAGTTGTCAACAGGTTACATTGTGGATGGATATTTTTTTCAAATATTATAGTTTATTTTGTTAACCATTATATAAAGGTATTGATTTGAGATGAGTTCAGCTATTGAAAGAAACTTTATTTCCCTTGAAAACCATGACAGTGAGAGAGGTTTGTTTTTTTTCTATTAAAAAAGAAAACATATATACTCCAGTTCTCTTTGCAAAATAATAGACATTTTTGTAGCAGACTGCTGTAGCTATTTATTTAGTTATTATATTTAAAATTCTTCGGTTTATAGAGCATTTAATACAGTTGCTGAAAAATAATAACATTTCTGTATTTTTATTGAGCTTTTTTTTTATTATTTTTAACTTATTTCATACTCTAAAATTTTTTGATGAAGTTCTGCTACTTGGATGATTTCCAAGACAATTTAAAACCAGAAGATGAACAAACTAGATGATTCAGGTATAAACTACTCTTATGAGTCACACTGAGTGATAGAAGAAGCAAAGGATGTAGAAGTTATAACAGATTACACCTTAAAAAATTCAAAGGCAGTGTGAATGGCTTATGTCTCAAAGCCATTTTTGTCTTTGGTATGATAAAATGGTATTATGAATGTTAAACCATCATCATTTCTGGTTCCCTCATACAAATCATTAGTTGGACTATTTATTTCAAGCTTGGAGCTTATGTTATGTTAAGGATGTTGGTATCAAGAAATGGTTTAAAGAATATTCAGTAATAATAAACGTAATCTGTCATGAAGAAAGGCTGAAGAGGTTTCATTTACCTGGATTGGCTTAGAGGTGTTTCTATCAATATATGGTTGAAGTTTTACAGTCTTTTATGACAAAGAATACACTGATAGGTTCTTTGTGGTGCATCACATCACTAAATATATGATCCTTAAGAAACATTGTATTTTTTTTAAATAATCATGCATTATCTGCCTAAAATATTTTAGTATACCAGGTTGTGATGCAAAAAGTGTAAGTCTCAAGACCCTCTCTTTTTTTGGCTAAAGCAGGTTTATATCTATTTTAATAATTTCTTGCTCTTCTCATTGTCTATTGCTGCTATCTATCTGGAAATAAAAGCAAATTTATCTCTCTTGATTTGCTTTTTATCAGAAATAATTTCCAACCATTCAGCTAAAAAGTGGCTATACAGAGGCTTGGCAAGTAAATAGACACAAGAGTTTTAAAGAACATTGGCTGTATATTTTGGAACCATACATAGCACTGGCAGAATATGAGTGAGGTTGATACTTTATGGTGCAACCCTTTGGATTATAAAAGGCAGCAACATGCTAACACATTGTGTGGATGAGATCAGAACATTCTTTGAATAAAATCTGTATTGAGGAACTTCAGGAAGTATGTTTATGAAGACCTTTTTGTAGGGATTGGTTGAGAATAGCTCGTGTGTGCTCTCTGGGGCTCATGTTTTTAGTCTTGGCAAAGGGGCAATGCCCTGACTTCTCTTTCGTCTTGCATTCTAAGAGCAATGCGAGCATGGACACCATCTGCCATTAAAATACTCCCCTCTTTAGACAGGTGACCACTGACATGAACAGGCAAAGACTGTTCCAGAGAATATGATGTGTTGGGTAAAAATTGTAGTTTCTTCGTAGATCTCCATCTTTGACCATCCAGTAGCCCAGACTGCACCTCACATCATTTTTTGCAGTTTTGCAGATGATTTAGTGAAAATTTGTGTTGCACAGCACCTCACCAATATGTGACATTGTCTATGAAAACTTGGATTTATCAGGAAAAATGACAGTGTTTCAAAAGAGAGATTGGTGTAATTGCTATCAACATTTGACATTATGTGGGGTAAGGAGCAGTTTATGTCTCTCTCATCTCACCACTCTTCAGTTGTACCTATGCCATGGAGATTAAATCACATGATTGGTTCTTGTAGGCACCTGCATATTTGCCACACTCTCTTCTGAATTGAACATTCTACCTGTTAACAGTCAAAAGCAGAATATCCATTGCCTTGGAGATTTTCTGCTGGTTTCTACCATCATCTCATTGTCCAACTACATGCATGATCCTTCTCAAAGTCTATCAGTTCGGGTAAACATCCTTTTGTGGGATGGCTATTTGCAGATGAAGGAGGCCTTTTTCTGACCTCTTGTACCTGGTTCTTAGAGCTTGCTAGCTTTTGATTAGAATAACCCATTTGAGTTTCCAGGGGAGAGGGTGTCAGTTCATCTTCAGTAGGCCAAGCTAGATAACTAAAGTAATTGTTTGCTGCAGTGCAAGGCTGGTCTTATTAGCCTGATTTCAACTTAGCTACTGTATTTATTCTCCTTATTCCACATACAGTATATGATACATACTCTGTGGTGGAGCAGTCTTTAGTCATTGTTTGTGTTGTGTTGGCTGAATAACCATGAATTCAGCTATTCTTGCTAATGTCTCTTTTTAGATGGAACTTGCTAAGAGGGAAGCTAAACAGATTGCAGAAAGGAGTGTTGACGAACTCTTTAAGGGATTGCGGACCCCAGAAAGGGCGAGGTCTGCCATTGATGCTTATGTCACTGATGAAGAGCTGTTTCAGAGAAAGAATCCTGAAGTTAGTACCTCATCCTAACCTGTTTATTGACAATCTGGGTGGGGTTATATTGGAAATAAACTACTGAAGGGGAATTTCCTGTCTGTTTTTTTGGCACTCTTTCTCCAACAGATGGGCTTCTTTTCTATATTGAGGGTTACTGACTACCTTTATGATTTTATTGATCCATTATCTTGCTAAAAAAAGCCATCACCTAGAAATCTATCAGAAAATTTATATCTACACAAATTTACCATTTTTCTTAATTTTGAATTTTTTTTTTTTAAATTCCTTTCAAAATAAAATAAAAATTTATTGATTGAATTAATTGGATAAACATCTAAAAAAATTAAGTGGATATATGTAGCCATTGTTTGCTCAAGTTATAGAGGTTTCTTTCTGATTTTTCTCAGTATAATTTTAACTAATGCAATTTTGTTTTATACTACAGTGTGTTTCAAAAGTAACAGTGAAAAAAAACTGTTACGCAAAAAAAAGATGTTGTTTCAGTCTTTTAGAGAAAAGTATTTATTATATAAAAACATATCAGAGGAAACATTTGATTTTAATTTTGTAAATTCTTGAACATTTGCAGCAAATTTAAAGCAATTGCTGAAAGTGTACCCTTGTTTTTAGGCAAAGTTGGATGCATCTACACATGTTTTGAAACTCTTGCTGAAATTCATCACCTTGATACCATGAATAGCCTCTGAATTATTATCATTCAGTTCTATTGTATAGGGTTTGTTCGCATAGATAGTGTTTTTGCGTTTTTCCCACAGATGAAAGCCTGGAGAGTATCTCGGGGTGCAAGTTCATGAACAACATGCACCATATAGGGAAAAATCTTCATTTTCTATACAGCTCTCTGTGTAGAGGTTAGTGAGACAATGGCTGGCAGCAACAAGCATTTAAGTAATTTTCTGGGCTTTACAAATGGTTACCAATATCTTGCAATACATCATTAGTCACAACCTATGGCCAACTCTGTTGAGACTTGTTTGAAACACTACCAGTTTACCAAAACTTTTCAATTAATGCCTTTATACAATTTCAATTAGGCAATCGTCTTTCACCAAATTTCTCCCAAAACAAATGACATGCTGCACCAAGAACACTTTCTCTCAACTTAAGGATCATTATTTATGGGTTTCTCTGGGAACACTATTTCAGCAGATGACAATTTGGGTCAGCCTTGCTATCTGTTCTAACCTTTGAGGCAACAGCACTTTGAACACAACTTGCTTCTCAATTATTATACAAACTATGGGCAAAAGTAAACAAGCATGCATTTAAATTTATAGTTCACAAAATGCATGAAATATAAGTATTTATTTCAGTGATTGTTACTTTTGAAACACACTGTAGTTTCTTTCCTCAAACATCATTGTATACTCAAGTGTGACAGATGTCAGTTTTTGTAGTATTGCATCATGGAAATGTTTTCTTAATTACAGACAGATAAAACTCCCATCCCCTCTTTACTTTATCAGTTTGTCAGCTGTGGTAAAACTTACAATCTAAAAGTGTTTAAAGACCACCAGATGTTTCAAACTGTGTCTATTTAATGTGTTTTGACAAGTGGCCACCAACTTTTTATACAGACCTGACTTGATCTTACAATTTGTTGGTCCATTATACAAAATACATCTACTTTACAGTATGTATGCATAAAGAAATAAAAGAGGTATGGGGATGTACTGTTTCTCTATTTCTGGTTTGACTTTGTTAGCTATCACGTCACTGCAGATAGTCTCACATCAAGACAGAGACATTTATCTCTCACATCAAGCACGTTTCATCTGTCGATTTGCCAATCTGTCTGTGATTTTGTTTTTTTTGCTAAGATTCATTGTCGTCTTAAGAATATGAAAGAAATGTCTTCACATTGGCTGACATTATATATTGATGGATGATGAGAACCATTGCTAAGTCACTGTCCACACTTCTATCCATGTCTGCTATGTTTTCTACTAGGGACATTCAAATGAAGCGTGGCCAGATACCATTACACTGATGCTATTTCAGATGGATTTCATCTGAATGTCCCTGGTTGTTTACAAAGATGTCTACTCATTACGTTGCACTCTTAATCACTGTTTGTTACGCACATATGAGTTTTTTTTAATAAGGATCAAAGGATACGAAGAAGGGGATTTGTTACTTCTAACTTTTATCTTTTTACACTTTCATTTTGTTTTGGGATATTAAGCTGTAGAAAAGAATTACCAGCATGCTTTAATCCCAAATCTATGCATAAATCTGGCAGATAATACTGAATGGCAACAAGTAGGTTGTTTAGATACGGGATGCAGATCCACTGCTGGTTCCTAAATCAGGTCCAATTAATTGTATTAATAGATTTACCTGCTTCAGTTTTAACCAAATGTAATCTGGGGCGACAAAAAAAAGAAAAGAAAGATCGATGGGTGGGTGGCACAGTTGGAGGAAAGAATAATTTGCTAAATTAAACTTTAATTTAAAATCTCAAAACTTTAAAAAAAAAAAAATATTTTAAATAAATTTACCTAAGTTTGAAAAAAAAAAAAAACACGTTAAGGACTATTTCATTTAATATTGCTATCTTCACACGCAGCCTTGAGTTTTAGACAAGAGAAAATAAAGCACTAAATATAAAGTTCTTAATTGCTTAAAGATGTAATAACTGCAACTTTGGAGTTTAAAAGCTTTTAAATAAGAACACAGTAAAGAAAAATCCTGATATCAAATTTCTAAGAAATCAGTTCATGGTCATTCATTTAGGAAGAAAATGGTCTTGAATACTGGTAGGGGACTCACCTGGTCATTGTACCACTAGAAGTAGAGTAGTATATTCGCTGGTAGGAGCTGACTGGTCTTTACTGCTAATTCTCATATGCTATCCTCCTTTCATCAAAGGTGCCCTGGCAGGGTTTTGACTACATTTTCATCTTTATCTTTTCATTGCTCACTGCATCTTCTCAAGATAACAAAAGCAAGATGTTGAAGGCAGAAAGTATAACGTCTGCACATTTGGCAATATGAGCCATTTTTTCCCAAGTCGTCGCGCACTCATAAGAAAGCCATCCACGCTGTTTTTCTTGCTTTCTCAGCAGCGTAGTGCAGCACTTCAGCTGGTTCGTGTAAACAAATGTTCGGTATTTAAAGCTTAAAAGCCTTAATTTCCCATATAAAAAATCTAACAAAAACAAGGTTAATACACTGTCATGGTTTTAGAAATTAAGATCTACTAGGAAAAAAAATTCTGTTGAAAGTCTAGTGAAGAAACAACAAGTGAAAAACCTAGTTAGGGTAGCACTTTGTAAAGCAATTTTAATTTAGGTATCCTGTTGTTTCTGTATTTCTCTTCTTCTTGCAGCTCTACTATCACCATGAGACAGTGCAGCAAGACTTACTGAATTTGTACTATGAGCTAAACTGTTCAGGGACTAAATGGAACTTTTGCATCTCTGACCTGAAGGAGGTAAGTAGAGATAGATCTGTTCTAACAGCAGTAAGTTGGCAGCCGGTAAGTCCCTGTCATAGAAAAACCATGACCACAATCAGAGCTGGAGCATTAGTTATAAATTGATTTTTGATCATCTATTTTATATTTATTAGTATTTTATATATATATGATATTAAGATATACAAAAATATAACACCCATTTTTCCCATTGCACTAGTTGAGGTTTGTTTTAGAAGCATAACATTGTGGTACATAGACATAGACTAAAGCCTTTCCTTATATACAAACAAGTTCCCTATATAATAACCACCCATATCTCTCTCCACAATGGAAATAATAAATACCAGATTATTGTGAGTGACAGTGTATTTGAATCAAACTAATAAAACTATTGTAATTGAAATGTTTGTTTTTAGTTCATTCATTATAGGTGGTGTAAAACTGAGAACATTGTTACTCCTTGAGCATCCTTTTTTGGCATGTACACAGTGAATCACAATAAGTGTGCACCGCAAGTTATTGTCCTTTAAGATAAAAACAGAAATATTCAGAAAGCTGCTACATTAGTGGGGTTTTTTTTTGTGATGAGTTGCAAACTATCTTATTTAACTATAATACTTATTATAGTTCATAAATGGTATTATAATTATGTAATATACTTTTACATTACTGGAGAAGACATTTCTCAAACTTTTATCTTTGTTAACAGTCTTACACAACAAGAATATCATTATAAAAGTTTGTGAATTAATTGCTATGGTTATGGTAAACACCTGCATATATTTTTTCTTCATGTTTATGAAGTAAAAAGAAATAATCAATAGTATATTTTTTATACACTTTCCTTTAGATCTGCACATTTCACTTTTCCAGGTTGGTTTTATTATAGTTTCCCTTGACTGTATGTAGCAGGTGTACTTGGATGTTTTACTTAACATATATTTTTATTTTTACTTACATTTATTGGATGGTTCGTTTTTCAGAGTTGTCTCCTATTGACTGTAGTAGATACATTTGCAACCTGTTGTTTTGTCTGTATTTTAACTAGTTAAATGTCTCCAGTCAAATGATAGACAAGGGAATTATGTAGAAACCCAGCTAGCTGTTAGAAGGGGGCGGGCAGGCAGGCAGCCTGTCACCAGTTTTGTGTGTGTGTGTGTGCGTGCACGAACTTTTGAACATTGTAATAGTTATAGGAGGAAAGTCTCATTATACCTTTTTTTTAAAATTTGTTTGCCAGTCTACACTAAAAAGCATTGCTTATCTCATGCCACAAGGGGGCCCAGCAGTGCTGGCTTTGGCAGGGAAATCTTTACCAGAACCCTTTGTTTTTAGATAAGGGAGGAAACCAGAGGAAACCTTTGTGGTTGACTGGTGAAGAATAGTGAGAAGAAACCCCACTGGGAGGAGACAGTATGTCAAATTGAGCCAGTCACTGCTGGTGATTAAACTCAGGTCCTTCTTAACACTGGCAGTCCAGTAGCAGATTGACCATGGGCCACTTGCTGCCATTTTGTCTTTTTTTTTTTTTTAAATGTAGTAATCTTTAAAGATTTTTTTCTTTTTGAATGATTGAGAATTTGTATATCATATCCAGAAGCTCCAGGAGTTAAAGTGAACATTAAAAAGCAGCTACAGAAGAATTAATTTCTGACTTATTGACCGACCATCAGCATTTAACATTTGCACTTATTGACTTGCATGTTTTTGGGATGCAGGACAGGATAATATTTACGGCTTTGTTGTGAATGCAGATATTTAAAGAAGTATTCTGCCCGGTGCATTTAAGTTTTTTGTTTAACCTGACAAAGATGCTAAAAACGAAATAGACAACTGACTATTCTAATCAGCTGTTTGTCACAAGCTGTGCGCCAATTCAGAATAGTAACTATTCGAAACATTGATTAAAACTTATTCAGAGCAAATTAAATAGGCCTCGGTCAACCTTAATATATACGAGACAGCTGGTGTCTTTCTCAGAATTTATAAGTTTCTGTTTTGTAAGTGTGTGCCTTTTATGTCTTGCTTCTTTGAAATGTCTTCTTTATTTCTCCTTGATGGTATTTTTATGAAAACGTTTACTAAAGCCAGATCCTGTTTTGCATGTGGTTTTATTACCAATGCACAATACCATTTACTTCAGTAATATTTAGTTGTAAATACTGGTGAAGAGAAAGCTAAAGTGGGTGGAGAATATGTGCAATATGGATGTTGTTAATAAGCCTGTCAACTTGCTACTGAGTGACTCAATATATCAGTGACCTCCCCCTACTAAATTAGGTTCTAAGAAACCCAACAGATTTTTTAATGTTATTTAAATGTTAATAAATGAGCAACAATGTGTTACCAGGTTCTCTATCCTTTTGTTAGCAGAGGAGATTAACTGTCTAGCTTCTATGAGTAATGCATCACCAATAACTTCTTGCTCTCATCTTATAATTAGATACTTATATGGCCAAATTTATTATTCTATTTCTTTTAAATTTTGAAACCAATGCATATTCATGAGTTAGGTTAATTTGAAACAGATGTAATAAATAATAGCCAGGTATTGAGTCCACACTTCTTGAAGTAAAAAGAAAAGTTGACTGACTGACTTTTCTTATTTGTTGTAAAACAATGAAAGTAACAGACACAGCCACTGTTTGATGTAAAATATGTGACTGAATTCTATGAATATATAAAAGATTAAGACTGCTTGTTTGATGTGAAATAAGAATGAACATTTCTAAGATGGCTAGCTGTGCATCTGAGATTTTTTAATGCATTTCATGCTCAAGTTTAAACCACTTTTTCCAGTTATTAAAAGCAGTCTGAAAGTTCCAGAGGGCTTCTCTTACACTGCTGGAGCCTTTTTGTATGGCTAATTGAGATGTTATCGACTCTGTAAAAAACGTTCATTATGACAAAAATTTCTGGGAACTTCTGTACCAGTCCTCACTTATTCATGCAGTGATTTGAAAACAAAAAAAAGCAGGTGGCAGCTCTGGCTAGAGTTTTACTTTTCCTCATCTGTTCAGACAAAAAAGTTGACAGGCTTTTTTAAGAATATTGGGTCATTATTTTAAACTATTCTCAAACCAACTTATCTATCAATATTAGCTAAACATAAGATCATAGAAGTCTTGGTTTTTTTATAGTGATTGAAGAATAGGAACAGAAAATCTATCATGTTTTTTTATAGTACCTTTAGCTGTTTCTCACTACTTGTTCTACTGCACTCCATTTGCATCTATGAAAACCACTAGTTTCTTTTGTGTTTCTAAAGTACACTGTATTAACAAGTCAGCTTCTTGAAGAATACCTGCTTATCACAGAACATGAGTTAAAAGTATTAGTTTGTTCTTTTATTAACTGGGTACTGAACACAAATCAAATTAATTTTAAAGTTATTCATGTTTTGAAAATACTTACTTTGCTAGAAAATGTTTCTTACAACTTGGTAAGACTTTTTAGCCCTTTCTTCTCTGACTTCTGGTGATTTTCCAAGAAGATAATGAGTTAATTCTCAGGTGAGGAGAGAGAACTGGGAGAGCCTGCTTACACTGTTACAAAGTAATCCCATTTATAGAGGTTTGATATCCTGGTGTTGGCCATCACAAATTTGAACAGTTCCCTACTCTCTATATCAGCAATCTTGCTAGAAAGTAGCTAGTATTAATTAACTTCTAATCATTAGTGTGTTGTTTCTCTTTTTATTTGAAACCCTTAATACTGAGAGAGAGAGAAAGAGACTTCATATCAGAGATGCTTTAGTACAAAAAGAAAAGTATTTGAAATGATACAGAATATTAAGTCAGCTAAGTAGGTATGTATGATTTACTACACACATTGATATGGAATATGTTTGTATCTCTTTTGCTTTTGATGCCCAAGGTTTTTGGGAATAATCTTAGGCTAAAAAAGAGGAAAGGAGCAAGATTCTTTATAAAAACAAAGTGGGGGTTAGCTAGTTACAAAAGAGCAAAAATAAATACCTTCATTACAACATGAGGAAATTATTTATAGAACATTACATATAGTCTTTCATTTCTCTCTCTTTTTTGCTTATTTATGCTGGTAAGTACTTAATAGAAAACTCAATAATGGCACTACTTTTTTTTCTTCTATGAATTTTGTTGTTGAAAATATTTTTCTGCTTTGTTTTCACCAGAGAGACATGCTCTGATATTTTTTTCATGTTTTTTTTTTTTATGTAGACATTATCTGACATCCTTTATTTAGTTGTACCTATGGTATGTTCTCTTATAGAATAGAGTTATTGGTGCACTATTATTGAGATACCTACTGTTGTTTAGCAATGCAAACCATAAGTCAGAAACCTGTGGGAAAAGTTCAGTTTGAAGTATCAACATTATCTGGCTTTCAAGAATGCACCAGTCATGTATATTGTACATAGCATCTTTCTCCCTTGCAGAACAGAGTTATTAGTGTACTATCAGTAAGACTGCTAAAATACCATTACCAAATTTAGCCATACAAGTTACAGATTAGAAACTCACCTGAAAAAAGTTTAATTTTAAAATTATGCTCTGGGTCTATAGTGGTTTTGTAATTTCCATGTAAGTTTCTGATAATGTGCATGGTAAACAGCTATGTCTATCTTATGTTTGCCCAAAATTGGAAACTCTCTTTAGCAGTCTCCTTATCAATGTATGCAGCAGCATCTCTATGCAGACTGCTGTGATATTCATTTTATAGCTTCAGCAACAGGTGGGGGGGGGAGAGTAACTAGATAAACACAAACAAGCAGAAGGAGCCGGCCTGTTGCAGGACAACAGTAAACACATCATTTTCTACCTTTAGATGGTGATGGAGCTGGAAGAGGAGGAAGATGAAAAGATAGAAGAGTTCCTGCAGCGTGTTAATGAAGCAGAATGCAAGCTGTCCTTCTCTCCCAGTTTTCCACAGCAGGAAAATCTCTACAGAATCTGGTGAGCAGCAGGAAACTTCATTTGGCTTTCTTTTTTCTTTTTTGACATTTTTACACAACTCTGGTATTAGCTTCCAGCTAAATAAATATAAAAAATGGAATTAGCCAATTTCTTATTTGGTTTAGATGAAAAACCAGAAACAAACAAATAACAACAAACTGGGCAAGCACATGTTATTTAAACTGTGTGCTCTCTCTCATTATTTTTTGACAGTAGCTCTCTTTGTTCATTTATTTCAGTTTTCTGCACCAAATAACTGATTTTAAAGTTATATCAACACTTCCGTCATGTCATTCACGACAGCAGGTACCTTCAAAATATGTAGTGGCCATTCTTTTCTCCAACACAGAAGTGCCTCAATAATTTTGTTGAGTTGATTACTTATTGTTATGGAAATCAAGACAACCCAGAACAATAACAAAAACAAAATATAACATTTGGATGATATGGGTAAGGAGAAAGGGAAGTAAGCATCTTTAATTCTGTGATTTGGAGAAAGTGTAAATGAGAGTCATTAAATCTTTACAAAATACCCACTACTCTCCGACTATCTGTGTGTGTGAAAGTGCTTATCCACTGTTGTGGAAGATACTAATTAAAAACAAAATGATAAAGTAGACGAATGGAAAGAAACCAGCTGAGGAGACTTTGCTGCTGCTGTGTTACGTTTGGAGAATGCTGAGATAAAAAGTTTTTTTGAATTGTTAAAAATATGAAAACGCTGTTTTCAACAAAACTACATCATGACCTATTTATAAAGACAATCAGGGTTCTTCATCTTTCACAGTAAAAATAATTTTAAATGTCAGGAAGAAAGCTTTTGATGCTTGTCATATAATTGTGATTATCTTACAGTAAAGTATGACTACATTATCTGATGAAGACCTCATAAAGTGTGGTACCTTATTCAGCATTAATCACAGATAATCGAGAACAGTATGTTAATTTTTTTATAGGCATAATACTGTAAAAGTAATCAAATTTATTGTAACAGCATTGTATATAGTCAGTTGTTTTAGTAGGACTACCAGATTTTCCTCCCCTTAACTATTTTCTGAATTATCCAATCTCTCAATTTACTTTTGAAAATTTTTTTTCTGAATTTCATCGATAATGAAATTAGATAATGTTTATTAATTTTTTTAAAATAAACTATTTTTAACGTTTTTTTTCACTATTTTAATTTTAATTTCATGCATATTAAGATTACGTATAGCACTTTGTTTTCCATTAGAGAATAGGTAGATTGATGAAGGATTTTCTCTAAATTTTCTTTTTTAATTTATTTGATCAGTAACAAGAAGTAGCTTCTAGTCAGGAGCCTGCCTTGAGGAGGGTGTTCTTTACTGAGTGGGACTGACTACACAAACATTTTTCATTTTATGCTTAGATATTTATCTAAATAAGTAAAACCAAGGCCAAGATTAGTTCTTGTGTTTTTTTTTCTTTTCACCACATCAGTTGGATAGACATATCTGCTGCACAAACCATGTTGCTGTTCCAAAGAAAGTCTATTATAATACTGAATCCAGACTAGATGCTGTCGAAAACCTTGAATACAGTCATGGCATGTAATCAGCTTCTATGTCATTTCATGTTCTGTTTGTTAATATCTTCCTCAAGTTTGTGATGCTGATCATTGATTGTTTTCTTTTATTTTTCAAAGTCCTCAGACAATTTCAATGATATTTACTCTCACTCTGAACTTCTGTTCTTTGGTGATAGATAATACAAGATGCTGATAACTATCTAACAAACATTTTCCATATTACAGTTCTGCTGTCTGGCCCTTTGCCATGTTCAAGGGAAGATCACTCAGAAATCTTAACATGCCTGAGATGTACAGGAGGTTATTTCCTATCTGGGTATTTAATAAACAGGGTTAGATCATTGGATCCTCTTTTATCTTGTCTATCTCAAGGAAGTCAGACCTGGTGTCTCCATCTTTAAAACATAACATAACTGTTTTTATCAAATTTTTGATCATTATTTCTAATATTTCTATAGTTTGCATTGTTGTATATTTTTAAGAAAAATAATTCTTACATAATTTTATAATCCAATCAATTTGTTTTGTTTTGTTTTGGTTTTTTTTTTTTACACAATGAGTCCACATTAAACACAATTACAGGAAGCAATTTTACATGAGGGAATACTCAAACAGTCAGACATTCATGTTTGCCATTTAACAATTTTATCTGAATGCAAACAAACCTGTCAATTCTGCATAAACACAGAGAGTTAACAAAATACTTATTATTAGCCTACTTTGGTTTACAAAGATTATGCTTTGTAACAGTATGTTGTGTGTATAAATAAATTACGCATGAACACACAACACACCCAGAAAATTATTATTCTAAGTCAGCACTTTTGTTAACCCTCCTAAATCTCACCAAGAGAAGTGATATTCTTGAATTAATTCACTTATTCAAAAATGCTTTTCTACACACAGTTTTTCAGTTTTATATATTTTAATTGGCTGTAATGACATTATCAGTTCAAATCCATTGACCTTTATTTGTGACCTGGGATCAAGACATGAAAAATCTTTTGATCTATTATACAATCATCAATCATCATTTGAGGAATTTTTGTCAAGTAAAAGCATCAACTTAGTGAATGCTAAGTTATCTCCCATGGACTGCTTGCAGAATCTTATTTTGTACATAAGCATGTGAACTAAAAAATACACTAAAAAGTTATTTTTTTTAATAAATATGCAATTTGCTATGAACGCTTCACACCTGTATGTATTTTTGTTGTTTGATATGGAATAGAGTATAAAATGGATGGATATGATCTAATCAAAGGAGTGGCATTGGATTAAATAGCACCCAGTAGGAATGGTTCTAAGGAGCTTTCTTGGAGCATTTGGTGTTAAGGGGCTCTGAAGTATGTTAATAACTACTGTTTTTATTACTATATCATTAAATTTTAAGATATTTCAGTCAATTTAAACTTTTTATATTTCTTAAATATTTGAAACAGCACTGTAGCTCTCCTGCCAAGAAGTCTGTAACTTTGGTTGTCATAGTTCTGAAAGGTGATGTCTACTGTCATTTCTATGCACTCTGATGGGATTACTTTTCCTAAACTCATTTTGAAAAATGCTTAAAAACACAAGATGCTGGTGTCTGATCTATTTATAGGAGAATATTTAATTATTTGGGGTTAGGTATTTTAGCAAACTATTGATAGCAGTTAAAACTATGTAGACTTTGGTGATCTTTTAAATTTTAAATCTCTGAGTAATATGGCTAGCAAGTTAATTTATTATATTATGAAAAGAAAATGGAAAACTGCTTGCTTATGTATGCTCTGATGCATCTTATAGTAAAACAAAGCTCTAGGTACTTTACAAGAGGTTGGAATATAGTTAATACACATGCCCACATGTAATTTTTAGTAGTAGGTGTAAGGGAGACTGTTGATAGTTGATACAGCATTAAACATAAATAAGCTATAATACTCTCGTAACAACTAGTCTGGCCTTTCTTAATGTCATTGACAGTTGTGAAAGCCAAAATATTGAAAATATTGGGATAACTTTGATGCTTCAACCATCTGTTACAAATGATGATTAATTACTTTATCAACACAATATATTAATGAGGTTTATACATTTTCCTATATTTAGACTGCAATATGACACCATGTACTTCTGTACAGCTTTCGTTGTGACTGTGATTATTTCACAAGTTTAACAGGCTAACTACTAGAAAGTGAAAGCTGATTTCGACTAACATTTTTTTTTTAGCATTTTCAATGTGGTACTTAACTTACTGACAATAATAAGGTGTGAAGAAGTGTCAATAGAGAAAAAGGGTTAAAGTTAGCATAGCCATTGCAGCTGCATTGTGTGTGGTTAATGTGATTAAACTTGAGTTTCAAATGGTTAGTTGTGGAACACTAAGAGAGTTGGAGGTACAGGCTACAATGCTGTACTTTTGTTGGGAAACAAATTCAGTATCATTATCAGACATGGAAGTTGGAAATGTATGGTTTCCTTGTATAAGATACTTGTGAGCACAAGTATAATGATAGCTTAGGACATGTTCAAAGGACCTTCATCTGTTTTGTGAGAATTGACAGATTTGGATTAGCAAATTTCATAATGTGTTGGAGAATGTAAATTTTGAAATATTTTTTTTGTGTTTGTTTTAGCTGGTAATTCTAATTAGAAGGTCACCTGTTGGAAAGTCTACACAAGTTGTGGACTTCCTGACCCTTTCTCAGATACTCTATATGCTGGGGAGTTCAACTGAGAAAAGAGGTCGTTCAGCAACTATGTTTTAACTTGGTTACTTGTTCAGAGGTTCTGTAGATCTTAAAATCAAATTCCCTGATTTGTTGAATGGTTCCTTTGAAAAACTACAACTAAATGTTGTCTCTGTATCAAGAGCATCAGAGTGATTTGCCACAGAACAAAGATGGAATAAAAAGAAAAATCAGGGAAAAGAATACAAAAAGGTGGAGAATATATATGCTCATGCTATAGGAGAAATGTGTGAAATTCACTGACCATAAGAGGATGTATACTTCAGAGAGAAATAAAGTGTGCTTGAAAAATAATAATAACAGCAATAAATGATGCCAAGTTTGGATAAACTGTTAGTAAAACCACTTCTCTTTGTTATCTTTTGTAAAGTAATTTTCAATCACTTTCAAAATAAATTGGGCTTTATTCCTTTATTACCCTATGGGGAACAGTTAAAATTTTTATGTGAACTATTGATGCTTTTTAAAACTGACTTTTTGTATAGATTACTGGTATTTAAGTTGGAAAATAGTGGGTAACCAACCATAAATTAGTTTCTGCAGTCAGTTGCCTGTAACTCCCAAACCATAACGCATGTGAGCAGAAGTGTGCAGGCATTTTCTGAGCCTGCAGATTTGGCCATTGGTGACATGCTATGTGACGTCCAGAGTTACCAACATCATTTTATTGATTAATGTTTTGTTGAACCGATTTAACTAATTGCAACAAGTTCAGCAGGAAGCAGGTCTTTGCATCTTGTGTGGAAACAGTTTTGGTATCTCGTACATCACCACCTACACAGCTTGCTGACGTAAATCTATAAACCTGAAAATTTGTTCAATTTGCAATGACACTTGTTGAATTTCTGCAACAACCTGCATATGTAGGTGGGTATCCTGATGGTGGTGCATTGGCCACAGATCCTGTATCCTCAGATTTATAGATGACATTACACAAGATCCTTGGGCTACATGAGCGTTGACAAACACTTCTGTCACAATCAAAGGCTCATGAGGCCACCCCTACATTACATTCATTGCTATAGAAAAACTTCACAAGTGCTGTGTGATCTTGGAGAGAAATTCTGCTGAAAGACATCTCTTCAGGAAAACCATCACATCTGACAACTCTATAAGTTTACGTACAGTGGAAACATCACATAGTGGAAGTTAGATCCCCAGTGGCAGACTTTGGGAATGTATTATCTATTCATGTCTGTGTGTGCACTTTAATTAATGTGTGTTATGGCTGAAGGGTTATCAGTAACCATTTGCTGGAAATAACTTTATGGCCACTTATACTGTAGAGATCAGTATTAAGAAAGGGAAAAATATCTGATTTATTTGAAATGCAAAGTATTGAATCTACAGTTGTTATTGATAATCAGAGAGACTAAAGTAAATTTGGTGTGCAGGAAAATCACTTTTTTAACATAGAATAATGTAATTTGCTTTAACAGAGTAAAATAAAGTAGAAAATATATGAATTCTCATTTTGTGTGTATATATAGTCTTTGCTATAAACAGTAGTGAAAAGATGCAAGGTAAAATATGTCAGCATCATCAATTGCTCAATTCCATTTCTGAGCTTGATTTTCAGGTGCTGGTGCTTATGTAGCAACCACAAAACTGTTTTAGAAAAGGTCAATAACCATAGCCCCCCCCACACACACACACCTCACCTCTTCCTTTTGCTAACCACCCACAGTCACATACCATATTAACTTTGATATCTGGGTTTGACCTTTAACTGGTTCATGCTCATGCATGCTCAGACAGACAGAGACTAACAAAACTGAAAAAAGAGAGCATCATGGGTCTTAAAAGTTTCTGCTTTGTTTGCAACTTCTGTATTAATTCATTCAGCAGCCAAAATGAAATCGATGATGTTGCCTGGGCTGCATCTCACCACCACTTTATTTACTCTCTTGTGTATTACTTTTGTTATACAGTCATCTTGGTTTTATTTTTTTCTTTTATCTTTTAGTATTTCCCTAATAAATGATAGATAAACAAATAAGATAAAACATTGCAACGCGAGAAGACAAAAAAATCTACCTCTGCATAAGAAGTCTCAAATCTGGAAACCCGCTGCTAGATTTACTGCTGAACCTTACGTCAACAATATTACTGTTGTTTATAAGCTGGAGCATAGCCGTAGTTTTTTTCTCATAATCAATGGTGTGTGTGTTTCCAGTTTCTAAAGATGTAGTCAACAACACAGTGAAGAAGAGCTCTTTGTGTGAGGTTAGCTTAACCATCATCGGCGGAACAAGCCTCTAGCATCAAACACTTCCATATTAATGTTAAACTTTAAAATTACAAAAAAAAAGAAAAACAAATTAAGATCAACATTTCATAGGTTCTTCTAAACTTACTGCTGTGCTGCATTAATTGAGTGGTAAACACATTAAACATAATCCTAATTTAGCCAGTTTATTTTAAAAAGAGGGATAATTTCACTCTTAATTACCGAACGAATCTTGTAATGTGTCCCAGGGGCAGAAACATTTGTGAGCGCCAGGCAGTTCCAGACAAGCTCACTAGCTCCTGTTGTTTACCTTAGCTGATGATCTGTAGCCATATTAAATTAGTTCTGCGTAGAGTTTAAATTGGTGTCAGCGAAAAATCTCATCTTGACTTTCTCTCTAATATGACACCAATGGAGATCATGTAATTGAAGAACAAAACTAAAAACCAGTTGACATATTTGTCACCTTTAATGGCTATCAGTTGACACAAGAAATATGAAATAAAAAATGTGGTATTAACACATGATGACTTTCTTTATTCTTAGCAGTAACCATTTACCTACCAAGAGCAGCAAGGGCAGGTAACCTAGACATTTATTTCAGTTTGAAAACCCAAAAGGATGTCTTGTCTTCTAAAGTATTTTTTTCCTTTCTCAGTGTGGACTTAATTTTTCACAGCAAAGCAGTAAACACTACTTAAAATAATAATAATAATTACTGCTTCATCTTTTGCTAACTTAATGTTATAATACTTGACCAGGACTGGCAGCTAACAGTCCTTTTGATATTTGCAATATAATACTACCACATAGCAAAAATGGTTTTCTTTGCATCACAGTAGGAAAGTAGATTAATATATTGTCTGCAAAATATGCTGGATGCAGCAGTTATCTCTTCAGACAGCCTTAAGGTTGTGGGTCTGGGGGTCTCCAGTTAGCCATCTGTTCTGTATGGCTGATGTCCTTACCAAAGCTCTACATTCTATTAGTTAGCTTCCTGGCTGGCAACAGTGATGACTTATCAAGCAGGTTATCAAGGCTCAACTCATTTACTGGTCTTTAATGTTACCAGCTAATACACAGGCAAGACTTACCATCCTAGATGGTATCTCATGTCATTGTGGCTAATATTGTTCATTAATTCCTGGGCACAAAACTACCCTGATTTGATCAGCAGCCATAATGGATTACATTCTGAGATTCTTGCTCACTGGAGTATCATATAAGATCTGTGCATGCTGTTTTTAAATGTCTCTTGAGAGCAGACTAGTTATTAGCTTACTAATTAACTAACTAACCAGAATAGAAAAGATTTATATCCTTATCCTTATGTAGACTAGTAGACTACATGACTGGATTTTTTTTCTTTTATTATTATTTTGTGATCAGTGAATTTACTAATATATAAAGATAAGAAAGTAAACATTTACTACTGTTTTCTATTTAATTATTGAATTTCAAATTAATTTTAAGCTCAGTTTTACTTGGTTTATAAAGCATCTTCCAAGTAGGAGTAGAGTTCTTTTGAAACGTTTGAATTACTCCTGTATTTTTGTAGTTCATGTTATAGATATGTTGGCTGATTTCAGAATATCCATCTTTTCCGTTTATAAACTTTCATGTCAGACAAAGTATTGATATCTTTCCTGCTCTGCTGCACTGATCAATTAGAAAAAAGCAGCCGCGAGTAGCACTGACTTTATTTTTCAACAGAAAGTAAAGGAAGGGTCTGTTAAGGCATTTCCCATCACCTTAGCAGTAGTAACTGAACCTGCTGTAATCTTGGTTTGGTCCTGGCCAGGTTTGTGTTGGAGTACAGTGGTATTGGTTTACAGTAGGTGTTTCCATTTTTTGAATTGTACCAGTGGCTTGAGCTGGCCTTGTGCCCATAAACTGTTGGCTGCTGAGCTGGCAGGTGCTCTATCACCCGGTATGCAGTGGGTGAATGTGTCCCAGTCTCCAGGACTTGGTGAGGTGGTAAAATGCAACACTCTCATAGTTATTTTAATTTTAGCCTTTGCCGCAAATTTTTTCTGTACCCTAATCACTTCATATGCATAAACCTCCTGTTTTTCTTATCCTTTATGATTCAGGTTTCCTTGGTGATCTTAATGTGATGAGGCTTAAGTTTGATGTAGAATTAGACTTAGTATTGCCCACTTTAGTGAAAAATCAGTTACCTCATTTTCTTTGTCTAAACCAGTGAAATTAGCAGAACCTTGTTGCAGTCAAAACAGAGTCTTTAAAATAAACTCTATAGTGAGATAGGTCTTCTGTGAGCCCATAACATGGATTGCCAGTTAATTACACTGTCACACAAATAATGATGATATTACAAGTACTTAATTTTTTGCTAAGGGTTTGCAGGAATATTTAGCTGAGCCACATACTCAAAGTCAAGAACATCACCGTAATCTGAACTAGACTTTCTGCAGGAGTTAGCAGCCATTGTTGTAGTTTGTTGCTTTCGCAGTATGCTATAAATCTGGGGAAAAATCATATAGATGGAATCAGTTGCTTAATAATGCAACCGTAATAATCAGTCACCCATGACATTTCAATAATTAATAAGCCCTTTTTGAAAAGGATCAGATAATTTTAAATTAATTAATTAGTTATAAGTTTTTATGGTCTTTCATTGATGTTTAGTAAACATCAGCTTGTTGAGTTGGGGAGGAGAAGAGGCATTCAACTGTCACAATGTGGTAGGGTGCTAAATAGGGCCCTGCATCTTCCACTGTCTGCAGACTCGCTTAGCATTTATCAATTAGTAATTGAATAAAAACAAGAGGCTATAAAACATAAGTCATTTGCTTATCTTAATTTCTCTTTCACTTACATTGATGGAAACCATTTGGAGTAAGGGATGGAGGGTAGGTTTTCAGAGAAGGTTTTGCTTTACCTCTAAGCCAGGAAAGCTACAGCAATTAAGTTCTGTGATTAATTATTTGAGTCAGCAGCCAGTGGGGGGGGGCTGGTGGGTTTACTGGGGATCAAGGGGACAGTAGCTGGGAGACTTTAATGAGAATACAATCTGGTTCCTGCCAGCAGCATATGTTAAAAACATCTGCATTTAAATTTAGCTCAGCACCAAGGGGCAGGGCTCCAATAGCAGTTACACTCCTACACACATACACACATAAGGTTGATATTAGGGTCCAGCAGGAGCTCCCCCAAGAGACTGGGCAATTCCAAATCAGTTTTCATGCTTTATATTAAAACATTCTAAATATGTTAATGGCTCCTGCATAGACAGTCATTATAGGTGACTGGTAATTAGTCACTTCCTTTGGGGGTCTTTCCCCATAATTCTCCTTACTTTATCAATTAAATCTTGCAGACTGAGAGTTATAACCAGACTCTCTGAACTTTGAAATTAGTCATCTTTGATTATTCAGTGTTCAGTGCCTGACCACAATTATCTTTCAATCAATAAATGTTGGATTAAAATACTGAAGTTTCATATTTTTCATGTTATTTTTGTTTGTAGCTTTTAAAGATGTACTGTCTACTATTAATTAAGTTTTCATTTGAATTTAAGGTATTTAGATTGAACTATAAGTGTTTCCTCCTCTGGAGCATTATCTAATTTAAGTCATTAAAGCTGTAGCATCTAGGTGGATAAAGGCTTTGATTTAAAAAAAACAAACAAAAATTCTTTCTTTTGTTTTGTCCGTGTGTGTGTGTGTGTGTGTGTGAGGGTGTTTTAGCCATGTAATTCTTTAACATGCTCAGAGTTCTTTATCTTTAAAAATATTTAGGTTTTATAAAAAAAGTATCTTTTGTGCTCTTCAATAAAAGCATAACATTATGCCTAACAGGAAAAGTTTAATAAATTGGACTTCTAATTCTTAAGTAATGCAACATTTATATTTAAGATCAGAATAGATGCACTCTCTGAAATCTGCCCTTATAGTTGATAGTCACAATAAACAGAACAAAACAAAAAAGTACAGCTGAACTCATCATTGCAATGCCACAGTAATCTGAAGAGACAAGGGATGGTTTTGGATTTAGTACTTAAAGTGTGCACCATGATAGTTGGTCATAGCTGGCACTTGCAACCAATAGACATCTTTGTGGAATATTTCTCCAATCTTCCTGCATGTCCTGAAGAATTTTCTGGTGTGCTTGAGTTGCTCTCTGGTAATATCATACATGGTTATCAGGCTCATCCTAAAGGTGTTTGCTGGGATGCACATTAATGTTTGCATTGTGCATGAGACACACTGATGACATGAGCCAAGTGTTGGGTTCTTGGAATATTTCACCATAGCCCTGAATGAAAGGGACAACATGGTGCTGTAGGACTTCATCTCTATACATGATTACCATCCATTTCCCCTCTACATATACAAACAAGATCTATGCAATTGTCAAAAGGCTTTCATATCCAGACAATAACACTTCTTCCATCAAATCTGTTAATAAGACTTACGTAGGAAGGGTATGGCTTATTGCCATAGAAATGAATGCTATCTGTCAATCATTGACCTCATGCTGCAGAAAGAGAATCATGATTAAACAGTACTTTTCCATTACATTTGAGGCCAGATCTCATTTTGTGGAGACAAAAAACAAGATGAAGTTGCTTATGCATTTTGGCAAAAATGTTTCTGTGCACAGATTGATCAGGTTAGATACCTGCAATTAATGTACTTCTTGTAGCCTTCTAATTGTTGTTTCTCTTAGCATCTGATAGCTTTGGAATTTTGTTAACATTAGAAGAATCACAGCAAATATGACCATGTAATTGAGTATCTGGGATTTTTATACAGCAAACCATTGATTATAACTTTGCACCTATTGAAAGCTGCACGTGAGCAGTTGTCTAATGCAGTAAATGATGTTGTTGCTGACATCAGTCCAGTGTAAAGAAAACAGTAGTTTATTACTTGTCATCTGAATCAATATTGAAAATAGTGTTGTAATGTAGCTTTTATTTTAAAAAGCATATTTGTGAACTGTATTTTATTTTCATTAATAAGTCAGTCAGTATTCATAACCATCATATGATATAAAATCTACTTGCACCACAATTCTGCAGATTTAATTTAATCAGGTACCAAAATTCATCAAGAAATATGTTAACCAAAACCACACTGTAATCATAGATGATTGTTGCCCCTCTGAATGTGACATGGTTTGGTAGACTCTGAGGGTTTTACCTTACTCAGCAAAGCAAACCCATAATACATATCAGAAATGATGGGAGACAGTTGTCTGATGGAAACACATGCTTAGGCAGCTTCTGGTATTGTTTTGCTGAAACAGAAAACTAAGATAAGATGCTATCTAGGGAAATACAGTGGGCTAGATTGTAATATTGCTGAACTTTAAGTTCCTATCAACAACCACTATGTTGGTATATTTGATCTAGTAGAAGTCACCTCATACCATGATGCTCCCTCTAATATAATTTTCTTGTGTTTCTATCAGCTTTCCAAGTACTGTGTAAAATAAATAATAATAACGGCTTAGAGATAAAAAAATATAATCATACAAGTAAAGATGAAGGAAACAAGTGGTTACAATAAATACATTAACATTCTCAAATGCTGAAATATAGAAAAATATAACTGCCAGCTGCCTCCTCTTCAAGCTTAAATATATTCTAAGTTTCTCTCTCTCTCTCTCTCTCTCTCCATCTCTCCATCTCTCCATCTCTCTCTCTCTCTCTCCATCTCTCTCTCTCTTCAGTTAAAATAAATGTTTTCTGGAAAATTAGCACATTGATAGCTGTGTTGTATGCAGATTTAAAAAAAAATTTTTTTAGCTTGATGGCCCAACAAAGTACAGATGCTTATGCAGTTTGCCTAGAAAGAGTTAAATGATAGAACCATTTTTAGCATAAAATGATGAGAAATTCAAATGAACTGGCAATAATGTCCTGCAATAAAATGGTCTTTTCCAAGCCATAAATATGGGACACTGTTCTTTTTTTTTTTTTAATTTTAAATTTACTCCAAGTTGTCAATCATCCTGATCAAAAATAAAGCACTTTGCTTCTCCATCCAGAATTGGTAAGAACTTTATTTAGTATTTCCTCTAAGCAGCTAATTATTTCTGCTTGGATTAGTAGCAATTAGCTGGCATCCCTTACCAAGGAAGTGGCCTTGATCACTCACTATAGCAAATTGTAGCTGCTACTCTGTAGTCATATTACCATTATATCCAGCATGGTGTGGCTCAAAAGAACTATCCCAGCTATCTAAATTACTTTCAGAAGATTGTCTTAAATTATTTTCTGTTTTCTCACTAGTGAGATATTTCAGTAGTATGAGGAGAAAATAAGAGGAAATCTTTGACTGGAACTTGAAAACCTTATCCAACTACCCTGTGATAATTTGTATATGTTTAATAACTTAATATGTTTGCTGGAGGCAGGTCTTTTCACATCATCTCACTGACTATATGTAGATTTTAACTTAAACCATCAACTTGGTTGACTCTTTTATTGTTACAGAATGAAATTAGAATTTTAGGTGTAGTATTACACTACGTATTACTCTTAAGAACTATGCATAAATAATCATTTGATGATAAACTTATTTGTTCCCATCCTGTACATATTGCCTGCATCATGGTTAACAGTATACACAAAAATATCAAATGCATTTGTTTCTAATATAGTACTTACATCAGTAACATCTCTGAGGTTTACCCAGTAAGCTTTTCTTCTTTCACTATATTGTATGTTCTGTGTTTAACGAATAATGTTTGCTCTCCACCAAAAGCGAACAGGTTTTTTTGCTTCGTTCATTTATGAGCCATGTACATTTTCTGGTTTATAAAGTAAACAGTAATCTCATGTTGGTTATAGATCCGGAAATAATTGGCCAACACAGGTGTAAAGAGCCAGGTAGTTTATCACCTGTTGGATGTTAGTGCAACCAAAATTAAAATCATCTATAAAAAATCACTTGTGTCCTTCATCTTTTACATTTTGGATTTTCCCCTCACTGCCGACTTAAAGGATTTGTTATTCTACCAATGATTGTCAGAATAAAAATATTTTAAAAATTTGTTCTGGTTAAAAATCAAACTAAAAATCTACTCCTAAAAGGTCCGATACAAACAAGCACCAACGATGGTAATATTCTTCATCTTTTGAGCATAAGATGTTAGGATGGAAGAAGCAAAATGGTATGACAGTCACTTTTATTTAATTCATTCAAAAAAGGTAGGTGAATGAAACAAAAGTTGGAGAACAGGTGTAGAACCAATAAAAATATTCTGTTGGGGTCAGGCCTTCTACATTAAGGACCATAACACCTATCCTCAACAACGTGTGAGCAGTTTTTGGAGATCTAAGGGAGTTGGGGAAAACAAGTGGTAGGTTTCTATTTTTCAGTGAAGCTACTTAAAAAAACTTAGATTTATTGTAGATCTACTGTAATGCCATTATCTTTTAAAATAGTAAACAAATACATTTTCTTTTTCATTGTTCATATTTCTACTGACTTCAACAAAAACAAGGTGTGTACAGTTTATGGCCAAGTTTTAAAATCTCTGAGCCAACTGTTAATTTTTATATTAGGAACCTTGCACTACATGTGGCCAATGAGGTAGCACCACTCTACAGTTCTTTGTTGACAGAGATTGAGGACAGGTGACTTGCTGAAAGTGATCTTACTCAGGCATTACTTCTATTAGCTCGTATACATCCAGCTGCATGTTAGTGCCTGGTTGAAATTTTATTGGTCTTTTGTTTATATAAAGATTGGAGGAAATGATTATTTAGATATCTAGTAAGGTTTGATTAGTGTATGCTAGTAGGTTTTTTTTTTTTTTTGGTTTTGTCTTAGAAAAAGAAAAATATTTTGGCATACTATAATGATGCTAAGTTTCTGAGTGAGGGGATAAAGTGGAATTTTAGATCTTTCGTTGGCCGCGTCAGTGAATCTTCAGGCATTTTCTTCAAGTTAATACTGGGTGTATACTTTTTGTTTCTTGTAGCTATCAGCTGCTGAGTATTGCTGTGGAAAACATAGAAAAACGAGCTCAGGCCATCCACCAGACTGTGTTTAGGAAGCCCTGTGCGAAGAATCTCCCAGAGACCAGTGTCGAAGTTTCAGGTAGCCTCCTTGTTTACCTAAACAAATGTTTGTTTTAGTTCACTGAACTGACTGGTTTGTAGGAGTTTAAAGTACATTGCATACATGTATCTGTCAGCTGGTACAGAGGTGAGTGGTCTGCACCTGACTGAAGGAGAGTTGATTTTACTGAAGTAAACCATCATGGCAGGTAAAGAACAAGGGCAGACATTTTGAATTTGAATTTGTTTTTTTTATAAACCAGTATTTTATTTTCATATTTTTTTTTCTGTTGTCTTAATAAATCCCTTTGCACTAGAGTTTTCTTTTTCCATTGTTTAACAATGCAAGAATAAATCCTCTAGACTCTGCTGGCACCCATTCTAAGAACAGCATGGCACAGTGACACTGGCCCTATCTCTTTGTTAGTCATTTTCTTATGCCAAACTGAGCAAACCATAGCCGCAGTCACCACTGAACACACAGAATAGATACTAAAGGGCAAAGGAAACTTTCTTTAAAGAATATTTTCCTGCTTACGGCTAGGTGTGTTTAGTAAGTTTCAGCTACCATCCAGCTAATTTGTGCTGAACAGTGATGGGGAATGTGGGGATGGAGGAGAAAGGATAAGTGTCGAAGTGACTGCTTGCTTCCCTTCAATCAATAGCAAATGTACAGGTAAGCTAGGCTTGATAATTAGCTCTTTAATTCAGTCATAAAAACTGGTTACCATGTGTAAATTTGCATTAACAGACCACCACTATTGTTTGGATTCTTTCAGTTTCCGGTATTTGGTGAAAGAGAGCATCCACAAAACTAAATGTTTTAGTGTGCATAAGTATGAAATGGTTGTTTATTCTTTTGCAAAGCATCTGGAAAACTTTAGATTGATGTTTTATGTATAATGATCACCTGAGCATAAGATGCCATTGGACTGTGGACCAACTAGACCACCTGCTTATACAGATTTCTCTAGTGGTTTTTGTTTCCTTTTCCTTTTAATGAAATATCTTAACCAGTAGTAAAGTTATGTCTTCGTTGTCAGTCAGTCTCTTTGATTGTATTTTTTTTATTTGCTAAAACTTTAAAATTTACATTAAGATTTGAATTCTCCATAATAATCTTGGTTGATATAAAATACAAGGGGCAAGTTGTTCAAATGATCCACCTGACTTGTAAAAGGTGCACAACTCAGGAGAAAAAAATAAGAAAGCCTTCCCCCCCCCCCATTAAGCCTTCACTTGCTCCAGTCCATGGGTGCATTGACTAAGATGTCCAAAAATACTGGCTAAACAAACCTGAGTCAACAGGTACGTGTAATTATTGTGACAAGTAGCAGACATTATGTAGTGATTCAAACACTATATCCTAATGATGTGCTGGAAGTGTTGTCTTGCTTCCATCTCTGTAAATGGTCATCTTCAAGGTTTCAGGTAGAGACACATTTTTATCTCTGTAGACAATGCAATTCTTTCAGTTATTCAAAGAGCAGCTTTCAGGGAGTAGGTGAGGGGTTATAGTTTATACCATTGTAAATTTTCATACCAGAGCTAAACAATTTTGTGCTATGGACTGTTATAATGTGAACTGTATACAGTTGTTATTTGTGACCAAGTGATGAAGAGATGAGCTTGGTTCATCAGGGTAGAAACAGATGCACCAGCAGACAAAACTATCTCTGCAATGTCATCACAGTATTTGTTGCATGTGCCAATTAGTCACTTATATATAGAATGTATTCTTTATGCTACAGCTGTTATTTGCTTTAACTTGGCACTTATCACTTAATTTGTCTTGTTTTTTGCTTAAGACTTTTACAAAATGTTCATTTTATATTTTGTAGTTATTCCACAAGAAGTAAAATCTAAACGTGTTGAGATCTTACTTCTACCAGCTTCGGTTCTCTGTAATGTTTTATAATTATTTCATTGCAAACAATAACTTATCACACTGTTGGTGGGCCACTAGTCCTATTATTTCCATAAAATATTTTCTAAGATACTTGCTGCTCTGACGAGAACAGAAATTTCCTGGCTGAGGTTGTATGGATATCACTCAGCTCAGTGCTCATAGAGGCAGTTTTGGTGCCTCATCTCTGACCTGTAGACTGGGTTGTTGTCTTGAAATGTAGCTGTTTGGAAAGTGAGATTAGTTCAGGGTCTGCACTCAGTCACCCAGCTAAAAAAAAAAAACAGTTTGTAAACATTGAAGAAGAGAACAAACTTCTATTGTTAATAATAACAATAATAATAGTACTAATAATAAAAAATGAAAACCAATAAGATACCCCTGATTGGTCCTTGTAGAAATTGCATTATTCGTTTACTTCATTAACTTTTTCTATAGAAAAGCATTTTACTCAGATTGTTGGTTTACAGTAGACCAAAGAAAGGATTGAGTATCTCCCTTAAAACTAACAGTGAATAAAAAACTACCATAAGTACTATATAGTATGGTAAAAGACAAACAACAAAATAAAAACTACTACTAATGCTAATGCATGGTGTGGGATTTCTTTCTTGAATTTGTTTTACTAGATGCTGTATAATATATAATCTTCCGTGTCCTGCATAATACTGTATATTGTTTTCTTTTGTCTTGTAAAAGACCAGCTACTACTTTCATCAAAGAATTCAAAGAGCAATTGATACTTTCCTTATTGTTGGAACTGCCTCATGAATTATTCATAGGACTATTTCTCTGATCTGTGGTATGTTAGCAAACTTCTGAATAACAGGGCAAGATTCTCAAAAGACAAGTCTTATTGAATTAGGTAAATGAGGAGTTCCCCATTGTTATTAAATTAGCTAAATCAGAGTTTGAAACCATTCAGGGATTGGGGAGCATAAAGAAACTTTTGCTGATTTATGAGGATGTCAGACAGGATACAACACATGACTAAGGGGTCTGGCCACTTGACTGGTGCCCCTCATCAGAGAACTAGCAGGTAGGGATCTTTATCAGAGTCTCTAAGAATCTTACTGTGATTATGAAGTTTATTCCAACTTTATTCTCCTGTGTGAATGGCCCTGTTTTAAATAGAAGGACCTTGATGTTCAAAAACTGAAAATATTTACTGTAAGAGAACCTATTATGGAATTTGGTTCATTTTAACAATCAAATAACCCATCCACAGAAAGGAATATTTCTTTGTCGGAGGTTAAAGGGCAACCAATTTTAATAAATTGACTTACATCATTAATGAATTCACTGTGGTGAAAATCTTTACAACACAAGACTAACTCTGCAATCACTTGTATTGACTTAAAGCAAAATCCATTGATTGTTAATATTCTTAATGTTTTCAAATGGACAATCTTTTAGATGATGAAGTTGGTAAATCAGTAGATGCAAGTGAAAAATATTGCTCATCCAACTAAAAGTGTGTGTTCTAATATCTGGGGGTTGACCATCTATCTACTGTAGGAGTCAGGTTGGCCATCTGTCCACATGCTGTAGTAAAGTCAGGCTAAGCATGAGTTCTTAGAGCCAAGCTAGCTGACTGCTTGCTTTAGCAGCAGCAGTATCTACCTCTGTGTGTGTGTGTGTAAGTCATTCAGTCCTCTCAAAGATAACTCTGATACAGAATTTTATCAGGATCTTAATATTCGGTTTGTGCACTAAAGACAATTTTACAAATTAATTTTGTACTGCTGAACCTTTTGAGGATACCATTCCATAAACCTAACAGATGTTGACTTTTGTTATAGTGTGTTTATTCGCTATTGTCCATAGGATTTCGCTGCTGCTTATGCAGTCATAGATTCCCAAAATGTAATTTTACTATTTGAAAATGTATCGAAAATATGTTAGATGATACATATGCTAATTAAGCTTCACTCTTTGCCCACAATATGTGGTTTCCTATTAATTTTATCTAGTTTGATTACTTGGAAAAATATCTAGATGATGGAAACTTGTTTTTCTGGAATCTACTGTTTGTTGCTTAAATAATTAGATTTATATTTGATGTTGTATAAGGCGAAGTTTGAAATCAAAATATTTAACTTCAAGATTTAACCAATTTTGACTCAAGTTTGTTTATTTTCATACTCTTTGTGACTGCAGAGAACGGACAACAACAAGACTCACGCCATGTAACGAAAATATTTAAAAACTTTAACTTTACAACTGAGAAGTTGACTTTTAAGATGCACGGAATAAAAAATACTATGTTTCAAAGTTTGTCTGTCTTGATAAATAGTGGTTTATAACAGTCATCAAAGCAAATCATGGCTGCCAACATTTAAATTCTGTTCTTGTTACAATTAATTGCGCAATAAGTTGTTGACAATAGTTTGAACACACAAGGGGCAGTCACACTAATTATGTAAATTAGTTACTGTAATCACATCCATTATGATCAGATCGTTATTCATCCCCCTTTGTGTAAAAGTGCAATGATCCTCTGTAATCATGGTAAATTATTGTTTTAGATTCATGATCAAAATATAACATGAATAAATAATAACTGACTCTTTTTTTTTTTTTTTTCACATCATTTAGTCTCTTTTCTTTTCTTTTTTTGGTTTCTTGTCGCAGTCAGCACAATCATAGAAATAATCGTGGCGGTGTTTGTTTTTCCTTGTCTCGCTGGAAACTACTCTGAATTATTCTCACTACAAGAAAATGTTTACATGGGATTTTTTACACATTATAAAATGTGAGTCAACTCAAACAGCGGATCTATGGAAATTCTAACATTTCCAACTAGAAATACCATTATGTGGTAAATAAATCTAATTCTTATTTATAAAGTGTTTTCCTTCAGGTCTGTTTGATTTATCTGGAAGCTGAATTAATAGTGTTGTACGTCGTTACTGCTCTGCTGAGTTGGTTTTGATTTTGATTTTAGTATTTAAAAAAGGGGACATTTAAAATATGTTCGTTAATTTAGCAGTTAAAACGGTGCTGCTTTCTTGGTGGCGTTTAGCAGCATCAAAATTGGTGTGTGTGCCGGTTAATCCGCATTGGAAGCGGTCCGGCCAGGCACACTTCAATCATTTAGTAGCGTGGATTGTTGACCATAGCTCTGGCACAATGGTTTTAGGAATCCTTGCCATGGTCTTTTTCTCCGACCTCTGCTGGTTTTGTCAGGCCACCTAATGAAAGGCTCGGGCTACTCAATTGAATGAAGATGTGGTCAATGTTTTGTGAATGCCGTCCTATTCTCTGTGAGCACATCCTGATTCCACGGGTGGTGTGCGTATTGAAATGATCAGAATACTAAATTAATGATAAAAAATTACACTGACAACAAAACGGGGGTTATGAAGCAGGAATCAATAAAGTTCAATAGAGACAGTAGTCAAAAGCAAGTAATTGGAAGGACTCAAGAGGTCCGCAAACTCCCAGGCTACTTGATTGGTATACACAAACTCAGACACCGCGACTCCACGACATACTCTTAATAGTGTAAGCTTTTATTTAACACGGCCTGTGCAAGGCATTTGCTATCTCAGAATGATTCATAAATATCATGGTCTCAGAAAGAATTATATATATCATATGTCATGTATTATTGGCCTGTCTTGAGAAGTCAGCTTCATTCCTGACTTGAATTTCTTAAGGATAACAAATTTAAGAAATTATAAGAGATTGCAGTTGTTTTTAACTCTTCGGCATTCCCCTGTGTTTTAAGGTGATGTAAAATAGAGCAATTAGAAGTGAGCATTTTTGATTTATGTTGGGGTCTCTCCTTAACTTTTTCACTTTCTATCTCCCTGTTCATTGGGAAGTTATCTCCCCTGCCCTGTAACCCAAAATCAGGTTGGCAGTCTGCCATAAATTTCTTTCAGTTTTATGATTCAGGTCTACTAAACATGTGTATAATAAGCTTGAAAATCTAGGAGGAGTAAAGGAACTTCTTGTGTCTAATACTTTAAAAACTATCAAATCCTTTAAATAAAATCTAGTGGATTTAAATCAGCTCTGGAATCATTTTGGTACTGAAAATGCTGCATCTTAAAAAACTTCACTATCCCAGTAATGCAACAGCCGAAGCATTTCTGTGTACATGATGGAAATTAAGTTAGCATTCCTGCAGTGCAGTGCCTATTTCTTTGGTTTCAACTGCCTTTCGAGGACTAAGTGGGAGATAGAAGCTTTTATCACCGTTTCTCTCTCATCAAAACTGTTCATTAAAACTGCTGGCCAGCTCTTCGGAGGTGATCACAGCAATGTGTTGAACTTTGACTTCAGGGTTTGTACGCACACAGTTGTGAACTGCACATCACAGTATTTATTTTGTTTTATATATATCTTCTCTCTTTCCATGGATATAATCTCTATATTAACTATATAGAGGGATAGGAGTATAGAAAGAGAACCTAAGGTACTAATTATTTCTCTCCTCTATATGTATATAATGTACATAGCATAGTGGAATTCTTGCTGATCTATTCAATCCATTGCTATAGTGCTGAATAAAGTTGGACAATCTTACTGCAAAATATCAGAGCACAAGTTGAAAAGTCTTAATTAAATATTGCCTCTAATCATGACATGTTTGTGCATAATATTTCTTCATTGTTTAATATACACATATTCAAGTTTCCACACCAGGTTGGTAGACTATCTAGCAGTTTGTCAGATGACCCACATGCATCCAAGCAAGTTTTACCTGATGTATGGAATTCACATTAGAAAGTGGATATTAAATTCATCGGGAATGTTTTGCAGTACTTTCTGTGACATATTTTAAAATATTACCTTTAGTATAAAGGGGTAAATCATTTCAGCTAACAAATTCTTACTTCTATAAATACATAGATAAAATATGAGTATATATATCAGATTGTTTGCCAAAATTTCACAGATGTTATAATCTGTAGCATGGATGTTTGCTTATATTTGGCAGTGGTACACACAGCAACGACGACTATCTTGTAGAATAACATTTTAAGAAAAAGAATTAGATTTTGTGATTTCTAGGATTTAAATATCTTTTTGTTGTTGTCTTCAGCAAATAGAAATATCTGTAAGGACAATTTTTATTCTTGGTTTCTTTGATTTTTAAATTGGTAGAGTTCAATATTTCTCTATTTTCTTGTAGCGTATTGGCTGTTTTACTTATGGTGGTTTAATGGACAGAGGAAATTCTAATTTTATAGATTCTTCCATTTTTTAGGAAGTGTTTATATGCTGTATATAACTTGAATTAACTCAAGTTATGTATTAGGGGTTCATTTATATCTGGTTCTTATAAAATTTTAAAAACCAGCTGGTATGGAATGTATTACTGGTTATAAATATGTTTAGGAACACTTCGTCTGTTGAAATATCTTCAAGAGATGTGGGGTGGTGCCCTGGGAGGAAAATTTGTACACTCCCTTTCCTACAAAAGCATAACAAACATCTTTGTAGACTACACAAGGATCTTCATATGGTGGCTGCATCCTGATGTAGTGTCACTTGGGCAAAGACAGAGATTTTGCCAACAGATGAAAACAAGCACCCATCTCAGAGATGGGAAAGTCTGTGGGTTATGTCAAACTGCTCAGAGTTAGGCTGCCTTCATTGTCCTCTCAGTTTTGCAGTGGGGATGTCTGTATAAGTTTGAGGATTACTTTGCTCTCAGTTATTGTCCCAATCCAACACAGTTCTTTCTTGTTCTATAGACATCAGTTTTGCTCACATTTCTAGCATGCTGCTTACTTTCTTTCATTCTTTTTTTTGGTCACAGATAATTACATGGAGAACTTTGTGCTACATATATCGATTATGGTTTCTGTATATTATCAAGTATTTGAGGCACTGAATTATCATGTGGGAGCATTTTTTGCTTGCAGAATGGGCTAACACACATAATAAATGAACTCATTTATGGGAGAAAATTAATATTGAGAAGACTGTGGGTGACAGAACTTTTTTTGAATGTTGTTAGATTCTGTGTGTAAGCAGTTCTTTCTTTTAACTAAACTAGGTACATTTCTTCTAAATGCAGAGAGATCAGTCCAGTCATAGATACAGTTCCTTCCACAATCTGTAAAAGCAAAAATAATGGAATCCGTAGAACAATTGCTTGAGTTAGTTCTGAAGAAATTAAGAACTCTGACTGTTCTTCATGACATGAAAGATGACTGCATAATAAACAGTTTAGTACTAAACAGCCCTGCAAACTTTTAAAAATGTATCTGCTGCTTAATTAGAAGAGATGCTAGCTTATAGAAAGAACTGATAAACAGCTTGTAATCGTGCCATGCATTTATATACATGAAATAATTATGGTTTACTATCCTTTGTCAGTCTCAATGATTTTAGCAGAGACTATTATTTCACATACTTGTGAAGAAATTTTCTTTCAGCCAGAAGAGGGCAGCACACACATGTGGCCCACAGTAGGTTTTTTTTATTACCTCTGGTGTTTATGCATGGCTGCTTATTGTTAGATTCTAATCAAATTTATGTAACGACCCCAAATTATTATTTTTTTTTTTACATTTATAAAATGTTATTTATTTGTCATAGCATCTTCATTGCACTATTTGTATTCTTTGAGAATTGAGTCATAGTTCCATTGCTTAGATACTGTCTCCTGTCCATGTACAACGCTGAACAATCATTAGGACAGAGGAAAAGGGAGATCTCAGATCGGCCCTATTTGGACCACATACTGACTGGTACTGAACTAATCCATGCTACATGTACAAATAGCATGGACTTTCGTATGGTCGGCTGAAGTTGGAGCACACTAGGCACTTTATTGCTGGCAATAATTTCCAGTGTTAAATATGCCCTTCTTCCTAGTTCAACTAGTGTTCTGGATAGAGGATATGGCAACTAACCAACCAACCAACCAACCAACCAAATATATATCCAGTAGAAGAGTGTGAACTTCTCCTTGTATGAATAGTTAAATACCAACTATGCTTTTCTTTTAAAGAAATTCAATTTTAAAAACTCAAAGCTGGTTGATTAAATAGTCCACTTGGGCAACTATTCGTTTTTATTAGTTCTGTCATTGTCTTCTGATAACATGGCTATGGCAACAATGCATTCCAGGAAGACAATAGTTACATAATTTTTTTTAGACAGTTATCTTTCCAGGTTTGTAGGGTGAAATCTAATTGTAGTTGTGGAGACTCAAATATTAATGAAAAATTAAAAGGAATTTTAAAATTTCTGACTTTGGAACTTTTAACTGTTTTGTCTTTAATGCACTATTTTCTGTCATCATCTTCCTGGGCTTTTAGCAATATTACCACAAACCATGTAGCCAAATCTCCTGCTTTCAGACGAGGCATGAAAGCTCTTGCTATGTTTTGGTTCAGTACCAATCATCTGGAGGCCCTAGCATTGAAATTTGTTGGAAAATACTTCTATTATTTAAAAGAATTCATATACATATTGTTTTCTTCTCTTTCTGCTGGATAGTTTTATGTTCTGGTATCTCAAATAAAATAAGGATCGTGGTTGACTGTTTGATAGTCATAAAGTATTTTCCATGGAAGCTTACATTAGTAAGTCTGACGAGATGTTTTGTCGGACACTGGCTCTACTGTTAGGATGCCGTAGTCTTTGACTGAAAGCAAACTAAAAAAAACAACAAGCAAACTGTTGTGTATCGTTGGTACAAACATTTCCATCCCCATACCAACTCAACAGACAAATTATATTTGTTAAGGTAATAATAGGAAATAAAAATAAAACCCTTCTCCTTGTAGGTATTCTTTTCTCCAGCCATGAAATTCTAGAAAGTAATGTTATCAGAAGTTCTTCTTGACACTTCAGATTTCCATAAATTTCGCAAGACATAAATTAAATGTTGCATTTAAAAGAAGTGCCATTTTTGCCACCTGTATGAGTGGTGTGGCAACAAAGCTTGTCAGCTGCTGTTGATTTAGAGATGGGTTGTACTTGTCTGCTAGAATTTATAATGTGAGTGAAGTATGAAGAGCTACTTCCTCACTGATGTATGTTACTATATAATGGTCCTTCTCATGGCTGTTTTTTTCCATTGACAGGTAAGGTGCTCACTGAGAGAGAATTCCACGCCTTTTTGATTTAGTGGAAAGTTATACTCTCTAACCATTCATGTTTTAAATACTGAGCTGCTGCTGACGGATAGGTTTCATCAGCAGTCTACATAGCTTTAACATTTATCATGATTAATTATAGTTTGAATTTATTTCCAGAATTATTAATCAACTATGAAATACATATAAAATACTTAATTAAATATTCTCATATATATAATGAGGGAGTAGGAAAAGCAATGATGATAAGCCATATTACTATCATATGAGACAAGAGTTTTTTCTAACCTCCACAAGAGAGTTATCACATCATCCACACATTTTCTTTGAGTATTTAGATGTAAATTTACTAAACTTTTCTATAAATTAATTGTATATTCATTTATTACAAGAACTATTTGTGGCTGTGGAAAAAATTGTTCTTTTTTTTTTTTTTATAATCAAGTTCCAGTGATGCTTGACAATGGAGAGCAGAAAATAAATATGATTATGGTTTTGATCATTTTACTTGTGATCTGTAGCACAAGAGACCAACAATTAAGCAGATAATTCTTACAGAATCGTCAATGAATAATTGTCTAGCGAGAGAGAGAGAGCCTCTAAAAAAACAGTATACAGACATTATTTTAACGTTTCAGACTTTCATTGATATAAATTATAGATGAGAATGACATTTATTGTTGTTTTTTTAATGAAGTCTCTTGATTAAAGAATGGAGAGGAAGGTGTGGTGGCATTTAAAACAAAAGGGAGAAAACTTTTTATTTGGGTCATAGAAAAAATATTTTATCCAGATTAAAGGTAAAAGCTTTCTTAGGTCTCAGGTTGATAAACTGAAATTTTAAAGGACAAACACTGCAGTTGTATATCATTAATTGGCTCTAAGCTAGTTAAACATGCTGGCATAACAGCTCAGAGAATTATCTATGGTGCTGCTTTAATGCATAGACTGTTTTCTCAATGTCTCAGAATGGAAGGATGTGTAATCTGAGTCATCCTCCCTATGTTTACATCCTGTATCAGTTTGCTGGCTGAACTTCCTCCACTTTGTTTATGTCCTAATTTCCAATTCCATAGTTTTTTTTGGGGGGGGGTTGTTGTTGATGCTCTTTTTTTTTTTTTTTTGTAGCCAGTGAATGCTAGGCTCTGGCAGATGTGTAATGTGACTGGACATTTACACACAAGATGATGATTTCATGGTTTAGTGTATTAAATTTACTTTGCCGCACCCACTTCTAAATGCCAGGGTTTATTCTGGGGGAGACAGGAAGTGACTTATGCAAGACTTCATTTTCTTTGAAGTATTAATCCAGTCTGCTGAAGGAGCATGTTTAGAGCTGTATCTCACATTCCATCCCTCTCCTGTTTGTTGGGTTCAGATGAAATGGCCCTATACAGCTAACTGTTCGATTTTCAATGCACCAACTAGAAAAGATATCAGTTTTGTGTAGAAGACGGAAAATGGTGGTACCTTAAAGTAAAATGTGTGTGAAAAGTGATTAATTGTATAGTAGCATAGATGCTCGAGGCCTCAACCCAGGGGCATTTATTGTTTGCATGTGTAGAATGGATTGGAGAATTAAAATAGGGAAAGTATTTTTTGTTAAAAATGTGAGAGTTTTCCTTAGGCCCTGTTGAGAAAGAATTCATAAACAAATCCTAGTAATTTTAGACATGACATTGTTTGAAAATGACCAATGAAGTCCATCTTTTATTTATAAAAAAAAAACATTATTTTCACAAAAACCAAGGTGTTAGCTCTGTCTAAATTACTAGTGTTACTTTAGTAAGGCACCATTTCTTAGACCACATTGACTACTTCTATCAACACAAAGGCCATCTGAGTCGGTACTGAAGTTCTGGCCCCTCTACCTGATGCAGCTCGCCTGTTTTTCTGTTGTTTTATTTATAGAAGTGATGAAGAAGAAAAAAATCATAGCCAAAAATGTAAAATTTGACTCGCTGAAGACCACATGGGATGCACTTGCATCCTACTACACTTCAAATCTGTATTACATAGCACAGATTGATTCATAGGAGCTCTGACACATACGCAGTACCTTTGTCATTAATATAACTGTTTGCAACAATAAATGACAAATCTGTATGTCACTGCAATCCCCCATATTCTGCATTACAAGTGTGTTGACTAAATGTACAGCTAGTTCAACAGAAATACTAGTGTTTCTGGTCAATTACACTGCAAGTGATGGATAAATTACAGATTAGGTCTTATATCATCTTTTGATTTTTATGTTAATGTTTATAATACAAATAAACTTATAGCTAGATAATGAATGGGTCATTGACATTTCTCTAAAACTTGGAGATAAACTAGTGCTTTGCTGCAGGTAAGTACCTTGTCTACCTGAGAAGACAGGTAATAAAAAAGAAACAGGTTGCATAATTGCTAAAATTAAGATAACATATTTAAATGCAAACAGTAAGAATATATACATGCTGTTTCTAGGCATAGATGCAAATAAATTTGTCACTATGTCTTGTGCACAAAATATGAAAATGGTTGTCTGCCAATGAGACTATTAAATTATTTCAGTTTTCTGAAGACTTTGAGTATTCTTATTGGTTGAGGAATGCGGTATGGTAGTTGTCCATACAATTAGAAGTTGTAATCTGCTCTGCCTCCTGCTTGATGGGCATTCTTTTTATGCTTGAAGTTATGTACTTTGATCAACATATTATTATTATTATTATCTATTCTACACTGTTTTTATATTTGAAACATTAGGTCTGTATCAGGAGAAATACAAGCGAGTAACTAAGTAAATAAAAATGATATATCCAGAGTGTAAAATATGTACATAGATCTATATTTTGTAAGATCCATTTGCTTTCATGACCAAATGAGTCAGCTGTATGTCAAACAGCTGTTGTCCAGGTTCTGCTATATTACTGGGGGAAAAAAACCACCATTTCGATTTTCATTTAATCAGAAGAAGAAGAAAATGTTAAATTAGACAGATTATTTATAATATTTTTTTAGAGCATTTATTTACTATCCTTATTTAGTTTAAAATGGGAATATTAAGAACATCCAGACAAAACCAGGTGGAGAGATAACCATTATAGCAAAACTATTTCAGCTGGTTTTCATTTGAATGTACCTAGTGTTTGCATTTTCACAAATGAACAGTAGATTGATTCACATCCCCCTTTTCTTTTAAAGTTCTTTTATTACTACGGAGTGTAGTGCAAGGCTTTTAGATGAGTTAACTTACCAGTTTGGAAAAGAGGGAGATCTGAAAAGATGCAGAACAAACCTCGAGAATACACTAGGAAAGTTTAAGAAATAAGACTGTGTTGCACAACATCGTTGTCTGGTCACAGCTGAATGGTGGCGTGGTGCAGGGACCCCCCGGGTCTCCAGAAGACTTTACAACAACCATTGGTATCTTTAAATAGAGATTTCTCTTTGTTTCTAACTAGTTTATATCTTGATCTGATGAAATGAACCAAAAAAATGCATTCTTCCCTTTATTTTAAAATCTCAAGTCTTGTAAGATATGTAAACTGCAAGAGTGATTATTAATATTATCAAATATTTTTTTAGAATAATCTGTCAATAAAACAATTTATTTTTTGGCTGGACTTTATAGGGGATCAGAATCTATGGTGGTCATCAGGTGCTAGTTACCTGGCTGCTACATTAATCTTTCTTTCTGTTTACCTGGATGGTTGCTGTCTCTTTACAAATCCTGACTGGTATGTGCTGGGGTAGAGGCCTGGTCTGTAACACAAATATACAGGACCTGGAGTTGAGGAGGTGTAGAGAAACACCTGTCTCTGATTAGCATGTGAATGTCTGGTAGAGCCCTTGAACAATGAGTCTGACTCATGGCTACCTATGTATCCTGGCTGGAAAATTTACAAAGAAAGGGCGCATCAGGTTTCTGCTCACCAATGCAGGGTGGAAATCAGATGATATCTGGTAATTCCTAGGGAGGACTTACCACTAAATAAACATTAAAAATTCATATCACATCACAAAACACTCTTGCAAATAACATTGTTAATCTGCTCAGTTAAATGTATTTTAAGAAAAAAATTATAAAGGTGAAGGCTTTAGATTGTTGAGATATACATCTGATTAGAAGTATTTGGTTAATTAATGGGCATAAGTCTTTGATGGATAAGAAGTTTTTAAGGAGTCCAGTTGACTCCCTTAGTTTTGCCTACAAAATATATATATTTGGTTGTAGATTAAACCCTCTACCCATTTGCATTTCCAGTTTAGCAAAAGAGGATGGAGAGGATTAGAACAAGCTGGATTTGACCAGCAAAAAGCCTTCTGTTTCGAGTATATGAGTGAGGGTTGATTATGAGTGGGTGGGTAATCTGAGGCTTGACATCAAAAATTCCTTAATATTTCATGCTTGTAACTTTCTCAGATTAAAACAGCAAAGACTGATGGTGTTTTCTCATCTCTTCTTCTTAAATGTTAAACTGAGAATAAAACATCAGTCTAGTTACAAAAATCAACATTTTACCAATTTACCAGCTCTTTAATTCACGAGGTGCTGATAGACTATCAAGTTACTGCTGCAAGTTCAGTGTTAAATTCATCTTTAAAAATTATTGTTATTATTCTTGACATGCTTTGAAACCAGATTTATTAATGTGATTACCTGTATTAAAAATAACTGAGAAAAGAGAGAGAGACTTCTGGGTGGCACTAGTCTGGTACCTGTTGCTCAGCTTTTCTCTCCTCCTCTTTCTGATACCAGGTGACCTTCGTCGTATCTTCAAACAGCAACAAATGCACACATACTTTCTAATAAAACTCTTTATTTAAATGACCAGACCCTCCCTTTAAAAAAGCCCTTGTCTTTTATGTGTATTCAATAACAGCAGTAATAAAAACCATAGCTTATTATTATTTATTTATCTATTACCATGGTAGATAGGAAATCTGTCATTTACATAGTTGCTTTTCATAAATTATTATTCCAAACTTAAATATTTATTGGAACAGATGGATGAGGTCCAATAATAATATCTTACACACCAGCCGATTGCAGGTTTTAGATAACTCCTCAGTACCTTTTAAATGCTTTTTTTAATTAGAATTTATTGATCTCTATATTTAAAAAGTAAAAAATAAACAACAGTGATACATGAATAATATGTGTTGGATAACTTTCTTTTTGCCTCGAGTGCATGGTGCATGCATCACGGATGATGGTGACCCCTTTCTAGAAATCCTTCAATTTACTTCTGTGCACAATTTCCACATACAGGTAGCAAACAAACAAAGGCGGCGGCTTGTTTGATGGGTCCACCATAAACAAGTATCCTTCCCATGGTTCTCATAATGGAGACTCTTTTTTTTTTTTTTTTTTTTAAATATTTAGCTGAGGAATTGATGTTTGTCAGGCATTTGAGCGGAGATGACTTGACGTCTAACAATACCACAGCCAGACTGCCTGCCTTCAGGACAGCGGTCAGCACTGACCACTGGCTGGGCTGTTGGTGTTTGTCTCCACTGGGTGACAAGGATTCCATGGTCACAACATTAAGAGGAAAATGTTTTCTAAGCAGACTCGCATCATTTACACCATATTTCTTTTTTAATGTTTCTAAAGTCATAACAAAGCTGTTGTGTTTTTTACGTGTGGAGTTACACGAACTCAGACTCTGCACCTTATTAAATTCCCTGCTGGTGATGATGGATTACTCTGTCTGGCAGTGGTAGTGGGGTGTTACTAGGGGGGGGGATGGCTGCGTGTTTTATACGTTCTCTAAAACCACTGCTTCTTGTTGCTGCTCTTACACAAAGTTCTTGGTAGGTAGCTTCTATGTTCTGATTAGAAATTCCAGCAGTAAATCGACTGACGCCTGTCAGGAAGAAAGATGAGGGCTGGAAAAGAACGCATCTTTTTTTTCTCTTCTCATATTTATTGTGAAAAATTGGCGGACGAGCTAAACATTAATTTAAGTTACATTTTTGTTTCCATCATAGACTGTTTTCTAGCATGCCAGTTGTGTATCCAAAAGAAACGGAACCAAGACTTCTGTGGAAAACCGAAACTAATGGATGCTTGCACAGACAGCTTGAGATTTTCATCTGTTCTAAAAATTCTTGATGACGCTTGTAGCCAAGATCACAGAGAAAACTTATTCACCTTTGCTTTAGTTTAAAAATAGCACGAGTTATCTCCCCTTAGACCGTGGCAGCGAGAGCCCCTTCCAGATTATTTATTGTCTTTAAAGTTACCAAAATTTTATGAAATTATACATTGTATGTACAGACTTTAAAGTACGCAACTATAGAACCTGAGATAATTGTTTGTTTGTTTTTTATTTTAAAAAGACCAAAAAAAAACTTCTGCGCTTCATAGTAGCTCTGAAAACAATTTATATGGCATTTAATTAAAAATATATAACATAAAAATACAAATAAACAATCAAAACATATTGCATCTTAGTAGAATCTTGTTGCTGTTTTTCTGGCTGTAGAGTAGATTAATACTTATTAACAGAGTAGATAACTAACCAGTCTACTACTATTTACATGTCATGTCAAGTTTAATATTTGGAAAGGATGGGGAATATCATAGACTTTCCTCCACCACTCATCCCTGTGCCAAAAAACACGGTAATGCTTGTTATTTTGATACTTGTAAGAACAAATTATTTATCAGAGCATCAGTATTAACTAAATAAGCATAGATAAGACAATACTTTAACAAGCATTAACTAATTAATAAATCTGTCAGTCAGTTAATTAACTAGCTGATCAGCCAGTTAGTCAAGACAGTTGGTTAAATAGCTAGTTGACCAGTTGGTTTTAGACTAGTTCTGTATCTGGAAGCATTAGATATGTAATCATCAATCACCCAGTTTCTTTAGCGTGTCTCTTGTATTGCTTTCATATGTAGGAAGTAAGAAATACAGCTTTAGAAATAAGATCATGATAAGAGATGGAGGAAAATTTAATTTCTTTAGTTTTTCTGTTGCCTCTCTATGGGATTAAACTAAACAGGTTATATAGCATAAACAGCCAATTTGTCAACAGCTCTGACCTGAATGCAAACAAGATTCTCATTTTCGTTTGGTTTTTGAAATGATGTTCTATGCTAAATATTTAAAGTTGTATTTTCTTTTAGATCAATGTCATTTGTTTGGTATTTTTAGCATTAAAAGGTTTTGATCATTAATTTCAATTTGTAATTTGTTTTATTTTTATGAAAGTGATTGATTACCAACTTCTGAAATAAACTTTGGTCACTTGCTATTGTTTATCAAACATTACCTTTAATAATAATAATAATAATAATGTGGCTGATGCTTACACATTAAAGGTTGTGTTTACAAACTTCACCAGTCTAAATATTGCTGTTAGGTTAGCTGATGTTGATCATCAGAGCTCTACATCATCATAGATGAGAAAGTCATTCACTTAAATGTAATAAAAAGTCTGCTTTCGTATGAAAACAACCATATGCTGTTGTAACTTTAATAACCATTGAAGCATCCATTAACTTGAATACATGCAATTTTGCTTTTGGCAGTTTGTGGAGATGAAGATGAAGATGTAACAGAAGGTATGTCTATTTAGAGGGTATATGTACGGATTACTACATGAACTAAGTAGGATAAGAGACAAATGCCTTTATATTTACTGCAGGCACCCACGGAATCTAGCAAAGGTCAGATACACTTTTATATTTAGTGTGTGGATCCATGAAATGTGGAATAAGTGACATGCATCAGCAAAATGAGAGGTAACATTACACTGTTGCGGGGAGGAGTCTGTTGAATGTGTAGTTTCTGGCCAGACTGATGCAGATGGCATTTAAGGATTGGAAGAAATGTGAGTGATACAAGTACAGCAGCATCATTGCTCAGGACCCTAAAAAACTTCCCAGTTTGTTATGGTTAAGTGAACAGAGACAGTCGTCTTTAGCTAGGACATTGTAGGCAGCATTTACTATCTTGATATTCCTCTGTACTTCCAGCCAGCAGAGCAGCCAACTGTTGAAATAGATGGCATCTGAACTTGCATTCTAAAAGACTTCCATGGAAAATAATCTATTCTGTTCTATGGTCTTAGTCACATCACCTTCAATTAAAGATGTATTTCCATGTATTTTTTTTCTTTGAAAGTATTTGGTTATTTTTTAATGATTCACATTTCTCCCTAAAGTGGTGAAAAGTATCCTTTTTGTTTATTTGTGTTACATTTCCAGATAGTGGAATTTTTCTTTCTTTGTTCTGTAATTCCCCAAATCTTACCATATTATTCTTGCTTTGGTAGGCAGATCACACTATGAGACCAATGTTAAGTGAGAATGGGGTCCAGATTTACAATCACCATAGATAATTTTCTGAATTATTATTATTAAAATCATCATCAGCTGGTTACATTAAGATCTGCAGTATTTGCTAATTTCCACTGCAGACCTTGAGGAAGTCTCTCACAAATGGAAATAAGCTCTTTGACTTTTTAGAGCAAAGATGCAATGAAGGACATATTTTAGTAAGAAAAGCTAAAGAAATGGATGGCATATCCTGAATTTCTTATAGTCATCAGTGAGGCACAAGCTAAAAAAACACGAGTTCTCAGAAACAACTTTGAATGCAGCTATGAGAAGACAGTAAGTAGCCTAAATTAACAGGAGATTGAATGTTTGCCTCAGCGGATCAGATCAATTCTGGAGTAAAATTTATCAACCATTCACACTTTGAATTCCTTGGCAAAAGGTTGGGGCTCCAAGTTAAATGGATAACTTAAAAACGTAGAAGTGTGGAAAACCGAGAAAATTCCTTGGTCAGCCAGTAATTTAGGGTTCAGTCATCATCCACTATAGAACTCTCTTGACATATTTGAGACTGGTATCATGGAAGAGAAGCTGCCTCTGATAAATAATCTTTCTAATATTACATTGGAAAGGAAACTTACTTCCTGCAGGGAGGATCTGACTGCTCATTAAGAAGAACAGACTTTATTATAGCAAAGATTTATGTAGATTCTTTTTTTAAGTAACCGTATGAATTCTGGTCAGAGTCTCAGTCGACGTATTCGGTCACGTTTTGAAGACAACGGTTGCCAGAACAAAACTTTTGTTTGGTGTTTGTTGTAAGCTGTTGAAGAGACCAGCCATGTTTACTCTAGGGACTAGACAAGGGTGGGGGAGTCCCTAGAGATTTTTTCCCAAAAACTTTCAGCTAAGCAAAGAGTTGGGAGGAAGAGGATCCTGAATTTTTGGTGAACGGTTCGCCGAGTATGAATAGCCAGGGTAGATAGAGCAAGAGGTGCTATTGGGTGGGGTAACTTTAACTTGTGATAGATGGCTGTCGGGGTAGGGAGGCTGCTTTTAGCAAGTGTTTCATACACTCCTGCACTCAAGGTCTAAAAACTGGAGAGAAAAAATTGTTGCATGTCAGGGAATAAGAAAGAGCTGCATTACTCCATGTTTTTGTAATAATCTTGTAGGTCGCTACAGAACTTGCCTGGCGTTGTGCATGGTTATCATCACCTAGGATGTCATTAAACATGCTGACATCTACTATGATATTGGTAATAAATGGCTCAACTTCTCGGTTTACAGGCTCACCTGTAGCCGGTCTCATCAATGTTTCAGAAGTAGAAGGCCAGAAACATCAATTTTGGCTGCACAGTAACAGCTACTGCCCTGTGAAATGTCTAAGGTTTAATAGCCCTCTTAGAGCCACATAAACTTTCTCCTGCTCTGTTTGCTTTTGATGTCTCTACCCTGTAGTATAAGAAATAATGGTATACCTTTAACTGTAGAACACCACAAGAAGTTCATCTGGCCTGGACACCTGCATCCCCCCCCCCTGGCTTTGGCATGTACTGCGCTTCCACTACTGGCTACTCTCTACTACAGTCCTCATACTGCCTTACAAAATTAATATTAAGGTGGTATGTTTCTGGTTGAAAATTTAAAGAACAAAGAAAACCCATCTGAAAAGCTATTCAAGTCCTTTGCAAGAAAATACCTTTTGAAAAATTTAATATTAACAAACAAAGAAAATTGGTTTAAAATCTGGTATAAATTAGCAAAATGTCAGATTCCTAGTTTATGTGTTAAGTTATTTCTTTGATACTTATGCTGTTATGTTCTCAATGCCACAAGTTGGATTTTAACTGTTTTAGAGATGAGTAGCCTTTGTTTTTGAAGTTATCTCTCTTGATGGGGTGATTAAATGGCCAATGAATTAACTACTATGTAGCATCTTTCAGAAAACTAGCTGCAGTTTGATGTTGCGATCAGGCAGCTTTTGACCAGCTCCTATTGTGGGTAGACAGGGAACGCTGGCTGACGACTGCCTAAAAGTGGTGTTGCTTTTCTTTCAGGTGAGAAAAGTCCTGGGAAGAGACAGCAGAACTTGAAAAAAAGCCCTCCCACTATATCCAGAAATCAAACTATGGATAAGAAGGACCTAAGAAAAGCAAAATCAGTTGAGTAAACAATTCCCTTTTCAATATTTCAATCTGACCTCCAGAGGCCTGATTGTGGGAGAGTACTATTTATTCCCTTAGTATTCGTTCTTTTGTGGTTTAGTAGCTACTTCATCCTTTTTCATGAATGGACAGACTGCTAGATGTCTGTGTGGCTGGGTAACATCATCTTACTTACAGATGATAAAATCATGGGGGGGGGGGTGATTTTAATTAAAGTTAACTTAGTTTTATCATTTTCTCTTGCCAAAGCCCACCTGCAGCGATAATTTTGATTAAAATCTTGGTCAGTGGTGCACAATTGGAATATCAACAGTTAATGTCTAGAGCTCTGGTTCCCAACCGTTTGTTCTTTCACACCCCTTGTATCTTGGCTGAGATATCATCACCCCTTCCCTACAAAAAATACAAACACCGCTTTGAAAATTAATTTGATTTTTATTTATATAGCTTTTGTTCATGAACGAAAAGTGCAAAAGTTATCAACACAAAAATGGCCAATATCAATGTGTATGTTGCTGCTGCTTTGAATCCACCAACAACTCAAATCAGGGCAGTCTTAGAAAGGGCAGTTTGAATGTCATCTCTGACATCCAGCCAGTTGCGAAACTTTGCCTCTATACAAAGAAGGGTAGGAAAACCTTGCTGACAAAGATGTGTGGTGGCAAAGAGAACAAGAGCTTTCAGAGCTCTCTCGGAAAGAACTAGATGAGCCTCGAGATGAGCACTCCAGAATGCAGCTGGGCCTTCAATGCTGGATTCGTTCTGAGCAGTTCTTTTGCCCTTGGGTCAGTCAGGTCATCCTTAGCCATGTCTCCATCATCAACAAGAAATGGATTACAAATCCAAAGGTTTCTGTGGCATCTGTATCGCTGAAGTAACTCATACTGTAAGGCAGATAGGTGCCCAAGAACTTTTTTAAGATCAGCAGATAAGTTTCTGCTATACCTTCAGCACCAGCCATAAGCACTTCAAGCAAGGAAAAGTTGGCATAGTTATGTTGTCTCAGGTGACGCTTCCACAGATTCAACTTGTTGTGAAGGGCATTGAACTTCTCCTTGGCATCAATGATGGTTACTAATGAGCATTACATGGGCAAATTCTGTTCATTCAAATGGGAAAAAATGTCTACCAAATAAGCTAGTAAATGGATGAAGTTTTGGCTCTGAAATTCTTTATCAACCAGAAACAAAAACCTCATTCCACAGCTTCATGAGCCTTGTCAAGCTTCTCCCTCAAGAAAGCCAACAAACATCTGTGTGGTATAAGAGAACCTCATGCTCTGCACCAACTTCTTGACAAAATATTTTGAAAAGGCAATGATTCGTTGCTCTTTCACAGATAAAATCGACCACTTGCACTGTAGCTGTCATTGCTATCTTCAACTTGTGAGGCAAGAGCATGTCTGTGTATTTGGAACTACTTTTTTCACCAGAGAGAGAAATCCAGATTTGATACCAAGCATGGAAGAGCTCCATCAGTGCAAATTGATTCCACTTTCTTTACCCAGTCAAAGTTATTTGCTTCCAAAAAGTCCTTCACTTTTGCAACACATCAGCAGCCTTGGTACTGATAAGGAGTGGCTCACAGAACAAGAATTCTTCCTTGCTTGTGAAACCCATTAGCTGACTGCACTGGGCAACATCAGTTGTTTCATCCAGCTATAGGCTTATTGGAAAAGGACTTCAAATCAGCAATCCGAGATTGGATCACATTGTTTAACAAAGGTATTTCATTAATCTTCTTATGATGCTCTTTACCACAAACCAGCTTAACCATTTCCAGAGCACAGGGCTTCACCAAAGTTTCATCATTTGCATGTGGTTTCTTATCCCTAACTATTAAATAGGAAACTCTGTGCTTCCAAAACTGGCTTTTTGGTGGCCCCAAATCCAAGTGTTGTTAAAGTTCCAGATGACTGAAAACAAGCTCTTTTCTGCTTCAAAGCATCCAGGCTGTCTTTTAAATTTCCTGGATGAGCTTTTTGCATATGATCACGCAGTTTTGAAGGCTTCAGTTTATCATTACAGAAGACTTTACCACACAAAAAGCACTGCAATAACTCATGATCATCACAATCAGTCGTGAAGCCATATTGTATGTAGCTTTCATTGTATTTTCGTTTTTTGGACATGATCTGGAAAAGAAATTAAAATTTATGAATGCTTTCAAATCTAATATTAATTTTTTTTAAAATATGTACATATAGCTAAATTAAACATTCAATTAATACACAAATATTCAAAATATTACAAATTTTTTTTTTTTTTTTAAATATATCATCAAAAATTTTCTTTGACCTAGCACCCCTGGCTGGGAACCACTGGTCTTCAGTGACCTGGTGCGTTGCTGCAGGACTACTCCGTTTGCACACAGTGGCGTCACAGTTATCAGAACATCTCCTCCCTGACCGCCATATTTGTTTTATAGAGTTCTCTTTTTTTAACTGAATGCGTAGAGAGGAGTAGGATTTTACAGTGTCACTAAATAAAGAGGAATGAGATCTTGTACGACAGTAATGTGACATAAAACCACATTCAGAAGGCATTGTTGGTGCCTGGTTTAGAATTACGATAGCCAAGATGTAGCTAGATTGTATACTGCATCTGCTTCTGAAGATAAAATTTTATTATTAAAATAAGGTAATATTTGACAATGTCATAAACCAATAAATATTATTATGCAAGTGGTCTGCTTCTAGTGTTTGTCAGCTGTCCTACTTACGTGAGTACATGCAAAGAACAGCATCTTTGGAAAAACACTTGTTGTTCTACCACCATTGTATTGCTCTTGTACAAGGGCTAGCAGATGCTACCTGTAGATGGGTGTGAACCATCCATTCTTTTTTGGCTCAAAAGTTAAGCATTCAGACTTGTCTGTATGTATCAACAAGAGAGAAAGTAGAGTACAGTAGATCAAAGTTCTCTCCTAACAATTTCTTTGTTTAAAGTGAAATTGCTTAACTAATCTGGAAGATCATAGTCTGACAATTTTTGAACGTTTAGATATTGGCTGTCCATACAGACACAATAGCATTTGATTCTCAATGTGAGCTGTGCAAGTGTTATGTGCAGCCATTTGGTTACAGTTAAACTGGCAAACTGCTAATAGAACTGTCAGCATCTAACAGTTTTTGAATGAGTTTATCAAGACAAACTTTCTGCTGTTCCAGGAATGACCATTTTGCATAAAGCCACCACTGGTATAAATCACTGAGATCTTTAATAGTGGAGCCATGTTGAAGGTTTTCCTGACACTCGGACTTTAACTTTAGCAACTGTTAAGCAATGGATCTGGAGAACTGGTATGCACAGCCATTGGATGTTTAAATTGTGCCAGTTAAATATTCCACTTTTATTATACCTTTCCCTGTCTATATCTAATGAGGAATATAGAGCACCATGTCATATCTCCACTACTGCTTTGAAGAAGACTGCAGTTGCTTTTCTGGGTCCCACAGCCCAAAGTAGGGAACATCTTTATAGACGACTAGCAGCCGAACAGTCAACACCTCAAACTGTATATAATGGAACAGGAATTCATTCCTATAAATACTGAAAATTACAGAATAAATGTATGTTGAAATCTACAGTATTTATATCACTATGATGAGAACCTATAGAATATAAATATATATATTAGGTCTAGAAAAAACACAGAGTAAAGAAGGGGATTATTCATCTACCTCTCCTTAAATGTTAGTAGCTATTCCTTTTTTTTTTTCTTAAGAAATCTTACTTTTCATAAAGGTGTTTAAAATTCATTGTTTTCCATTCATTTATGTTTGTGTTACTTAATTCTCATGGTACTAGCTGGGACTGCTGCTTGTCTGCGGCATGTGAACAGCTGGTTAATCTGTTGAAGGAAAGATTTCAAAGTTATGTAGGTTTACTTAGCCTGATACTAGAGTAGAAGGAAGCTGATTATTAGCTCATAAACAATTTTTAAAATATGTAAATGTGCTGATAGGAATCAGATGTCATGGCATAAATTGGTCCACGTTTTAACACGAATCGTGTAAGATTCAGTATTGATTTGAATTCGATGCTCAATTTCAGCATATTAAAAGTAACCATAGTAATACCCCTCTCCCTCATACTCTTCTTTACTGTCACAGCTATCAGATACAACATGGACAAAAGCAACATGCAAAAGATCAAAGTAAACTATTGTTAACTGCATTCACTATGTACATGCTCTTGTAAGCTTATATTTGACTGTATTATGTTAGAACAGATCTAAGGATTGTAATTAATCTCGCAGTTGTATCGTTTTATCTATATTCAGATTTGTGAGCTTTCTTTGTGCTCTTTGATTTTCTTTCCCCCCTCTAAAAACGAAGAGTTCTAGTATAGTTTTGGGGTGTATGGATGCTCTGCAAGTAAATCTTGATTGGCTCATATCTTGACTGCCACTCAAGAACTCTCACAGGTAACTTGCTTGGTTACCAAGACTAATTAATATTTCACGTCTTCCCCTTCTAGCAGCTTACTGCTGTGAGACCTCATAAGTCCGCTCAGGGGTTTAAGAAGATGAAAAAGAAACTTTATGATAATTATATATTTTATTCTTGACCAAACAGACAAGGAACTTATTCCCACACACTAGGTGATATCTCACATGTTTTCTTCATTAGATAATGCAGAGGCAGCTGAATTCCATGCTAAAATGTCATCAGCTTTGATGCTACTCACTAATGCTGTTTGAAATTTGTGATTTGTGAAATTTTAGCTGATTATTTACATGTATAAATGACATTAATTATCTGCTTAACTGCAAGCATGGAAAGTTAACTGAAACCACTAGTGTTGATTTTCCTTTGGGAAATTGATAATTGTTTGAGTTAGATATCTTAATAATGAATGCTTAGTAGTATTATTACTTTATGAGAAGTTTTAAATAATCTTCACATTATTATAGATAAGGTGAAACTATAGGGTGGTTCTGTCTGGTTTCTTTCTATAACAGTGATGATTTTCTATCTCTCAGATAAATTAGGACTGGATGCCATGAACTTTGCCACCTTGATCTCAGAAGTTTTCGGTGATACTTTGATATAAAATGTTAGATAGCATTTGGTTATCGACATTTAGTCTTTCTTTCTGTTACACAAAATGGCCATGTAGATTTTTTTTTTACTAATCACCATTTTAAAAAAGAAAATTCTGATATTATCTGTACAGGTAAGTGAATCTAGTTCAGCATTTAGACAGACATGGATAACACGGCATGCCATTTTAGATGCTAGTGGTATTTTAACAGTTTTGACAGTATTTGCCACTACGTTAGGGACCATTGCACACTCAAACAAAAGTGAGGGGTGGGGGTGTTGTCGGAGCGTCTGCTATTTCAACTGGGTTTTTAGTATAAGAATAGTTTTAGTAAGGACTAGCTTACCTTTTATTCTATTTAGTAATATTTCAATAAACAACCCTACATTTTTTAGCAGTAGTGCAGTGTAATATTAGTGAGGTTAGTCTGGTTGACTAAATCTAACCATTTTCTTTCCTAAAAATACACCATTGCAGATTCTGAGGCGTGTGTGCCTGTCACCCATATTGGACTTATTGAATTCATTAACTGGAGTTCTTTGCACAAAGCCAGCAGGCCGGGATATATTTATCATGTCAGTACAATTATTAAAGTATAGATACTGAGAAAGCAATACTTAATTTGGAAAGAAGCCGTTATCTTGACAATTATTTTGCCTCTTTAATAATTCAGCTTGGGCAGTTAAATAGATTAAGATAGTGTGATGGGGAGCAGTCTTTGTTTCAGGTGTTATACAAGGTTATAGTGAAGTTTAATCTCAGACATTTCCATCGTCTTTGTCATCTTGCTCCTTTTTTTTCCATGTCCAATGCCAAATTTAGTCCAAGATTTTTTTTTATTTTACTTTTCTAAAACTGTTTCATAAATTCTACTGTATTCTCTCTTTTTTTCCTGAGGAACTAATCTGAAGAAAAAAAAAACGTTTCTGTGTTTACATGAAGCATAAATCCTTCTGAATTTTCAGTTATGGATAGTTGGCAATTCTTTGTTGTTGTGTCGTCCTAAGAATGCTAAAATAGTTGAAATTGTTATAGACATTCATGGAATAGCCATCTCTTTTCCATTACATCTGTATGCGGAAGTTTCTCCCAGTCTTGCATGACAAACACTTGGAAGGACGAGCTTTCCCTCGTAATAATTCATTCAAACTTTCTCGAAGCAGGGAAAAAAACTCAAATACAAGAGAACAAAACAAACAATTAAATAACATATATTTAAAATCTGGACTCTGTTTTGTTAGTGAGACAGACGACCGGGCAGGCAGTAATTCCTAATTAAAGGTGCAGGTGAGGCTATAATCAATGCCATATGTTTTGACCTTTAAAAGAGCCCCTGCTAGGAATTACTGGTGGTGTAACAACTAGCCTCTCTAATAATGTTTATAAAATTAATTTTCTGAAGAAAAGAAAATTGCTTGTTTGTTAATAGGGCATAGTAGAATTACCATGCTGAAATCTTTCTTTGTTGTTATACTTACTTAGTTTTGGTGAGACCAGGGTCTGTTTATCAGAAAAGGTAACTGCACACCTGCTGAACAGCAGCAGTAGGAAACACGAAAGGGAATTCCAATATTGGTCAATAGTGAAAGTAAAAAGTACTGTGAAGCTTTATTTTTTATCAGGATTTGTCTTGGGTTGTTTTGTTTTTAGACTCTTCTCGCACCCTGTTAATATTTATTTTCTTTAAATACTTTTTTAAAACTCTTATTAGTTTCCTAGTTTAATTTTCTTCTGTTACTATAAGAAACGTATGAGAGTGCACTATGCTAGCAAGAACTAGCTGACCCCTCTTAAGTAAATAAGTGTCACAGAACTACATCTGAATGTATGTATTTGTATGTATATAGTAGCAATGAAGTATTTAAATTTTTTTTCTGGAAAGTATTTGGTTAAATTTCATTATTTTAGCAGACCCCCCTATGACAGTTGCCAATCATCCTGGCCAATCCATCACTGTGGTTTTATCTGTAATATAGTGGCCAAATCCACAGATATTTACAATTAATTTTGGTGAAAGAAAATTCTATATTATTGATTTTTTTATTACCTTTTTGAAAGGTAATATGTTCAGCAAATGCTGCATGTAAAAGAGACAGGCATACAACATTTGTATGAGAGACTGTTTTCCTATTGAGAACATTGGATGAGATGTATTCTATAATAGCTATACATGTCCATACCAGATATTCTGAAAGTTACTCCCCAGCCATTCTACCTAAAATCAAGAACAGAAGGTAAGGAAAATGTTATTTTACTGATACCAGTAAGACTAATGAAAGCCAATAATGTGTACTTAGCTTGAATTTGTCTGAGTTTAAATAGAACCCCGCAGAGAGATCTGTTCTTAGCCCCTCGATACTATTTGCATTTGTGGAGGTCTGTTTGGGTCTAATATTAAGTCAAATATTAGCAGAGTGTGACAGGGTTCTGTTTGTGATCTAGCATTAAGAAGAATATTAGCAGAGTTCGATGAGGATTTGTTTTTGGACCGGCATTATTTCTAGTATTAATGGGGTTTGACAGGGTGTGTTTTCATCTTAGTATTATGTCTAATACAGGGATCTTTTTAGGGTCCAGTATTGTCTGATATTAAGAATTTCACTGGAATCTGTTTTGTATTAAGAAAATAAAGTTAACAGATTTGTTGGTGATATGAAACTTCAGAGCAGCAGCATGGAAGATTGGGATAGCAGTTTGTGAATGTGATAAGTGAATGAACTAGGCAGTAGGCAATCAGTTGGTGGGAGAATTTTAATATTCTTCAGTACACAGACTAAGCAAAAGTAATATGAGGAGATTATTATCTGATTTATGCAAATGATAAGATGACATTGTTGATGTATTTACATAAAATTATTCCAAAGACTTTTGCATAGTTTTTTTTTTTGCATGGACATTTTAAAAAGAACAATGAAAACCGTGGTCTGGGACTAAGGCTGGTCAGGGCACAACTAACTGACCCTAGAATTAGCTTGGTTGATTTTATGTTTAAAGACTGGTTGTTTTTCATAGAACTGATGATGGAAACTATAGTAATCTTCTTTCCTTCAATAGATAGAATCTTAATTATTACCAGTTAAAGAGGACACAACAAGTAAGTAGAGTTTTCTGGAAGAAATCCATTCAATGAGGGAGGACCTCTTTGTGAGATTAGTTCTAACAGCTAAATTTTTCTAGTATTGTACACCAGACAGTAAATTATTATTATTGGGACTGGAGAACAATAGGCAGATCACTTTAATACTGGGTGTGGCAAAAACTATTCTCTTTTCCAAGGGCACTCCAGTTAACCATCAGAGATGGGTATATTAATGAACTGTTTTCCATACCAATTTGATTTTCCATCAGTATTCTTCATCCACAAGTTTCAGTTGACATGTTATTATGTGTTTTGTATGTGAGGGCCATTTACTTTAATTAATAAGGGAGGTATTTAATCCCGACCTTCCTCAAAACCCTGGGTACTTGTTTCTCCTTTTCCTTTAAATGAACCAACAACGCTGTCTTCTTTGCTTCTCAGATGTATACGGAGTGAGGAAAATAAGAAGTAAACCTATCCAGGAAAAGATATAATCACCGTTTTTTTGTGCAACTTTAAAAGCTGTCTACGCCCTTTATTCACACTTAGGATTGTCATGTACATGGTCCTGAAGAATCGTTGTTTTTTAATGGTTTATTTATGAATGTGATCTACTTTTATGATTTATTAGATCACTTGCTGGCTTTCTTCCCTCTGTTCCTTGTAAAACAAACAAATTTTCTTTTAAAGTTTGAAGCACCTGGGGAGTGTTGTTTATGTGCGGGTTATAAGGAACAATACTTTATTATCTCCAACCTGCCAGGATGGGGTTAAAGCATAACCGCCTCCCCAGAGTGGGAAGAGAAAAGGTAAGCAGACTGACTGCGATGGCACCCCCCCCCCCACACACGAGCGAGCCACCGGACAGACGGCAGTTTTATTAGAAAGCTTTCGTGGAACTGTTGACAACAAAAGTAATAATGCTGTGCAATGAAAATAAGTAATACTCAGTGATTGGATTGGGAAACAGAGGGGCAGAAAGTTATCAGTCTTATATAAGGCCCCTCCCCTACAAAAATTAATATTCATATTTTGCTCCAACTATCTGATTTGTGAAAGCATTTTAAGCACCAGCTACTACATGACTAGAGAACAACCATTTTCTAATCACAAATGTTTCCTGGCTAAATGTATTTAATTTTCAGTAATTGATTACATGATGGACAATGAAGTATAACTTCTTTCTAGTCCGTAGCTAGTGAATCTCAATGGAGTGAGTATGGTGCCTGGAGTAAAGGGCTTCCAATAAAAGGCTCCCTGTTCTGGCCTAAGATACCTCAGGTCTGGGCATCTCCCTGTTGTACTTTTCAGAGAGATTCACAACCTTTTTATAATCTTCAGGCTTGGCAGAACCCTGACCTGGTTTCTCTGGGTAAACAGAACCAACCAGCCTGTTTGATTATCAGCAGCCTGTGTACAGGGGATCACACCTGCTCTGTCCAGGGGTTCAGCCACACACACACACACAATGCTCCTCTGTGAGCCAGCTGTTTACTCTACCACAAAGGTAAAAAAGACAGCAGTCTGTTGAACCAGATAAAAGAAAATGGGGGATAAAGGCAAAGAGGGTGGTTGGTATTGTTAGGAGAAATCAGGGGACACAACAAGTTGGTGGTGATGATGATAATAATAATAATAATAATAAGAATAATAATAATACATTTTTAAAATATAAAAGAAAGGATTTTAAATTGCCTTAGCATAAAATAATAAAAATTGGTATTTTTCAGGAAAAAAAAATAAATAAACAAAATATAATCACAAAATGTACATAAACTTCTACTTGGTGGATTGAAAAATTTTTTTTTTTTATTTTGATAATGAAAATAAATGAAAACAGCAGCATTTAAGTTACTGGTAACTGAAAACAGTCACACAAATTATCTACATATGCATACATGCCATACAAACACACACACAATTATCTACATATGCATACATGCCATACAAACACACACACAATTATCTACATATGCATACATGCCATACAAACACACACACACACAATTATCTACATATGCATACATGCCATACAAACACACACACAATTATCTACATATGCATACATGCCATACAAACACACACACACAATTATCTACATATACATACATGCCATACAAACACACACACAATTATCTACATATGCATACATGCCATACAAACACACACAATTATCTACATATGCATACATGCCATACAAACACACACACAATTATCTACATATGCATACATGCCATACAAACACACACACACAATTATCTACATATGCATACATGCCATACAAACACACACACACAATTATCTACATATGCATACATGCCATACAAACACACACGCACAATTATCTACATATGCATACATGCCATACAAACACACACAATTATCTACATATGCATACATGCCATACAAACACACACACACAATTATCTACATATGCATACATGCTATACAAACACACACACAATTATCTACATATGCATACATGCCATACAAACACACACACAATTATCTACATATGCATACATGCCATACAAACACACACACACAATTATCTACATATGCATACATGCCATACAAACACACACACAATTATCTACATATGCATACATGCCATACAAACACACACACACAATTATCTACATATACATACATGCCATACAAACACACACACACAATTATCTACATATGCATACATGCTATACAAACACACACACACAATTATCTACATATGCATACATGCCATACAAACACACACACAATTATCTACATATGCATACATGCCATACAAACACACACACACAATTATCTACATATGCATACATGCTATACAAACACACACACACAATTATCTACATATACATACATGCTATACAAACACACACACACAATTATCTACATATACATACATGCTATACAAACACACACACAATTATCTACATATGCATACATGCCATACAAACACACACACACAATTATCTACATATGCATACATGCCATACAAACACACACACACAATTATCTACATATGCATACATGCCATACAAACACACACACACAATTATCTACATATGCATACATGCCATACAAACACACACACACAATTATCTACATATACATACATGCCATACAAACACACACAATTATCTACATATGCATACATGCCATACAAACACACACACAATTATCTACATATGTATACATGCCATACAAACACACACACACAATTATCTACATATATATACATGCCATACAAACACACACACACAATTATCTACATATATATACATGCCATACAAACACACACACACAATTATCTACATATGCATACATGCTATACAAACACACATACACAATTATCTACATATGCATACATGCCATACAAACACACACACAATTATCTACATATGCATACATGCCATACAAACACACACACACAATTATCTACATATATATACATGCCATACAAACACACACAATTATCTACATATACATGATTTTCTACTTAAATATAGCACTGACTGTGTATTTTTACTGATCTTTCCCAAGTCGATATCAGATGGAATGTGCTTTATTTTTCTTTTATTTGATTGTTCTTTTTCTTTCTATTTTACTGCTATTTAGAACAATCCAACTATACCAAAAACAGCCTGGCTTCATTACTCTGAACTCTCTACTCTTCTCTAAAAAAACAAACTGGGATCAAAATAAGACAGAAAGTCAACAAAATAGATAAATAATAGATGGCAATAGATATACTTCAGAGAATTATTCAATCACCAGGTTTTAATGAAATTCAGTGTATCTTTCTTGTGAAAATTGCCTCCTTTGGCTGTTGTGAACAATCTGGAAATCCAAAAAGGTTGCATTAATTCACCCACAGTAAGCTCAGTTCTTCAGCCGTGTAGCTGCTGAACCAGTGTCAGCATTGATTCTCAGCAGTCAGCTAAGAATACAAACCACCAACTGCTTTAGCTAAGCCTCAGCAGAAATTGTGAGGCTCTGGTGGCACTCTCCCTGTTCTCATTCTTCTGGCTATTGGTTTCAAATGTAAACATTCATCTGAAGTAAAACAATAACAACATGCATGCAGTGTATGTTGGTTGGTAAGGGAGAGTTATTTATATCCTGTCTGGCTGTCTTTCTCCAAAACCCAGCCCAACCAAACTGAACACTCCCCTTCTGTCAAAACAGCACAGACAACACAAAAATTTGAATACATTTTCTGACCACTGCATGGACAGACACTTTGTTGTTGCCTGTCTGTGACATGCTATGGGGAACAGTTAAATTACATGTGTATGGTCTGTGACACCAAACCAAACACACCGAATCTCTTGTTTATAGGAGCAACTACTAAGAACTGCAGTTGGTTTTGTTTCTTCAGCTTGTCATATAAAATAGCCCTCCTCTTGATGTCACTATAGAGGGAGTCTAGTCTGGTTTATTTGGGGTTTACGTTACACTGGTGCAGATAATTTATCAATGGTTTTCTCAAAAAGGATTAAGTAAACCTTGTCAACATCATGCAGGTAGAAAAGAGAATTTTTAAAATGATTATTTTATGGTATGAATCATCATAGTTTGGATTTCTTGACGTGATGTAGAACTTGCCATTACTATTAGTTTCAGATTACTTAGATATTGGTTCAGCTTTGGAGGGGTCAGCAATAGTATTTGTTGAATACAGATCCATAAAATTAAGCATCAAGTGGTTTTACATTTCTCTTGTGAAAAATGATAGTATTATTTTTATTCTTTATTCTCAGCATTGGCTACCATTTTGTAGGCTTCATGTATCTTGTTTGTCCTAGTCATTTATTGTCAAGATGCATTGCAGACACAAAGTCCATATTATTATCAAATACCCATGTTACTTCATTTAAAAAAAGAGAAAATGTGCAAGTTTGTTAGATATAGAGGTGGGGAATTTTAGGGCCCATTTTGTAGAAAATCTAATCTATTCCTGAAAAACACTGATGCTGTTTGCTTCTACTCTCTGATTGGAAAATGTTTCCAACTTGGACAATTACTAAAACATTTTTTGAACCTCGAATATTAAGAAATGTACCTAATTGAATGCATTCTTTGCCTACAAACATTTTGAAAATTCCATTCATGTTTCCATGGAAACATCTACAAACTAAACTTGGCCTCTCTTGTCTTGATGCTGCTAATCATTCTTATAAATCACCTTTGAATTTTCTCCAAACTGCCAACGCTCTTTACATAGTGTGGATTTTACACCCAAACTGCATACTGATGGTTTATACAAGAGAAAGAGAGTTTCTGGATTTTTACTATACATGTAGTGCAATTTAAACTCCTGATCCCTCAGAGTTTCTGATTTTTCAATGTATTATCTACTACCTCCCTCAAATATTTTTCATTGCTTACAGCTGTTACTCTGTTACCATCTGGCATTTATGAATAATTAGCACTAACTTTTCCAAAAACTAAGACTTTTAAACTTTGACAAATTGAATGTCATTTTCCTTTGATGTAACCATTCTACTAGATGACCAAAATCAGCCTACACCATTCTAACATTATCAATATTATTGACTTTACCATAAAATTCAGCTTAAATTTTTATAAATTTGCTAAAGATTCCAACATTGATTTCCATGATATATATATTAATACATAAAAAAAATAAATTGGTCTGAGAACCCTGCACCATCCATAGCAACAACACTTTGAGCTTTGTTATGCAAATAATTCTCAATCCATTTTAAAAGATGCCTTTCCATGCTAAAGTTCCTACCTTTCTTTACTAATTGTTGATGTGGCACTGTATCAAATACCTTATGAAAATCAAGATAAAGAACTTTATTATTATTGTTGTTATCTGAATTTCTGGTAAGATCTTTCAGAAACTCCAGTAAATGTAGGTCAGAAACCTTGTCTGTCTGAATAAATGACAAGTTTTTTCTTTTATTGTACATTTCCTTATTTTCCTCTCTGATTACTAGGATTGCATCTTGAGCTTTTTTTTTTGAAAACTGGGAAAACATTAGCTTCATTCCACTTTGAAACTACCCTCTCACTAGATACTGATCTACTAAAAGTCAGGTTTAGGAAACAATGTACCTGGTGTAATCCAGGGTGGCTTTCAACCTGTTCCATCACCTTATTTATTTTGAGTTGGAGAGGAAACCAGCATGGTCAGCTGGTGAAGAAGAGTGAGAAGAAACCACTGGCGGGTGGGGGGGGTAGCCAAACTGTGTTGACCCCTCCTATCCCCACTGAGCCTTCAAGTTAATCTAGACTGATGAGCCACTGCACCCCACCAGCCTAGTTTTCTATACTGGGTGGTTGGGTCCTCATCTATGAAAACAGTATTAGACATGGCTACAAGATATCAAGAATGCAGAATTGTCATCTTTTCCATTTGTGGCTGCCTTATGTTATTACGCTGCCATTGCATTTTAATGATGTTTGGCTAGGAGCATGTTTATACTCAGTCGTTCTGAAAAGAATGAAAGAACTGAAATGTGCTGATTGATGAACTTTCACCTGCAAGTATGTCATCAGGGGACAGAAATTAATGCCCAGCCTCTTCCACCTACAAGCTATTTTAAAAACTGCCAACTGAATTATGCTGGACAAATTTTTAACACACACATCCGCAATGGTTAATTTGAACGCTACATTTTTGGGGATTTTTTCTTGGGTTGGGAAATTTCCGCAATTTACCCTGCAGCCATGTCTATTTGTCTTACAGTTAAGTAATGGTTGCCAGCAGAAAAACACAATTATTAATACATGTTTGATTAGCTAGCTTACTCCTACTGTTCGTTGGGTAATCATAGGCTTGCCTTTTTTCTCCCTGATGTAATTTAGTGTTTCTGTCAGAGGCAGCAAATAAAAAAAGAAAACAATTTTTCCAGACGTGATATTTTATCAGGAATTTTCTTATTATCTTTGATTTATTTTTTCCTGTTATTCATGGTATTATTGCTAAAGGTTTTTGTCAAAGAAAGAGAGAAGGACAGGCAGCAGCTGGAATGGTATTAATACAGAGTTTTAGAGACAAAGGAAGAAAAAAACTGGATCATAAATCGTTCTCGAGTAGAATCCTTAATTTAATTGAAAGAGATTTCACAAAGTCAGATTGGCTTAAATTTTCTTCTACTGATTCTAAGGAATCTTGTTGTATTTTACAATACACTGAAGGAAAAAAAATGATAGCACTTGATAGATATTATTTTTGGTGAAAAGGATGTTACATCAAGATGTTTGTTTGAAGTTTTGTTATTTAAATAAAGAAAGAATTGAACGAGAGCTGGGGAAGCCACCAGACTTATTCATTTTTCTTTCTAAGGTTAATGATCTAAGAAGCAAGTGTATTTCTTGATTTTTAATTTTGTTCTTCTGATTTTTCACTTAGTTTTTTTTTTTTAATGCATTGACAGGAGTTGACACAGCAAATGGCTCAATTCCCTTATTGTACAGGTCTTTAGCAACTGATTAGCATCCATGAGAAATCTAGGGAAGTTTTAACTTGACTTGTACTGTGGAGCTTCTCTTGCTGTTCATTGACTAAGCAGTGACTGTAAATGAGCAAATTCAAATTTATTATTCATAATACCATGCCATCATCTAAGATCCACAATCTCCAGGGGGGGCTGCTCGAATGATATTATGGCCTTTCCATCAGGGGTCTCCACTGTAAAGCCCTTGATGCCATGCAATAACAACAGTAAGAACACATTTCCTGGGTGCCCCCAGACACAATCTCTGTCTCTGCATCTAGAGCAGGCTGAGAGATGGGTTCCCAGTGCTCAGGTCGGGCCAAGACTTACCTTGAGGGGAAATGAAAAGAATTGCTATTGATTACCCTGTGTCAGTTAATCACTGGGCCCCATCCTTGTGCTAGCTGTCAACTCCACCTGTGGAACACTTGCTGTTCTGTAGCTCTTCAAGTTTCACCTGTCACTAGCATCAGCTTCTTAATTAGCCAGCAAATCCTCCCTATATACACTATTATGTGCTTGCTCCTCCTCCACCAGTCCAGCAGCATTTTTCTGTCTACAATATCTTCCTAGATAGCCAGATAAGCCAGTGGACTTTAAACAAATATCTGTTTGATTTAAATTGGCTTTCAAAGAATCAGCTCTCAAAAGTACTTTGATGTTTCAAGTTTAGTGCTATTATGTAAACAAATATCTTTTTTGGAAAGAAAAACACCAGTAAGATTCTAGAACAAAACAACAATTAGTGGAGTGAGTAAGTTATATTTTATATGAAATTGCACATCCATTACATTTTAGTATTTTATATGTGAGAATACGCAAACAGAATTGAGCTTCAGTACCACAGCGGGAACAATGAATACTTACTGACCAGTCAGAAACTTTTTTTCTCATTTCTTTAACGAAAAGAAAATATGGATGCTATTTCACCTACTTTCCAGAGAACATCATTTCAAAATCTTTTTACTAATGACAAAAAATGAAAATAATATAAAAATTACATTTGAGACTAAAAGTATAACATTAGAAGTGCAATGTATCTGTATTTTTTTTTAACTTAGCAATCCTGTTTTGTTTGAGAAGCTTATATAAAACTAACCATTAACTTATCAAATGGAAATAGATTGAAGGACGAAGCCTGAATGTGTTATTTTACAAACGTTTCTGCTGTTAGGAGAAAGCAAAGGGAACAAAAATACAACTAAAGGAGGTATTTGATGCAGTTAATGCTTAATTATATGAAATAAAAGCAAATATAGTAACACTGGAGAGCTTTAAATGGTAGTAGTCAGTAGCATAATATTAATGAGTATAATTATACAAAGATGGCAGTGACAGGTAGCCATGGTTATCGCAATGTGTTTTAATGTGTGCATATTTCGCATCAGTCGAACACATACAAATGAGTTTCTTAATATTATCGCCCATTTGTCCAACTTTAGTCACAGCATGGCTCAGCAGGTGGAGTCCTATGTCCTATGCTAGCATTTGTCTTTCCAGCTCTGGCTTGTGTAAAACATGACAGTAATTCGAGCAATAGCAATATAAAACAACCGAAACGCTGGTAACTAATTAGCTAACAAGGGAGATGACTATGTGTTTTTTTTTTATTTTATTTAAAAATTTGTATAATGGCACTGAATTCAACATGGAAGGTAACGGAAAATTGCTTAGCTTACACAATGGAAATAGTTTGACTCAGGAATCATCTAGTAATCAGCAGATTGATGTCAAAAGCAAACAAAATACTGGGATGATTTATTTACTCAACCATTGATTGAAACCAAAATAAAATAACAGTTGGGCTACCTTGAATTTGGTATGCAGTCATTTGGAAAAAGAACAAGAAGTTAAAGAAAGATTCTGTAGACATTAGATAGCTTATACTTTAAAATATTCAAATACACATTCAAAATGATGAAGGAATTTGTAGCTGTGCATACAAAGCTGCTTTTGATTATCAGCAAATAAGAAAAACACTTAGAAGGGATCTAAATTGTTGCAAATCTATGCCAATTGCAGCATTTGTAACAGCAACTCTACATATCAAATCAGAGCTTAAATTACTATGAACATTACAAGCACATTCAGTCTTCAGAGATGTCAGTGCATCAAATAAAATGATTACTCAAAACATATCCTAAATCTTAAGAAAATCTTTGGATAAATGATCTGAAACTAGCAAGGAATTTTCCAGGTCTAAAATAATGTTGCATAGCTTGCATATTTTTTATGAACTTTGTGTAGTAGGAGGAGTGAAGATAAACTGTGGTATAGTATTGCCGGTGTGTACTTGGTAACAGTAGTTTGCAGATCTGCAATCACTGTAAGCTTTCACAACTGTAGAATAGGAATAGGGAACCACCTCAGATTTGAACTGGGCTGTAACCAAGACTATTCCACATGGTACATTGCATAAGTTTGTTTAAATGACATTGATTTTGTGCTATCAAAACTTTGCTTCTTTCAAAACATTTTTTGCTGAGAGATTCATTTCTGCCACTGGGACTTGTTCAGCTTTTGTTCACAGATGATCATATTATTTATCTGCCTTTCCTAAATTCAGTGCCCTGTTCTATCTTGAAAGATCATGTTCTCAGAAGCTGCTCCATAACTTTTGTTATTTTCATGTGCACATTTTTTGAATTGTTGACACTTTTATTTACAGAATCAGATAAAATCTCAACTAACCAGTTGAATAGCAGGTGGTTGGGTTGTAACCATCCACTGTATTATTCAAACTGTAGAAAAGGCTTTCTATGCAATTAAAATTTTAAAATGCAAAGAATGTATGTTAAAAATGAAAAACAAGGTGCAAGATCTTAACAGTTTTTAGTTGGAATCAGAGAGATCATGGTGCATAATGTGTGTGTGTGTGTGTGGATAACTGGATTATCTGGACAATAAATTGAAGATAACGATGGCCAATAACAGACTCCGGTTGCTGTTAAGAAAAAAACTGTACAGCCAGACATGATTTGCATCAGCCTAGAATTTTCTGACTTTGCATAGTAATGTAATGTTAGCATATTAAAGGGCTTCCTGCTCTGTAGTTTCACATAATTAATGGAAAAACTACCAAAACAGAAAAATTGTGTCAATTTTAAATCTAGCGCGCAAATCCATGACTTTCGGAGTGTAAGGGAAATGTAGATATTTAGAAGAAGTCATGGGTACGGTGTCAAGGTATATTAGCCTGACATGAAGATAGCTTTTGTTATTTCTAGGGTGATGCAAAACATTTGACCATGGCTGTATTTTTGTCACACCAGTAATACATAGAAATATTTACAACTTTAAAAAGTGAGTAATCTTCAGAAGGACTGTAATAGAATGAGTCCGGTTGCAGATATACATAGATATATTACTTATTTTAGTAGGAAAGTATTCTTCAACCTGTGGAGTGTTGGTTGGGGAAGAGAAATGGCTGCAGAGTGTTATGTGAATTTATTGAACCCCCCCCCATATAACTACTGATTGATCTGAGTCACAGTTGCTCAGAATTCGTTTTTTAGCTAGCTTACCACCTTTCTGCATTTTCTTGTTTTTCAGCTTAAGAAGAAATCATCATTCAGGGGGCCTCTGTCTCCAAACATGATACCAAAAGACAAGAAAATGTCACAAATGAGCATTCCTAAAGATAATGAAGACATGGAATCCAAAGCAAATAATCTTTTGATAATCAAAGAGAAGTTATTCATCGAGGTAATTTGTGTTATATTTCTGAAGAGTACTGTAGTTCTAGCTTTCAGAAAGCTGCATTTATATTCCATTTATCACTAAATGAAGAAAACGCAAGTACATGGATGAAAAAGAAGTTTTTAAAACTTAAAGTTAACTTTTATTCATAATTAGTCTACTGGAGTACGAGGAGTTTGTATAGTACACTTAATAACTACCCTCTCTCAGACAATAGAAAATTAATAACAGATTAGAATGGTGATACAACTAAAACCTCTGTGTGACAAATGGCCACCACACACAGGTTTACAGCACCCTGAGTTTTGAAATTCGTTGATTTAGTTTGTGGAAAATCAGAAGATGTGGAAGGTGGATGGCTGTCTTTAGGTCCATGAGAGGACTGCACAGGGAAGCCTGGGTCTTTCGTTCTGAAAGTGTGAGAGGTGGTGCTACTGAAAAACCATATTTATATCACTAATTAGCTGAACAAGCACACCTGATCCAAGTCAGCCCCACGTCAAAGTGCTCATGTGGCCCATTTGATGACAATCTAAACAGTTACAATGCAAGAAGAGACCCAGTAAGTAAGTTTTTGCAGCATCGAGAGAAAATCTACACAAAGCAGAAATGGTTTAGCTACCCTTCTAGAAGGATGATTCAGAGAGAGAGAGAGCGAAACAGTCACCCCTGTCTGGGGTCCTAAGCCAGATCTAAACTCTACATAGACTATAGTTGACAGCCAATGGAAGACAGTTCTTGCAGTGTGACTTTTTCCTCAGTCCTAATCTGATTGTTTTATTTTTTTGGTTTCCTCTGATTTATTTCTCAAATTCTATTGCAAGTTAGTGAATCAGCAATCCCTCATTAGTTCTCAAGTTATTATCCTACAGTGGGCTTTCTATTCCATTCAGTATCTGCTGTATTCTTTATTACACTCTTTCTCAGAATGTGAGATACAAATTCTTCTGATTAAGTAAAAAAAACTACAGAATTGTAAACCATTTTAACACAAATAACAAAAACAACTATTTCATAGTATTTAACAAACTTGATAAGGTGACTAAAATTTGTTATATTAAAATGACTAAAAACTTTTATCTTCATTAGAAAAATTATTGTTATAAGCTGCAAACTAGACATTATTGCTAGCCTACTGTACAGGTGTGACTGACAATCTGTAGCCTTCATATAACCGACTATTTTACTGGACAATTCTTCTCCACTAAACTTTTATTTTATATAACATGTCTGGATATATGTAAGCACCACCAGATTTTCCATAAACAAATTTCCTGCCTAATTTGTAAAGAATCTAAATTGTATTTATAACTATAAAACTCACCTAATGTGGTAAAATGCTAGTATTACAAATAAACAGAAGGTAGAAAAACTGCAGTTGTTTGTATTCCAGCATTGTACAATACTCAGTAAAACAACCTTAAACCAAAACAAAAAAGGTCATTGGTATTTTTACGAGAAAAATGTCACCTAATTTCCCGGCATCCTGGTTGTGATGCTTAATGTTGTAATCTCCCCTGCACTTCAAGCTCTTGCTACTCACCAGAATGTATATCTTTGTCCCTTCTTATGCAATGGCTAGGCCAATTTAGTACTGTATGAGGATTTCTCCTCTCACAGAGACACACACTGTTCAGATTTGGGCTCATGACAAGCCAAGCAAAGGACCCTGCCATGTTGCATAGCAAAACCTGTGATTGTTAGCCATAACTATTGGTCAAACAGCAAGTTGGTGGTCATCAAAAACTTTGGACCAATGTTCCTTCCTCCATTTCCTGAAATTCCACCAAAACCTTCACAAACCCCAATTGTCTCCTAGTTTGCCAATGTCCTTGATCAGATAACCTCTGACATTGTTCTGGTGGACACCACGTCATTGGGTTTAGAGTCAGTGCACGGATGGGGATGGTACATCTGTGTAGTACTTGCATCCCTGTTCAAGAGAATAACTGACATTCATCATTAATAAAAATCTTATACTCAAAACATTGAGTTTAAACAGAGGAATCCACTTAAGAACTTGCTATTTTACTATAGCTTTTTCCAGAAGTTTACGCATTAAGCAAATTGCAGAAGCTTAAATTTCAGTCATTGGGCAGTTTTTACCAGCGTAAAATCTTTGAAATGAGAGAAATTTTTTGAGAATCAGAGTTGATGTAGAGGTGCTCTGCAGAACTTTCTGAGAAGATGAACTCTATCAACTATCTTATTGTTGTACTTTAATAAAAGTTAACTCCTGCAGGACATGGATTTTTTAATCCCAGAATAAACTTTGTCACTTGTTTATAACAAATGAGGGGTTGCTAATTAAGTCTCAACCAGTTTGAAACAGGATAACACGTGGGAGTTTCAAAATGTCCCCTTTTGATCAGATGAGTGGTTCTTGTTGCTATTTTAATATTTTCAAAATCTTTATTTTAAATCTAAATTTGGCAATTGAAAAAAGTAAAAAGAGCAATGAATGTTTTTTTTAAGTAATATAATACTACATCATCATACTAACAAATTATTCTGGTTATCAGGAACTGCTAAGCTATCTAGAAAAGCATCTTGTTAAGTATTCCTATCTTTATCAGTTAGAATTGTTGTTAAGAAAGACAGAGAAAACTTGTAGGATCATAGAGATACCTAATGCAAATCTTTTCTTCCTGCAATGTTTGTGTGCCACAAACTTGATGTTTTGTTGTCTCTCTCTTTTGTAAAATTTAAATGTTGCAGCTTATATTAGGTGTCTGATACATAATGAAAGTAATCAGATTGTGCCAGTCCTTTCGGCAAATTTGTGTGGCCATGTGTTTCACCAGTCCCTGATGGCGATTATAGAGTCTGTATAATGACTATTGATTCACAGAGAGTACTACTCAAGGACATTAAATGTTCAGCCAGCCTATTATGTATGATTCACAACAGTTGGCTTGCGGATACCACTGTAGGTACTTTATTGATATCCATTGAAAAGTTGATGGAAGTTTCTAACTTTTTGACACAGTTACACTGGGTTAAGCTTGTTTACTTTCATGATTCTAGACAAAAGCTGCCAGATCTACAGCTGATCTTTTCTTTAAAATTTGGGCATTTTAATTGTAAAATTAATTTCTTTTTTTTTTGTTTGTTTGTTTACCTAATTCTGTGGCAGCCTAAAACTTGGTGCTAGACCATATACTGGGCTTACATTGGAATAAAAGCTTCCAAAGGTGTGGATGTAATTTCAAGCTGACTTGTATGTGGATCAGCTAAAAGCTGCCTTGTCTGTACTGATCTTTCACTTCACCTTCTATCTGTTAAGAATACAGTCATAAATCTAAATAATATAGCGCACACATCAGCTTTTTCTCATAAAAAACACACTTTTTTCATTTGTTTTCGCTTTCATAGGCAGTTTAGAGTGTATATCTTTTTTTTTTTTAAATGTATATTCTTGCAATTCCCAGCTGAAAATTATGTTAATGTCCAGCTTTGGGTTGAATGAGAGCTTCAGTACTTCATGGTAAGGATTCCACATGACATCCTGTGGTATTTGTCCATGATTGGCATGTTGCTTGGTCCAGAGTAGAATGTATTTATAGACAGGAAGGGGACTGGGCTGGACAGGAAAGACATACAAAGCCATGTTCTCCCATCCAGATAGAGAATGAACTAGCATTTTGGAATGGTCTGCCACAATGCTTTGGTATTCATGTGATGTCACTGTGATTTGGGAGATGTGTTAAGTATATGCCTGCCAGAAAGCCACTGTCTTGATGGAGGAGCCAGATGTACATTACCTTGTACCTTCACTGATATTCTTCCTCTCTTTTTGTGATTATTGCTGAATAACAGCATACAACCTCCATACATGGGTCTAATGAATTACATAACCTGAGATTTGAGCTCTTTAATTTTCATATATTGTAGACTGTAGTATTTTCTATTTGTACTTAGCTGCTTTAATTCTTTATTTACACACACACAGAGAGAGAGAGAAGAGTTTGTAAGATCATTTACTTTTTATGCCCATTTTTAAAAAAAGGGGTAATTAAAAAAAAATTTCCATTTGAAATGTTTTTTTATGCATTAGATTGATGTAATATATTCAAGTAAGTTTAGCAAAGTTAACACTGTAAATTCCAAGATTAATACATTTTGAAAAAAATATTAACTAAAATTAGCATTAATTTAATTTATTCTGGTTTTTGTGTGTGTAAATTGTATCGATCATTTTTTTTTGGCAGGCTTACCACATCCTTGGCAATGCAATCAACAGGATGGACGAGATGTTTCAAGAAATCAGACCAAACTTTGTTTTCAATAAATACCACTATTAAAACTGGTAAAATTCATCAAAATATTTTACATTGTTTGTTATGTATTTTAAAATTAATTAAACAGTTATCTCAACATAACTTTGTTTGCTTTGATTTCAAACTTCGGCATTTTCCCACTCAAAAGAACAAAACAGCAAAACTTTGTTCTTGAGAGTACAGCAGAGATAATAGGCTGATATCTGAGGAAAATAGCAGCATTTACCTAGGCAAGAAAAGGTTCTGTGGTAAAGAGATGGATGCCTAAGACAATATGGTGTTAATCGTTAAGAAAGCAGCACAGAAGGACCCCATCAATTATTTATTTCTTCAGCAATGTGTGTGGCATGGACAGGAAATTCACCAAGATTGCACTTTTACATAGACTTGCACTGTACAAAAATTATCAGCAGCTTAATATTTTTCTTTCTTCCTTTTTAGATCTCTACAGTGTTCAACATAATAGCTTTAATCCAAGATGGAAATCTGATTGGATCAGATCACACCCAGAAAAGGAAGGGAACAATGTTCTCTAGAGAAGCTAATTATATCTAAGATCCGTCAATGTATATAGTAAAATGGAGATTCTCCCTGTCACTTTTAGACATTCAACAGAATCGAGTCCTTGTACAAGAAATTAAAAACTACTGATATTATCACCAAGATATTTCATAGTGTTTCATATGCAGCATTTCCATACTAGCCAATAAGCTCTACTGAGTTCACAGATAAATGCTCTGACCACTAGAGAGGAATATCATTTGTATCCTGTGGGATTTGTAGATCAGTCAGGTCTTTCTTCCTGTCTTCATCCTGCGTGAACTGCTCCCTCCTTAAACATTTGAAGAGAAACACTATATCAGACATTGTTAAAAGAAAAACTTTGGAGATATATGAAGTAAAATTACAAGCCCACAAAATATTTTGAAAAATAATTCTGACAATTAAAAACTGTATAGAGGGGTTCCCTTCAAAATGTGTGCATACACATTGCTCTACGCATGTACACACAAAGGTGTTGGGCTGACAAGCCAAGAGCTTGGGTTTGAACTGCTGGTGATGTATTAGCCATTGTTTTAAATATCTGTCACAAAATTTATTTCTTATTCAATATATTTACAACAATACTTAAAGTAATTTGTTAGTCTCTTTCGTGAAAATTGCTTTATAATTTGACGTTGTCTTTCACTCTTGCCATTAATTTTCCAGAGTCTGACAAACCTGACCACCAAGTTTAAGTGATAAATAATTGATGAGCGATCTGATTAAGTTGTTTAAAATTGTGAAGGCTTTCAAATATATTACAGCTTATTGTTCAACGGAAAGTAGGCGGCGTTGGGTCATTCCTTATTATCCTGTTAGAAATGACTGAACTAACTAATGAACCTTTGGTGATTTGTCCTTGCTGCCATCATGAAGATTAGTCCTGAGAAAGATGGTTTGTGAATGCAATGGTGTCAATTTGCAGTAGGCATATTTTCCTTATTTTCAGATGGCACAGTAGTCTACGGAGTTGGTGAAAAATATACATCTAAACATAGCAATCAGAACTGGCCAAGGGTTCAGCAGGTGCTAAGGTGACTTTTTACAGCTTAACTAAACAAGAATACTTATTGCAAAACATAACTAAAACTTGATGATGGCAGCAGGGAAGGATGGCTGAAACATAAGCTTGGTTGGTACTAATATGGTGATGAGAAATACCTGAATAGCCCTCTACTTTCTGTAAATAAAATGCCACCAATAACTTTCCATTTTTTACCTTATTGTTGGTGGTTGAAGCAGAAATTCACTAGATAGGTTGTGTTATCCTGATTGTAATAGATATTCTTTAAAAATAGCAAACAAATTACCTTTTTGCCACCAAATTGAAAACGCTACTAAGCAGCTTCGGTAATGGTATAGCTTAGCCTCTGTGGAGACACATGAAAACAAGCCGCGCTGTGCGTGTGACGCATGAGTGAGCGACACAGATGAGACCATCCACTTGGTCTATGAGACTACCTGTAAGCTTACATTTTTTGACAAGAGGCTAAAGGGCAGGGAGCCAGCCTGCAGACTTGTTGCCCATATATACTAGATATAGTCATACAGTACTAAACTGGAAACAGGAAGTTTGGTTCATTTCATTTAACAATTATTATAGTTCACCACCTGGACTGCAGTGGTAATCATTTTTTTAGTAGGCAATATTAGGGTTTCATTTGAATCTCTGGTAGAATCTGAATGGCCTTGTTAACTGATAAGAAGGATTAACCATCCAACAAAGATCTAATTGGGCAAATACCCTATTAATGGAATGAGCTAATGTGCTGGTCCATATGATTAAAGACCAGGAAACCAGTTCACAAGTTAATTTTGTAACTACTTATAAAAGGATAGAAAATACCTGAGCTAATCCTTTACTTCCTAGTACCATCTTCGTTTACCAGAGACGTTGTGGCATTAGAATGAGTTTCACATAATTTCTCAAAATTCTTGTTGGGATTTAATAAAGAATATTCAGAGAAATTTAAAATATTAATCTTTCTAGTTCAATACAAGGAGAAACTTAACAGAAGTTTTGAGTATGTAGACATTTATATCAACAATTGAAAATGCTAGGAAACAAAATGTAAGAAACTAATTACACAGGCTAATATTAGGGATCTTTGTTTTAGCGGCAGCATGATAGTGAATGGAATAAATGAAGGGCAGTAGTTGTTAGTAGTGAGAGTGTGAATCTGTTCAGAAAATACTTTGGTCAACATTTTTACTTTGAGAGTCTATTTAGTGACTTCCCACGACTTGTAATAACTAAACAAAACTACAACATTTACTGCATACTTTTCAAACCAAGGAGAAATTTAAATCTTGGTTTTTTTTTCTCTATTTTCTATTCTTCCCCATCCTGGTTAACGGTAATTCATGGTAACCACATCACTGGTGAAGTGAAGAATAAAGGTCAAAGTAGACATTATTTACTGTAATTAATATTAATCCATAGAAAACCAAGAAAGCCTACTTACTGTATTGGCTATCTGCTAGTACCCCAGATTTCTCTCTTAAAGTGAAGCATCGCTATAACTGTAAATAGAATATTGACAAGCCAAGCAGAACAGATATACTAGCTGCACTAGCAGAGACAAGACAAAATATATGACAATATCTGTATAAGAGCAAATTTTTTTTATATAATTTCAAACCAGCCATGTACTCTTTGTCTAAAAGACTAACTGTACAAACCAAAATATAATAGACTAGCTGTTCTATATCACACCAATCTATATATATATATCAGGCCATTTGCACAATAGATCACCAGCCCAACTGTACAAATCAGATCACCTGTGTTAACTAAACAGATGCTCAACACAGAAAACAGTTATATAACAGTAGAGTGGGTTTCTAAAGTGGTAAACTGGTGGTGAATACAATTAGTATGTTCCAAAAATAAAATGAAGAAAACTATGTAGAAAGTCAGAGGGGCAGGAAATTTTAAGAATAGCCTAGAGCCCCTTTTGCATAAAAATAAGCAGCTTTTTCCCAAAACAGTGATGATGTCTGCTCTTGCTCTGATCTAGTAAAGTATTCCTTTCTAGTCTAATTTCAAACTGCATCTATATTTAATTGAATGCATTATTCACTAGAAGCATTTTTTAAAACTTTATCCAAGTCTTTGTGAAAACATCTGTTAAACTTGGCCTCTATTCTTTCTTCATAGCTAAAGTTACTAACCCTGAAAATCACCTTTGAACCTTTTCCAAGCTGTCAGAATCCTTTCTCTAGAGTAGACTCCATGCCTTAACTGCAAAATAGGTGTCATTAATGATTTATACAGGGATATAAGAATTTCTCTTTTATCACCTCTGGCTCCCTATATTGTTGTGTTGTTAGCCTGTTACTCCCAACTATTAACCTAGGCAGGGACCTAGAACACTCTCTGGACAAAGAAACTAAGGCCCTATATTGCTGTTAGCCTGTTACTCCCAACTATTAACCTAGACAAGGACCTAGAACACTCTCTGGACAAAGAAACTAAGGCCCTATATTGCTGTTAGCCTGTCCCAACTATTAACCTAGACAAGGACCTAGAACACTCTCTGAACAAAGAAACTAGGGCCCTATATTGCTGTTAGCCTGTTACTCCCAACTATTAACCTAGGCATGGAGCTAGAACACTCTCTGGACAAAGAAACTAAGGCCCTATATTGCTGTTAGCCTGTTACTCCCAACTATTAACCTAGACAAGGACCTAGAACACCCTATATTGCTGTTAGCCTGTTACTCCCAACTATTAACCTAGGCAGGGACCTAGAACACCCTATATTGCTGTTAGCCTGTTACTCCCAACTATTAACCTAGGCAGGGACCTAGAACACCCTATATTGCTGTTAGCCTGTTACTCCCAACTATTAACCTAGGCAGGGACCTAGAACACTCTCTGGACAAAGAAAGTAAGGTAAGTGCAAAAGTGTTGGGCACATCCCAACTTGACAAAGCAAACGCAAGTCCCTCCAAGAACTCTTTGGTTTTAGATGGCATTTTCTACTGACTCATGACTGATGTTCTATGGGTGCTACCGGCCACTTTTCAGACCGAGTTGCTACACCCAGAAAGAGAGAACAGAAATTAAAAAGTTGGTCGGTTTCCTTTCTTTTTTGTCACATTTTAGGCTTCTTCTGCAAAAGGTAGAGAGACGCAGCGAACAGCAATGACTGCTCCCTCCCCTTCTTCACGCCTGCGCACAAGAGAACCAGCGGGCTGGGTGAGAACTAAACCCCCTCCCCGCCATTTTGGGAGTTTTCTCCCTACTCCCGTCAGATTTATGTCGGCTTAGTCGCTCGTGCTACAGCTATTTACTTCCGTGGTGGCGTTCACGTGGGGAGGGACCGGAATTTATCGATCTCCCGACGGAGGAGGAGACATGGGGGACGGGCCACCCCCGCAGACCGGGCGAGGCCAGTTATTCGTTACGGAGACGACGCCATGCGCTCGAGGTACATGACGTCGATGATAGCCCCGCCTGGTGGCGCTGTAACGAGTAACCGGCCCCGCCCGGTCTCCTCCTCACTGGTGTTCACTTGTCGTCGTTGACTATCCGCTCTGCGGCAAATATCAAGAATGGGAATAGAAGCAGGCGTGAAGGAGGTTGGTGAGTATAAGCTAGTAATCTCCCACCGTCAGCCAGGTGCGCACCTGGCCCCCCTGGAGGTATTGACTGGAAGCAGCCGGGTCACGACCCTCGAGCAGGTGGCTCGCGCTGCCACACACCGGCTTTCTATGGCGGCCGGTCTGCCAGATAACCAACCCGGTCGTCGTCTCGCCTTACCCGCCCCTCAGCCGCTCCTGGCGAGGGCCCTTTGTTAGACAGCCTCGTCTTTTATCTGGTGGATGTAACTACCTCCCCCTTATCTCGATTAACAGCGCGCCCGGGGGGGGGGGGTCTCTCCAGCGCCAGAGACGACAGACAACATGTCTGCCCCGCCCGCCTTGCGCTGGATGACGTCAGCACCTCTGTGGCCAAATGGGTGGAGGAGAACCGCCTACGTGGGGCCCGTGTACGAGAAACCGGGGTCTCCCACGGAAGTTCTCAGCGATCTTTTCAGCCATTGTACGAATGCGTGCTGCATAGTATACTGCACCCTGCCTCAGATACCCTTTCTCCTGCTTTCTGCGCTCTTACTTCTATTCTTTCGCCATAATAGATATCAGAGGCGATTAGTTCTTCTAAAATTGTTCTTTCATCCTGCCCAGTTAAACACAAACAGCCAACATTAATTAGCATCTTGCCCCTCCTCCTCCTCCATCCAGCTGCTAGATGCACGAGGAATGTTGGGCAAGGCCCCATTCACTACTCCCTTTTACCTGTACGAGCCAAGGCAGGCACAGTTCTTGTTTCCTTTTTACCTGAACAAGCCATGCCCGACATAACCCGTCTCCCCTTGCGTTTCAATGTTATTGTCGAATTCTACCTTTCGCTGTCCTGGCGGAATCCGTCCTTCCGTCTATGATTCTCTGGTAACTTATATTGTTTGTTAATAGATCAGTAATATTCTTTTATTTACACGCGAAACGAAATAAATCAATCATTCAATCATCGCAGGACTGTTACCTGGAGTCGACCACACCCGGAATACTGGGTTTAGGTTTAGAGTCTTCTGTACCAACTACCCTCAAGAGGAAATACTGTAGGGTCAAACAGCCAGCAGCCCTATCATTTACAGTCGTCTAGGAAACTTTATTCTCAGCAATGAACCCCCCCCCCTTTTTTTTTCGTGTTTTCTTTAACTTATAAACAGACAGCTCTTGGGCTCTAATCTACTTACCGAAATAGTCTTTTCGCTATTCCGGTCGGTAATTGTGTATTAGCTGTCGGTCTGGGCTGTCTACGTCACGGTGCGCAGAGGGATCCGGCCGGCGACTAATCACGTTAGTCCCCAATCATCGGCCCTGGAAATAACTAGATAAACAGTTCACTTAGTCTCTCCTATTCCGGGGCCGTCGCTTGGGAATAGGTCTTCAGCAGAACTACAAATTTGCTTGTAATGCGTTGTCGGTGCTAAGGCGGATGGATGAAAAGGAAAAAGGTTTGGACCAGATGCCTTCGTCTCGTCGTCCTTCGCCACGGAGAGGCTGATTACCTGAGACGCCGTGAGAGCGAGTCGCCGATAACTTACCATTGACGATGGCAATTAATAAATGATTAGTAAACTGTAAAAGTATAAGGGAAAAAAAATTGCCTTGTCTTTTTCTCCTCCTCTTCTCCCCACCACCTGTCGGGATGTTCCAATTGTCACCTAGCGTTACAGTCAGGGCCAACTTCCGTTCTAATGTCACGTGACCACGGTCTTTTTTTTTTTTAGCGATGTCCTCTTCTCCCCTATACTTTTATATCGCGGTGACCTCTCAGCCCATAATAATAACTGGTGTGGGGGGGTCGGGAGAGTAATATCCTCTAATCTCTCCCTAGACCCCTTAAAGGTGATGATGACCCTACATAAAGCCAGTGGCCGTATAAATATTTATGACTAAAATCAGCCTAACTGATTAATGATGTCGGTTCCGCGTGTATCCAGCCGTAGCTAATTACTAATCAGTTTGTTGGAAGAACTGAATTCGCTCCAAGCGGTCGCTCTGGGAATCTTCCATGATGACCCGGCATCGCGTCAAGATGGCTGACGAGAATAGTAAACAAACAGTGGAGTTGGTCGAGCAGATTCTAGAAGTACCATCTTTTCTTTTTCCGCAAAATGGTGTTACGTTGACATAAAGTAATACTACTAATGGTTCTGCGCTATCAAAAGATAAACGCATTTCGAGATTCAAATGATTCAAATCAAAGATGATGCCAACGTATCCACCACAGACCGGAAAGAAAGCGCGTTTTAAAGTGTGTGTCGTTTGGGAAACTCTGGGGTGGAAGAAAATTCAAAGCCATTCGGGATTATACAAGGCTGCAAGGGAATACGACCCCGTAGCAAGAGCTGCAGCGCCGACAGAAGGAACTGTTTGGAAGCGACGTTTACCTGTAAACTAATTATGGATGGGTAGGACAGGAGGACAAAGGCAAAAAAACTAATGGCGAAGGTTGTGTTCCATACAATCTGACGACACTGATGCCGAGTCCAGATTCGTTGGGAGTATAGGTTAAGAAAGTCAGACTGAAGATCTGTCTCAGAGGGGTTTGAGGAAACCGTAGAATTAGCAAAAGTCTGAATGGCAGCACATCCAAACTTTAATGTAGTGAAAAAAATTTTTAAAAATGGATATTGAGAACGCCATCAAGCGACTTAACAGACGAAAAGTATCGGGAAGGCGATGAAGCAAGGAAGCTGGGAGCGCAGGTACCTTCTTTCTTATTGGAGAGAAGCCGGGGTCCCGCGCCTAAGGAAAGAGAAAGAATACGAAGAGAGCAGCTTGGCCGCAGGACAGATGCGCTGGCTCGAAGAGGTTAGCCTCACAGTTGCAGCACGAACTGGACCTAGAAAAGCTAAAGGTCTGAAAGACCAACTCGTGCACATCACCCGGGCCGTCAAGGAGCATCACCGACGAGCTTTGAAAAGAGCGGACTCCTCAGCAAGCGTCTGCTGCCTGCAATGAAAGAGAACAGAGAGAAGTGGGTCTCAGCCAACTTAAAAGAGAGGGTCTGTAGAGTCCACCTGATGGTGCTAGAAGCAGTTAGTACGAGCCAGAACGATAAGTCCCTGATAATGTTTACACCAGCGACCTGATCGCGCACTGCTTATCCCGGAAGACCAGAGCCGCCCTAGGGCTGGCAGAGTCACATTTAAAAGGGTTAACCAGGCAACCTAGATCAGGAATCTAGATACAACTGTTTTGTGCCCGAAGAGTATTTGTTCGCGTCATTCTAGGTGGTTCTTGATCTATATTTCATAGCTCCAGTCAGTCGCTGTCACTCGAGTAACTAACCCTAATGTTCTGGATATGAAATATATGTGTTACGGAGATAACGTAAAACCAGGGATTTCGTGAAATCACTGAAATATCTGCTGGCCCGAAGTTTCAAGGTTTCACTAAATAGTTGAAGCGGGGAAATCCCGTAAAGCATATGATGGGTACCTCGTGTCTCTTTGAATGGCGTTTCAGTAAAATCGTCAGTACCAATAATTGTATACCTTTTCACTGAGATATTTGTTCGTTTATTAAGCATTTTTTTCAAGTGATAATCAAGTGTAATCCCTCACTGTCTTGTGCAATTGGGAGATGCACACATCTAGGACTTAGAAGTGATCATCAATCATAATCATGGTTTTCTGTGGTAATCATGATATACTTTCGATCAGTAATAGACACGTGGTGGCATGGATGGCTGGTTAGAATAATGGTTGGAGCCAGCCACGGCCAGAACATAGGATGTGAAAATTGTGCAGTGATCAGTTTTTCTTATCTTATACCCTGCTTTTGACAACAAGCGAACCTGGGGGAAGGCGTCGCCTTAACATGCAAAAGAAGTCGGAAAAGGGATAGTTATGTGCAAAGGCGAAGATCACTGCCACGACCACAGAGCGGGCAGGGATTTCGGTTCCGTGGTTTGGGAACACGTGACCGGGGCTGTCGTTTACAGACTGCCGCCTCAAGAGTTTGGAAGGTTTTAGATTGGATTTCAAACTGCGGAGAGAAAATGAGGAAATCAAATAATGGCCAGTGCGCCACCCGGGGCGAGCAAATAGCGGGTAAGGGGGAGCAACCACCCTGAAGATGACTCCTTGAGAAAGGCTGGAGCACCCTTGTAAATAAATGGTCTGTAGTTCTGTTTCTGACCTTGTAGCCGTGGCTTAGGGAAATCGACAGTAATCGCGCGCGAACTGACCGTGCGGGATATCGATTTCCCCGGCTTCCGGGGCCGGAGACAGTCAAAGAGCAAAAACCTCGCCCATCCCTGGTCGGCTCACAAACCGCCAGAGGGCGTCGCTGCCTGTTGCGACGTGACCGGCCACTTAGCCATTTCAGCCCCTCGCTAACAAGACGCTCAGCCGAAAATCGCCCCTCAAACAGCGACCTTTTCGTTATCAAGTTGCCGTTCCCATCACCGTCAGAATGCAGAGTCACAGCAAAGGGAGGGGGCGGGGCGGCGCCTGCCATGTTAACCCATCACCTCCCGCCGGCAGTCAGTCTGACGCCCGTATGACGTTTGCTCTGCTAGCAGCAACCGGTGTTATTCGTTTCCGCTTCTCACCATTTTCCAACTGGTTTTACCTGATAGTGGCGTTTGTCCACTTAAAAAACATCATTCCAGTTTATAAAACTTGGTTTCCATTCTTTTATTCCTCCCTTCTCTTCCACAAATTTTCAAAAACATTTCACACCAAACAAAATGACAGATGTTTACAAAGTTGCATGATATCAGGTCGAATATTACGTCAGTAGTAAGTAAATGATCTTTCATGCCTACTTTTCGGAGCGAACCCTTTCATTAGTAACTTAGTCTCGTAGTTTCTAAGTCCCAGAAGACGCTTTTATTCTGAAATGAGAAACGCAATAAACATCGTTTATTGGTTTGTAAATTAAATTCTTTAAAAATTAAATTAAAAATAAAAAAAAAAACAAACAGAAACTAAGCATTTTTGTTTTCAATGAATTTCTCGAAAGAAAGATTATAATTAAAGTAGCATATTAAATACTGTGGTCGGATTTCCACCTTTAGCATCTCATCAAACCAACTGCAAAAACAGACGACTGTTTTGCTGCTACCCACAATACACTGCGAAAGTTATCAGCAACACTTTGAAACTACATCGATGTCTCTATTTCAAACTGCAGAAGTTCCATCAACTCTATCTACTGTCGAGCAAATGAGCAGCCACCCCCCCAACGCTATTTTTCCCTTCTTTCCGTTAAGTAGAAATTCGCCCTTGTTAAGCTTAGAGATAAACATCCATTCTGACCGTTTTTATTTTTTTCTCTCTCTTTTTCAGTCAGTAAACTTACGAAGCTGTAACTTTCCGTTTTGCAGTGCTGATAACCGCCATCGCTTATCGGCAGCAAAACCCCACCAGAGATCCGGTTAAAGTTGGCGAATGGTAGAGAGAGAACACTGGAATTCATTACGCTTCTCCCTCCGACGCCCCACCACCTTTTTTCTCCCAGTTTCTCAATTTATAAACAGCCTGGAGCCGAAGATGGAATGCGATTATCGAGTCCCCGGCGAGCAGCTATCCTCACCTTCCTTTTTTTGCTTCCCCGCCGTTTAATTGAAAACTGCGTAAGCAGGGAACAGACGCGGGGTCCGCATGAAACACGGAGGGCAGACATAACACGATTAGGGTGGCAGCATCTTCTCGGAAATCTCCACTGGAGAAACTTGATGCAGACGAGTTCATCTATTATATTTGGATAATCTTCTGAAGGTTCGCGCTCTCTCTTGTCTCGGTCGCTTTGTTTAGCTCTCATTCCCGAGCAGCAGCGCCCCCTTCCAGGCGCCGCGTTAGCGATACAGGGGTAAATGGAGCTGGAGGCCGAAATGCTTCGCGTCTTTTTTAATTCTCACTCGGAACATTGCGAGTTTGTTTTTTGTTGTTCATTTTTAAAAAAAAAAAAATTTTTTTTTCCAGCTTTCATCTCACCTGACTGCGCCGATAATATCTTGGGGATGGCGAGAACAGTCCCGTGGGTCGAATTATCGTCTTAATAAAACTGGAGGACTAAGAATCTTATTTAGGGTCGCTGGGAGGAAGAATTACGAGTTTCACCCTCTCCCCACCTAACAGTTTCGGTTTTATTCTTAGGGCGAAAGTAAACGACAACAAACAGCTCTCCAGCTTTGTGTATATACGCACGAATGAAAAAATAGTTTTTAAAGGAAGAACGTTAAGGATAATAATAATAATAATAATAATAATAATAATAATAATAATAATAATAATAAGGGACGTAAAAGTTTTCTTGAAATACCTATGAAGATGATATTTTTTTTTTCTGTTTAGTCAGCAAAGTTTGGCTGAGTTTTCTCTCATTTGATGTAAGGAAGATACCTGATGTGATATGAGTTCTCACTGATTACAGGTATTTCCTCTTCTTCTCCCTCCCCCCCCCACATTACATCGAACATTATTTTTATGTCGTACGAGTCATTGTTATTTATTTTTTTAAACCCTATCGCTGGTGTAGAGATTTTATTAAAGAAACACGTTTCGTTTCGTTTTAAAATCCGCCGGCTCGGGCGCGTGAATGAATTAGTCGAGCAACAAGTTTTCCCCCCTTAATTAGTCCGCGCGCGTCCATTTTATCCCCGACTCCCAGGACCGATTTCCCCCGGATACGACAGATTACAGACGGCGCGGTCACGAGGCGGCCATCTTTGGCCGATGGCGGCGACGTTGCTATTAACACAACAACTCCCCTTTTCCGATCCGTTAAGCATATGCTCGGATCGCCATCTCAAATGTCCGTCAATCACGATCAAATGCGCAAACCCCCCCCCAACATGAAAGTGTTTCCGTTCGTGTTCTGCTCTAATGTCTCTATTTCTGAGGGCGAGTGGAAAGCGGGCAGACGACATCATCAAAAGAACAACTGAGCCAGAAGCGTCGGCCGCCTCTCACTTTGATGGTCGTCGTAAAGACAAATTTGAAAAATCTCGTCTCCGAACTCAGGCGCTGGGCCCCGCGTGTAAAGAGCTGAGATTGGTGGTGGTGGTGGCCAACAAAGCGATTGTCACTGACAGCGTTTCTTTGATGACTTTGAAGTGTAAAAATGGAATTTAACTTTGCTATCCTCGCATAATGGCGCGATATTGCGTTTTAAGGAGCCATAAAGAACGGTGTAATACAGCGGAATAACCGTGAAATAATAGTCTGCTGATTTAATCACTTCAAATGAGTGGTGCGCCGATGTTATTTAACATCTGTTTGTACTCGGTGTCTACTGCGCCGGGGCGAAGGGCCACATCTCGTTCGGCACCGGACCGTACGCGCATGCGCGATGAAGCCGACCGTGACAGTTCATGAAAAACACAATTTCACGCGTGATATGCTCTCTCCTCGAGTTACCTCATAATGTCCGGGAAGGATGTCTCATTAACAAAATAGCCGGAATTCGTACAATCAGAATTGCTTCTCCATGGATTTATCTCTTTCGGTGTCTTTTTTTTTCATTCGAATAGTTCCTTCTCATTGTATTTCGAACAGATTACTTACTAAAAACGTTCACGGGACAGTAACACGAGCCGTTTTATGGCTGTGTATCAATATTCTGACATTTACCGATAAAAATTCCCTGCCGGCCACATGTGGATGGCAGAGATAAACCCCGTTAACAGCTCCATGTTCTTATTTCAGGTGTACAGAGTGCGAACCGGTAGTGTACACTTTCTGTCTGTTGCGGTCGCTCCGCTTTAATCAGCTCATTTCCCACCATCTGACGTACAGAAGGGCACACGGCCACCGTCCGCGCTCGCGGCAGCCTAAGAATTTCTCTAGAAAAAAGTTTTAAATCTGTGAAAAAGAAGAACACCGGTTCTCACATTCACTCTAGGTCTTGTAGTTATTATCTGTCACAAGTACAACTTCCATGCGAAAAACCAACTCAGAAATGTATCGCGTTAACTACAGATTCCAAAGAAGTCGCGTGCTACTGTCTAATTCTTGCTTCACGCCATCAAACTCCTGCACCCGGTACCATCATCGCTACCAACCAAACCCTGGCGTCGCATCTGGTCCCTAACGACGCCACGATCTCTCAAAATCATCAGGCTTCTAGAATTTCATTTAGTGCTAAACAAACTTATTTGCTTTCCGGAGTTGTCCCCCTTTAATATGACGTCAGAGATCCAGTTTCGAGGAATGTGATATTCACCCTCTTAATAATAGAACAACTACAATGTGAAGCTTCTGGACGATAAATCACATCGCACCCTGGCGAGCTCATAAAATATCCCCAAATTCTCTCCCAGCTATTTACTGTTCAGAAGGTTATAGCGAACTTGTTGAAATATTCAGATTTACAAATTGAAATAAAGATTAGCTTACATTGCAGGTAGTCATGGCAACGAGCGAGAGGCTCGACCCGAGCAATCTCAATCAGAGCTGCGATAAAAGTAATTATTAATACATTTGTCACACCTGAGAGCCAAATAGATGGACCGTCTATTAAAAAAATTAATACGTTTATAGCTAAAACGTCGACTTTTTCCCCCCATACTCCAGATATGTGCGGATTTCGCATGATTAAGTTTACCATCTAATTTATAAATCGATAGAAAAACTTCAAAAATTTGGAAGTGGAAATAACGTCTCCCCCCACAACAACAATTGTTAAACTCATTTCCTCCTCCTGGTCCAAAATTTGCCGTAAAAGCTTTTATACACATGTTAGCTGGTTTTTACTTTAAATAAACCATTGACCATCGCTGTGTGAAGAGACGAGAAAGTCTAACTTTGATAGATCCCTACAGAGTTGTACGTAGATTAAAGATGACAGATTCACACGTATAAAGATAATGATTCGGGTTAAATATAGCAGAATGCAAGCAACTTCATTATATATAAAGAAAACAGTCTAAAAATAATCGGAAATTCTTGACTACTGTGACAATGGGAAGCTTAATCTGTAACCGAAGACAGGTGGCTGTCATTTAACTATAAGTTAGTGGAATCGGTGAGCACCAACAGAGCAACTGCATCGTGGAGAGTCACCTGGGGTTACCAAAATTTTACAGGTGCAAAAGAAAGAGGACCAATGAAGCAAAGTCTATCTTAGATTTTAAGGAGTTAGATACCCGATTAGTTCATCTTTCGATGTTTACATCATCATTCAATAAGTGGGTGTTTTTCTCTAATTTTATGAAATCACTTTTTCAAACTTAGAAAGGCAAAATGTGGTAGCAGCAGCAGCATATGCATCCCAGACAGAGAACAGGCGATGATGTAAGCGGCCTCGCGCCGATGGAATAGAGAGTTCACCGTCCAGCCTAATGCTGATATCAGGAGAGATACAAAGCAGAAAAGATTTTTTTGATTAAAAAGAAATTTTCCTTGATTGATTTGCGAGTAGTAAAGAAGCCTAAAAATTATAATTTGCTAGATTGTCCATTTTAAAAGAGAAAACTCCGCTCCAGTCTTAAAAGCTCGGGTTTCGGTCTCTTATGGAGGTGAACTTTGGGTAGAATTTCATCACTTTTTTTAGGCTTGAGACGACAGATTCGTTTACATTTTTTTTACATATAATTCGGCAATCAAAATCTTCTCTTTCGATCCGATCATGAATATTCACGAGTAATAGATTTACCAGGCTGCTGTCCTTCGCGACTGAATCCGAAATGCTTTCTGATTATCTCTCTGCTGTCAGTACTTATAATTACAATTTAGTACCAGATTTGGTGAATCGCCGCAGGGTATAAAATTAATTAGATTTTTCTTCGTCAAGTTTCAGCATTTTACTTTACAGATGACATTGTTGCCTATTCTTTCTGAACGCCCAACCCCCAATTTTGTGTCCGCCTCGACGGAAACTGTGGCTTTTTTTACCGAAAACCATATCTACGAAAATGTCTATTTACTTACAGTGAATGCAGGCTGCCCGCCATGTTAGTTGGTGCGATGGCGGGTGTGGGCCATTTTGTTTATTATGAGTTATAGCGACACTCACTGAACGCGGAAGGCAATGGCAAAATTTCGTGGCTCCGACTGAGACCAAAAAACAACAACTTTTTATGATGTGTGCAGAGTTTAGGAGAATATCTGAAGAATGCGGAGACGGCGAGAAAGGCCGGGCAGTCAAACATGGCGCCGTCGGTTCTGTGTCTGTACTTTGGTTAGACGCGGTTTTAATATTTAAAAGAAAGGGAAAAAAAGCCGTTTAGGAAGCGGGGCATTCATTAAAACAGTCGCAAGTGCGCCAGGCATTTGGTCATTTAAAAAACAACAACAACAAATACCAACGATAACCTGAGATGGAGGTTGGCTGGCCACGCAAGGCGGTTTCGGAACGTCTTCTCTATTAGGGCAAAACGCCTCATCCTCTGCCAATAACCAAGCTGAGAGAGAGAGAGAGAGGAGCAGCAGGAGATCAAAGGAAAAGTATGGTGGCAATTTTTCCTTTTTTTGTACTTTCCCCCAGTATCTTCAACTTCGTTATTTCGGCTTTCTGCCGCGTCGCAAATCATCCATTTCTTCCGCCACCGCGTCGTCTCGTATTGTCCCGTCCCTAACGCCTGTCGTGGAAACACCGGCCTATTAATTCCGCGTTCACGGCATTTCCCTTCATTTCCGGCCGCCAGGCGGCTCGGCAGCCTCGTTCGTGTGAAGGTGGGCGGAATAAGTGCCGGGTTGCTAGGCTACGGGACGCCGCTCACGGAAGCCGGCCGGGAACGGACTTGTGCGGATCAGAAGTTTTCCCCCGCGCGCGGTTCTATTTCCGGTGGGATGATTAATTCCTCTTAACGATGCGTTAAAACTTCATTCGTATTGACTCCGGACCGGCACAAATGGCGTTTGTCGGCGCAGTCCCGGGGAATTCTCGCGCCGAGGCGCTGATTCGGGCCGGCGCACTTAAGTGAGCCGCGGAATTTACTTAAACGACTCAGTGATCTGAGCTAATTGAGCCGACAATTCATGGGAGAAAATCCTGTAATTAGTTTCATACCCTCTCTCGCCGCTCCGAGCGTCGCACCTGCCTCGAGGGAGATACCGCAGATTGCGCGGCAGTTCCCTGATAATCGATAATCGGCCCGATCGATATCAATCTATACGATCGGGCGGATCCCAAACGCACGATGCTCGTTCCTCCGGAAACAGTTTTTTTTTTTTTTTTTTTTTTTTATTTCCTTTTTTTCTTTCTGTGTTCGGAGAACTTTTACAAACCGAGACACGAGATCCATACAAAACCAGCGGCATCTAGAAAGACACTGGGTTCATTTTCTAATCTCCTCGAGCAGCAGCAGCAGCTCTGCTGTCGAGATATTTCTATTTCCTATTATCATCATCAACTAAAAAAAAAAACAACAAAAACGATATGAACGGGAGAGCAATTAGCTGAAATAATTAATAGTAGTAATGACGGTATGTCTCACCCCTCTAAAACCGTAGCCAGGGCGCAGCGCTAAGCGCTGACATGTATTTAAATGATAAGCAAACAGACAAAACGGCTGAATTAGACTGGCAACAGACAGACGGCGCTATTAACCGGTGCTTTTTATCTGCTCTCTTCTCTCGCATCTGTCCATTTACAGTATCGGCTGCTATCCGGACTGCGACTGCTTCTAACTGTTGCGGTGTTTTTTCGCCTATCTCGTTGTTTCTGTTCATACTGTCGTCGTTACTCCAGCCGGACGTTTTCTGGTGGGTTCTGAACAACACTGGTGACCGAGGAAAGAGGGGCAGTTACCCCTACTGCCGTCGCTGTCGTGAGATTTTGGTCGCTGAGAAAACCAGTTCCTCGTGTTTGCATCGCCCAAGGTGTGTTACTAAGCAGTGCGCATGCGCGCCTGGTAATAGCTTCTGTGGATTCAGCAGACAAAAGAAATTGACTCCATGTTCTATAATCTGTTTAATTTCTTCCCATCTGGTCGGTTAAACTCCCCCCCCTAATCTCGCCACTAGCACCTGCTGTACCACGGATAGGATGAATGCCCGGCTAAGATGTCTATTATTGTAAGTGAAAGCGATTACTTATATCAGGGGTTCTGAAGGTTACGTCAGGCCCAAACATAAGAATTTAAGGGATTAGAAACAGATGTGCGATCAGACAGGTGAGATAATGGAAGGAAACAGTAAACTATGGTAACTTTTTAATACCTGGCCAGGGATTGCGCGCTGTACCATCATCACGCGGTGTCTGAAATGTTTAACATCTAGTAAACAGTACAGGGTCCTGCGTAGTTGACGCATGCGCACAAAACAATAACAGACTGTAGCGCGGTCATACGGGGTAAAATAGGCCAGGCTGGTACGGGTTTTGTGTCTCGCGGTGATTTGTTAGCGGCAGCCATGCGTGAAATGCTAAACATAGGAGGGAACATGTGGCAGCAAATGCTGAAGCGTGCAGACCAGAGACGATGCGCGCAGGTGCGGTGACACGTGGAGCCGGGAGAGTTAATGTCCCACGCTGGCGACAACAGAAGAGATGTAAATCTATAGGAGTTTTATTTATTTTCTGAACAGTGTAAAGTATTTGCTTATTTTCGATTTAACAACAGGGCCAGCCGACCGATGCACGCGGGAGGTGCAGACAGACCTGACGGGTCGACAGGGGGCCAGACAGTGACCGCGGTAGACTTCAGGTAACAGCCTCTGCCAGCCTCCTCCACGTCTAGGCCCACTGGAAACTCTTCATCTTCCGACCCGTGCATCTCAACTGTGTTTGGCCCCTGGTGTCTCTCGCCTGTTTCAAAGTTTCTCGTAAGATCTAAATATTTCCCGATTCACGGTCTCGCTGACTCGTAGATCTCCGAGTTCTTCGAACCTGGCGCGCACCGGCGGTGACTGGCCAAGATGGAGGCTGCATTAATTAATTAAAACCGAGAGAGAGAAGCCAGAATGGATTTCGCTTACCTCGATCCTGGCAGCCTCTGGTGCCTCGACAGCCGTTACTTGTGCAATCGTCCGGAAACAGCGGCCCAGAGCCTTCTGGGTAAAGTGAAGTTTGAGGGAGCTGAATGGAGGAGCGCCAGCCTGAATCGAACCCGCGCCGAGAATACGCCAAAGCCAAAAGCTAAGCACCACGACATGTGCCTAGCCCCGACATGCTGATAGGGAGACCTGCCATCTATTTCTCAGTTCTAGAAATACTACTGGCCTAAGGTTACTCGTACACTGAAAGGGACAACAACAACAGCAACAGCAACAGCTCTGGAATAGGAGCGCGGTGTGTTAATCCCTTTCCCAGCTGGAGGCTGGCAGCCCGGTTAAATTCGCTCCAGCTGAGAAGGAAAACCGCGTCAGAAGGATGGCGCGGACGACTAATGGACACCGGGCGAAAGGCCACTGGAAAAACGTCTCGGTCCGAATAAATAAGCTCAGCAGGGCGGGGCCGGTAGGTTTGGCAGCCAGATGGGCAAGTGTCAAAAAGTGAAAGTGACCGGACGGTCTGTTTTTTTTTGTTTTTTTTTTTCAGAAAAACTGCCATGACGATGAAATCGCATTCAGCTTCTTCCCGAGAAAGATCGGTAGCATTAATATCTGGATTTATTTAATTACACACTGTTGGTTCTGCTGTACACGACTCCAGATGTATTCACCACTCGCTACCGTTTTTCCTTTATGGCTTCAGCCAGAAATTTAAGAAATATCGCAGCTGTAATTTCCGGCTATCTGCGTATCTCCTCTTTAGCCTAGTTACCCCATCTAAGTCCCCCCCCCCGACACACACACACAAAAAATTTATAGATGACAACAGATGAGAAAACCACTATTCCCGAACTCTTTTATGTTGTAGTGGTTTAGTTTTCTATTTAAAACATTGCCTCGCTCTCTTAAAGAAAACAGAAATAGATTTGACATCCGACGCTAATTGGTAGCGTCTTCCCATCTCCCGCCGAGAACACTTCACGGGAACGTATGTGGAATGGGTTTTATCGCAAATAATTTTTCTCTGACAACTGCCATCCTAGATAGCAGCCGGTGTCAATGGGATATTCGAGGATTGCATTATTAACCAATAATAAATCTGCCTCAAAAGATAATTGCGAGAACTTGCAAACAACGGTGCCTTGTGGAAAATTAAGATGTCCATTTTACCCGTATCCTCGGGCTAAAATGGCCAGAGTTAATGCAGGCCGGTGGTCAGTAAATCCATCAACGACAATTTTCGGTAGATTGTGTGTCAGATGTGTAGAAACAGCTGATGGTCGAGTGGTTGTATTTTAATTGCTCTCTCTCTCTGTACTGACGTTATATCTCTCTGTACTGACGTCATATCTCTCTACTGACGTCATCTCTCTCTATCTCTCTGTACTGACGTCATATCTCTCTACTGACGGCATCTCTCTCTATCTCTCTGTACTGACGTCATATCTCTCTGTACTGACGTCATCTCCCCCCCCCTTGAGTGATGTTGTTCTGTATTAGGTGTTGCTGGCTCACTGCTTCCGTCACTCGTCTCGATATAAAAAAGCAACCCTGGCGACACGAAATTCCCTACCACGTCGTCACCAGTTCCTCGTCCAAACAAACAAAAAAAAACAAATCCAAGAACCTATAAATCAAGAAGTTTAAAAAAGGAAAAGGAAATTAGAGTCAACGTTTGCACAGATAAAAGAACCTAGTTCTTGGTGGGTTTAAAAGAGAAAACCGGCTCACGGACTTATTTTGGTGTAGCAAGGGAAAGATTTTTATTGATTGGTTTTTCCTGGCGGAAGGGAGTTTTCCCTGGGCGCACAGATTTTTCCACCAGCTAGGAGAGTTCGCCCAGGAAGGCCCGGTACTCTGTTTGCCCTCGTGCCAAATGCTTGTCCATGCCACTGCTCCAAACCAGCCGGGCTTGACAAATGCTTGTAAACCCAATTGGTTACCAGTCCCTTCACCCTTTCTAAGGGCCGTGTGCATGGATAAACCTGAGTTGGATAATGTGGAACCTAATGGTAAACCACCAATAAGCTTCGGCTGCTGAACCGCGCAACTTGGAAGATGGTTCCCGTCTCGACTCTCCCGTGGAACACTCGGCTCCGTTCGCCGTAGACTCGACCATCTGATGACGTTAGAATACGACAAAGTTTGACTACTTTAATTTACAATCCCGCCTGATCTATATTCATTAAAAAAATCACATTTAAAAGTAAAATTTACTATAAACAACTTATTATTATTATTATTTAATGTTTTCCTTTTGCTTGGGAGATTTCTTAAACTCTTCTTAGCACTAATTTCATCAGGTTTATCGTATCCTTCCGCCCAAGACTCGTGAACGATTCTCCAAAGCTCATTCCCTTCTTCATCTAATATGTCGCATAATTTTTTTGAAAATTCTTGGTTGTTCTTTTCGCGGTGAATGGTCTGCTCGCCTTGGGTCGTTGTTGTGCGAGAATACAAACCACCCTCTACTGACCGAACCGGCTTAATGGGGTATTCTCTGATACAACGGATACCTTGAAGAATGTAATGGTGGAATTCCTTCTACCCTATAAAGGCGAAACTAACGGCGCTGCTGTGCTAGTTCTCCGCTCCCCGCCTTCTCCTTTACAGTCTGGGATTTGCAAGTCCCTTTTCAAAGTGTACTGCCCACTTCCCCAGGACTCCTTCAATCTTCAATACTTTGGATTTTCCTTGCTAACTTATAGGAGAACCTGACATCGCTTAGCTTTAGAATCGCTACATTAAAAGCTATTTCACATTTTCCCGAAATAATGAAGTTAAGCTAAATTTAAAAATAAACTATTGTTGAATTTTTAAAAAAAAATTAATGTAATATATTTGAGGCTACTATTTTATTTAAAGAGAATCACTGGCACTCATTATTTCCAAGTAGAGGCTGGGCTGTCATGGAATCCATTTGGATTTGACTTTTCGGCGAACCGAAATCTTCTAGATAAAATAGAAGAAATAAAATGTATTTAGGCTAAGACTGAATATCAAATAAGACACGCGATGTACGAACGAGAACCAGGATGAACAGGAAAAGTAGCAGCAACCACTCAGTCTCTCAGCTAACAATACTTGGCGGTCAGACAAAGGAAGGACGACCTGCTGGCGTAATTAACCACAGTAGCTCGAGACAATGGTTACCTTAAAACAAACACGAGCGCCACCTGTAATTACTACTCCCCAATTACTAGCGGAGTCGCTCGGCTGTTGATCTACACGATTGTCGTTAATGGTGTCACCTGGCTGAAATGTTTTAATTAAAATTCTTCCGTATCACGAACAAATGCAGTTCAAGAGATAAGTTAACGTTGTAGTATTTAGCCATCTCTTGTTGCGGCAAATATTGACACATTTTTTTTTTTTTTAAATGGTTTTAAAAGTTTCTTTTGGATATCGCTATCTTTATCGTCATAATCTGAGTTAGATACGATATTATCCCACTGACGTCCGGACTCCAAGCTCACTCTCAGCCTAATCGGGGTGTATAGACGAATGGGAAAACTGTTGATGTTTTCGGTTTCTTTAATTGATTTCCAAACAAGAAAACATTTAAAAATACATCTTGGTGAGGTGCATGCAGCTTCTAAAAGATACGCTTGAGTTTTATTATTATCGTGTGTGGCTGGGAAATTTAACATTCCTCTGACGTTTGATTCCACCCAACCGAGCCAGCGGTCGGAATGGCGACTTTTGTTCGCGTTCAATGCCATAAAAAGTTAAAGGAGACGATCTGGTTTTTCTACACGAAAGTCGTCGATAAGAATTCATTAAGTTTATCAGAATATTTCTTATATCGTCAACAGAAAGGAACTGATAGTACAGCGTGGATCCAAGGTGAGATAGAGAGGAAACGCTTCTATTAGCAATTAGTCGGCGATCAGACCAGAGACATTCTTGTGTTTTCTTCCTTCCTTATGTTGTACCGGTTTAACCATCAAGTTTACGTGTGTATCTATCTACAGGTGTATATTAGTTTATTAATTTTTAACAGTGCACGAAATTTCCATTGAAAATCTGTTTTCCAGACAGGATTCGATCGTCTCCCCCTGGCTGCAGCCGGTCGGGGTGTGTGTAGTGTGTGTGTGTGTGTTCCCGAGTCAGGACCTGGCTCCGGCCCCATCTGTTCTTGACGGATTTTGTCCTCCCTCCCCCACCCCAGCAGAAAAACGTAGATAAGGATGAGTTATTTACCTCTGAGCGCGACATAATTACATTTTCCAGTATTTTGCCAAACGGTCTAGGAAATCTGCGGGTGCTGACGAAGAACTTTCGGGTCTCGAGGGGTTGGGAGGAGAAGAAGAAAGAAAAATCGAAAGAGATAGCAAACTCAGAGCTGCCATCGTCACGATGAGATATCACGTGGTCTTATCACGTGGTTTGTTCGCTACGTTAAAAATCTAACCCCCGCCTGCTCGTGTGACATGACAGCCCCTTTAAATGTGTAAGGTGCACTGACAGCCATTACGTTTCGCCTGGATTAATTAGTGCCACATTCTGCACTACTACCACTAATAATAATAATAATAATAATAATAATAATAATAATAATAATAATAATAATAATAAGGATGTCTATAAAAATCTGTTAGAGCCCACTAACTAACTCTTGTGTGGATTTCCCGGATCATCTACCCCGGAACTTCTGGATGCGCATAATGGAAATCCTACGGATCTTTGCCTAAATTTGTCGAACCAGTTCCTGGAGCTGAAGGTGACCCATGATCCATATAAAGAAAATACGGGTGGACCAAAAAGTGAACCTGATCCTGATTGGATTTTTTTTTTTAAGAGAAAAAAAGATGAGATAAGAAGGATGCGGTAATTACGTAATAGAAATACAGCTTACAAAGTAAAGATGAGCAGAAACTGTGGTGTCTGTGTTACTAGCAGACGGAATGGAATTCGTCATGATCGTTCCCGATCAGTTAAGCTTCAAGAATCTACCGTAAATCTGCTTCTCGTCATGAAGTTAAGGACTTTGTAATTCGTGCGCAGCTTCCGTTGTTAATGTATATAAATGCGCCAGACGTTGTATTTAAATTCCTTCCACCGAGAGGAGAAACAGATTCACCGGGAGAACCAGTCACGCATTTTGGTTTGTACCGACTGCGCACAGCCGTCAATTAATTTGTCTTCGTTCTGCAACGATGGTAAACATTGGCAACCGATTTCTATTGATCCACTTTAATGTAGAAAATGGCCCAAAACACTCGCCACGCCTCTTGTATAATAAGTAAACGTAAATCCAGAAGCCATTAATTTTCGTCGCTTCTGGCCATTGTCACTTAATCGCGAAGTTTTGTTTCGCGTTCTCACACGAAGCCGAACTTACGACGCTCGGCGCTTGTTTCAGACTGTATCGTTCCATTACATGTAGGGAATGGTAGGTAGCCTGACCTGTTCTCCAACGAGCGCCTCAGCAACCGATATACTTAATGTGACGTAACTGCCGTGGAAAGATAATAGAAGTCGGTGCTGCTCAACACTGGGTTTTATCAATTGTTAAGAAAATATCTCTTTTAGCCCAACTAACAAAATCACCATTCTTCAATAAATAGCAGCATCTTCAAATGTTTCAGTTAGATAGAGATACGACAAAGGAATTATGGGACTGTATCTGGCTCGCAGTGGTACTTAAAATTACGTTCTGGTTAGCGTTTTTCTTTCATGGATGTATAGGACCGGGGAACCCATTGACGACGGTTTGGTTTGTCATCAGTTGTTGTATTCCCTTTTATTTTTCTTTACTTTATTCTTTTGTCTGGCCACGTCCAAAATAGCCTTTTCTTTTCCAACACAAAGAGGCTCTGGTATAACGCCCTTTACCTACCATGCTCGGTGAGCCTGTCACATGACCGGAAGTGACCCCCCCACCCGATTCGCGTATTTTACGTCGACATTGGTTTGCTGTGAAACTAGTTACCAACGACGGCATTAAAGTTTGTTGCATCTGAGTTGCCAGCCGCTATTAAATACTCCGTTAATTACGGGTAGAGAATCTATTATCCAAAATTCTGAAAACCCAGAAGCTCCATGATCCGAAATATTTTTGGAGCACCTTCAGTGGAAAATTCCAGATGGTCGACGGGCGGCCGTAGTGATAGCTCACCTTTCTGATGGTCAGATGTACATCTTCTTCTGGTTTCATGCACAGGATGATTTTAAAATATTGCATAAAACTACCTGTAGGCTATATGCAGCTATAATGTTGTAAACGAACTTGTGTCCAGTCCCCAGTGGGTCAGCTCCCGAATTATGCCGGTTTATCTATATTTCAAAATCCGGAACGCATTCGGCCCCAAGGGTTTCGGATAAGGGATTCCCAACCTTTACCTCTATTCTCCATCACACTTTAAAGACGGCGCGGATGGGGGGTAATCGCATTGGCTGATATAAAACCGGAGGGTCTAGGGACATTTTACTGATGTTCTCAAGAAATAAACTAATTTATGCGCGAGTCGCTCGTGATCTGGTTTTGGGCTGCCGTTCTCTGCCCGGACACGCGAAGATGGCGCCATTAAGGCGGCGATGATTCGAAAGATAATTATTTGTCCATGCGCAATGTTAACGGCTGTTAGCCTGCGGGGAGAGGGTCAGCTAGAAGAATGTAAATTCGGAAGGCAGTTTCACCTTTAATCCTAGATTCTTTAGACAGACAAACCACGTGGCGAGAGCTGGGGCACTTCAGTCGACGGTGCTGGCTGCTATTTTCCGAGAGAAGCGGCCGACAGAGTTACCGTCCTTACGACACGCGGCGCTCAAGGACGTCGCGTCGGGAGCTGACCAACTTACGGAACCCAGTTCGTCCATCTTTCTGGTCCCCGGCGGCTTTCTCTTCCTTCCGATCTGCTCTCGGGGCTCCCTAATAAATTTTTCAATCGGGTTTCCCGCTTTAAATGCGTGCACAAGATGCTAAAAATCCATCCAAGGACGAGAAACGGGCAGGGGGGGGTCGACGCCTCGTGCGCGCGCCCCTTAATGTTGGTGAGAATGGCCCCTTAAGAACAGCGGTATTTTCCGCTAGCGCTCGGAAGGAGGGCAGCCGGGAAGTTCACCTTCTGAGCAGGAGAGAGGCGCGCGAGCTCGCGATAAAGACGGAGGTAGTAGATCTCGTTACCAAGGTAATCCGGTCGGATTTCCGTCAAACTGCTAAAGACCCAATTACAGGGGCCCGATAAGGAGGGGTTTAACTGCCAGCAGTCGGGTTTTGCCTAATTTCTGATAGACGCTTCGCCCCCCTCCCCATCCATAATGGTGACGTGTGAGTCAGAGTTAATATTTCACCTCCGTCACTGACATCAGTCATAATCTGTTATCTCGCTCCGCCTAGAAACTGCAGCTAGCCCCTAAAGAGCCGAATTAGCCGGGTCGTCTCGCCCCTCCCCCACCCGTAACCCTAGATGGGCCCTGAGCCCGACTCTTTTTTTTTGCCTAGCTTTCCCCGCCACGAACCCGTCACCAGCGGGGAGGCGAGAGATAAGCGGGAGTTTTATCGCAAACACGGGGTAAAAATAAATTAGCAGGAAAGCCATTTAGATAAATCCGCCATCGAGACGATGGAAACCAATCACCGCGGCTAATTGATTAGATTGGGGACGAACCGGTCGGCCGAGGCCCGGTGCGAAGTCTCGGCCGGCTGGTCACGCAGCCGAGACCAGAAGGAAAATGGCGGATGCGATCGTGAGCCTGTTCTTCACGGCTGAAAGAGAGGGCTGGTCTGTATCTCTGATATGGACCATTGTTCTGTTCTCTTCAAACCTTTCAGTTGTGCGTGGCGAGGTAAAAACCGCATTTACAGGACGATCAAGAAACTGGCCAGCACTTGCCTGACATCTGGTTAACTTTTTCTCTTTATTGTTTTAATGTCTCGAACCTGGCATTCAGGGGCTGGGCGGGTCTCCCCCTAATACGACTGCAGCAGTTACCAGGCACAATCTCCTGAATGGCTACTTCCGTAAAACAGCAGTGTGCAAACATCGACAAATTCAATTTGCTCGTTTCCTTTTCAAATGTCAACCCATAAATGTGTGCACTGAGACAAGAAGAAGAAGTGATGCTTTATTTTGTCTTTTATCCTTTTAGTCTAACTCTTTGACCTCGAAAAGCATCTTCCCGTTCTCTTGCTCTCTCTCCTGTCTCAATCTGAAAACTCCAATGGATCGATCCTACCAACCGATCCGTGTCTGAACCTAGAGGAGAAATGCAGTCCATTTTTACTTTTTTAGTTTTAATAACCGCCGGATCACACGCGAGCGCCTCCATTACCCGTCCTGGTGGTGTTTGAAGCCTCCTTCCGAGTCGTCTTCGAGCCGTCAGTGGGCGCTGCAGTTGGAAGTGTAGGAAACGCAGGGCCAAGCGGTGAATACGATAGACTTGTCTTCTACTTCTGGTGATGGAGCGAGAGACCTATGGCAAAGTGAGTTCGGTGCGAAGGAAACTTTCAACAAGGGGAGAGAGAGAGAGAGAGAGAGATGACGTCAGTATAGAGAGATGGAGAGAGAGAGAGATTACGTGAGTATAGAGAGATGGAGAGAGAGATGACGTCAGTATAGAGAGATGGAGTGAGAGAGATGACGTCAGTATAGAGATGGAGAGAGAGATGACGTCAGTAGAGAGAGATGACGTCAGTAGAGAGAGATGGAGAGAGAGAGATTACATGAGTATAGAGAGATGGAGAGAGAGATTACGTCAGTATAGATAGATGGAGAGAGATGACGTCAGTATAGAGAGATGGAGTGAGAGAGATGACGTCAGTATATAGAGATGGAGTGAGAGAGATGACGTCAGTATAGAGAGAGATGGAGACAGAGATGACGTCAGTAGAGAGAGATGACGTCAGTATAGAGAGAGATGACGTCAGTATAGAGAGATGGAGAGAGAGATTACGTCAGTATAGATAGATGGAGAGAGATGACGTCAGTATAGAGAGATGGAGTGAGAGAGATGACGTCAGTATAGAGAGAGATGGAGACAGAGATGACGTCAGTATAGAGAGATGGAGTGAGAGAGATGACGTCAGTATAGAGAGAGATGGAGTGAGAGAGATGACGTCAGTATAGAGAGAGATGACGTCAGTATAGAGAGATGGAGAGAGAGATTACGTCAGTATAGATAGATGGAGAGAGAGATGACGTCAGTATAGAGAGATGGAGTGAGAGAGATGACGTCAGTATAGAGAGAGATGGAGACAGAGATGACGTCAGTATAGAGAGATGGAGTGAGAGAGATGACGTCAGTATAGAGAGAATGGTCTGTAATCTCGTCAGTTTGCGAGAAAAAAGCATCGTGTACCGGCTTTGAGTCGCGGTTAACACGATTCTGCTTCGTTGCTTAACTTTAGACAGACCAACAGAAAAAGTCATTTAGGAGAACTGTGCCCGAGAGGCAAAGGGTCAGGCCCAACTAAGCGAGAAGCAGACCCGATGGCCGACCGATTAATACTATCAGTCCCCAGATGTTTGCAAGTATACTCCATAGGGTCGCTCGTGGCTCAGGGCGACAGACCGTCTCTCGATTCCTATCAGAACAACGACCAATTTCTAATCCAAATCGTCCGCCTATAATGGCGCGCTACTCCAAATATAATCTGACAACTATGGCGATCTCGTCGAGGGGGTGAAAATCAATGGCTTCTCCTCGGGGCGTTCTGTATCAGATTGGTGCGCCAACTGGAGATATTTCAGAAGCCGCCCCAGCAAAAGTTTGTCGATAGCTAATGAAATAGTCTTAGGCCAGGGAAGGTTTATCCAGAGAAAAAGGGGAATGGCAGATAAGACTAAAAGATAAATGAGTGCTTAATCTATTTTAGAGTTAAATTACGTTTTACAGCAATGGCGTAGCTGGCCGGTTTAACCCGACTACTACTTGGTCAGAAGTGTGGGGAATTCTACCTTCATTACTGACCCTGAAAGTATCGAGCCGTTTGAAAAACACTCGGGTATTTCGGCGTAACTTTTGAAACAAGACCGTTTATCTATAACACTACACATGGGTAGACAATTCTGGTGAAGGAGCAGAGTGCAGCGGTTATCCGCTAGGAGGGGGTGTGGCCGATCTTGCGTCACTAAGGCTCCGGAACTTCCGACAGGGAACTCACCCAGCCGGCTGGTAAAGAGCGAGAAGAAACTCCGTACTAATAAACTTCTGCCGCTGTAACAACTGGCAGGACCGTTTTCGCCATTTTTCTAAAGTCGGTCGGTCCATAAACCGCATTGGCAATGTTCCCAGTTTCACTGCCTTTAGACGTCACGTATTAAATAATTCACCTGTTTTGGAAGGAAGGTAAGATCCATAAAACTTCAATGTCCGTCTCTCCATCCTCTTCAAACGTCCTAACCAGGCCGGGTGGGTCGAACCGCGACACCGTCTTCAACTGCAGTTCTTATGCCGGATTTACCGCGACGCACGAGGGCCCCGGGCCTCTGTTGCTATACCATGCAAGAACGTACGAATTATCAAATAAAAATTAAATTCGAAAATCATATTTAAAAATACTAATATGACTTATAGGCCGTGTGCGACCCCAGCCTCACTCGAAATATTTGTGTGTACCAACGGCAGTGAAGTTTGTATTTTTGGTGAAGGTGCGGAATTCGGCCTCAAAACGGTTGTCGATGTAGCCGAAGACAGGTGCAGCAGAACCGTTCTATCGCAGGAAATGTTTGAAGTTGATTCTGGGATCACGGACCCTCGAGAGCGAATTCCATTCCTAACACAACTCGCACAAATTTAGGTTCGGTAGGTGTTACTTTACTGGAAGAACTCCCACCGGATCCAGCTTCATGACCAGCTGATAACAAGACATCTAGAGATCACTGGATTCGTAGACAGGAAGTTCCGGGCCGCAACGACTTTAAAGGATCGAGGCGACCGATTGGTTCCAAGGCTGTGGATGGGAGCCGCATGGATAGGCATGGAAAAGCGAATGGCTGATGATCTGTTTCCTGTCTAAAGGGAAGATATTCTGGTTTTTCCTTCACTGAGCGACTTCTTTACAGCAGAGTTCTGTGAGTGATCGGATGGTCATTGACTGGTCGCGGAAAAGTTCTCTTGATCGCCATTAAGCAGAGTTGAGCTCTGACGTCGATTCTGCATCGACGTCCTGAGTTCGTTCTCTACTCTCGCCTTTATCTGAAAGCGATCCTTCGGCAAGGCTCGGATGGTTCCGACCAGTTTCGCCGGGACGCTGCAGATGACCGAAGATGTTTACGTTCTACGAATTTAGAAAAATCCACCATTTCTTCCGGGGAAGGAATCACCAGAATCTACGTGGAATGACTTCATTTAGATTACGCTATTAAGAATGAATCGGGGTTTTGAAAGGAAAAAAAAACACATTCCCAAGAGATGGGGCAGGGCTCCCAAGACCACAAACCCGGTCTCGGCGGTTGCCTAGCATCTTCCAAGCGCTGGACTCCAGCTGTGATCAGCCATGCTGACCATTAACAGCCGTGGTGTCCCCTCTAAGGTCTTTAAAAACGAGAATAAGGATGGTGCGCCGGGAAGTCGGCAGGTATGATGATTCCGATCTTAATGGATCACCTGTTGCGCTAAACTTACTCCTGACGGACCAGGCAGCGTGGACAGCGAGAGATAATTAAAGCCCAACACCTGACTAGTAGGGCTGTTTCTTCTGCGCCATCCACCCTCTGTGAGAAAAGGTGATGCAGGCTTAGAGCAAACAGGGTTAGGGTTACAGTAGAAAACCACGCCTCTGGAACATCGTCCTGGACCCCAATCCCCTTCCCCTCTTTACCTGAAACAATCGTCTTGGGACTTTTCACTATTGTTTTTTTTTTTTTTTTAGTTCGTTCAGCCGAGATTCGGTGACGGTGGAGGGACTTCGGTCGTGTAAGCCGCCGACTCCCGGCTACATTCCACGACTACTTTCCCCTAATCAGCCGAAGCTCCCCGGTCCTAGACATCGCCACCTCGCCGTGGACTGCAAAGAATTTACCAATCTTTTGTCTCATGCAAGTTTCCGAAGTGTATGCAGTAGCGGACAAAAGTTTAAGCATGATGGCAGAACAAACATAAATTAACAGGTAAAATATGTAAAAAATAAATAAAAAAATTCCAGCTCAGCTGTGGTAGAAAAGCAATTTCTTGTTCTTTTGATTGATGTATTCATCATCAAGATTGGCAGTAGATATTTTGCATCTGCTCCCTTGTATTATTACAGAATCTCATACCAACAAAAGTTTAAGAATGAAACAAACATTCAAAATTTTGTCACAAAACCAAATTTGTCTTGGTAATATGAGATAAACAGATCGGAATTATTAGTATTTGGTTGAATAGCAATACACGTGAACTATAGCCCGATAGCGCTTGTGCAAGGAGTCCACAAGATGAATGCACTAATATAAAGCCAAAGTCAACTGAATAATTTGGAACAATCGATCGTAATTTCTGTGCCCTTCCATCTTAATAGCTTTGTCTATATTGCTCCGTTGATTCTCAATTGGATTCAATCAGACCGGAGCTTTCGGCCAACCACGTCAGAACTGGAATTTTCTGATTTGTGAGATGCTGCTCTATGGCGGCGCAGTTGAGAAGAAGGCAGTTCTCAAAATATGGTTTTAGTGGATTGGTCAGAATGTCCAGGTGAACAAACCGATCCATTATTCCCTGAACGAAAAATAGCTGCTGTTCCTTTTCGAGAAAAGCAGCCACGTGTTCGGTCGTCGGTTTAATATACTTTGGATGGAATCATTATGAAATATTCACCGCACATAAGTAAGACCATCTGATGCGGACTTGGAATCGCGAGTTATCGGACCAGAGCAGCAGCCGGCCGGGCCCTCGCTTCCTTGATCCTGCGGAGATAGTCTTTGGCGAACTGAAGCCGGGGCCTTCGATTCTCCGGGGAAACAAATTCATTTCTTCCTGGAACACACCAGATCAACTCGAAGTCACAACAGTTCTCGCGGACATCGGAAGGTTCTCCGAATCCCTCAAAATATCAGCGGACGCCTTCTTCCGGTCCATTTCAGGCAGACGCTTGATTTTCCGATTGGTCCGGGGTCTGCCACTCCTATGGCGTTTGGCGTACAGCCACCCGTCCGTGCGTTCGTTCAGCTTCCAGGCCTCACGTGCGGTCTCGGAATACGAAAGTTCATCTTTGCGCATCTCCACGACCAGAGCTCCTTCGCTGGACCGACGACCCCTGCCACGACGGGGTTTTTAATCAGTTGCTCTCCTTGTCGCTCTTCGGTGGACTCCTATCCGTCGCCACATTCGCTTCTCCCCAGTTCTCCATCTCTTCCCGCTCATTTGGCAGAAACCTCGCCAGAACTGACACGGCGAAATTTGGTCAAAACCTCATCTTGTTGGGTGGTCTAGTGCCCCCCCACCTTCTTTCCGGTTTTCTGCTGAGGAGCATCTACGGGTGTCTATGGACTATTTCCGAAACCGTTTACACTTTACAGAATCAGTCCTCGGGATCAGCAGCCATGACGTGTTGTGGGGGGGACACCCTGAAGCTACCGCGACGTCCAATGTAGGTCAGTTGCTGGATAACTGGCCAGACCGGAAATGAAGCCGCAAGACCGATAACTGGCCAGACCGGAAACGAAGCCGCAAGACCGATAACTCTTGGAGGGGGGGCGGTTATTTTAATAAATCACAGACTATAAAAAATACCGAGTTGAGTAAATCCTTGAACCTGCCCCTGAATGTGCGGATCGTTCACTTCGTCAGCATCTCCGTTGGCACTTTTGAGACTTAAGATTTTACAAAGCGACCAATAACTGGTGGCGCGCGCCCGAGTTACGACTGATTTCTGGGGATTTAAAGGGAACGGAGGAGATTTTAATAACACACTGGCCGCAGCCGCTTGTAAACATGAACACCGTCGAGGCCTGGCAGCGAGTACTGACGATTTCTATTTGGCTCCCGGACGAACAGACAGACAGACAAGGAATACGTCAGTTTATTGACAACGATTAACGGCTTCGTATAATTACAACACACACCCCCCCCAAAAAACCAGGTTTTAACACGCCTCATTAAGACGAAAATTACCCCCTTTTCTATTCAAATTTAATTACAAATCTTTTCTTCTTTATTTTTCTTGGAAAAAATCGCAATACGTCAGAATCTGTGTCGATGTAGCCGAGTTTCTTCATCTTTGAAAGGAACGTTAAAATTGAAAGTAACGTACCGTTCTTTGCTTCTTCGTTTAAATCCCTATTTTGATTTTTTTTTTTAAAGTTAAATTTATTTAATATAAACTCACAAAAGTGCTTGACCCTAGGGTGCCCCTAAAGTAGCTCTGTGTATAACGTTAGCCGTTAGGAATATTACGTAAGACCGTCCGATCGATAATCGATTTTCATACACTAACAACAATTAGGCTAATTAATGAAACTATAGGCAGCTCCCGGCTGAATACTTGCCACCATAGAGAGCTTATTTATCTTGACTGGTACGGGAGCCATGTGTTTTCGTGGTCCCTGCTTCTCTTGATTAAAGGTTTCCATCAACAAGTGGAGCTGCGAGAGGCAAAGATTACAAAACTGACGAACTTTGAAATAAAATCAGATAACTCAACCAAGTGGTGACTTTTAACAACTTCGAGTTCTGACACAACACAGATACCAGCGTCTTTTTCTGGTCCAGCAAGTGACCCTGTTGCTTCTGCTACAAATACTTCGGCAATAATAGTGGCATCGCAACTGGAGCATTTTTACTATTATCGCTAATCCAGGGATGTGGGTTATAGATGAAGAGCATCACAACTGTTGGTCTAAAGCTGGTTTTACACCATGGAAGAACCTGGATCTAGTTCAGCTCCCTCTAAGAATATACGGCGAGGAAGAGACTCGGAAATGGACAGTATTTGCTCGCGCACTTTCTAATGGAGAAATAGTGAAAGTAGAGAGCGGAAGCTGCTTGGTTCACCCTCAGAAGTGAAGACATTTTACCTCAGACACCCTGTTCATCACTGGCTTCGGTAGCCGGGCACGTGTTGGTTGTGTAGTAAGAGAAAGTGAAGACAGCGATGAGCACCAAAAGGCGACTGTTATCTGGCGAGCACATGGGGTTCGGGTGGAATACTGCGGTACTTCGTCGGCTCTGGGAAGTTACACAATTTCTCAGTGAACGTGATTTGTCCTTTTTTTTGAAGGAAATGATGAGATAATTTTTGGGTCCGCATAGCGGAAATTATCTTGGGATATTTGTGCTCATTGCAAACTTTGATGGTTTCTTTGTGGACTTAGGCATGTGAAGCGCGAAGATCTGAGCTACTCTTCGTCCACGATCTGTGACAGACTGATGCTGCTGATGAGAGAAAAGTTCAGTCGTTTGTTCGCAAGGAAATACGAGCGGCGGGGTATCTTTCAATTCCTGTCGACTTATCATCGGATTTATCACGCACTTATTAGTGAACATTTACAGTTCACTTTGCGAACCAGAATAGTGAAGCTGCTGTGTAGCCATACGGAATAAAGGAGTGGGGAAAACATTAAAATCCACCAGAGATTAGTGTTGGATAATTGAAGTGGTCGATAGATGTCTATAACGTGTCGGGATGTTACAGTGGTCTATAAAAGAGATTAATCTATGGCAGTGACCTTGCTGATTATATTTATCGTGCTGAATTTGGCAGGGTCTCGCAGTATTGGCTGTTCTCCTGAAACGTTTAATTTCTGTAGACTCCTGAATAGAATGCATGCATTTGCCGTTGGGTCCCCGCAACGATGGTTCCTTTTGACAAGAACCTAGCACTAAATAAAAACAAATGCTTATATACCGAAGATGTTATCGACAATTGGATGGCCTTGTCATGCGGAAACGACAAAAACACCGTGTTTGGACCACACAGAATTTTAAATGATTCGAAAGAACTTGCTGATGTAAAATACCAAATGCCGACTACAAGAACATTCACTGGAGAACTTCGTCGATCGCCAAAAAGATCATTTCGACGAAATTGAAAACATCGAAAGGAAAGACGTGTGTCCTTAATTTCACAGACAAAAGCATATAAAGGAAGGGAATATGTTGCAGATGAGTATGAAACACTTTCGATAAACGTATCCGAGTAGGTACACTTCTGGACATCTTGGACAGACTGAAATCATTTCTGTGAAATGTCGTTTGGCAGATTGGTTTTCTGCAGGTGTTTGTCAGGGCGGGTCGCGAGAAGCTGAGAAATTATGTTGCTCGGCTCGCAGGAAAGTATAACATAGACTTTGATGCTGGTTGTGCCCCTAAATCCGAGCAGTTTTTGTATTGCATTGGATGCAAGCACTTATAATCGAAAAAACAAAATCACCAGCAGAGGTTTTAAAGTCCATAAATGGGAGAATATTGAAACCATCCTTCCAGATATCAATGCTGCGCTGAAACCTACCCTACGTGGGACTGTTTGTGAAGGGGAGCATTCATTTTTTGAAATGAACCCCATAAAAATACATTTCCATCAACTTCTAGTCAAGAGAAACTGAACTGTTTGGCCATTATAGCAACTAAAAGCGATCAGATATTGTTAGTGCGTTGGCTGAGTTGAAATGTCTTTAAAAATTGGTTTTAAATAAATAAATGATACACATAACTTATGGAATTCTTCGATCAGATGGGGTTGGAAACCAGAAATTTTCAGTGCTGGTGACCAAAATATACTTCAACTGGCTTTGGTTGAAAGTTAAGTATGGGGCAGTTTCTGGTCGTAGTCCACTAAAATGAAAGCTTTTGTAGTTATACAAGATGGATTTAACTCTTCTTCTGTATGGCTGGTTCCAAAGTTAAAAGCTCGGCTAACGACTGAGATGTCCGCAACTGGCAGACACCCTTTCACTAGCACGTGGCATGCAGATATATTATACTCCAGATAATGTTTGTAGGAAAGAAGAGAAGTTAGATAGATGCAGAAAAACAACTGCACTTATAAAGTCAACATCGGGTTTTTTATATATATAAAACATTTATAGAAATAACTGTCAGCATCTGTGTTGGTTATTACACTTTCATCACAATACTTGCCCACAGACATTAGTGAAACCATATTTAATCACTCCACACAGAAAATTTAACGATGAAGAGATCGATGAGCGAGCAATAGCGATCGAAGGAGGCTCAGAGGCGGGGATTTAAGGGCAGAAGCTGGCAGATGTTCTGAGGTATACAGAAGCACCATATCTCGGTTGATGACGGAACGTTCAGGGCAAGAAAGTCTGTGCGTCGCTGCCCCGGCGTCTGAAAGTCACCTCTTCTGGGCCTGGTCGGTCTCTTTAGCTTGCTACTCTCTGGGACAGCGACTACGGATTGGCCAGTCAGCGTCAGCAACTGACGTCCAGCCCCGAACGTAGCCCTTGCACAAGTTTGCGGTAGACGACGTCTCGATTGGAGTGGGGTCCTTATTCGACGAAATCAACAGCGATGGCTTCCGTGCTTTTTACTAAAGCATGTCGGCGTCTTTTTTAACGCTTTACTGACGGCCGGCAATGTGAAAGACTTGCTGTTCGTGAACGTGGTCGCCACGGTGAGTGGTGGTGTAATAGGGGCCACTGCTATCAGCAGATGATGTATGGTAATCTGTCGAGGCGACACCTGGGAGAGGAAACCCCCATGGCCTGTTGTCCTGCCACATTTGAGGGAGGGGCGGAGATCCAACCAAATCTTGCAACAGACCCATATCTATAGAGCGGACTGTCCAAGCAACGTGGTTACACCTGGAGCGCTCGCGCCCGCTATAAGTGAATCACGTGTCTGGAAGTTTTATTTCTTGTCACATGACCTCAGCCTTTTATCACCTTGGACGATCTGCCCAAACGTGCGATGACTGGTTGCGTAAAATTTGATTCCGTAAAACGCATTTCATGGAATGTAGTCATCAGAGTCTCTCGTTCGCTCGTCGCCAGTAACTGCTAAACAACACGTGCACGGCGAAGTTCACCGCGAATCGTTCTAACTTATTTTGCCAGCCCGCAGTCGTCTAGGGCAGCTGGCAGGAAACAGCGATGTTCGGCTCATACTTTGAAGTTTAGCAGAAAACTCTGAAATGAATGTTGGGACCTGTACTTCTGTCGGTGAGTGTACGTTACCCTGTGCAACCGAGTTTATTTGTTATAGCATTTTGCAGTGAGATGCTACGGAGTCTGACTGGTCGCCCGCCCGTGAGGGAGGCTCTGTTGTTCTTTCAGAACTATTTTGGATATGTGTGTGTACACTTTATCGGTGAACGCATTCGATGGATTTTCATCAGCTTTCTTTCACTATTTTTAACCGTATTTCTATTTACCCGTTTTGAAAACGGGTCGTTTGACGTACCTCGCATTTACTACTTAATTGGGATATTTTCTCCCTTCTTTTAAGATTGTAAAAGCAGACTAACCGGAGGAAAGGTTGGCTGCTATTTTCCGAATGTTCTACCGCATCTTGGCTGATGGGAAAACCGAGAGAGGGAGCAGAAGGGAGACGCTTTAATTAGGCTAGCTTGAAACAAGCGCAGATGTCAAAACCAGGAGTTGGTTTGGAAAGTAATACGTAGTAGGCTCGATGAACCGTCAGGGAGCCAAATACCAAACGGATCTTGTAGCTTTTCTACAGAAATCCACACGTTACTCGCTGTGACACTCAGGCCAAAAGGCGTCCGGCGCGTCACGTGATAAATAACCGCGTCCGGAGCGTCACGTGATAATTAACCGGCGTCCGGTGCGTCACGTGATAAATAACCGTGTCCGGCGCGTCACGTGATAAATAACCGCGTCCGGCGCGTCACGTGATAAATAACCGCGTCCGGCGCGTCACGTGATAAATAACCGGCGTCCGGCGCGTCACGTGATAAATAACCGTGCACGTGCAGATAGATAGCTACACAATGAAAGAAAGAAACGCGCGATGTCCGTTCTGATGTCTTTTAGAATGGACTATTAGCCGTAGTTGGAGAGCTCAATCTAAAGGAGACGTCGTCGCCAAGACAACAGCATCAGCAGCCTCGTTGGAGAAGACTCTCATCACTCGTCGCGGGTCGAAGCCTGTACTCCAGAACCTAGTCGACCGCCACATATGGTCCCGTGTCTAATCTGCTCTACACAGCGACGGTACGGTTACCATAATCTGAAATAAGCAGCACCCATCCCGATTAATTTTCTTTTTGGTACTTCCACTAAAAATCCGAAGTTGGTTTAATGGAGTTCGGCCAACAGATGGAAGAAAGGAAGGAAGCACATGGGCATTAAGACCTTAAAGCGCCGTTATCTGAACCCTTTTAATGCCACGAGGCCACCACTGTAGTGTAAACTACACACACATCATCGAATTTCGCCTAAACAACAATTTTATACTTATCCAATTGAAATCATCTATTTGTATACTAACACCTAACCTAAGTTACACAATTCATTCACCAATACCAAATAATATTTGTCCTATGCAGCTTAATTTAAATATTAAAGGATAAAAGGAGCAACGCTAAGCCGGCAGTTATCATCAAGATTGGACCTGCTGGTGTGGGCGGCTGACAGTTAGCCTACAATAGTTTTTATTCTTCTTATTAGCTGTTTACTTCATCATCTACATAAGATCTATCGGCAGCATCCGGGTTACGATCGGGACTCTCACATCAGCCCTTTGTTGTTTTTAATAATTCACATCTTTCCATTATTCGCGTCATCACCGTCCTTGGGATTCTCTCTGAGCCGCTAGCGTCCTTTTCCGTTTCCATATTTAAGTCTGTTATTAAATATGCAGTTTACTACACATAAAATTCATTACTATTTATATTTTAAGCTTTCGGTTTTTCATTGAGAATTCTATCTAGAAAGTAATGTGTGGTTTCAATGTAAACGTTAAATGAGTTTTAATAAAGGAGATAAGATACTATTTTAAACTTTGCATTTAAACTCGTTACTGAATAAACCATTTCAGTCTTATTTCCTTCTACCTCTATAGCTTTAGTATCAACTCCAGTGGATGAGATAGCAGCATCGCTGACTATTGAGAATCTACATTTTATTTTAACAAAAAAGTAAATCCTACTAAATTAACAACGTGCCTACTTCCATAATCTCATTCTGTTTAAAATATATTTATTTATTTTTTGTATTAATTTATCTGCATATCTTATTAACCCTATCATTAAAATTAACAGGATCATTAATATTTATAATTTTATTATTATCTGAATTTAAATGTTCAGACGTTAAATGTTACCATCTCGTTTTCAAAAGACTGATTTGAACATACCAGTTAATTATGTTTTTTTTATTTATTTTAACCTAACCAAAATTATTTATGCTTAATAAATAGTTAATTAATACCCTGTAAGCAGCCTTGCTGGTTATTTACAAAATTGAAGCATTTCTCCAAAAAACATGTTCTCGTTTTTATTTAGTTAGAAAACTATTATATGAAATTATATAATTAGATTATTTATTTTTCAATTAAGTAAGTCTATATTACTTCTTTCATATCTTTAATTTGATTCGTAGTTTATTATTGTAGAATATATTAAACTAACCCGACCGATAGTAACTGATGGGGTTGTAAGTGGAGAAATCATAGACATAAAGAACCAGAAGTAACCAATAATAATCATATAAATGAATTAGTACGTTGATATTTTTTTTTATTTTTTCATAATTCAGAAACCTTTTTATTAATAAATTATTTTAGTTCTGCTTCATTTATAAATTCCACCGGAAACAGTAAACCAAATTTTCTATCTACTTTGTCTGGAGGGTTAGTCCCATTTATAACTCCAAAATTATTAATCCACTAAGCTTAAAATGGCTCTTTAAGGAAATTGTGCTGTATCTTTTATACTTTTATTGGTTTCGGTTTAAAATTTCCAGCGTAAGTGACCATAAATAAATCTACAGCCGTCGCCAAAAGTTTTGCATCACCCTGGAAATAACAGTAACAAAATCTATCTTTAATTCATGCTCATAAACCTTGACACCGCGCCCACTGTCATGGTTTATATCTAAGTCTTTTCGGAAATCGTCTTTAATAATGTTTTTTCTTTCCTTTAACAATCAACGAACACCCCTATATATGTATATGTATATATGAAGGCTGAATTAGGTCCGCACCTTAAACCTGTGCAAAAAAAAAAAAAATCCAGTTGTCTCCCTTTTCCGACATTTACAAACTCCGCTAACTGTAAATATATAATTTTTAGTGTTTTATGTATTCAAATGAAGTATTTTCTGGCCCCGCATGAACAACCTGTTTAGAATATATTAAAATTATCAGATAATTTTGAATATTTTCGGCTGGATTTTGTTTTAGTTTAAACTTCCCATAAACCAGAAGTAGCGCCGGCTCTATAGCTATAACCAACATTAAGGTTATCAGGGATGGATTCTGCTTTACATGATCCATTGTTCGGTCCTATGAGTTGTGAGGCAAATGTGGGCTCGATCATCCATAAAAGCTAAATAATGCGGCGCATCTGCATCTACTCCTGTTTCAGAAAAGAAAAAAAAAACTGCTGTCGGCTTTCTCTAGAGAGGTAGAGAAGTCGAGGCTACTGATGAGACAGATAAATAGAGCGACGAACGATAGCTTCATCTGTACATCTAGTTAGGAATTATTAGCGGTGTAGCATCTTAACCTCGCGACAGCTATCTCCGCCAAATCTTTCCACTTGTGAAATTTGTGATAGAAATAAGTATTCTGTTGCTGCTTTACTCCGGAGCTGATATGGATGAAGTTTTCTTTAGACAGGCCTGGGTGCGAGACCACAAAATCGTCAGTGATTCCACCCTCTCATCCTGTCTGGCTGCATAGAACTGCCATCTTTGTTCTTCTCACCCCCTCATCCTCTCTGGCTGCATAGAACTGCCATCTTTGTTCTTCTCACCCCCTCATCCTCTCTGGCTGCATAGAACTGCCATCTTTGTTCTTCTCACCCCCTCATCCTCTCTGGATGCATAGAACTGCCATCTTTGTTCTTCTCACCCCCTCATCCTCTCTGGCTGCATAGAACTGCCATCTTTGTTCTTCTCTCTCACCGCGGTCGGACTCAAAGCAACCAGCGTTATTTCCACTCTCTCCACTGAGTTTATACAAATTAATTACGCAGTTTATTCTTTTGCAACAAGTAAGAATTCCGTTATCAGTACGTTATCGTAACTTGTTTTAGAGTTGGGCGAGACATCGCACGCAGCCTCATGGCGTCAGCCAGCTTTACGTAATATCACGGTTATCGAAGGACACCCTGAAAACACAACAGGGTACGGAAATCTACGGAATACATGCCCCTGGGTGGTTGTGGGATGATCGAACAAACCCGCCTGAACCAATAAATAAAAACGTTGGCGGGTTTTATCCGCTATGTCGAATTATCTGGGAACCAGTGCGAGGAGAAATGACGTAAATGATCGATGGGTTCTCACGCGAGACCGACGAGATCCTCGGTATAGACAGATGTGTACCGAGACTGTCTACAACCCCGCTAATCAAGAATAAAAAGAACGGGGTTCAAGCCGTGCGACGTCCGCGTGTATGTTCTCTGAACGCTTGAGGTGTAGGTTCCAAATTGTCTCCATCTGCCGGAAACCGGACCTGAGCAGGGCTTTGTCTTCGTTATGGATGTCGTTGGCGGCGGCTGTTTGTTTAGAAGTCTTCTGTAAAACAGCCGAGGCGATGAAGGCGGCTGAGTCCTAGTTCCTCGTCGCTTTTCTGAAGGTGGGGTGGGGACGGAACGGGTCTGTCTGCTCCACCTCACTGCAGGGCAGCGTGGCCACCGTGGGTGTCAACAAATGACATGAAATAAATTGGGGGGGCGGAGCCAGCGCTGTCGACCACGTGACTCGGGGTTTGCTGCAATCGCCATCGTGACCAATTCCAGCGTGAACACGATTCCCCTGTGAGGAAGTTGGTGTTTGTTTTGACATAAGTGATACAATCCACGGTCGGGGAACCCAGCCCCACTTCAAAGACCACCCAAGTGAAAGAGGGGTCGGGGCCCAGTTTGGCTGCAGCGCGCGCGCATCTCGTCTGAACTCATGTCGTCCTGTTGCGTGGTCAACGTTTGGTAAAGAGGGCCGGCTGTTGGTTCTTAGGGGAAAGGTGTCTGGAGAGAGAGAGAGATGGAGATGGAGAGAGAGATGGAGAGAGAGAGAGAGAGATGGAGATGGAGAGAGAGAGAGGAGAGAGAGAGAGAGAGAGATGGAGATGGAGAGAGAGAGATGGAGAGAGAGCCGACGGTGAAGACATCTGCCGATCTCATCTTTTGATTCTTCCAACACACCTACAATAAAACGGTCACGTGGCCGAGCGGAGTCTGCTCATTCCGCGAATATTTCATCTTAAGTCAGAGCAATCAGTGGGACAACTGATAACAGCAGTAAAGTGCCATCTTTAGAAAACAACAACAACATTAAAACTCACCTGCGGACTTTCTAGAAGTGAACAAACCCTTAAAACTGTCGATAAGCTTGCTCTGTTAGTCTGTAAATGTAGCGGATCAGCGCACTGCTGGTCTGTCAGTGAAAGAGTGGACAAAGTAGTAATATATATATATATATGTATACGTATATCTGCCCAATGGCCGACGGAGTTCTTTTCTATTTCCGCTGCGCCCTTCATTTCTCTTCCGGCGGTGAAGTACCACACACACTGTGACTTCCCCGCTTTCTGGCCAATTACTGCGATAAGACTGGCCTGTTATCGATGGTGCGCTGCAACAGAGGTGGGCCTTTACCACTCCTGTAATCGGTTTTCCAATGAGAACGAGGTCGTGGTAACCGAGATGAGTTGTCTGCCTGCCCAAGTCAAGAAAGCAGATTCACTGAACTGGATCATGAAAATTATAGGTGTAAATTAGTGATCTCTCTACAAAAAGTGATTTGCTTAATTATGTTATCTACACCGAGTATCGCCTTCTATCTGTTTAGTATGTATGTGGTAGCTTGGGAGAGTTAAGCAGCTTCGCCGCATCTTCCCGATGACGAAGTATCTCAGACTATCTTCTAGCAACATCATGGCGGTCGACTTGGTTTATACACCGAACTACATTTTAAATTGTTTATTAGTTTCGACTGCTAAATATTAATAATTAATTAAACGAATGAAGACTGATAGAAGTTTAAAGTTATATTACAAAATCTGCTGTAGCGCAGATCGATCGGCTTCGCGAGAGTCAATCTACCGTAAGGTACCGCGACTTTCCCGCAAGATTTAACCCAATCATTGTAACCAATGCAAAAAGTGGAGTTGAAAGGGGAACAAAAAAAGGGGGGGACATTAAATACGATTAGAAGAGCAAGGAAACGATGGAACATTCGCTCGGGCTCAAGTCGAAGTAAATATTACGGTGGGTAAAGCTTTCCGTAATTCGTAAAAGGCTTTAAGTAGTTCCAGAGGATGTCGTCCCAGCACTCGTTGACCTTTAGACGACCTGGTTTATGGCGTTTGAAATGATTGAAAGTAATTGGCCTTTTGCATTATAAACGAGCGAATACAGGGTCGATTAAACGGCAGCGATGGGTTAGAAGCGAGCTGCTCGCTTTTCCATGTATTAAAAAAAAATTGTTTTATTAATAATGTGCACGCCAAACGTCTCTCGCCGTTTCGCGAGATCCCGATTTCGGTCCAGCTCCGAGACTATGTGATTGCATGCGCCACTTGAAGTCTGACTGACGAAACACGGACATAGATAGCCTGCGTTTTTATTTTGGTTGGAGGGAAGCCATCAAGTGGTGTTGGCTCTGCTCACTGTGGGCTTCACGTATGAAGCCCTGGTGGTGATGTGCACCTGCACAGCCGTCATTTTGGGATGGAGGGGGAGGCACAGAGAGAAGACACGGGTCGGGCCTAATTTCCCCTTTTTAGTTTGCAGTTCTTACGAAACATCAAATATTGGTGGGACTCGTTTGTTTGTCTTCTCTTTCTTCCCTTCAGCGCCGTTTCTGTTTGTTTTCCTTCGCACCCTCGAGCTCCGTACATCGGTGTAAATGGGGTTTACCTCGCCAGTCGTCAAACGAGCGCATTCCTGAAGGGGCTGGCCCCCCGGAAGAATCGGCTCTGCCACGGCGAAGTTTTGAGTTTGGCCGACATCTGTGGTGGTCCCAAGGCCTCTTACTTTGGAAAATAAATTAATTCAATTAGGAATTCAGAGCTTAGAATTGGAAGCCTAATCCACGAACATCGCCCTGACACGGCCCCTTTTCTCGGTCTTCAACCCGTTCATGGAAGTGCGACTTCATCATGTGACCCCCACAAAAAAAAAAAGGTTTTTGGTGTTCAGTAAAATCTTCCGCGGACCAGACCCACATCTTGCTCCTTCTCTTCCCAGGAACTCCCTTCGTAAATTAACAAATTGGCGGGTTTTGAAGTCTTGCTCGTTTAGGGGCGGTAAAAACCGGATGAGGACAAAACTCCGGCCCCGTTGCAACGTGACGAAGGATCGGGGAGTCGCAAACCGGCGGAAACAGCACCGTCAGGTGGCATCGCCTCTGAGCTGAAATAGCGGCCTTTCAGACAGGCGAGGGAGTTCGAGGGCCTTCGTGGGGGTAGGTTCCTAATCTCGCTGCTAGCCGTAGCTGCACCTTGAAGACAACAGCAGAGCCACCGATCCTACGTAACAGCCCTTCTCGCTTGACCACTCAGACGCTCCCATCTCCAGCAGGCTGCAGTTTTCACAAGCCCTGTCTAGCTAACACCACGTTTACCTCTATACCTGCGGCTCTTCTCAACACCCGAGGGCCTCCCCTTTACTCGGCTGTCTATACCATAAGTCTGTTGGAGTTTCTGCCGGCAACCATCACCTGTAGAAAACCATCATCGGAATCTTATTTTCAGACTTAAGCGGATTACAGAAAATCAAGAATTTGCAGAAGTGCTCAAAGAATACAAGGCACAGCTAGCGGACTTTCAGCATCAGGTTTCCCTGTCTAGTATTAATACTGAAGCAACCGGGTTTTAACATTTAATTACATATTTATCGTTTAGTTTCCCTGGTAACCACAGATGAACAAATGCTAAAAGCTACATAACTAAACATTTTCAAAATGGTTTCAATATCACCATATTCCGTTTTCAAAAAGAGAATAGAAAACGCGGCGATTATACGGAAGTCGCTCCACGTAATCGTGCACAATTATGACGCACAGATGGATCCTGTATAGCAGGAGGAACAACCAGTCTCCTTGACAGAAGAGCTGCGCTGTCGCTTATACAAATCTCAATACTTTAACATTAAGGAAATGCCTTTAAGTTATGTAAATCTATTGGCGATATAAGAGGACGAGCAATAAACCGTATCGCAGGTCCATGACTGCTGTATACCGCACTATAAACTCCAGACTCTCCGGCGTTCGCGTTCTGTTTCTAAGTGGTTGCGCGTGGTCTTTCTCCCCGCTCACCTGATGGGACAGGTACAAAGTGGTGCGTAGATATTAACCGCGGTTTCCGTTTTGCTTGTACTGGGCGCTCGTGAACAGAACGGGAACTGGATTAGAGTCAGCGAGAAGGCTGGACACGAGAGTTCAGAGTTCACGGCTCAGTTGACGACCGGTTTTTCAGCAAAAAGGTTTCCGTTCACATTCCTCCTTTTCCAAAATTAGAAGAAGAAGAAAACCTCACGAACAGAAGCAAGCAGTGGCCGATCAATGGTTAATCAGTGACGCGTTCCCCGAAACTTTAATAAAACTTTTAAGAACGACATATAATTTTTTTCAACTATAGATGGCGTAGTGGCGCAGGGGTTAGCGAGTTCGCTCGCCAATCCTTGTGTCGGAGGCACGTGCTATTGATTAGGGCCAAAATCCCGAAACTGCTACAGCCCTCCTCTGGACCGCTAGCATTCACCCTGACTCTCAGCCTGGAGAGGTGGTCGGCTCTGCACTTGCCCTGGACACACATCTCAAGGTGCCCAAACGACCTACGGGTTATGCGACAAGTGAAGGAGATGTTTTATAACTATATTTAAGGACGCACGAATAACTTCCGACTGTAATATTAGTTTACAGAAGAGAGATGCTCACCGGGAGGAGGAGTTACACGACACCTAAGTAGTGATGTCAGCCTATTGCTGTCCTGGCAGAAGCCACGTCTTCGTGGACAATGGAGAAAGGTTCAGGTCACGATTCATGAAAATGGCAGCTTTCCGAATGGGTACTGATCCTGACGTGAAAAACCTTGCAAGGCACACCCGGGGTGTAAGGATTCCGGATAATCGTCTTATTTGTTGCAATTGTTCCAACGTTGACAAACTACTGAGGTTATCTGATACTGAGAGAAATAATGCAATCGGGAGTTTGCAAGCCGATATGTCCAGCCCCTCAGGGTCGCGACCGCTCTCCCTGAGTGTCCTGAAGTTGGTATAAGCCGACGATGAGATCAGTTTCAACAAACAGAAAATGCCAGAGAAGACCAAGATTAGGTCGAATGCATGTGATGTCATCTGCACTTGCAGAATCCGATCACCAGTGTCACCTCGACAACGCCGGATGTTCGAGCAGACTGCCAGAAACAGCTTGCGTAACGCTGGCGTCTTGTCCACAACCCACCCCCCCCCCTGGTGGCCGGCCCAGGCGCCTACTCAAGCTCGACTCCAAATGTGTCAGCACGGGATCTCGTTCCTTTCCTCAGGTGTAACGAACTCCGTTATTATTTAGCGATGAGTGCCAACAAGAATTCGTTTTTTTTATCATACCCTCCAGCATTTATGCCACTACAACACTAATCTTGTACATGTATCGTATGGAGATGGATACCTGAAGTCGATCAAGTTGTTCTCTTCATAGTGGTAGATTAACTCTCAGAGAGAACTGAGATCCACTGGTAGCAAATGTCTGAAGATATTGTCTCGCTGTGAGTAATATCTTTCAAGTTCTAAGAAAGGATTCATGGCGTAGGCACCGCAGTGACCCGAGTCTCCAATTGATGTAAACGTTATTCACGATGTACCAGGTCTGCGACATCTGCTTCGTCTGTCGCATCATCAATAACTACACGTGAACATAAAGATCGAACTCTAACTCTGCGTGGTTCACAGTCGATCCCTAACACAACCTCTTCTCTCTACATGGTTAAGTGTCGGAAAGAGAATAAAACACTAAAGTAATCATGACTCACAGAACTTTACCCTAACTTTGCGTCGTTTTAATACCACAAGATGAAGAATGATCAATAAACTCCGATACGAGGTTTAATTTGAGATCCAGAGAGCTACTTATGGCGCTTACAGGATAAAACTAGCAAATAACTTCTGCTATCCTTTAACCTACCAGCTTTCCCCTCTTCTTTCTGACTTCAATTAAGTTTGATTTGGGTTCTGAGCTTGTAATAATTTTAAATAGCTATAATTAAACTATTTAAAGGGTTTCTTCTCTGTAAACCCGTCAGCAGGAGCAGCCACGATCGCGTCTCCGTGGTTTTGTGCCGCTGTCTGCTGCTATCGTTGTTAAATGTTTCTTTCCACTCCCGGTATTGCAAGCAAATTTAATCAAAACGTCAAATTTAAACGCAAATATATTTAACAGATTCCTCGCTTTCTGTTTTCGTGTAGTTCATTAGTTGTCTCGTTACTTGAACAAACAGATCATCCTCCCACAGACGGACATTACGAGAGCCGTCAACGTCTGCATACCTGACGCACCAGCTTCGGGAATCCTAGTTTGCAATTCCCGCCGCCTTGTTTGGCTTCACTGAAGACGCTATTTACCCTGTTTCTCGCGCGCTGCTTTCAACTGTAAACTTTTAAACGATTTATTAAATCGCACTGGCGTGTCTACTTAGTCAACACTAGACTACAAAGCCCTTTTTTTAGATAGACTTTAGTGACAAGCTAGTTACAGGAGACAAACTATATCTACAAGCTTTGAAGTCGGGGTTAGGAAGCCTACAAGGGTCGAAGTCGGGGTTAGGGAGCCCACAAGGGTGGAAGTCGGGGTTAGGGAGCCTACAAGGGTCAAAGTCAGGGTTAGGGAGCCTAGCGCGCCCAGACAGGAAACAGAATGAAAATTGCCCTGCTGGAAACTCCAGGGATTCCACAGTCAGAACGGCAAACAAGGTTAAGGTTAGTACAAATTGCCAAAAGAGTTGAGACTAGAAGGGAGTCGGCTTTACCCGGTGACTGACAAATTACAGCGGTCGGGCCCCCGTTTTCTCATAGGCCTGACCTGGGTCGAGAAAAATTTGTCGCTTCATTTCGCGAAATGACGAAACTTCTCGTGGGTGCAGTTGTCGGCGATCGAGCCCCAGTCCGTTCTTCTGCTCTACTTTCCCGAGCTTGCTGGAAAAAGGCCCGACCCAGTCCTCAGCGTCCCCCCCACAACCATTTTTTTGATTTACCAATATCACCATTGTTTACATGCAGCAGTCACACGTGAGCCCCCTAGCGATGAACACGCTGTCTAGAAATTATTAGTATTATTACGTTAGATTGACAGTTTCAGTTGCTTCCTTTATTTCGGCAAACCTGCTTAATTAAATGTCTTTCTAAGTACCCTACTATTTACCTTACTTCTTTCAGGAAAGGTGACGGTTTAGAAGGCAGAAATAATAACCGGGGAATTCTTCAAAGAGGTTCGTTCGCAACTCACACAAACAAGATGACACTTCGGGGATTAATTAATTACACGGATAGTCTTCAAATAGTTCTGCCCCCTTTTCTACTTTCGCTTTAGTTATGCCGTTGGTCCGTCTGGAATGTTCCGGGTCGCTAGAGTACATCTCCCCCCGGGTACGTACGGTGGCGGCCCGAACAAACACGAAGGATTGGACCGTAATTCCGCAGACTGAACCGAAAGCTATTTCAGGCGAGATGTTTGTTTTTTAGAGTTTTCGCCAACCTTTTACAAATTTAAAAGATTTTCCCGACGCAAGAATCAACGGAACCCGTCGCGACAAAATAGGAAAGAAAAAAAAAAAGAAATTCTGACTTATTTGTTGTTTGTTTGCGGAAAATGGAGGCATATTTTGACTGGGTGCAGACGAGAGTTTGTACAGGGAATTTCTGTGGCGGCCGAATTCCTGTCAGAGAAGATAAATTTTAAAAATGCGTTCCTTGTTTAACCTCGCGATATACATACAGTATATAGAGAATGTGGCTTTAATTGCTTGGAAGCAGACGACAGGATTAGATAAAAGCTTCGCAGTTCTTCTGTGTCAACGTCCTCCTGAAACAGCTGAGTACCTGGCGATACCTGTTGATTAAACATGAATGTTAGTACAAATCCTTGTCGCCAGATATTCGTTGTGAATTAAAAGCTCAGCGACGAGAACAGATCGCGTAGTCTTAGCAACTGCTTCGCAACGACTGGTTTTAGAGAGTGAAAAGGGTTAACGGCGACCAGACCTTATTTCATCCTTCCCCCCCCCCCATCATCCCGTTCTGAGAACAAAGCAGACGAAGCAAACCTTACCGATTTAAAACCTGGTATCATTTATCTCAAAGCTGCCATAGCTCCCGCCTCCACACCACCCAGTCCAGTTCCATACGTTGATTTCTAATAAGAGAATTCTGTCCAGCATCTTTAATTAATCGTTTCTGTTTCTAAGATCGCAATGTTTAATTTTAAAATCGGTAATCTAACCCTTCAAGCAGCGACCGGCCGGCTCCAGGTGTAACTCGCCTGGACCTGAATAACTCTCCGAAAGACTGATCCGAGCTATCTTCGAGTCAGAATATAATCTATTTGATTATATCGGCATTGAGGGAATTTGAAGAAAAAAATATTCTCTAAGGTAAATGCATTATTTAAGTATTCCTGACTTAAGCGAGGATTATTAATCGAATTAAAACAGTGCTAATTTAATTTACAAAAATGAAATATTTACGTGATTGAATTAAGGCGGAGAAAAGTAGCAGAGTTAAAGAAATGGGATTTCACAAATTCTTCAACAAAATTTGCATGTCGGGAAAAATTGTAATTTTAATTTTTGCCTAAATAATTAAAGATCACAAATGGAAATATAATTATTACTCACGAGACGAGAATAATTTACTCTCTGAACTGATACTTGTGCGTGAAATAATAATTCTAGTTTAATTAAATTAATGTGGCGCGAGTAGGCCATTATGGAAGCCGCTTAATGGCGCCGATGAGAGTAAACTTCTAGTTGTTGCTTATGTAAGAAAGGGAGACAAGCCGTCGGAAGAACGCTTCAAGATGATTTATCTGGGTGCCAAAATGAAAACCGAGCTGTGGCGGAGGAAGATGTCCTCTAGTTCTACTATTTACTGTTTTAAAGCAAGGTTTTCTGCACATCTCCGAGCCCGAATAAGAAGACCAGCAGCATCCTCCGACAGAAGCTAAGGCGTGCAACGAGAAACAAAGAATAGGGTTTCCATCTAGCGACCCTTACACCAGACATCTTTTGTTTACCCTTGTTACTCAGGAATAAGTTCTCGGTTTTTCTCTACATCTAGGTAATAATAAAGACAACCCAAGCCGGACCACACGCTTCCAACCCCAGTAACCGCATCTACTCTGGATGACGAGAGGATGAACGTAACACGGTGAATGCTTATTGGCCTTACACAGATCTCTCCATAGATAGCTCGCGGCTCTGGTCGGTGGCCGTCACGTCACACTTTTGCGGGTTCGACCCGGAATCTGTACTCTGATTGTTGCTCCTTGGGACCGTCTTAGTAAACATAATGATCAATACAACCCATGAATCGAAGTCCCTAGTAAAGCCACTTGCGCCGTTCCACCCTTTTATGGTTGATAACTGAGTAGATACACTTAACTTTCACGGTACAGCATATACACATATACACGGTTCTGATGACAGCGACAGATAATTGTTAAAGAAGATGGAGACGAGCCTCTACTCTAAGGAAAGGAAGACTGACAAAGCTTGAGAAAGTAAGTTTGGGTAACGCATAGAAAATGATGCAAGGGAGTAACTGGCTTATTCAAACGCGCAGCAACTGCTAGGAAATAAATCTATTTTTATAGCCCTCACAGAATGAAACACCAGAACAAACGTTACAAGTTCCTGGGAGATGTGACACCGTTATATCCTAGAAGCTGTGATGTCATTATTAGCGCTATCGTCAATGGCGTTATAAGTAATCTATCTGAGGTGAGCCATGAGACTCTTCTCTCCCCATCTCTTACCACTATTTTTTTCAGACTCTTTTCCCCGTCTCCTCCCTCTTTCTTTCTCCAATTCTCAATCTCTTTCTCCTTCTCTCCAACTCGTCACCCTCTACTTTTCTCTATCCAGTCTATTTTTTCTTTGCACCTCTCTTCCCACTATTCTCTCTCTCATCTCTCTCTCTCTCCATCCATCTCTCTCTACTGACATCATCTCTCTCTCTCTCTCTTCTCTCCTCTCTCTCTCTCTCTCTCTCCTGTACGGAGGGCAGGTATCTATCACAGTTGTGCGTTCAATATGTTGATGCTTTTCTCGTTCTTCTTACTCGCCGCCCAGGTTCAATCAATGCTCCTGTTTCCATGGTTCCCTGACGGTTTATGCAGCCATCGTGTTGGAACTGCAATGACTTAAAAGAATTGAATGTCGTAAGCGGCTTGGAGCACTCAGCTCTTTTACAATGTAACTCGGTTAGCCTAACATCAGCTCGGGCTTTTAGTTCCCTTACTTCAAAAGACCACCAGGCATTTCTACACATCTCTGATTCCAAAGCAGTTTCTTAGTGTGCCCTAGTATCCTAGAGCTGTGGCCGCCTGGCGCCATTAACAAAAAATGACATTAGATAGTAAGTAAAGGAAACATGTGGATGCTCAGTCGTCAGATCTATCTACTCCGGAGACTCCATAAATATCGCAAAAACCATGGCCAACCTTTTAATAGTCACATTGGTAAGAGAAGCGGTGGGCTTGAAAATGTCTACTACAAATACGTCGATCAGTGGGGTTCAGCCTACGTCACGTGCTGGGCAGATGTGACATGCGCAGTGGCGCTTTCTCCGCAACCATTCATGGCGTTCAGAGACACGTTACTTCTCTCCTCCTCCCTTAATCGTGGAGTGGGAATTTCCATTCTACGGTAGAGAAAACTCGAATAGTTAAATTCCGTGCAACTTTGCGGCTAACGAGCGAGTCTGGATATCTGCCTGCCTTCTTCCTTCATTCTGTGAGAGGATCTCCTCGGCGAAGTTCTTGGCGGTCCAAATACACCGCGCGCGCGCGGGGCTGCGCCATAAGACTGCGAGAGTTGTTTCCCTTATATTACCTGCCAGCCAGCCACATCTAGAGCCAGGGTTCGCGGTCGAACCGTCGTCAGCGGCCTATAAGACGCCCCGTCTAATTTGTATCGTTCGCCCAGGTTTTCTTACCTCTTCTCAAACCCAACCCGATCAAAACCGAGTCAGGGGATCGTGAAGGTTTTACGGGTGGTGAAATAAACTACGTCTAACCATTTAGCTTTTTTCGAAATCAAGAAAACGACAAAAGGCTAACCCTTTCCGGGTCGGAACAGACGCATCCTCCTCACTTTTCTTTCGATTTCTTTCCGCTCCAAACAAAAAAAAAAAAAAAAAATTAAAAAAAAATACTTGGGTTACCATAGCGACGGGATGGGCGGCTGGCCGGTCGCTCCCGCTGGTTCAGCCTGCGGCTGTTTGGCGCTGGTTTTGTCGAGGTATCGGGTTACTTGCAGTTTGCAATTTAAACCGGAGAACGCAGAAAAGAGGTGAAGAGAGTGTGTGTGTGTGTGGTGTGGTGTGTGTGGGGGGGGGGTGGTGGTGACTCTCTCGCGCTCTCTCTCTCCCTCCCCCTGCCGGGCTTTGTGGGAGGTTTTATTGAATGTGTCCCGAAACAGTTCCGACGGCGGAAGTTATAAATCAGGATCGTCTTCCGCCGGCATTCTCCAAGCTGCTGCTCCCTGCATGTCGTCGGGGCCGAATAGCGGTACCACCCAGAGAGGTGGGGTGGGGGTCCCCGTCTGCTCACGCTTACTCTCGCTCCCGCGTGCACGGCCACGTTAGGGCCGCTGGGGTGATTAGAAAGCAGCGCGGATTAGCCGAGATCAGTTCCGTGGAATCACCTCGAAGGTTTTAACTGCGGTGTTTGTAGAAATGCTTTCTTTCACTGCCTGAAGCCCGACGACTTCACCATGAGGCGGATCGTCCATAGACCGGGCTTCATTGATGGCCGCTGGCGGCCCTCGCTGGATCTGAAGACAGTACGTACTTTACGGAGAAGAGACCTGTGCCGGAGGAGACTCACGGACGACGACCCTATTTAGTCGATAATCAAAGCTAGAGACCAGCAGGGGGTTGCTTATAGCGGCCAATCGCGCCACGGGTTGCGTACGAAATTCTCTCCCCCTCCACAGTGAACCGAGTGACTTCTATCGTCTGCTCCTAACGGTGTCACGTGTTCCTCTCTCCGTCTTCCAGTCGTTGGTGCCGATATAATCCATCCCAAATACACCGGGTCTTCTTCCCCAGCAGTCGGTTCGCCATTTTTCGCTGATAACTAGAAAACAAAAAACAAAAAAAGGGGGGGGGGACCGGACCGAAGAATACGAGCACGAGACTTTAGTTGGACCAGCGGACAATCTAATCGGTTTTTATGTAAGGTTTATATCTGGGAACAAAATGTAAACATCCTGTTAAAAGAAGGAACGGGGAAGAGCTGTATAAAGTCCCCCCCCGAGCTCCGTCCCTTTGTCTTAGTCACGCGCCGGTGATCAGGGAAATACGGAAGAATGGAAGGCGTTAGTGACATCGAGAGAAGCAAATAAAGAAATTGTTTAGAAGGGGTATAAGCTGCCTGTGTTATTCGTCCTCGGCATTTGACATTTCTAAAAGCCCACAGCTTCAGGGATCACAATGGGATGCAGTCGTACGCCATTGGTTATGTATACAGGTGGCGGACAAAAGTGCAAGAACGACTCAGACATTCAAAATTTCGTCACAATAGCTCAGTTTTTAGAGATCCGATGGAATAAACGGGTCGGGAGTATTAGTATCTGGTCGCATAGCAACACAGCATCAATTACAGCCCGTCGTGGCTTGTGCACGGAGTCCACAGCGGTCCATAGATTTTCTGTTGGATTAGAAATCAGGGCTTTGAGCCGGCTACATCAGAAATGTAACTTTCCGGATCTTTATCATGTTGGAAAATTCGGTTGAGGGGAAGGCGCTCGACAGCCACAAACTATAAGGGATCTGCATCCGCTTGCGACCATCGGTTTGGTACGATTCGGCACACAAATCTGATCATCTGATTCCTTAGACCGGAGCACCATGGCCGACATTTCCGGAATGGTTTTTGGCTAACTGAAATCGAGCCCTAGGAAACAATGGTGGGGGGGGGCAACACGCCCTATCAGTTCGAAATCACAAAGCCATCTCTGGACAGTTCTCGCGAAGATCGGTAGGTTCTCCAAATCCCTTAACATATCAACGGACGTCATGTACCGGTCCACCATTGGCGGACACCCGAGTTTTCGATTGGTCCGCGCCGTTGATGCTCCCGGCCCCTTTGAGTTATTGGTGGTGAGATATAAGCAACTCTTTCAGTTTCCAGGCCAAAAGCTTACATTAATAACGACAAAACGACGGTGGGGGGGGGCTTCGTTCGGTTCGACATGTTACGGCTGACCTGTTCCCTGTACCTGAAACTGCAGCTGGTCGACTCGATACTTTTAAGGGCGCTCGCCGATTAGAATGACTTGGGTAAAGACTCGGCAGCCGGGCTATACCCACCCCAAAAACTGTGCAGCTTCAGGTGAGAGGCCGACCCTGTAGTTGATCACTACTGGGATTCGTAGCAGGCGGAGAAAGTCTACACCACATTGTTTCTTTATAGGTAAAATTAAAGGAGGGTTACAATTCTATTAGCCTGCCCCCCCGACCAATGCAGAGAGATACGGGGGCAGAAAGATGGAGATCAACTGGTTCGATGCTAAGCCGAAGATCGCAAACGCTTCTCTGATTACGGTACCGGGAACTCTGTTCATTTGAGAGAATAAAGATGAAGGGTTCTTATGGAACGAATAACAAATTAAAGGAAAAATAAATTGTTAGATCAGGCCGGAGAGCGCGTCTATGTCTGTTCGAAACATGTCACTAGTTGAGAAGGAACCCTGCTTCCGTACCCAGCGTCGTCTGTAAAAGCCGCTCGGCGACTGGTTTCAATGGTATTTACTAGGGGAGTAAACAGATCGCTTTATCAGTTTTTCAGTGTGTCGGGGAGACCGAGGCCAGTTGTTATAGGGGGAAATTATGCTGGCACCGTCAGGATATGACGTATACGTCATGTGACGTCGATTATAGTTTCAGCTCTACGCCCCCGTGTTCGATGACGGTCACCAGGTAGTTTTCACGTCAGAGATGCTGTAATTTGCTGTGTGATGTGACAGCAGGGACTCTACACGGACCGTTCAGATTATCTACATTTATACAACAAAGAAATATCTGTCTTTACTAACCACCCTGGTTGCACCCGGAAAGACCGGCTTTTTTCTCTCTCTCTCTCTCAAATTACTGTCAATTAAAAGGACATATTATCGCGGTACCTGCAGAAGATGTGATCAAACGTGGCTTGATTACCTCCGAGGCAATTTCGCATTATTAGCATTGGTCGTTATAACCAATTGTTTAGAGCTCTGTCTCATCCACGGTGGCACCAGCCCCGGCCGGCTACATGCGCCCATCTTCGGAGAGCTGGCTTCTGCTGCTGCTGCTGCTGTCGACCGATGTCCTCACCACTCCTGGAACCTTGGTGGCTCTGTGCGCCAACAGGTACCCGCTAGTAGGAGACGGGGCAGCGTCACTATGTCACCCTGCACCACATATGAGCACAAAAGAGCGGTATGCAGCGCCTTCGTGGTGCGTGCGACCCCGCTCAGCTCCTTATCTACTGCGTGTCTGCCTGTCTGCAGAGGATCAAAGCAGAGGGTTTCTAATACGGAGCCTTAATAAATCGTCTATGTTGGTGCCCGCACACTGTCGCCTGACTGGCTCCTGCTGAAGACTTTTCCTCTCCTCTCAGAAACATACACGGGCGACTCGGAATAAAACGACGCCAGGCCGCTTTAACGTTCTGGCTTCCTTTTAAAGAACAAAGGACATTTTGTAATTAAGGTTTAGTGAGCGGCAGGTGCTTTGCACACTGATGGTACAGCAGGAGGGTGGAGAGAGAAGAAGGGGCGGAGACCAAAGACCCGCCCACTAATGTTGTGACCGAATGGCGGTATCCGTTTACTGGGGAAACACTCGACCCTGAAACTGAAATAATAATAATAATAATAATAATAATAATAATAATAATAATAATAATAATAATAATAATAATAATAATAATAAACCGATTGAACTTACAGCAGTGGAAATAAAAAAATTTCCGGATATTAAAAACTGATTTTTAAAAAAAGGAGAAAAATCTCCCATAAAGAATCCATTCTTAAAGGTTTTTTTTCTTCCCGTCTTCCTGAGTCACGCAGCTAATTAAATAAAAAATAAATTGAAAAGTGTCGTCACCTGTTCACGATCACCTGACTAATTGGTGCCACGTTCGCATATCGTTAGACAAAAGTCGGGTCGGGGAGACTGGTCCGGATCCGGGTGGCTTCTCGTGACAGTGGCACTACCTGTCCCCATCCGTGTTTACCAGAGACGGTATATACAGTTTTTCTTGGTGCGTGACTCCATCTCTCTCTTCTTTCTCTCTCCATCCATCTCTCTCTACTGACGTCACCTATCTCACTCTCTCTCTTTATTGACGCCATCTCCTATCTACTGACGTCATCTCTCTCTCTCTCTCTCCATCCATCTCTCTCTACTGACGTCATCTATCTCTCTCCATCTCTCCATCCATCTCTCTCTACTGACGTCATCTATCTCGCTCCATCTCTCCATCCATCTCTCTCTACTGACGTCATCTCTCTCTCTCTCCATCCATCTCTCTGTACTGACGTCATCTATCTCTCTCTCTCTTTATTGACGCCATCTTCTATCTACTGACCTCATCTCTCTCTCTCTCTCTCTCTCTCCATCGATGCCAGTTAGAAATGAAGAAATAGAAGACGAATTACGTCCGTAAATGGCTCAGAAGTGCGACTGTTTTTCGAAATGCCCCCTAACGGACAACACACCAACTAACTAAAGCACTGTCCTCCTCCTAAATCTCAGTCCTGACTCCTGAGGCCTAAAGACGTCTCGTGGCAGGGAGCTGTTGCCCAAGCGAGTCACCCCGACAAAAACTCGTTATTTTTAGATGTGGGAGGAAACCGCAGTGACCGGAAGGAACCCATGGTATGAAAGATGCTTTCCGTCAAATGTCAATTTGCATGATTTAAACTACCCTTCGGTTTACAGCCGCCCGGGTCCAAAGGCCTCAGAAGTTTACCCAAAGCATCGCACTCCGCACGAGCTAATTTCAGAACTTTTCAACACATCACCTGTTGCTGTTCGACTTTTACTTATCTTTAAAACGTAAATTGCTCTTTCGATTTTTTTCCCTCTCTTCCTTGTTAAAATCGAACACGATCTGACTTACTACAGAGTCTCCTAACGAGAAGAAGAGAAGTGATTAATTCGAAACCCAAACATGTCTTCTATATTTAATCAACTGCATCAATACACGGCGCATGCGCGGTTCCCAAAGCCGCGGAATGCGAGTTGTTGACGAGACTTCGTTTCGTTCACTTCCTGGTGCTCCGGAAATTACTTTTAATGTAACCAACCCTCTAAACATGGCCGTGGCTTGTTTTCCCGGAAATTTAGTAAGAAGTCAGACTACAGCTTGAAAAGGCGAGAGAACAGAGAACAGGTAGAAGAACGAGCTCGCTTTTGGTTAGCGTCATACGGACTTAATCAGCATTGATCGAACTCCTCCCGGAATGCTGAATGTCAGAAGACGGTGGAATGTCGTCCTTCCACGTTAAATATAGGAAACAGGTCCTTCTGTTAACTTGCGTCTGTTTATAAAGAAAAAAACAACCCAACTAATAAAAGTGTTGCAATGGAATTCCATGCATGAACAGCCGCGGCCAAAATTTTTGCATCACCCTAGAAAGAGCGATAGCAGAATGTATCTTCCCATCCTGGCACTGACTGCATCGATGGCCACTTATTCTAAATGTCCGAAATGATTTCGGGCCGTGGGTGCAGTCTTAGCCGTGACGTGTATTGATTGATTTACCTATTGTTGGCTGACAGACCTATAAAACAACTGTTGTCAGCTAATGATGGACCAGAACTGAAACCCAAATAGCCGTTGGGCGGATTCTTTCTTCCCGACCTGTAAACTGTAGCTGTTTGCTCTCCCTGGCGGAGAAATCCATCCCGGTCGCTAGGGGGCGGGTTGAGTTCGAGTACTCGGAATAAGCTTAGCAACTGACCGGTGGCCGGAGGAGAGGTATTTTTTGGTCGTGAATACCCACCACGTGACCAGTTACTCTCGGCTCGCCAGCCCGATAACTACCCAAACCACCTGCAACTAAGAGATGGGCGGTGGTCTCCTTCTTCAATATACCGAACAAAGTGTTAGATCTTTTTTGTTGTTGTTCTTTCACCTACTCTTTATTAACTTCTTTTTGTAAACCCCAGTATCTCCACAAAGGAACTTTTATTGGGCTTTATTACCCATTAAAAAAGACTCGCCTTATAGAAGAAACACTTAATTGAAGCACCGTTTCATAACCGCATTCTAATTAGATTTCTCGGCACCAGATGTCGCGGCCATTAGACTATCGCTATTAAAACTGGTTGTAGTTACTGTGAGTGCAAACTTTCTAGTGGTACTAAGAGCCCTTTTTTCCTAGCCATGTCATTACCGATGCTAGCGTCAAGGGTGAGAGCTAATAATGTCGCGATTCCGAGCAATTATAGTTCAAAGACTTTTTTTTTTTTTTTTTTGTAATTTACCAGCTAGAAACGCCGCGAGGAAATTGCTAGATTAGGAGGGGAAAAAAAAATAATAAATAAATAAATTTTTGTTTTCCATTAAGTGGACTGTTCGCGGAATTTTCAATAAACTTTGGAAAGTTTTACGACATATTTGCTGATCTTCATCCTCCGCCAATCAGCGATCAGGTGAACGCAATCTACGTTTCTTTTAGCGAACTCCTACTTTTAATTAGTTTTACATGGCCGTCTCCTACACCCCGACACCTGTACATGTTCAGGGTGATAGTGTAGAACATTCTCTCAATTCTGTTAATTATACTCAAAGATCCAAACATTTTTTGTCTTCTTTTTTTTTTTAGAAAAAGATATAATCATTTAAATAGTACATGGAATGCTTATATTCATCAGGCGCAGGTAATTAATTAAATCGCTAACAGCATGTCTTGCAGGTAACCCGGTTGGGGGCGTGCTGACGTGCTAGCTACATCCGGGAACAGTATCACCTCTACGTTTTGGAAATGCGGTTATTCTAACAAATCCAGTAGTGATGAGAGATGCTGCTGCGACTGAAGTATTGTTTTTGGCAAGGAAGATAATAAACCAGGGTTGGTGGTGGTAGAGGGGGAGGGAGAACAGGAAAAATACCCCCCCCCTCCCACTTCGTTAGTTCGAGCTGTTGTTGTAAATCTGAGATGTCTGACATAAGACAGTCGTGGAATGCCAGAGCAGCGGCTCATGGATTCATCTCTCGTGAGATCGACGACGACACGCACCGAGTGTTTATCCATTAATCTTATCGTTTGTTTTTTAACGCCAGGGTTTTCTTGTTGTTGTTGTTTTTTTTTCCCGGTATTTCTTTGGTCGGGAGAAAATCTTACTGGTCGCAGCTCATTTTATAAAAAGACGGCAAATTAGAATTTACCGAGACCCGGGGCCCCATCAGGCCGCCAGACGTCGCCAGGCTCCGAGACTCAGAATCGAATAAAGGCCACTTCTTCGTTACCCAGCCCTATTATCCTATGTCAACAGATGATGAGATCAAACGAATAACATTTCTGGAAAAATACTGTATTTTAACCATGATTTTAATGGATGGTGGAAAAAGCGATGATCTGTAGTCGCCCTGTTGCCGGTACTCAACAGCAAGTTACAGGAGCGAGCGAGAGTTCGTGTGACTTCTTTACTGAAACGTCACATCCGGTTTTCTTTCCGAAGCGAATGCGAGGCTCCCGTCGCTGAATGAGACCCTATTTTTTAAAACAATTTCTTTCTAAACAGTTCGCACACAGATAAAAGAGCAGAAATAAATGCTGCTTACAAACACGTAATTTTCAACAGCCAAATAATTCGTATTTTATGTTGCCATGGAGTTTTAAATCGTAGGCAACACCAACTTAACAGAGGTTTTCTAAATAGTTGGAAGTTTTGAGCGCGTAGGCAGAAAGAAAACTTCTCACCTGTCCCGTTTATTAATACGAGGATTTAGCTACCATTACAGAGAGGCGGCCGGCTCGCCCTGGTTCCTAGCCAGGCTTGCTTTCTTGCCCTAGGGGTGGGACTTCGTTGGATCGCCATTGCGGGTCCGACAGCATGGGGGGGGGACTTGTATTGCAGGCTCCCTAGCTGGTGGGGTGGCGATCCCTAGCATACTTCGAGCACCACTAGGTAGGGGGATTATACCCAACCCTGAAACCCGGGCGGTTTTCGGTTAACCCATTTACACCCGAAAGGAATTACACACACACACACACACACAAAGATTTTGGTATAATAAAATATGAATTATTTTTATAGTAATAGAATTATTAATGGCTTGAAGAAATCACTGGCGAGTGGCATTTCGAGGTGTATTAATCTGGAGTCTGCGTCATCATAATATTAATGTATAAATTTTAAAAGACAGCAGGCGTTTAAACAAAAATAACAAATTAAAAACAAGAAAGGCCAGGAGAGATGACGTTAGTGCAGGAAGAGGGAGGGAGAGAGAGATGACGTTAGTGCAGGAAGAGGGAGGGAGAGAGAGAGAGATGACGTTAGTGCAGGAAGAAGGAGAGAGAGAGAGAGATGACGTTAGTGCAGGAAGAGGGAGAGAAAGAGAGAAGTGACGTTAGTGCAGGAAGAGGGAGAGAGAGAGAGAAGTGACGTTAGTGCAGGAAGAGGGAGAGAGAGAGAGATGACGTTAGTGCAGGAAGAGGGAGAGAGAGAGAGAGATGACGTTAGTGCAGGAAGAAGGAGAGAGAGAGAGAGATGACGTTAGTGCAGGAAGAGGGAGAGAAAGAGAGAAGTGACGTTAGTGCAGGAAGAGGGAGAGAAAGAGAGAAGTGACGTTAGTGCAGGAGAGGGAGAGAGAGAGAGAGATGACGTTAGTGCAGGAAGAGGAGAGAGAGAGAGAGATGACGTTAGTGCAGGAAGAGGAGAGAGAGAGAGAGAGAGATGACGTTAGTGCAGGAAGAAGAGAGAGAGAGAGAGAGATGACGTTAGTGCAGGAAGAGGGAGAGAGAGAGAGAGATGACGTTAGTGCAGGAAGAGGGAGAGAGAGAGAGAGATGACGTTAGTGCAGGAAGAGGGAGAGAAGAGAGAGATGACGTTAGTGCAGGAAGAGGGAGAGAGAGAGAGATGACGTTAGTGCAGGAAGAGGGAGAGAGAGAGAGATGACGTTAGTGCAGGAAGAGGGAGAGAAAGAGAGAGATGACGTCAGTACAGAGAGAGGTCACTACAAAGAGATAGAGATGACGTCAGTACAGAGAGAGGTCACTACAAAGAGAGAGAGATGACGTTAGTGCAGGAAGAGAGATGACGTCAGTACAGAGAGAGGTCACTACAAAGAGAGAGAGATGACGTCAGTACAGAGAGAGGGAGAGAGAGAGATGACGTCAGTACAGAGAGAGGTCATTAAAAAAATTGGTTTGATAACTGATCGGGAGCCGAGTTGAAAACAAGATAGTAGAACGATTCTTCAGCTTGATCTCAGTGCTTTCATTTCTTTTTCAGATCAGTCATCCAAGGTTCTGGTAATAGACGACCGACTCTTTGGGAATTCAAAAATTTTGGTTCATATCGGAAGAGCAGTTTTCAGACGCCGTCTCTAGTTTTCCGCTTTCGCTTTTAACCACTGGCCCAGTTACCCGTTTTATTCGGCGGCGAGTGGCTCGGTCGGGGTTAACATTGTAGATGTGTTCACCTACTCTGCCGTAGCAACTTTTTAACTTTACGCTTAGAAAAAGAACTTTAAAAAGTATAGCGAGGTGAAATCTGTTCCGTTTTCCTTTTGACGATTATTTTCTCTTTTCTAAAAGAACCTGATAGGTTCTAATTGGTATCACGAGCGGTAGAGAGTTCTCTCTCTCTCTCTCTCTCTCTCCCTGTCCGCCTTGTTTGCGCCGGTAACCCTAACAACTCCAATTCAAGAAAAGAAAAGACAGCAGCGCGGAGGAGACCAGTCTCTCTACCAAAGATGAAGAGGATCAGAGAAATCTGAAACCAGCTCGCGAGGTCAAATTCGTGTCCCGGCTAAGAAAAAAACATGGAGAAAGAAGCAGAGTTGCGAACAACGTGTCGGGTTTTGTTAACAACCAGTCGATTATTATTCCAATTAACCCGAGTTATATAAATACTCATTAGCATATTCTAATAGGGTCTGGAAAAAAAAGGGCGCGTGCGGCCGCCGCCTAGCCTGGTTACGGCGGGAGAACAAAGGGTAGTTAATTCCCGCTCACAGATGCAGCCGGCCGTAACTGCACGAGCGCAACGGACCTGCGATAATTGCTACTTTTTGCATTAATTGAAACTCGCGTTCGCCATGTCATGTAATAAAGAAGCGAGATTAGCCCGCTACACGGACAAACACATTCTGCCTCAACACGAATACATGAAAAATAATATCAGTAACTAAATCGCCTCTTCGTTGTCGCTATTTCATATAAAGTCGCAATTCTTTTCTAATCGGGCGTATTTGCTTTTGAAGTAATCTCCCCACCACCTTAATTACGCCTTCCCCGAAAGTATCGAGAATAATCGGAATATATTATTTTAAAATATTAATTTATTTAACTAAATAAATCTATAATTTAGTGACGCATGTGTTGATAGTGACAGAAGTTTAAGTTATCTATTTATTTTCTAAAAACTAAAATTATTTTTAAAAATATCCGCGGTGGAGAACGCGCAGCAGACGACTTCACTTTTAAAATATGATGTGCGTAAGGCGAGCTGCAGCGACACCTAGGGGCGAGTCTCTGGGCTGTTTAAAAGCTATCAGGCTGGATTTTCTTCAGAGGAAGCAGAAAGCCGATGTGTTGCAAAGTAAACATTTATTCACGGATCGTCTCCGAGAAGTGAAAACAGGAATTGTAATCATAAGCACGACCGTGGAAGAATAGCGCGAGCGCTGCCATCAAAAGGAAAGCGGGGCATGCGCAGTGGAGCGGTGCCAAGGGTAGGAAGCAGGGATGGGGGAGCAGCTGTTGCGCGCGTCTTACACCAGACCGTACATTAGCGTTCCGGTCAATATCAGCGAAAGTATATTTGTTAGAGGCGGCCAGAAAGGTGCGCGGCCAATTAATGGTGCATTAGTCGATAGGACGGACCTCCGGTCGCGCCGCTGTGTGGCAGGGGAAGAAACAAAGCTATTAGGCGGAGGAGCGCGGTTCGTGAAAAGTAGCTCTCCACGTGGAGAAGTTTGATTTGGCTGAAGGGCCGGCCGACGCATTGCGCTGGCCGTGTGGATGGAAGGAAGGAAGGAAGGAAGACAGACTCCTTCCCTCATCTTCCTTCTTCTCTCACCGCGCCGCTGTTCAGCAAACACCGGCACCAAGGGGACAAAACCGAGACTTCACACATCGCCTTCGATTTCCAATAAGTAAGCTACATCCTTTAAAACCCCTCGGCCGTTTGAAACTTTCTAATCCCGTTTATGAGGTAAAAATTGATCGGCGAGAAAGAGGATATGGCGAGGAGCTGAGTGCGCATTTAGCGGCGTGATTAATACAGACGATTGTTCGCTAGAAGGCGTGGTGGCGCTTGCTGACCCCCAGAGGGCGCCCCCCTCTCTCCCAACGACGTCACATCCGAGCCAGCTGCTCGTTGAATCCTCTCCCAGTAGGTAATAGACCGAGTCGCATCTCTCTCGGAAAAATCAGCGGGTCGGGAAAGATTTATTCTGCGCGGTTTGTTGTTTCCCGAGACTTAAGCGCCCCCCCCCCACACACACACACACACAGCAAATCGCCGTGATCGCGCATTCATTACTAACTTTGTCAAGCCGGCTTTATCAAGTAGGATTAATTACGTCGTCTCCGCCACCGATCGATTCTGTTATCTTTTCGCCTCCTTATATTACTCTCCACTTTTTCCAAATTACCATCCTATTAGTTATCGAGGCTGCGCCATCGATCCGAGCGCCACAACACTGGTCACAATAAAGCGCGGTGTTTTTTGTAATTTGCTTTCCCGCCACTGCGAACCGTTGCAGACGACACAACTCGTCGGTGTTGTGGGGAAAGGAGCGGTGGCGCGACCGAAAACGGAAACAACTGCTTGCCATTTCCATTCTCCAATTAATGTCGTCTTTCTTTTTCTTTTTTTTTTTTACAATGACGCGAAATTCCTTCCAGGAAATGAAGACAGATAGTTCTGCTCCCTACCAATCTCTCTCCCCTCCCTCCATTCAAGTTTGTTGTCGTTTATTTAAAAGAATTTAAGGCTGATGGAGATGTATTTGACGAGAACAGTTTTTAAGAAGGAACCTCTGAATCATGTCACCGGCTCCGTCAGGATGGACCCGGGGCGGGGGGCGGAGAGAAGAACGTGAGCAAGAATCTCGGAGTTAAAGCAGCAAACGGAAGCGATCGGTGCTCGGGCCCCCAAACAGAGGGACCAGCTACGCGGAACACTGTGAAATAAGGGAGAAGTAACCGACAGTAAGTCCTTTAATAGCCGCTGACTGGCCCACCACACCTCGTCCGAGAATCATTACGAATCGGTCCGAACCCGACCACATAATTGTTAGGTAGCCCATCGGTGACGGAATCCGGCAGAAGATACCGCAACACGGACAGCAGGACGGATACAGGTGGCGCCCTCTGTTCGCGTAAACTGTTGCGCAGCGTCACAGAGAGGGAAAGTGACGTCAGGTTTTGAAAACCCATAAAGCGACTGTTGTACTCCGCTACAAAGATCTCAGAGTCGACTGTTGTATAGCGTTAAGCGTAATGAATATAATAATAACGTGGAATTTTAGTCGAATTGCTTTAACTTTACAGCTTTGTCATATCTAAATGTGATGGACAGCTTAGATAAATTAGAGTTATCTTATCTTTTGTTCAGGGTGTTTAGTCAAAGGAAATTTGTAGCGCTGATGGCTGGGCTCGATATCCTCTGAAGTTGCGTTGGCTTTTTTTGCTAGAACTTACTTAACTTAGCAGATACAGTACGGATGCGGTTGCGTATCTCTTTGTGCGATGTGGTGTGGTGTGGTGTATAGCGTGGTGTGTGCTGCTTACCCGAACATTTCTCGAAAGTGGTGCATTGTAATACACGGTTCTGTCAAAGCAGAAAAGAAGCACGCCAACAACTGCAGTGGGTCGGCCCGCAGACAGCGAATGGCTGGCTTCAAACCTGTTGAATGTATAACACGTCTTCGACCGGTTCTCCTGTCCTAGATCTAACCCAGCCATCTTTATTTAACTAAAATGTAACTGGCCTAAAGTCTGCGGTTCTCCACCATCCACTGAAAATCATTAAGGAAATTAATTCGTGTAAAAGAAAGCGAGCTACGTACGTCGCCTTAAAGACACCTGCTGATAACTTAATTTGAAGTTACGCAAGAATGAAACTAAATAGAGCTAGAAACACCTACATATCCTAATGAGGAAAATGCTGAACGTCTTTAATTGATTAGCAATTCATTATAATGTTTCATAATAAATCTCACGCGAGCTTAAGTTACAAAATTAACAGCGAAAAGATCGAGTATTGTACATTTTTTAATCGCTGTCGAAGGAACAGGTCGTGATATATCCTTGGAGAATGTAGCAGAACAGTTGGTCTCCGGAGAGATTATAGCAGATCTTATTGCTCACCTGATCCCCACCTACATCAAACAGATGAGTCTCTCGCTGTGTCGCGAAAGTAAATTCTGTTAAGTAACCGCCACCTCAGAGAGCAAGCGGCGAATTCTCCACAGCGCTCGGCGGTTGGTGTCATCCTGTAATCTGTTTTGGCCGCAAGTAAAATTTAACAAAGTCGTTCAACTATCTAATTGGTGAGGCGTTGCTTCACTACGTCGCCGCCTACGACAGCGCCACCTACGAAGATGTTGCAAATGTTTAATTCAAGCGCATAACAGAAACGTGACTTCGCATGGTAAATTCTTTCAGGTTTGGAGACACGTCGATTTTTTTTTACGATAAGCTGGGCTCTCGTGAAACAAGCCAGACCTCGTACGACCACGGAAGTAGATAAGCAAATATTACCGTCGGTTATCCACCGTTTAGTTATTTTACTGATAGGTGTCGCGACCGGTGCTCTCATAGACCACTTACAGCCCGTCGCCACCTGCCGCGGTGATACCGACATTTCTCATTATAACGATATTTCTTTTCGTCTTTATTTATTCGTTTGTTTTTTTAAAAAAAATTTTAAGCAGCAGACGACCGCCAGCTTAGGGCTCGTTAAATTATCGCAGATAAGTGAGAGTAGACATGTATGTATCTGGTAAATGATTCCAGTGTTTGTCCATTTTTTTTACCACGGAAAAGGCATCTATAGGAGCTAAACACCTCGGCAGTCCCCTACTGGGCATCTTTTCACGAGTGCGGATAAAACCAAAGTTTGGGCAGAGGGGGTGACAATGCCGACGTTTTAGGGTACTGCACTTCAGTCGGAGTTGTTTCCTCTCTGTCGCTGTAGCCGCCTTGCAGAAGAAACCAAACTGCACGTCTGTGCCCAAGACAACGACACTCAGAGACGATGCGGCTTACCTGCTATTCATTAAAATTAAAGCGTAATTTATTCACACCGGACGGTTAACAGCCCCCCCAAGTTTATGTTGTTGTTTTATTCGACATGAACAGATTTGAAAGTCAGCATCATCTATGTAGACTACTTAATTTTAAAAAAGGCTGTAAGTACTGAACCCTGCTGTATCCCTTTGGTGGCGTTCTGGCGTCGCACCGAAATCCTTACTCGCGTCTGCTTGCTCGCAGATCATGTGACAGGGCAGATAACTCTACACGTGACGTGTGTCTACTTACTCGTGACGAGGAGGTCCGCAGACTTTGATGCTCTGGCCAGGTACTGCAGTAGCACTCTTCAGGCAGACAGATGAATAAAACAAACATTCTTCATTTCTAAGCAGTAAATTGCTTCTGTAGGTGATCAAGTCTTTTTTCTAACTTTGTTTATACGTTGTTCCTGCTTGTATCTTTGACAGTTAATTATTCTCAGCCATATGTCATGAATAGTTAATACGCTGTATTTTAATGTATTATTAAATATAAATTGGGGAAAAGAAAAGCGGACACTTTTCTTGATGTTTTATTTAATTCTTAGTTTCAATTTTGCCTTGGGATACATTTCACACGAAGTTGCGTCTCCCCTCTGTGATCAGCACAAACCGGAAGTGAGGTTTTATTGTTTTGCTGTTGGTTTTTCTTTAATTGTCCAACGCGAGTCAGATTTTTTAAAACAAAAAACATCATCTCACCTGGCAGACGAAGGAATTAAACAGTTCTGGTACCACGTGATAGCGCAGAGAGAGAGAGTCGCAGTGCAGAGGGGCCGTGTAGAGTCCTGTCACGAAGAAACAGAGCCGCCTCTGACGGGATCAGAAATAGAGATCACAGCTTCTATCACCCGCCGCCGCCCCGGGTTCCTCGTCTCTTTGGTCTGTTTCATATCGGCCGTGAGCCAGCGACGGCCTTATACGTAATCGATAAAAAAGAAGAAGAAGGGAAGCTGCCATCGCTCCCCGTAAACGATTTAATATCAAGTGCTGTTTGAACCGAGAGGAGCAGCTCAACATCAACCAAGTTCTAAGTCACTGGAAGCCTTCATGGTTCTTCTTAATCCCAAGACTTCTTAAAAAAAATTATAATACATCATCGAGAGAGCGAGAAACGGATACCATAACATTATTGCCATTTGATCTCCTTTTTATTCAAATTGAATAAATAATTATAATAATTTCTAAATAAATTCTAATTATTATTATCATTATTAGTGTTGTTATTGTTTTTAATTAATCTTACGGTTGTAACAAGCTAAAAAAAATGCAATTAGGAAGGAATTAACAAAATCAAAATGTCTAGAACTTTTGGACAAGCCAGTCTGGGTGTCTATTAGAGAGAGATGATGCCAATACACAGGGAGATGACGTCAGTGCAGAGAGAGATGACGTCAGCGCACAGAGAGAGAGAGAGAGAGAGAGAGAGAGAGAGATATGAGATGGAGAGAGAGAGAGACTGTCCAGACCAAACGGATTAGTTCAGAGCGCATCAGTTCACTACTTTACCACAGTTTAAATATTTTGAAATTAAACAATCGGGGGGCCAAGAATAGATGTCCTTCATTAATGTTTCCTAGCACGAAACTTCCGCCTATCGGAGCCCATTGTTCAAACTTCAATTTAATTTTTAAAAGAATTACTTTCTGCCATGTCTTGCGCGCAAATGTCAACGCACCTTCCCTAAGATCTGTTCAGAAAGCGACAATTCGAAACCTTTCCGTTGTCTTTAAATCGACCGTTCCAGAGAATATTTCCCCCTCTCCGTCGTCTTGGTTCTGTCTCGAGTAGCTTTCTCGACATCCGAATTCGCAGATCGAGGCTTGCACACGAATAGATTTCCTAATCCTCTGTTTAGTCGTCAAAACAGAGAGGACACCGGGCCGTCGGGTGGGTTTTGTCGATCTTCGTCTTTCCGGATGAGTGGGAATGTCGCTAGTAGGTGGAACTCTAGTCTCGAGTTATTACAGAGAGGAAGTTACGGACTCGGAACTAATTTGCAAGTTCTTTTTTTTTTTTTCTTTCTTGAAGAACCCTGCTAATTTTAGTAAGATGAGCATTTAACAGACTGAACAAGAAGCGGGGTGTCTCGGGCCACAAACGGGCTGTCTGCTTTATCTTCGCTGTCGTCCGAATGCCAGGCTCCGAGGAATCAATGTCGGTTAACCCATCGCGGGGCCTCGCAGCCGAGCTGTGGCGTTCCCTTCCCGGTAGTTTTGCTTGACCAGTGTTTTGTCTCAACCTGGTTCCTGAAGCGCTGTCGAGCCGCCTCATGCCTAGAGTGGGCAGATACCTGGTCTGTCTGTCAAGGAAGTGACAGTCGCAAAAACTTCACAAGCGCCAGTACGATTTATTAAAGCGGTCTAATTTTAAAAGCGACGCTCTGATATCGATCGGCGTCTGAAAGCTAACTGTCCGCTCACAAACGAAATTAGACGGAAGCCATAAATCCCGACTTTCGGACGCAGATCGATACCGGTAACTCGCGCGCTCCGATTAAGTTCTCTCCACGTGTATTTGTTTCTTCAATCATCTAATTAATTTATAAGTCATCAATGGAGAAATAAAATGTGATAACGAGTGTTTTTTTAACGAGGGTAATGAGGTGTTGTTTTATTCAGAGTCGAGACGCTGACGAAGCGGAACAATCAGATCAGGCTGCGTGGAAACTGAAAGTAGATGGATGCCCACCTGACCAGTTCTGTCTCTGGTGCAAGGAGGGGCGGACGGGGCCCGACTTACGGCGCACGCCCTTTTCTTAATCCGAAGAGATTAATCTCGATCAATTGTTCTTATCGGTTTCTAATACTAAAATGCATCAGTTGCACCGCCATTGGTGACATTGTGAACTCGTGCTGACACCAGCCGGCTGCGACTGCAGAGGAGTCGCCATAAATAACGGTCAGCAAACAGCGAGAGCGATAAGGCCCCGACATGCGCCATGTCGCTCTGCGGGCTGTGCTTTATGAAGTTGTTGGTAGGTTGATGGTGATTTTATGGCCCCCCAAGGGAAGGCCGTCTAGAATTTTCAATTAAGTCCCGTCCATTTCGGTTCGCGTCTGACGCGGAGAAATTTGGAGTGATGTACTCATTAAGGACAACCGCGTAATCGAAGCTAACGGCTTCTCGGGGATGATTTATCAGGAAAGAGGTCCTGCGGATGATGTTTACTACTAACTTCAGCTTTTGGCCGGGGTCAGCTTCGCGCAAGATGTGCTCCGGACATAACTTTTACGGCCGGAATATGCAAATATTCGTTTAATAATTGAGGATTATATCATTTAAGTGAGAACTCCGCTTCTCGTGGCGGTGATCTATGATTGGTTGCAACATCTGCCGACCGCAGAAGGTGATGATAACAACAAGATAGTGTTACTTAAGTCCGGGGAGAGGCGATATTGCGGATCTCTGCCGCAGTCATCTGAATACCGGTGAATTAAATACGGCACCGAGCAGACGGAACTCGGCTCGAGGTGGGACCCAGTTAATGGCTTCTCGCAATGAAACTTTCTATCTTTGCGAAAATTGTCAATATGAACATAATTTTGCAGGCCGAATTGATTTTTTTTATGTCTATTTAAGTAATCAATCAGATATACACGAGTTAACACAGTTCGGATTGCATTTTAGACAAGGGGCTGATAAGAGAAATCTTCGGTAGGAAAAAGGTGCAGCGACCGACTTCCTGACAACTAACAACGAAGTTCGAATTGATGGACGGAGGTGAAAAGTTGTAGCCTTCGTAGATCCAACCGACGACTGTTTACCTTTGTTTTCTTCAATTACGTCCGCATCGGGAGTGTACTTATTTCATCAGATCAGCTGTGATCCACGTGCACGGCACGTGGAAATGGCAGACCAGGTCTTGTAGTGAGAAAAGCAAATATTAAAGAAAGAATTCACTTTCATGCATTAAGTACAACTGGAGAAATATATCAGTATGAAAGAAGTTGTTATTTACAGATCAATGTTACCGTCTTCGTCGAATTACTAGATTCTATTGTCTCCGAACGGTGATCGATATACAAACTGTATATCACCCGGTGCCAAATAGATGAAGCCACGCAACAAAATAAATGGAAGCTCTTTTGGTGCCGTCTACAGAACGAAGTCACGTGATAAGCTATTGATGGCGACAACTCCATCTTCGTTGATGCGTTCTCCCAATAAGAGAGATTAAGTCGTGGAAATGTCACCCGTCCTCGAGTTATTGCCGAGGGTAAGTTTTGGACTACCGGATTACGGCGCAGAACTAATCTGCAAGTTTTTGGAGAACCCTGCTAGTTTTAGTAAGGTGAAGCATTTAACAGACGGAAGGGTCGGAGCCCGGTAGGTAGGCCCCCTCCTCGCTCTACACAGCAGGCATGCTTGTACCGTCTTCCTTACTACGAGCCATTTCCAGGACGGGGAATCGACAGTCCTGGAAGAAAGAGTGCACGTATTGTTGGATGCCATGAGCCTTCCCACGTCAGATGTAAAGCCTGGAACGAACCTACCAAAAATCCCGCAAGAACCCTTTATTTTTAGATAAGATGGAAAGTCGAGTGCCCGGCTGCTGAAGAACCATGCGAGCGAGCTACACACACCAAATCGAGCCGGTCTCGTGCGGGAACAGATGCCGACCGATTGCCATCCTTACCCTGATGCTTCATGACGCTAAATTCCTTGCCTTTCCGAGCGCGTAGTTTTGCTGAATAGTGAGGAAAACTTAGCAACTTTTCACCTATGAAATACGTCCCCTTACGGTAAGAGTCATTTACGTACCCGGAGAAATCGTTTCTAATCAAGAATACAAGCGTTGTGATAACAGATATAATTAAACGCCTGGTATCCTGCTGTTTCTTAATTAAATGTGTATACGTAGCCATAAGTTCTACTTACCTTTCTTTCTCATAGTTGTTGAAAACTCCATTAACCAACATGACAGCTTTTCTGATGTCGCTTAATCTTGTTGGAACATCTTCCACCATTGTTTCTAAGTTGAACAGTTTCATCTCCTTTTAGTTGCCACAAACACTTCATCCACTGGTCTACTGGTCGTGATCACATACGACGGAAAGGAGACCGTCGCTGCTTGATCCTTCATATATATCCAGGATCCTTTGAGGGCTGATCTTTTGTCTTGATGTCTTACTTGCACATTGTTACCGGTTTTTCACTGTCATACACGCAGGTAGATCGTGGGGCTAGAGCGATCAGATCATGCACACAGGTAGATCGTGGGGTTAGAGCGATCAGATCATGCATACAGGTAGATCGTGGGGTTAGAGCGATCAGATCGTGCACACAGGTAGATCGTGGGGCTAGAGCGATCAGATCATGCACACAGGTAGATCGTGGGGCTAGAGCGATCAGATCATGCACACAGGTAGATCATGGGGCTAGAGCGATCAGATCACGCACACAGGTAGATCGTGGGGCTAGAGCGATCAGATCATGCACGCAGGTAGATCGTGGGGCTAGAGCGATCAGATCATGCACACAGGTAGATCGTGGGGCTAGAGCGATCAGATTTAAAATCCTGCTGTGTTAAAATTAACGTGGAGTAGCTCAGGCGGTAGAGAGGTTGCTTCATCAAACAGTGAAAACAGTTGTGGAACCACGAACTCACATCAATGCGGCTGCTGCTGGATTCATCAGAAAAAACTCAAAAGTTATCGACAGTTTTGACCCGCAGACGCCAAATTTGTTGACTTAGAGCCAGATCTCGGTGCTTCACCACCACCAGCATCTCTGGCATAGCTGAACGCAACGAGATGCTAGGGATGAACCGCTTAACATTCTTGCTTACATGTTTGCTGTTATTCTCGGCCTGACGAACCTCGACGCAGGCGCTGAAGATGTCCGGCTGTGGTGGATAAACAGAAAAATATTGCAAATGACTCAAAGGAAACTAGGCGCTTTTTGTTGTATGCCATAGTAATTACAAGTGAGATCTCCGTCTTCTCTAATTTGTTGGCGCTATTCGCGGAGTCACCTGCCCCGCCCTGGAAAGACAGCTTTGTTTAAGTAGGCGTTTGGCTGACGCTAATGCACCTTGATAAGTGCCAATGCGAGTTGATAGACAGTTAGGAAAGATATAGCGAAATTTAAAAAAAAAAATCTTTAACTTAACGGTTACTGGGAAACTTGCACCTCAACTCCATTCTTGCTAATGGACAAAGCAACTGCCAGCTTTAACCCTTTCAGATCTTGCTGAAGCAACAGAATCTTCAACGATTCGCTTCTTTCAGAACTGGTCCCTGACGTGTTTTCAGCCCCAGACAAGTTTCCTGGATCATGATAAATCTCCGAACTTTTAAATAACATTGAAAATAATCTTCTCATTGAATATACATTGTGGAGTAAGTTAGTTAATAACACAGTTATCCTTTTTAATCCACAATTCACTCTACGACATTTTAAATTACTAAGGGTTCTAGGAATTTAAACGTGAATTAAACATAAAAACTACGGCTTTAAGGTGGCGAAATCTACACGGATACTATTTCTTAAAACTGTTTTGGTCTCTGTCCAACAGCGCCACCTAGGTGCGGGCGAGTCTACCAGCAGAGACAGTGTGAAGTTACAGCGCTCGTGCCTGGAAATTCTGCGATGGTTTCCAGCCTCATTGTAAACCCTACAAGATGGATCCATTAACATCATGGGTAGCCGTCTTGATGGTCTTTTAATGCGCACCAGTGCTGTAGTATTCGGCACAAGTGTAGGCTAACAGACTTAGAGCGTTTAGTTGGTGCCGCCGAGTTGGGTGAGCCGAGGCTTTTGTCGTTTGTCTTCAACTGAGAGTCTTGCGCCTCTCTGGAAATGACAGCAACAGGACCGCGCTGTCACACCCTCGGCCACGGTTAGGGTCTAGGTCCTTTAAACGTGTGACTGCACGTCAGGGTTCGAATTAGGCATTTCTGTTCAGCCTCGATCGTTTTCCCGCCAAGTATGTGGGACTACCCACCTTCACTAAGTCAACGCGCCATTGCTGTGATGCCGGTTCGATTCGACTTTATCGGGTGAAATCAGAAAATTCTATGGCGATGCCGAACTCTAGTCGCCGTCTGTGGGATAAGGTGACTAACGTATGAACTCTGCTTGAACGACAACAGGGTAGACAAGTTCCGAAGTCATCGCTACCAAGCAGAGGTTAGCCAACGGGATATGATCGCCTCCCCCTCCACCCCACCCCACGTGGCACTTCTGGCAATCAATAACGATGCACTGTCGTCAGGGTTAGGGTTAATATTCTGATGGTTTTTATCGTCAGCCAGTCTTTACAAGGGAGATCACCTCGTCGGAGAAGCGTTATCTTGCGTCACAAGAGGGCCCGGCGCTGCCAACTTGGACGGGAAACTGTGGTGAACCCGGACAACTTTGTTGATGGAGAAATCATGCCAGGGGAAGTACTTTAAGTCGAGCCGGTCTCCGACCAGGGATCGTGGCCCCGACCTTGGCGGTCTCGTAGGCTAACATCCTCGAATCGATCTAAGCAGCTGTCGTTGGCTGAAGTTTCTAGCAGCGTAATTCGTCTCCCGGTGATCTGGTAACAGCGCGCGATTTCTTGGCCAGACTTTCAGATATTTGGATGTCAAATGGTAATGGATGCTCGCCCGCCACGGTATCTGTACCGAACCGATTCGATTCCTTCTCAGCTTTAATTATACGAAGCAGTGATGCATCTTCGCCTTTCAGGTGTCCTTTTTTTTTTTTGCACCTGTGAGGGGACCAGACAAGTAAACACCGTCTGTGTACACTACGCGGAATTAGCCATCGGTTCGCAGCCCCTCCCCCGGGGAAAGGTGTCGCTCACTACCTGTCCCGTGCTATTTCCATTCTTCGATCTTATGGAACTGTTCTTTTGCTTTACAGAATCATACTAAGGCAGTTGGTTTAGTTGTTGTTAGTAGGGTGGAACGGACCGCAGGAGGAATCGTTTAAAGCTGTACCGCAGTGGAAGTCACATCATTTGAGGCTATAACGTCAGGTAGCCAAACGAGTCCCCTATCTACAGCGCATCCGGACCCCTTCCACTATAAACTCACCGATTAGAAAGACGACTCCTACTCCATTATTAATGTGCCCGTTAACTCGCAGCGGCAGCTCGATTTTGGCAGGTGTAAATCAAAGGCGAAAGAGAAATAAGGTTGTCGTATTAAGGAGATTTGTTGAATCGTACTGTCGTCACGACTACGGGCCAATGATCATAACGAAACTTATTTATGAGATTAGGGGGCCACCCACTGAGAGTTTTATTTGTGTTGACCGGAGAAGCATCTTTAATAGAGAGCCGACAAAATGATGTTCACAGCGCGGACCGCGGGTCGGGAGCCGGTCTCTCTTTAACGGTCCCAGCGCCTCTTTCCGGAATATCGGCGGATGATCGTATGGAGCCAGGGGGAAAACAAAACGGGGATCCGACCGCATCCTGAACTAGCGGCCGGGCCCTGCCTCCCGTTTGATCTGCAGTCAGCGAAGATTTCCGGACAGGGTAACATCGCACTGGCAGGAGATTCTGTGACATCTCTCTCTCGGCAGCCGGCTAATGTTATATTAAAGCTTGGCGTGTTTGGGTCGCCGGCGGCCCCTGTGTGTGTGTGTGTGTGTGTGCCGGGGCTGGGATCACGGCCAACTGAGTAGACCGGGGGAAGGTGATGGGCCAGTTGGAAGGGTTATTCCCGGCATTACTGCAGCAGGGGCGTTTTAACTTGCAATATCCGAATTGTTCTGTCACACTTGAAAGCAATACAAGAATTACGGTGTAAGTCATACACCGAGAGGGGAGCATGTATTTTTTTAAATTATCAGGTGACGCCATCCGTGGCGCGATCCAGTAGACGGAGGCACAGGGCGGCCAGCTGTTACCCACATGAAGCCCCAGACTACCCGCTTGTTTTCTTTGTGTGTGAAAAGGATGCGGCTTCCATTGAAAAGATTCAGAACCGAATTGATCGGCAAACATCATCAGCACCATCTCCGTTTCTTGCCACCTATTGCTGAGTAACAGAACACACGCCCAAGCGGGTCCAGGACCCTTATCTTTATCAATAAACACCAGAAAATGGACTTTACTCCTATTCTCTTTTTCTCTCTCTCCATCTCTTTCTCTCTCTCTTCATCTCTGTCCAGCTCTCTCTCTCTCTTCACCTCTGCCTGTCTCTCTCTATCCATCTCTCTCTCTCTCTCTCATCTCTGTCTCTCTCTCTCTCTTCATCTCTGTCTGTCTCTCTCTATCCATCTCTCTCTCTTCATCTCTGTCTGTCTCTGTCCATCTCTCTCTCTCTCTCTTCACCTCTGTCTGTCTCTCTCTATCCATCTCTCTGTCTGTCTCTCTCTCTCATCTCTGTCTGTCTCTCTCTCTATCCATCTCTCTATCTCTCTCTCTCTCTCTCTTCATCTCTGTCTGTCTCTCTCTATCTCTCTCTCTCTCTCTCTCTTCATCTCTGTCTGTCTCTCTATCCATCTCTCTCTCTCTCTCTCTCTCTCTCTCTCTATCCATCTCTCTCTCTCTCTTCATCTCTCTCTCTCTCTTCATCTCTGTCCAGCTCTCTCTCTCTTCATCTCTCTGTCTGTCTCTCTCTATCCATCTCTCTCTCTCTCTCTCATCTCTGTCTGTCTCTATCTCTCTCTCTTCATCTCTGTCTGTCTCTCTATCCATCTCTCTCTCTTCTCTCTGTCTGTCTCTGTCCATCTCTCTCTCTCTCTCTTCACCTCTGTCTGTCTCTCTCTCTCTCTCTCATCTCTCTGTCTCTCTCTCTCTCTTCATCTCTGTCTCTCTCTCTCTCTCATCTCTGTCTGTCTCTCTCTATCTCTCTCTCTTCTCTCTGTCTGTCTCTCTCTCTATCCATCTCTCTCTCTCTCTCTCTTCATCTCTGTCTGTCTCTCTATCCATCTCTCTCTCTCTTCATCTCTGTCTGTCTCTCTATCCATCTCTCTCTCTCTCTTCATCTCTCTCTCTTCTTTATGGAAAAGTAACAGCTTCATGACGCAGCTGTTTTGAAAAAGTATAATCCAAATAAGAAAAAAAAAAGTTAAATAGCAGCATTAAAGGCTAAAATTGTTTCAGAAAAGATCTGGTGTTAGGGTTTTGTGTTGTGACTCGCTTAACAACAGAATGGCGGATAAACAGTGAAGGATTATTTAGATAAGCGGGTGAAGACAAACAGGTGAATCTCAATTTTTCAAGACATTTAAATCGTTTTTTTTTAACTTTCTCACCAGACACAGGGAGAGTCGAGAATTCATTACTTTGCACAACATTCGGTGCTACATCTTAAGTTTCTGTTACCGAACTGTACGATTTTATTATAAAACCCGGCGATAAATTTCTTCGCTCTAATTTTAATTTACTTACCTATTTGCTTATCCGATTTTATTTGAATAATCTTAATTGTCTGAATTATCTTTTTAAGTATCCGCGATATAAGGAGCCCTGTAGAAATAATACAATAGATTATCTAACTGGCAGCTTCAATTTTCTCGTGTGGATGAAAAGTGCTAAGCGGTGATCAGCGTAGGGCCGCTTACGCAGCGGAGTCCGTGCAGAATTTCTTGAGCCACGTAGTTTTAAGAGTTTTTCCCCTTTTAAATTATTCTCCTAAAAGCAACAGAAGAGTTAATTTGATGCCAGCGCTAATATTCCTTAACGTTTTCCCCGCCACATGAGCGAATGGAAGAAACTCCGCGCGGTGTTTTCTCCCTCTCTCGCCTGAAGAGTCCACAGGCAGTGTAACTTGAACGGCAGGGGTCTGTCAGGGTCGGGGGCTTGAAATTAAAAAAAAAAAAAACAACAACAACAAAACGAACAAGTTCTGCAGTAAATGTTCCATCGTCGTTTATCCACCTGGCCAACACGCACCAGCCACCTCAGGTAAGACGGTAGTCGCTCCGGCTTCTTTAAAACACACACAACACAAGTAAAATACATAGAAGAGGAAATTATCCATCCGGAAACGACCGACCCCTGATGCGGTACAGAGATTTTAGTGGCGTTTTGACGTGAGAAACCAAATTCGTGTTTATTATCATCTAACCACGGAACCATCGAGGTCGGCGCCATTCTCCATTTTGGTTGTTGTCGTCGTTGTTTTGGTGCGCATGACTCCCCCCCCCCCCAAAAAAAAAGACGGACTGACTGACGACTTAGTTGCCAAGTCCTTCGTGGGGAACTTTGCTAACCCCGGGAAACTATCTGAAATTGTTAAATATGGCTGCTCCCTTTAAGGGCTTTAGTATACAGACAGGTTTAGACGAACAAAACAGAATACGAACGCAAGCATCTGGTGGAGGGAGCCCAGGTTAACCCGTGCATACCGACGCCGTACCCCCAGACCGTCTGGCCCCGTTCGGTGAGAACAGCGCACGTCCGGCGTGTGGGGCTGACTCCCCTCTACCCGTGTAAACATGGCAGCCGGGAAAAAGGACCAGTGCTGTTGTGGTCGCCATAGGTACAGAAGGAGATAAACCTTCATCTGCTGCCGGTTCCGACCCCAGTTTATCTATCCCCTAACCCACCGTCCGCGAACGAAGAAATCTACTTGTTTGGCGTCGTGTTTCGCTCCGCGACCCCTGATTTTCCAGGAACGCACGTCACGATAAAGCCTAACCCTTTCCTGACGCTGTTGGTCGGTTCTGAAGCATCTCTAATGAAACGATCGTCGTCGTGTACCTCAACAACAATGAAACCACAGGCAATACGTCGGCACATACACTCTGCGACTTGTTCTGAGCTCACAGACGTATACAGCGAACTTTACCATTTATAGCGAACACGGCGAGCGACCTGACTCGTGGCGCGAGCTGTCCGGCACCTGGCGGCAGTAGTAAGAGAGGAAGCGGAGCAACTTTCTTCACCAGCAACAAATGGTTGGTCGGCAGGGGGGGGGGGAGGCTGCTTACTGACCACTAACCCGGGCCCAGGAAAGGGCTCCGTGTCCCTCTGCTGCGTCCACAGCTAACCGTACCCATTTCCGAGCCAGGATGCACCATCAAAATAATCGGGCGATGTTCATTTAAGAAAACACAGCCTCTAATTACCACACCCAGCGAATTTAAATTAACCTCGGAGTTCTGACATCCCAGCGAGTAGAGAACTGAACCCAAACCATCTGATGCTCTCTTGCTTTGTGTGATGTAGGGGAGACAACCGAGGCTGGCTGTTACAGGGATAAACTGGTACCGCTCCGGTGATTTCCTCATGGAGCTAATAAATAATCTGAGAGGAATTAAGAGATACTCGGTTTTAATAGATAGAGAGACACGTATTTGGTGTTTGTTTCCTATGCTGATGCCGTCTGTTGGTAGGTGGATGGTTTACGTCTGGAAAGACTAACAGTGGGGGAAGAAGAAACCGCCGGAGACGAGGAGGAGGAGGATGGGGATGAGAGAGAGAGGGGTTATGGTTCTCGGGCCGGTCCGGCAGACTAACTCTGGACCTCAGGGCTGCTTTTGGTCACCCGCGGTTCGGATTATTTCTAAATCGCGCCAGGTCGGGGTCGGGGTCGGGGTGACCGGCGGACGATTCTCGCGGGGGGGGGGAAGAGGAGGGATCTATTCCCGACTTTCATCTTTAATATCAAAGTCAACAAACCTGTCCGACCTCCCGTTTCTGACTTTGTTCATTCCAGTCATACTTTTCCGAACCGTGACTACGTCAGGCTAATCTCGGGTCCATCCGCAATGGCTGAGGTCGCGCCAATCTGATTATCGCCAGCCGAGCTTTCGTTAAACCCCCCGTCCGCACGAAACCCTCCGCCCCGACCAAACAACGCCTGCTGTCATTGCTGATCCATCCGCGATTCCCCTGAGACCGAATACTGTACTGAGGGATAAAGGAAAACCTAGTCCTCAGCACAAACTTAACGCCAGCAGCTAAGGAATTCAGAAAGGAGTTTGCAGTCTTTGCCCCCCCCTCTCCCCGCTTCCATCTCGGACTTTTTTTGTTTTTGTTTTTTTAACGATAAAAGAAGAAGGAATATTCGACCCGTTAAGAATCGAAGTTTCCACAATAAGGGACGTAACTCCGCTTGGTGACGGTATGTACCGACCGACACACGTTTCAAAGCCCGGCCGTCCTGGCACTAATTAGTCCTCAGGGCTAAACGGGGCGAGACGACGAGAAAGAATCCCCGAAATGTGGGTTGGTTGGTTGGTTGGTTAGCCCTGTTGCTAAGAGTAACGAGAAATGCCCAGCCTAACCAACCCTCTACTTCTGTACGAGAAGTCCGGGGTGTGCCAGCCATTTTGACGAAGAAATTCATTCTACGATTCAGTTCTGCTGACACGTGGCAGACTGGACCCCCGCAGACGACTCTCTCACACATAACCCCCCCCCCAAAAACTGCTGTCGGTGTTCCCCCTAATAATAGTTTCAACGCACGGACAGGAAGAAAAAAACTATTAGGATTGCAGAATAATGGGGGCCACGTGATCACGTGTCTCAGTACCTTTTCTGATGCAACCGGTAAAAGATATCTCTCAGTTTAAAAATCCCCCCAAAAACGTAAAATCCAAGCTCCGCGGATGGCATGGATAATAATAATAATAATAATAATAGCCTCTGAAATGCTGAATGAATGTAAAGCCCTATAGCAAATTGCGGCTTTCAGGCCTAACTAACGCTGATGGACTGGTGCGAGAGGCATTAAGCGTTCGTTTCTGTGGTAACCGGCTCAGGGCTCCTTTAAGAGATCGCCAACTTTTAGTTTCAATCGGCCCAACAAACTCTCGTAAACTTTCTTAGTTTCCACTCATTTTAATTATAAACCTATTATTATTATTATTATTATTATTATTATTATTATTATTATTATTATTATTATTATTATTATTATTATTATTATTATTATTTGTTTTCACGATAACGAAGGATGTGAACGCGTGTTTTCCAAACTGGCTGCTGTTCGTTTCGTGATCTGTCTTCTCTGGAAAGATCAGTCACAGTCGGGCTGCTGAGGAGAGAGAGAGAGGGAGGGAGAGAGAGTGGTACACGAGCGCCTGCCGTCGTTGCTAATATTCACCTGGTGAATGGCCGCGTTCACTTTCCTTAGACAGGAACCTCCTTTGTCTCGTAAGTAGAGTAAAATTTCGAGTTTCCCTTTGTGTTTTTTTTTTTTTTTATCTTTTACAAAACCAGCTCGGCTGATATGTGTGTGTGTGTGTAAGGTGATCTGTTTGTTGCCGCCTGACAGACTGTTTACTTTTCTTTTTTGTTTAATTTATAAAATAAATTTTTTTTAAATTTTGGAAGATGCTGGGCCTCTGCTCAGTCGCGAAACAGGTAAAAGCCGATGAGGCCATGTATAGGTCAGCGGCCGCAGAGCCAGGGGTCGATGAAGTTCTATGGAAATCGAATATGCTATTGATTGACATTTACGCAAAGGTAAAAAAAAAAGAGGGAGAGAGAGAGAGATGGGGGTGCGTTGCTGCTGCTGCTGTTGTTCTTGTTGTTGTTGTTATTTGTCATTAATTTTAACTGGAGAATTTTCCTGCGCGCGCCAGTTGATGATCGGCCTCCGGTTCCCTTACACCTGATATGTCGGGCCCCACTTCTGCGAATAGACTCGAGGATCGTCTAAATACATTTCAACAAACTTCGCGAAACAGCTGCGTCTTCCGAAATTCCAGTGTCTGCCTATGGAAACAAAATTACACATTTTGCAAATTTGATTTCGTAAGATATTGAAATGTCATTTTCTCTTTGAGAGCCAGTCATTAGCATCTGAGAACATCGCGCCCAGGAGGCATTTACAGAATCGAGAGAGAGAGAGAGAGAGAGAGAGAGAGAGAGAGAGAGAGAGAGAGAGAGAGAGAGAGGGAAACAACGCAAAAAGAGACCTGATGTAAATGGCGAAGTTGTAGGGCCGGCGACTCGTGCATCTCCCGAGTCACAGAGTCTGAAAGTCCAGAAGTGCGAGCGGAAACTACGCTGAAGTTTTTGGCGGACGTAGAAAGGAGGGACTTTAATGTACAAACCCCGACAACATTCGAAATCAGATGAGCGGAGGGTCTAGAATTAAAGGAACAATAATAAAAAAAAAATCACATTTGTATATTTTACACAAAAGCGGCTAAGGTGATGCACATTAAGTCTCGCTATTTCCCTAGTATTATTAGCCCACTACCAGATGCTATATTCCGGTACATAATAAAAATTACAATTTTTAAAAAAGGAATATTTTGTTGTGGCGGAGGCGTCTATTGTCGCGTCACAACGAGAGTGACGTCACATCCATGCGTATAACTGCTCTGGCAAAAATGGCCTCTAATGGGCAAGCGGTTGATAATCGTACAAAGTTGAATGGTGCAAGGACTTCGGCTGGATAGCGAGAGGCGCCAAAAAAAGAAAGTTACTGCATGAACGCAACCTTGAAAACCAGGCATTCATGGCGATAATTTCTGCACAGTGTATGAACAAGCAGCACTCAGCCGTGAGAAGGCCTCCACTTCCGGCGAATAACTCGTTAGTGGACTTGTGGTGTGGAGCCCTTTAAGCGTGGCAGACCGACCTCGAGAAGCCCCTATCAGCGCTGCAGCTATTCGGAGAGTCAACCAGAGAGAACGGAGAGCTCTGTGGGGATGCAGTTGTTTCTAGACTCCGTATTTCGTCCTTCGAGTCCAACCACCTCCCGGCCAGGAACTCCCTCAAACCGGCACCAAAGAAGTCCGAAAGTTGTCCCCTTAAAGTACGAAAGGAAAGTTTCAGGCGGTCAGTACCAAGATTGTCCGACGACGTCCGTGGTGGCAGCACAATCGGCCCAGCTTTACCATGGCTCAGCCCACCTTCACGTTAAAAACACAAATGAGAACAGGACCCCGGGGAACTCCCAGCTTTCGGACATAAGTGGAATTTTCCTGTTTAACCCACTCAATTTTTTTCGCAGCTAAAGCTGCTGTCACAATTCAATTGTAGGCTTTCGTAGTTGTAACTAGAGAGCGCGTGCTTCTTCTGGCAGCAGCGCCCCCCCCGGTTATCCCAATCACTTTTATTGAACCACATGCAGCTTTTCCACCCTTCCTTACAGTTATGGCAGGTGCGCTGGTTAGATGTACGCCAACCTACGCTGGACGCTGATGTCCGCGGTGTTTCGTACTACTGCCTCCGCTCGCCCAGAAGATGGCGTGGAAACGTCCTCTCCTCCCCTCGTTCACCCAGTTACGTGACCTGGCACATACTTAACCCCTGCCAGACTGAACTGCACACCTCTTGATCACGTCCGGCTAAGGTCAGCAGCCGGAGGCGTACGTGGCACGATATCTTCCGCTACCCACGGCGCCGCGCTCTTCGATAAGAACCCACTGTGCGCCCCCCCTTCCCCAGCGATTGATCTTACGACATCAGCTTCGATAATTCATTTACCTCTATGGATGAGAGGACGTTTAGGGTTAGGAGGTATTACCTCTGAGGATTAAGTGTGGATCTTTGCACCCCACCTTCACAAAAGGGGACCAGTTTCCACGGCTAGCCGCATAAGGCAGGGAGCTTTCATTTGTCAACCCTTCAACCCTTCCATTGCAGACTCCTTTCACCTGGAGAAATGGCGGCCCCGCTTTCTCCAAACAAATAAAAGACTTTACTAACCCCTGCCAACCTGTTGTTTTTGTTTAACTCCTCGACGACTTAAGGGGCGGGTCGTATCCATCCCTGTCTCGCTCCGTTCTTCCACTCTCCGCTGCTTCTCTGCTCGACTTCCGCGGCAATTAAAACTCCATTTATTCGCGAAAGTCACTGTCACTACCCTATCCGGAGGGAGGGGATTACAAAATACCTAATAAATACACACACACTTGCTAAGAAACAGACCCGGGGAGGGGGACTAATTGTTACAGCGCCAGTAATTCCTAATTAAAGTAGTGGATGAGGCCATAACCGACGCCATGCACTCTGACCTTAGTATGACGTAGATTACAGCCTCGTCCACTCTTTTAATCAGGAATTACTGGCGCTGCAACAACTTACCCCGCCAGGTTTCCTCTACTTTATTTGATATAAACTGAGCCTCTTTACTTTTAGTTATTTCTGATAACAACAAGAACAACACGCGCGTCCAGCCCCGGTCCGCCTAGCTCGCTGGATGCAGCACGTGGCTGCGCTCTTCCTTTACCTGGTTAAACAGATGCTATTCCTTTCGAAGAAATTAGTCGAAAACCCACTGATTAAAAATCGGACAGATTTCCCTTTCGACAAATACAGCGTCGTACAACAGATAACCGTATCGTTTACCTTCACGACCCGGCCTCCAGTCCCAGCCTTCGTCCCCCCCTCTTCTCTCTCTCTCTCTCTCTCTCTCTCTCTCTCTCTCTCTATTACTTTAAAGCTCCGCTCTCTGCTTTCTTCGCCCGCCGCCCAAACTCTGTGTTTGGCCCTCGTGATTTATTAAAACCCTGACAGGTTCTTCAGACTGGAGGATGAATCTGAAGCTTTTTCACAAAGGGGCGATAACGTGGCGCCGTATGAATACTCGGAGCCGCCGCCCGCTTGCTGTTGTCTCTAATGTCTTTAATTAAAGCTGGGAGAGCTGCTGCCTTCGTTTCTTGGCAATAATGGCCACTTAACGTCTGACAGATGTAAATGGGGTTTTGGAAACAGTTGTGCGAACGATGCACGGCAGAGTAGAACTGATGACGTCAAAAACAAACATGGAGTAGTTGTCACCTTCTTCTGGGAGATGATCGTCTCGCACAGCAGTGATCCCGTTCTTTCATTTATTTATTTTTTAAATTGTGACTTTACAGTCCTAATAATAATAATAATAATAATAATAATAATAATAATAATAATAATAATAATGGTCGCCCTTCGTAGCTGAAGATGGCCGTTTGCGAACACCTGGGTGCGAGAGTTTGTTTATAGTGTATATAGTTGGAGCTGCTGCTGCCGGCAGCGCCCCCTACTCTTAAGTGGCGGTGTATGTGCCCTGGTGTCGAGAAAATCGGACAAATTCTTAGCATTAGCGCTAGCAGAACTACCGCGCCGGAAAGCAACCCGCCAATTAGCCAACAACCGAGCGGGTACCTGCTTACTGCGAGCTAAACAGAAAGAGTAAGAATACTGACAGGCTGACTCTTTTTTTGACAGATTTTAGTCTTCAGATGATACCTCTCCCAAAACTCTACAGCCGACGCAGCCAGCCGATTTCTCTCCGGGCCTCGTACTGCCTTATGGTGCATGCACTGGCGCCTTTACCCAACCGTTACAGGGATGACGAGAAGAGACTGTCCACCCGAGAAGTCCAGAAATAAAAATAAATAAACAAACAAACAAACACAAACGTGTAAAATTGTTAAACGAGTATAAATCAAACAAGAGGACGGCTGCAGAAGCAGTTTCGTATCTATTTGAAAATCGGAAATTAGAATAAAAGGATTAGTATAAAAAGAGAAGGTTTTTCAAAGATATTTTTGGCTGTGAGAGGTTTTTTTTTAAATTCCACAAAACGAGACCCCTGTCTCATCAGGGTCGTGACACAGTCCTGGGGGAGCGACTTGTGATGGTTGGCTGCAGAGCACTGACCTTCGCGTGACGTCATTGGAATTCGGGTGTTTTGCATTGCGATAATTTCCAGAAGAAGTTGTTACCCGGACGATAAATTTCTTGGAATATTTTGTTCGAAAGAGAGAATTTTTGTATTGTATCAGAGAGTTTGCTTCACTTGAAACCACGCCGAATGTTTCACACCAGCCGTGCAGCTGGATAAAGGAGGCAAGCTAGTTTATAGTATCGAATGCAGTAAGGCCGCACATCCATCTTTGCAATCCCCCCAGGACTGGGTGTGACGGCCTGGCGCGATCCCAGAGGCGAGAACTGCACGAGTCTGAGAGTAATTACTGGATTAATCTTTTTATTTATTTGCCTAATGCGTGAAAGCTAAGAAGGTGGAAAGTAAGGAGGAAACGTTCAGTCAACTCTACCCCCTTTTCTTTTACTTCGGTGTTTCTGCAGAGGAGCTCCTGCCTGGTAACGACAGCCCACACCCTGACACTGCTGCGTCATGGCGGCTAGCTGTCATTTGTGAGGTGGAGCCCCCACCGGTCAGCAGCAGAATCACGAGTTGTGCGCGTGTCGGCGGTAGTTCGTCTATATACAAGGCAAGCAGGCAGACTCCTTTTGGGGTTCGGTCCAAGCCTGGAACGATTTTGCTGCTACTAACCAGAATGCAGGGTAGCAATGATCATCTGGGGCTGCAGCAACAGGACACTAGGGATGCTGTCAACGGCCATAGGTTTTGTTTCGGATTCCTAACAGCGCAGTACACCAAGACAGAGGTAGTAGACGATGCTACGTTAATACTGAACATTACATATTCACACAGAACTACCCACCTTCTCGCCAGCACGTAATAAACAATATAATCATGTGTCGTGGATTCTACCGTATTAGCAGCGGTCGGGCAACACCGACCTTTTATAACCTACAGGTTGGTTTACTCTAGCACCGTTATTTCTCTTGAACGTCCATATTTAATTCAAACGGAAATGTAACCATTAACTCTTGTGTGTGCTGTTGTACAGGTGATAAATATAACAAAATTTTACTGAAGCATCACTGATAAATAACAGCCAGGGGTTGACGAAAGATTTGACAACAAAAATAATTAACTAGTTGGAAATAAACTTAGAAAGGAAAAAACAATAAGAAATATGCAAAACGAAAAACTATCTCACATCCTTTGAGGCTCGAGCTGTCAGCAGGGTTGGCGTTCTTTAAAAGCCTCTAGAAATTAGTTCCAACCATGGCACAAGACCGGTTATCCGCCCGTCACATAGGGGGCAGATCTGGGAGTCCGGAACAAGCCCAGCTCTTAAGATTTGGGGCGGTTGGCAGAAGTCCTTAAGCAGTCTCGGGCTTCCACGAAGGACCCCTGTCCGTAGTAACTGAAGGAATTTTGTTGTGTTTTTTTTTACAGAAGACAGGTTTAAGCCGACCCCTCGAATGGTCCACAGAGAAGTGTGTTGCACTCCCGTTCCCAGCTGGTTGTTAATAATATTAACGCCGCGGCCAGTAACAGAAATCCGTGGCGATGGTAAAGTTTTGTCTGCTATAAAGAACAAAGGTCGGCAAAACCTGGGACTAATTAACAGGAGTCTTTAGAGCCGCTTGTTGTGCCACCCGCCTCCCTCCCAGCACAGGTATTCTACATTTGTTCAGAGATGCCACCAAAACCCAGCAATAACGACACGATCTATGCCCGTCCACGTTTTCCAAGACCACTCATGTCCCCCAGAACGGTGTAAGCCGAACTTCTTTAAATTCGCGAATTTTGCGCATACTCCAAAGCTTTGACAACAAGAGTCTCTCCGAGCACTCGCCGAACCTACTAAGGCTTGTTTTTACAGCTGCACGATTGTATAGAAAGCCCTTCAGTGTTTATTCCTGCAGGAACAAAAGGCCGTCGGTTGCAGTAGATTCCAACCAAAGACGTGTTTCTGCAGCGGCGGTAAAACAACAACAACAACAACAAAAACCCCGGCCTGACGTCAAAGCCAGACCACTTTTGGCTAAGTGGAGAGGTAATTGATTTCCAGCGCCCAATTTAGATACACACAGCGATGTCTGACAAAAAGGAACGATCGTCCTTCATTGATCGGACGACAGAGCTAACAGGCTTCCGTCCGTGCCATAGATCAGCTCTGCTCGCAGGTTTCCGTCACAAGCCAGGAAAGAAGAACGGGACAGAGACAAAGTCTGCTTACAGTCGCCAGTTTACACACTGGCTGTAAACAGCTGATAACAGGAACCATAACGAGAGACTACCAACACGAGGTGTCGCTGGGCTTCGAGAGACAGTCGGCTCACGGCGGAATTCCGGTCCATCAGAAGGCTTCACGGTTTTGATGGCAGCAGCGTCATGGTTAGAGTTGCCGCCACCAGAGATAATTCTCGCAGTCGGGAGGGGTGGTTTCAAAGCTCGATCTGGCACCGTTTCTAGACGTGCCAAGCGAAAGGCGGCCACACCCGACTCGCTGGAACTCCGGTGTCGGTGTGAAGTCGTTTAAAGACCCGCACGTTGTTCGAGCGATGAGCTGTGTTGTCGTGGAGGTTCAAACTCTTCTTCTGCCAGTGTGAATTCGGTTACATTATAACCCGTACCGAAGGAGGAAATAGTGGTATTTGTACACCGAAGATCTACGCAGTAATCAAGATCGAATTTACATATGGTAGCAAAACGATCGTCAGCGCTTTCCATGAAGGACAAAGGAAACAGTGGAAAGTATGAATTTGAAGGCAGACTATTTAACTTGATAACAGATCCCAAGATGAGATGAGCTGCTGTCTCATCCGGCGTAACAAGAATAATAAGATATTAAAAAAGGGGGAGTGGAAGCAAATGCACTGAGCGTAATGGACTAATTAATATCAGCTATCGTTATCTTCTTCTGCGTGCACCATCGTTCACGGCTGCAGGCATGCTTGTGCCATGGTCCTGTCTCGATTGCTAGCTGGACGCGTCTGTCTTCAGCAGGATATGGTGTTTAGCTATGTGCACAAGAAGAGCAAGAAGAAGCCATCATATAGAAGAGTTCGCCGAACCGCATCGGCACCCACAGGCGATCAAACTCGGGGTCCCTATCTGAAGCTCTACGCTGGTTAATTTCTTCTCTGACCACTTGATTTCTACTTGTCCGCGTCGATTATGTTTTCCCATTGTTCAGTGTCAAAAGAAGGGCAGCTCCGATTATCGAATTTGCTTGATTGTTTCTGCCAGTGAAGATATAAATCGAAGAACCTTAAGTAGGATGAGAAAAATAAAGAACAGATGAAACCCTAAAAATGCTCACAGCCGAGAAGCGGGTCCAGTACAGGCCCGTGCCGCTCATTGTCAATTAAACAGATATCCTTCCCGTCCGAAGAGAGGAAGTAGGGCCAGGCCTCACAGCCTCATTCTTTCGTCGGGCTCTTCCCACGCGATGGCCAGCACCAGTCTTCTCACGCATTTCTCACACTTCTCATGCACTTCTCACACACTTCTCACGCACTTCTCGCACACTTCTCACGCACTTCTCACGCCTGTCCGTATTAGCAGACGGATGGACGGACATTTTGAGAAAACCTTTAACGACAGGACAATCGTCTTGTCAACCGATGATAGGACGATTCTATCAGACACCCTACAGGGCAAAGACTGAAAAGCATGTTTTCTTTTTTATGTCGGCTAATGCAGGGATCCGGATTTCCGTTGAACCGAAGCTCCATCTTCGAGAGCCGCGAGCTGCCCCCTGGCGCCCGGCTGCACCACAGGAAGTTCGATCTGATCAGAGCGGACCTCAAACGGCGCGGTCTAACGACATTAACTTAATGTAATCGGCCTTCCCCTCCCCTGCTGATAAACTAGGGAGACTTAAAACAAATTGCATCATCATCGCTGTTTTAAAAGACTTCTCAGCAACAGCTGCTGCTGTACATTTTGTTGATCCCAGCAGATTCTAGGAATACCTCTCGTTTTATTCTAGAACATTTCTGCACGAGCCCTCCAAATTATCCAACTTATCACGTGTACGGGCGTAGTTTTAAGTGTTTTCAATTTAAATCAACTCTTAATAATTAATATCTTAAATATTTTCGTTGTCCGTTTTGAAAAATCAATAAGAAAATCACACTTAAAAGATATTACGTGAATTAATCAGATACTGACAAACACACACAGTCATACACTGTCTTTCCTAAACAACCAATTCTCCACACACACAAAGGCACACTATAACATTCCTAAACAACCAATTCTCCACACACACAAAGGCACACTATAACATTCCTAAACAATCAATTCTCCACACACACAAAGGCACACTATAACATTCCTAAACAATCAATTCTCCAAACACACAAAGGCACACTATAACATTCCTAAACAATCAATTCTCCACACACACAAAGGCACACTATAACATTCCTAAACAATCAATTCTCCACACAAACAAAGGCACACTATAACATTCCTAAACAACCAATTCTCCGCACACACAAAGGCACACTATAACATTCCTAAACAACCAATTCTCCACACACACAAAGGCACACTATAACATTCCTAAACAATCAATTCTCCACACACACAAAGGCACACTATAACATTCCTAAACAATCAATTCTCCACACACACAAAGGCACACTATAACATTCCTAAACAATCAATTCTCCACACACACAAAGGCACACTATAACATTCCTAAACAACCAATTCTCCGCACACACAAAGGCACACTATAACATTCCTAAACAATCAATTCTCCACACACACAAAGGCACACTATAACATTCCTAAACAATCAATTCTCCACACACACAAAGGCACACTATAACATTCCTAAACAACCAATTCTCCACACACACAAAGGCACACTATAACATTCCTAAACAATCAATTCTCCACACAAACAAAGGCACACTATAACATTCCTAAACAACCAATTCTCCGCACACACAAAGGCACACTATAACATTCCTAAACAACCAATTCTCCACACACACAAAGGCACACTATAACATTCCTAAACAATCAATTCTCCACACACACAAAGGCACACTATAACATTCCTAAACAACCAATTCTCCACACACACAAAGGCACACTATAACATTCCTAAACAACCAATTCTCCACACACACAAAGGCACACTATAACATTCCTAAACAACCAATTCTCCACACACACAAAGGCACACTATAACATTCCTAAACAATCAATTCTCCACACACACAAAGGCACACTATAACATTCCTAAACAATCAATTCTCCAAACACACAAAGGCACACTATAACATCCCTAAACAATCAATTCTCCACACAAACAAAGGCACACTATAACATTCCTAAACAACCAATTCTCCGCACAAACAAAGGCACACTATAACATTCCTAAACAACCAATTCTCCACACACACAAAGGCACACTATAACATTCCTAAACAATCAATTCTCCACACACACAAAGGCACACTATAACATTCCTAAACAATCAATTCTCCACACACACAAAGGCACACTATAACATTCCTAAACAATCAATTCTCCACACACACAAAGGCACACTATAACATTCCTAAACAATCAATTCTCCACACACACAAAGGCACACTATAACATTCCTAAACAATCAATTCTCCACACAAACAAAGGCACACTATAACATTCCTAAACAACCAATTCTCCGCACACACAAAGGCACACTATAACATTCCTAAACAACCAATTCTCCACACACACAAAGGCACACTATAACATTCCTAAACAATCAATTCTCCACACACACAAAGGCACACTATAACATTCCTAAACAACCAATTCTCCACACACACAAAGGCACACTATAACATTCCTAAACAATCAATTCTCCACACACACAAAGGCACACTATAACATTCCTAAACAATCAATTCTCCACACACACAAAGGCACACTATAACATTCCTAAACAACCAATTCTCCACACACACAAAGGCACACTATAACATTCCTAAACAATCAATTCTCCACACACACAAAGGCACACTATAACATTCCTAAACAACCAATTCTCCACACACACAAAGGCACACTATAACATTCCTAAACAACCAATTCTCCACACACACAAAGGCACACTATAACATTCCTAAACAACCAATTCTCCACACACACAAAGCCAAGAAATATCATTCCCACCCCCGCATACGCCCACAATTTATATTTTGTAATTTCCTGTACAGTTTTTCTGCTTCACCCACCTGTCAAGTTTGGTCGGTTATATCCACAATTTTTTACTCCTCTCTTTCTGTATTTGATCAAAAGTTTGTATGCAGGAAGACGGAGCATTACGCCATGCTCCCACAAGCACCAGCGTTTAGAAGGCGGGAAATCGGTTGTATCAGCTGCCTGAAACTTACAGAGCTAACATAAAACTTGAAAATGCACTCATAGGAGCATTTTTAGGGAGAGTAAGGGCCAAACGACCTAAACAAGCTTGTTAGGAGAATAGTTGAAAACCTTGTGGACGTCTAGAACAGGTCCGCACTGATAATCTCACGGATTCCATGGGTAAACGTCTATAAACTAATAAGGTTTCATAGACGAACCAAATGCAGTCTCCTTTTGTCTCTTTCTTAAAGAGTTATCTCCCTTCATTTTTTTTTTTTTTAATAAATAGGATGTCTTATAAAACTGTGCACCATAACGCCACGCCGCCAACTGCAAATCTCACGTTAAGGGAGGTAACTCAATAGTATTATTTGCGTTTAAAAAATTAATTCGATAAATAAAATAATTGCAAATGTAATTTGTTTATAAATTTTCTTTTAAATTTCACTTTAAGCACACCAGACAAAACAGACAAAGAAACGCAAACAAACAGAATATATTGTAAAGATGTAAATTCTCAAAATGGAAATCGATTGCTACATTATAAAGACTTTTAAGACTTTTTAAAAAATGTGGTATAATATCTGGATAAGTAAATGGTTTCCTTAGTTATTCATTTCCACTGCTAACATTCCATCTAGCTCTCGCCGATTTGGCAGGTTTCTGAGACAAAGGTCTGCCTTGTATGGAAAAAAAAAAATGGCAGAAGCTGGCCATCTGATGAAGGTGATTTAAACAGATGTCATTCCTTGTCCGTCTGTTGTTAACCCAGTCAATGTGAGAGTAAGCAGCGGTCTCTAATGATGCTACAAAGACAGGCCAGCAATGGCTGCCGAGAGGGAATTCAAGAAGAAACATCAAAACCTAGCGTACTTACTAATAACCCACCTATATCTTTCTCTTCCTGACCTCAGCAGATGAGATCTTGGACCCGCTCTATCCGCGAGTGTTTATTACAAAAGGAAAAAATCCAAACAGGACGTTTCTGTTTGCTTACAAAGATGATATCCGGTTAGTTAGCAAGTCAAAACAGCATGCTAGACAGCGGCTTCTTTAGATAACTGCTGGTCTCCATGGATACAACTCTCTGACCCCCCCAAAAGCCGAAGACCTGATTCGTTTGGAGCTATCAAATCTCGTCTCAACACAGAACATTATTAGATAAATGAACTGATAGGGAAAACAGTAATTATTCCTTTTCTAGTTTTTTTTTTTTCCTTTCTTCCCTCTCTCTCGAGGTTTTAAGTTTTCTACGCAGTTTAGTGAAACCATCGTATTCAAGTAACTTATCGTACGGGTGTTTACTTTTAATTCTAACATTCTCTTTGAATAATGGCCGCTCGCCCTGTCGCGGCTCCTCTCCTCAACAGGTCCTTGGCGGGTTCGCAGCCCCGGACTGTACCCAATACTCGGCTGGTTTAGAAACAGAAACCAAAACAACCGTGATTTTAATGAGAGGCGAGACAATAACTAACGTCTGGTGATTACTGCGCCGCCAAAGGAAACGCTGATACCTTTTCAAGGTATGCATTCTGTAAATTATCCACACACACACTGACAGGAAATCATTTTACGAGAGCGCAAAGTTGATCTGAAAGAAATAATTAACAAATATTTATTATGATACAGCGAACGGTCTATCGTACATAAAACGTTCTTGAAAGAACAGTTTTGTTTATGTCTCGTGGAGTCCTCCGTGAGTCATTGCAAGATAGGCTGCCTGGCTTAGACCGGGGGCCTCTCCTCATCACCAGACAAGCGGTTAGCACCAAGAGTAGTATCAAAATCGGGGGAGCGGGCAAGCGCAGGAAGAAACGAAAAAGGAGGAAGGAAGAGGCAGAAAACAGGGAAGGGGGCGGGGAGAACCAGGGCGAAAACAAAAAGGACGGGAGGGCGCGAGAGCAGAGAGAGAGAAGAGCGAGAGAGAGCGAGAAGCGCGCGAGAAAATGGAGAGGGACGCATAAGAGTAGAAGAGACCGAGCGAGCCGGCCAAAGAGAGCGATCCAGGCAAGAGAGGCGCGGAGCGAAGAAGAGCGAGGGAGCGAGAGGCAGCGCGAGAGCGACAGAGAGAGCGAGAAGAAGAGAGAACAGAGAGCGAGAAGAGAGAGCGAGCGAGAGAGCGAGCGAGAGAGAGGAGGAGAGAGAGAGGGCAAGAGCGAGAGAGGAGAGAGAGAGAGAGAGCGAGCGAGAGAGAGCGAGAGCCGAGCGGAAGAGACGAGAGCGGCGAGAGAGAGCGGAGAGAGCGTAGAGAACGAGCGAGTAGAGGCGAGGTAGAATAGAGCGAGAGAGCGGGAGGGCGCGAGATGAGAGAGAGATGAGGGGAGAGGGAGAGAGATGTGAGGGAGATGGAGAGAGAGGAAGAGGAGAGAGAGAGCGAGAGAGAGAGAGAGAGAGAGGAGAGAAAGGGATAGAGCGAGAGAGAGAGCGAGGGAGGGAGAGAGAGAGAGGAGAATGAGAGGCGGAGAGAGAGAGAGAGAGAGAGAGAGAAGAGAGAGAGAGAGAGAGAGATGCGACCGTAGAGAGAGAGAGAGCGAGAGAGAGAGAGAGCGAGACAAGAGGAAGAGAGAGAGAGAGAGAGGATGAGAAAGAGGATGAGAGAGAGAGAGATTCCCATCCCCACCTCAACCCTGCCGCCTACCATATATAGCCCTTTATTGTGAGAGAGAGAGAGAGAAAAAAAAAGAGAAGAGAAAGAGACGCGACGAGAAGAAGAGAAGAGCAAGATGAGAGAGCGAAGCCGAGAGAGAGCAGGAGAGAGAGAGAGAGAGGAGAGAGACAGCTCGAGAGAAGAGAGCAATAGCGAGAGCGCGAGAGAGAGAGATCGAGCTCTAGAGAGAGAGCTCTCTCGAGGGATGGTGGCTCTCAGAGAGAGATAGGAGCGAGAGGAAGGGCAGAGATGGCGGGAGAGAGAGAGAGAGATGAGATATGGAGAGATGGAGAGATATTACGTCAGTATAGAGAGATATTATGTCAGTAGAGAGAGAGAGGGAGCGAGAGCGAGAGATAGAGAACGAGAGAGAGCTGAATAGAGCGGGCGGGATCGAGAGGAGAGATAGAGCGGAGAGAGAGAGAAGCTATGCGAGGAGAGCGAGTCGCGCGCGCGCGCTGTCGAGAGAGCGCGCGCGACGAGCGAGAGAGCGCGAGCGAGATAGAGAACGAGTGCAGCTATCTACTCGCTAGAGCGATCGCTCCGAGCGCGCTCGCGCTCTCGCTCTCTCTCGCGTCTCTCTCGATCTCTCTCTCTCTTCCCTCTTCATCTCTCTCTCTCTATCGCTCTCTCCTCTATCTCTCTTCTCTCTCTTCTTCATCTCTCTCTCTCTTCTCTATCTCTCCCCCCCCTCTCTCTCTCTCTCTCTCTCTCTCTCTCTCTCTCTCTCTATCTCTCTCTCTCTCTCTGAGCCTGTAAGTCAGCCTTAAAATATCTAAAACAGCTTTAATACGATAATTTCAGATTACATTTAAAGAACAGCTTCTCATAGGCCGACAGCAACAGGTTTCAAGAGCTTGGTAGCAGCCCGCGCCAAACTTGACAGCGCTCACAGTTTGACTATTCTCCAGAAGCCACCTGACAGACGAGATGCGTTCAGAAGAGGAAAATTAAAAGCTAAAGTTACGGCTCTCAATTACTGTAGCGACCACAGTCGTCTAGAAAGTCTTAGCAAGTTATTTACCACCAGAATCTTAGTCTTGTAACCAGGAGAAGTAACGGTATTCTTACAGTCTCTCCTCTCACTGTCTTCCATTACATTTAGAGGTGACGATGACTCGGTCGACGCATTAATACACAACTTCTTAAGATCGAACGGAAGGACCTCACAGGGACAACGTGGAGCAGAAAAGGACTGCCAAAGTGGGCTGGCAGTCAGGGTGTTCGTCGATCAGTGACACTATCCTCAGAAAAAATAACAACTTGTGGAGGTGAAGAAGGAGAGAAGCCAAATGTTTTCGGTTCGCTCTTCTAGTTTAGGGTCTTCCGATGGTGAATGAAGAGATGCTGATGCTAAGAACCCTGGGTTAGTTACTTTGGTGTGTGTGTGGGGGGGGGGTAATCGATAGGAACAGCTCGAAACACGAAAGTAGCAGCGGGGAGACAAAGCCGAATTAGGAAGTAATGAGTTGCTGAAGTGGAATGTGCTATCAAGAGTAACCAAATAATTGTTTACACTTCAGCTTTAATTCAGAGAACAGCAGCCACAGACTTCTGTGTAATGTGAATTTAACGAAGAGAAGAATGAAGGAAAGTGTACATATTTTCAACCCGGAAATGTCGGTAAATTGCATTGCTGCTGTTGTATATCATTGGGAAAATCGCGACACATCTGGCAACAGTGTGATGGGCGATGTGTCCTCCCAACCGGAGGTTGCGGTTTTTACTTTTCAGAGCCTCCCACCGATTGTTTCTTTATCTATTGCCTCACCAGCGGTCATTTCCGCTGGTGAGACTTTCAGCGGATATTCTTCGTTCTTCGCGAATCACTGAGAGCTCTTCCGAGTTTCGCTATTTTCTCTCTAACCACCGCAGAGGCGTCGTTCTGAGGAGGAGAGGAGGCCGGTCTCAACGGAAGTGGTCGGTCTGCAGAAGCCAGTCCTGGCACCTTGTCAAAACCCGTGCGCCGATTGGTCCTGCGGATGGAATCAATGCGTGTTACTTATCAAGGGGGGATAAGCCAGTTCAGTGGCTTCGCTTTGTTCAAAATGAACTTTCATCAAAACTCCTCGGCTTTTCATTTACCTTTAATAGGCTTCCGAAAAAGTTTGCACACTGGTCCCCATCCTCCTTAATGAAAGAAAGTAGATTTCAGAACACAGGGACCCGGAATCGCTCTAAGGAAGACCGTCAGCGAACGCATGCGTGAACTCAATCTGCCAGTTTCCTGGGTGTGGTTTGGCCGACCTTAGATGTAGCGGCCCTGACAGATTTGTTAATAAAAATGATATATGAATAAGTTTGTTTTTTTTTTAAACGACTGTTTTGTCTTCAGACAAGTTACAGAGTAATCAAGGGCGAATTTCAGGGGCCCCTCCGATTTAAGAAGATCCAGCAGATGGAGCGACGTCTTGTTCTAGCAAGGACTACGTGACATCAACAAAAGGGTGGACGATGGTAACGGTTGCATTAATAAGACTGAAAACTTTGCCTGCTCCATTCCGGTTCCCTCCACCCCACCCAAAAGAGGTACAACGGACAACGGTAGCGTTAATGTGATTTTTAAGGAGATGCAATCACCGGGTCAGACCGACTTTGGGAGCGTTCGAGACAAGCGTTTTGTCATTGTTCTGGAGAAAGCAAAGTTCTGGAAAAAGTTAGAGGGGGGGAGGCGATCATCCTCCAAGTCGAGCTACTGAAGGTCGCACCCTGACTTCTTATCAAACCGGATCCGAGCGATACAAATTTAGAAACCAGAAAGGTATTTACACTCCAAAAACACCTCGACCTAAACACAGGGCGCAGACAGCGGGTGACCAACTCAGCTAAAATGAGCTACGGGTGCTTCGGATATCAATAAGTATGTCACCCGGGCAGATCGGAGAAAAAGGAAGTGTTTTCTTCCTCTGTGACGTTTCCGGATAGACTCTCACACAGAATCTATCCCGATGGTTCCCGGATCTTGGTGGCTCAGAATCTATCCCGATGGTTCCCGGATCTTGGTGGCTCAGAATCTATCCCGATGGTTCCCGGATCTTGGTGGCTCAGAATCTATCCCGATGGTTCCCGGATCTTGGTGGCTCAGAATCTATCCCGATGGTTCCCGGATCTTGGTGGCTCAGAATCTATCCCAATGGTTCCCGGATCTTGGTGGCTCAGAATCTATCCCGATGGTTCCCGGATCTTGGTGGCTCAGAATCTATCCCGATGGTTCCCGGATCTTGGTGGCTCAGAATCTATCCCGATGGTTCCCGGATCTTGGTGGCTGGACCCCCTTAAAGAACCTTTATCCGACACGGGTCACCGCCCTCGTGTAATTTCTCATTTTTTTGGCGTACTGCACAGCCAATCTTGCAGCACTAACTCCGAATATTTAAAATTTAGATTTAGAATTTCCAACGGATTCTCTCGCGTTGTGTGTGTGTGTGTGTTTGTGTGTATCCATTAACGATGCTGGTTTTCTCTTCTGTTGCCTCGTCTTTTCAACTAAACGAGTTACATTTTATGGATTCCGAGTGTTAAGCACTCACACAATGATGGCGCGGGCAAATTCCGAAAAGCGGCAGAGCAGTTTAAAAAACTTGGGATTTTATTCGTTTTAAACCCCCCGCGTTTATTTGATGTTAATTCGTCCCTCTGCTGCTTCTCTGAAATCTCACCACTGAATTCCATAACCCGTCCGACTTCTCTCTGCCTCTGCCTCACAAGTAAACAGCTCTGCCCTTCTTATCCGCTCCGCTTCCTTTCTTCGCTTTTATTACCGTTTCCTCGTAAAAGAACATCTGTCGTTTACCTTTTCACATCATTGAAGATATCGATTCCTTTTATGATTTCAAATGCGATTGCTACCATATGAAAGGGAAATTCGCTGTAAGTCCTGGCGCTATGCTGGATATAGGAAACGTGTTACCACTGTTTGCCAACTTTATTAGCCAGAGTTCGCTAAAGGGGGATAATCACCTAGATCAACTTTCGTATAATAAACGAAATAAAAAAATCGTAGATTGTGAATCTGATTTAAAAAAAAAAAAGAAGAAAGATTTAAAACAGAAATTTTATTAAAGGAGAAAAAAAACATCGAAATTCGCAGCGTTAACCTAGAGTAATTTATACTAGTAATCTTCCACCAGGAGACGGTAGATTTATTTTAATGATTTAAAATACAACTTTTTTCTAAATCTGCCTAATTCAGGTCCTCATTCACAGTAAAACTTGTCAGTTAACACGAATGTCATGGTAAACCTTGGAATCATAGGAATGTTTTTAATGTAACTGTAGATATTAAATTGACTTGAATTCTCTCTTTCTTGCCTGCACTGAAAATAATTCGGCAAAATATAAAAAATGTGAATTTGGACAAATTTAAAAGTCTTTTCAATGTCAAGTTAAGTTTCGGCTATTGAAAAATTACTTGCTTATTAACGTATAGCTTTGATTTTACTCTTTTGTCTGTTTTCGTCTGATGCCTTCTGTGGACGTGAGCCTCGCATTCGGAAGAGAGACCGGATGTGACCTTTTAGCAGTGTTGTCTCAACAAGCCAGCTACACCCACCCACTCTACGTTTAGGGATCTACAAGTAAATTATTTAAAAAGATCCTCATTTTTCATAGAATTCAATGAAATCAGGCTTCAGATATAACTTTTTCCATAATTACTAGACAACCGATTTCTTCTTTCATACAAGATTTAAGCAAAGATAAAGAATTATAGCCTTCGATATAATTGCAGGAAGCCGCATCAGATGATAGCAGATATCGAGGGACTGGCTCAATTGAAATTCGGGGTAAGAATTTATTTTTTCTTAAATGTAGCATATTGAAGAACCCCCCAAAATTTACCCCGATCTCTACCGTGCCGATAACAAATAAAGGAGGCTGACATCATTAAGTCCCAGGTGCGAGTCGGTACTTTGTCCAGCAAAACCAGGCTCCCGAGTGACGTCTGGCGAGCGGCCTGGGTCCGGGTCCCCTTAATTCGGTCCGGTCGCCCGCCCGTCGTCGGAACCCAATCGTCTTTCTAATTTTCTGCGCTACAACCAGTAAAATCTCCCAGCCAACCGAAAAGATGGAGTTCTTCTATTCCGTTTTAAATATAATTAAAGGTTTCTAAGTCGTAGAGGATAAGGATAACAAAATAATAAACAGTTAACAACCAGCGTCTTCTCTGAGGAAAGGGATTTTTTTTAAAATTAATTAACCTCTTAAACGCACAAAACAGGGCAAAAGGGGGGCATTTTAAAAGAATTCTTTGGCTCGCCATTGGGCAAAAGGAAGAAACCTGCACGCGGAAAGACTTTATTCGGGAGGCAATAGTCGCCTTAGGGAATAAAGTTGTTAAATTCGTTGTTGTTGTTTTTTTTTAAAGAAAGGTTTATCTTCAATCTTTATTCTTCTTTTTTTTAAATTTTCCTTTAATTTAAAAAGATTTTAAAAAAAAAAGGGAATCTGAGTGGAAGCGAAGAAAAGCGAGATTTCTAATATGGAAGCGCGATCCCTCTTGAGATTCGATCGTTTTCGGGGGCTTCTCTTTGAAGTTCCCTTCTAAGTATAGAGTGATGTCGGAACCGCTGGAGCACCTGCCCTCATCGTTACGCTCTGTACGTTTACACACACACTTGCCACTCGACTGCCCAGCCAGCAGCTCACTAACAAACTTTCAAGGATGCTGCAAGCCAGCCACCCTCTGTCCCCGGCTGATGCTGTTAGTGGAATTACGGGTCTTCGATCAGCCGGAAGGCCACGTCGGGAAATTATCGGGTTTTGGCGGAGATCTAGACGTTAAACATGCGGGCGCTGAACGAGTGGACAACAACAATAGATTTAAATTGTTTAGAATTTATGCTAATATTTATATTTTAATTACTCTGTAATTATGCGGAACCAACGCAGATTGTAGAAACAGATTAGAAGGGTCTCAACAACTTATTTCCAGACCAGGAAATATTTTAAAACTCTAAAATTACATAAAAAAAAAAAAGAATTCGATAAATTACGCGTCAGATTTAAATAATAATCTTCCTAACCCTGGAATATAGACGTATTTGGTAGTAATGATGAGGTGAGTATCATCACGTGATCGGATGAGGTGTTATCGTCACTCTTGACGTCACAGCGCCCCCTCTCGCCAGCAGTTACCTGTCAATGAAAGGGCAGGACAGCCAAGTTTCCGAGACTATAATCTGAAGCTCATGAAGAAATATCATAAAGAAGAACGGAGTGGAAACCAAAGAGAGGGCTTAGAGGAAACGAGAGAGCTGAAGAGTTTAACACAAAAATTTGAAGATTACGAATGCTCTGAGTGAAAGCCAAGAATAAGGGAGTTAACACTTTGTCACCGAAAGGGGGTCTTAATGAAATGGTAGCAGAAAGGTGGGGGGACTGTTATGACGAAGAGACGAACAGGAGATGAAGAAATACGAAGCGTCCATAACTACAAAAATGTATTATTTGGAAATAAGTCTAAAGTTGAATTGTTTAGATGTAGAACATGAAAGATACAGAAACTAATGCGTAACGAAAACAGAAGAGGATGGAGAAGGTATAACTGAAGTTCGAGGGTGTATTGGCGTGAGTGGAGCTGGAGTTTTTGTTTAAAATTTATCCATGAAAACTGATCAAGACGTCCAGGCAAATTCTCTATAGCCAGTGAAAATGAAAGTAATCTAAATGGTCCAAGTTTTGCATTCCATCAAGAAAACGACTCTAAATAAACAAGCCGGGCTCGGTACTGGTTACTTCGGGGTTTAAGAAAACTGAAGAAGGATTCAAACGGCTATCGGACACTAATTACGCGGATACCGTTTAACACGTGCAGAATTATATGAGCTCCAAAGTTAATGAAGACAACTGACAATGTTCGCAAGATATCTGGAGCTAAATCGGCGAGCAATTCATCAAAACATTTTTTAAGCCACGCCACATCGAGAAACTTTATAAAACCAACCGAATCCGCCCATATCACTTTCGCTTTTAATTCTTTTAAGATGGTGTTCGGAAATCTAATGCGCCACGTTCACTATTTACGCGATCGGAATGTACCCGTGATCTACCCTGCCAACGTTTGTCCACGACCAGTTCCTGTGTTTTGTATCTGCTCGTTCGGCTGGTGACCCGTGTTCCGGGAACATCTTCAATTACTCTTACCAAACCGCTTCTATATACAGTACAGTACGTCCGAACTGAATTTAACCAACACCGAACATGGTCCCAGATAGCTGGAATAATTCGCTGCTTCGTTCTGTTTTCAGCTGGATTTTAAGTAATTCAGTTAAGCCAAGCTTACACTTTGATAAATAATTAATTAATTAAACAGACCATGGGTCAACACGGCTCTGGCTACCGCCATTACTCATTCTACTATTGGATTTTTAGACTTTCCCTGTTATGTTCGTTTTAAAAGCAGATTAGAATCAAAAAGTGAACTTACTTAAAAGCGGTGTCACGGAACTGTTCTTATTTACAAGTGATGTTACCGAACGGTTGTTACTTACAATTGGTGTCACGGAACTGTTGATACTTACAAGTTGTGTCACGGAACTGTTGTTACTTACAAGTGGTGTTACTGAACGTTTGTTACTTACAATTGGTGTCACGGAACTGTTGTTACTTTAAAAAGGTGTTACGGAACTGTTGTTAGTTACAAGAGGTGCCACGGAACTGTTGTTACTTACAAGTGATGTTACCGAACGGTTGTTACTTACAATTGGTGTCACGGAACTGTTGTTACTTAAAAGCGGTGTCACGGAACTGTTCTTACTTACAAGTGATGTTACTGAACGGTTGTTACTTACAATTGGTGTCACGTAACTGTTGTTACTTACAAGTTATGTTACTGAACAGTTGTTATTTACAATTGGTGTCACGGAACTGTTGTTACTTAAAAGCAATGTCACGGAACGGTTATTATTCATGGTCTAAAAACGTTAGTTTTGTGATATTACATTATTAACTAGTGTTGTGTCTTTTTTTAAAAACACTTAAAGCAATAACAATAAAATATCACTTTCTAAAACTTTATTAACATCTTAGTTGTTTAAACCGTAAAAATATATCCAGGGAGCCCGATACTTTATTCCACAGGTCTAAAGGTTAACAGGGTTGTTCAGGAGTAATGCGGTAAAATAAGTAACAAAAAATGGGACAAAAGGTTTTCTCACAGTGTGAAGGCAGGCATAAATTAAGAGAAGTAGATGTCTAACAGAGACTGCACGGTCACCAATGCTCTTAAATTGTAGTGCTGACAGCAGTTGGAAAGTAAACAAGTAGCTTGGCTTTAGTTGGATTAGCAGGGGCCCCTGGTTGAGTGTGTATATCAAGGTGGACAGTGCAGGGGTCATCTTGGTAGGGTAACGAGACGACATGGAGAGAAACCAGGAATCACTTATAATAAACGTCTACAATATTTTGATGCGGGGAACACAAACTAGTGAATGGTGAGAGCAGGGTTGGATGTTGTGTGTAGTGACTGCCGTCGTGACGGAATGATGGCCCGCCTTTTCTTGTTATTATTATTATTATTATTATTATTATTATTATTATTATTATTATTATTATTATTATTATTATTAACTAACCAGGACGACGGTGGTGTAGTGTCACTAGTGGACTGAGAAGGATAACAAAGAGCCTCGCTCTGAACACTGCCGAGAGAGGGCGCGCGCGCGCGCGGGGGGGGGGTCGGATGTTACATCGGTGTCACTCCGCTGATCGAGTAAATTCATACGTCTACATCGCAAAATCCTGCGCATAATCCAACGGATCCAGAGAATTGCTGCAGCGAAGGAAAGGTATTCGATACAAGTTATGCTGTCGTTTTGAGTAAGATTTTTCAGAAATCAATAACTTCTAGAAAAATATCTGGGCGTGGAGACAACGGTCCTCCAGTATTACAAAAGAAGATACAGCCAGGCCCGCTATCTAAACATGGTTTGTAGGTAAGATGCCTGGAAACATAATAATAAAAAATAAATTTATTCATCATTCAGATTTTAAAAAAAAAATAACTTTTTTAACATTTGGAAAATTCTGCTTAACTAATTGTGTAGAGTTTTTAGAGGATGTTACCAGTAAATTTGCAAAAAAGATGACGTTATTCAGATGATTTTGTCTCGACTTCTATAAAGTGCTCGATAGATTGCCCCTAACGTTTAGTGTAGAGATGTAACAGCTTTGGTATAGGTAAAGAAACCATTTGTTATGAACTGATAATTAGTTAACAAAAGGGGGTTTTCATAGACACTGTTAAGTCAGAGATTTTAGATGTTAACAGAGTACCCCAAGGTTCAATTCTTGGACGCACTTTCTTCTTAATGCATACGCAACCAACGTTCTGACATATTAACTTGGCTACACCGTGAATGAATATATGTAACGAATTCCACATACCAAGTATCAGCGTAAAGAATGTCACATCATTACATGTCTCTATTTGGCGTTTTCCACAACAAGCTAACACACTTTAATAACAGGTAGCAAAATTATTTTGACAAGACATTTTAGATAATATCAGTAGTGTGTCTCTGATAATGTTATTCGATTTTTAAGAGACACTAAATTAAATAATAAGTCAACAACAGCAGAGATGTTTAGAAGTATATAATCTGATTCAAATCATTTAGTGAATTGGTCTAGCAGTAGCGAATGAGTATCTAGCATTTCTGAACTAAATTAAACACATGAACATAACTTAGAGTTTAGACGATGGGAAAATAACATCAGCAGAAGAGGAAGATGTAACTAACTACCTTTAGCGCAGTGAAGCATGACTTGGTTATAACAACCTGCACGGAAAGTCTGAAAAAGTTTCCTTAATTACAAACCGTCGGCGGCGTGAGTTCTTCTGTCCGCTGAATAAACCTATTACCCAGAATCCCTCAGCCGTCCCGTCCGCGTAAACTGACATCTTGCTTAGCAGCGGAGACGAGGCTGCCGCCTGTCGCTCGCGTTGAGTGAGTGCGACCACAAAATGGACTCCAAGTCTTTTCTCTTCGACGAGATAACTAATTTAATTTAATTTTGCTAAACATCTGAACGGCAAAAAAAAAAAAACAGTGAGAGAATTAATTAAGCGTTCTTCGTCTTCACCACCGCTCGGACCATAATGCACCGGACCGGATAACTCCGGCTATAACTGACGACGAGCTCTCTAGTGCGAGACCTTTTCTTTTAAAGTACAACGTCGCGTCAATTCAGGGGTCGGAGATCGGGGTTGGGAAAAGTGAGAGCTGGAACAGACTAAGGAGATTCTTGCTTATTTTGAATCCGGGGTGGAGTGGGAGGGATGTACGGCGGTCGTCGATAAACGAATCGTTCCGGTTGCCACGAGGTGGCGTGGGCGCTTTCTCTCCCGCCCCTCTTCTTCCTGTTACCTGTACAAACACCACCGGGAATAGCAATCGCACCCCAGCTCCCTCGGCGGCTGGGGTTGGCTGGCTGGCGTGCGGACAGTTCGCATTGCATTGACGAACGCAGCCCCACTCCCAGTCATCGAGTCATGTCTGTAATCTAACCAACTCGCAGTAGTTAAGACAGCTTTAACTGCTGTTCTTGGGTAATGGAACTATAACTTCTGGTTTCTGCATATATTTCGAGACGGAACTAAATCTTTTTAAACTTTGATTTTTTTATTTGTTTTCATCTTCACGTCATCATCATCATTATTATTATTATTATTATTATTATTATTATTATTATTATTATTATTATTATTATTATTATCGGTCTGTAGCCGAGCACGTGTACCATTCATTCGCGAACACGTGTCCCGAGCCTCCCTCTCTTGTTTACAAAGTGGGAGAAAACACCAGAAGAAAATAAGCACGCAGACCCAGTGGTGTTTCCTTAAATATCCCAGTTGCCTTTCTCGTTCCTCCGTAATTATAAACACGGTGCTCTTTCTTAATGGATAGCTGTTTTCCGAGTATAAGTTAATTGATGTGATAAATACACCAAGAAGAGCCATATATATGTGTGTGTGTGTGTGTGTGTGTGTGTGCAGGACCAGGCGGACATTAACATAAGACTGGGGGCCCCCAGGGGGTTCGCATACTGGCTGCAATGTATATACACAATAAAACACCTGTTAAACAGATCCCACCGGCTTCAGGCTTGAAGGATTCATTACCCAGACGGACGGATGCTATCTTATAAACAGGGAGAAGGCAGCCAGCACACACACACACACCAGAGCCGTGCAGCTACGGCCCGACTTCCATCTCATCTTCTTTTCTTCCTGGGCCCCTACAGATCGTACGAACTTCGCGAGCGAGCGCGCGTGCTGATAGAGGCGTGCGTGCTGCCATCTGGTGTCACAGTCCGACGCGAGGCTCGTCCTCCATCTGCTGGTCAGAGAACGGAACGACATCTCGCTGTCCGCTTACGCGAAGCGGCGTCGAGGAATGCGGATGGATGACGACAGGACCTCTCGCGGCACCGACGGACTGTACTCTCCCGGGGTCGTCCGACCCGCGCCAGCCCTGCAGAAAGACGAGGACGGGCCAGACGGACTGGCGGGGAGAGAGCCTCGCCTCGCGCTGATCTCGCGGACCGAGAGAATCGGCCTCGTTGTCGCTAAATGTGACGACGACGGTTCTATCCCACGGCAAGCCGGGGCTGGGGTTCATCAACAGTCCCTCTTTTATTAGTGTCTGTTTACCCTTTCTCAGGTCGGAATAAGAGAACGTCAAACGTTTCCAGTTGAACTGAGAGGGATTGAGTACCGGAATAATGCAGACCCTATTTCCGGCACTACCTCTGTATTTCAGAGGCTTTAGGTCTCATGGAAGCATTTACCTGTAATTGAAAGATGGATCTGCGTTGGCAGAGGCAGCCGCTATCTAAAATCTACGTTATAAACACAGTACAGTCAAACCTAGTTTGTCTCGGGCCTGGAAAGAACAGCGGGAGTGGACTACTGTGGCCGGCTCTCAGCAGAGGGGCCGCGATGACGGGTCGGTTGGTATTCCAGGGCCTCTGAAGCCGGCGACGTTTGTAGAAAAAAGCACCAACAGTAGCGCAAGCCTGTTTTAAGGGATAAAGCCCCCTCCACATACTTGTGTAACTTACCGAAGACCCCTCGATTGCTACTTAAACAAACAAATATGAGTCATAATTTGCTGATGGTAGCTTTCAGAGTTGCTGCCATCCGCGTGGACGGTTTGCGGACTATAGCGTCACTGTGACGACAAATGTGGTGATCAGGTGACTTTAAATGGACTATAGCGTCACTATGACGACAGATGTGGTGATCAGGTGACTTTAAGTGGACTATAGCGTCACTATGACGACAGATGTGGTTATCAGGTGACTTTAAATGGACTATAGCGTCACTGTGACGACAGATGTGGTGATCAGGTGACTTTAAGTGGACTATAGCGTCACTGTGACGACAGATGTGGTGATCAGGTGACTTTAAACGGACTATAGCGTCACTATGACGACAGATGTGGTGATCAGGTGACTTTAAATGGACTATAGCGTCACTATGACGACAGATGTGGTGATCAGGTGACTTTAAATGGACTATAGCGTCACTATGACGACAGAGGTGGTGATCAGGTGACTTTAAGTGGACTATAGCGTCACTATGACGGAAGATGTGGTGATCAGGTGACTTTAAGCGGACTATAGCGTCACTGTGACGACAGATGTGCTTATCAGGTGACATTAACCGGACTATAGCGTCACTGTGACGACAGAATGTGGTTATCAGGTGACATTAACCGGACTATAGCGTCACTGTGACGACATAATGTGGTGATCAGGTGACTTTAAGTCTCTTCAAGAAATAATAACATTCATGATCAGTAATCTTAAAACTCCTTTACTTCCAATTATTAAAAAGAGCTCCTGAGTTTCAACTTTACTTTAAAAATTTTTTTAAAAATGATCAGATTTAAGATATTTAACGTATAAATAATTATATTTAATAGATGTATAATCCAGTGCTGGTTATAATTATAGGAAGAAATTAGGAGGCTCTTGGAAAACAATTTAATTGCATAACAGAAGAAAATAATGTACAGATTGTAATTTCAAAAACATTAAATATAATGCATTAACGCAGTGGTATTGAAAGAAATAGAGGACAAAACAATATTTTTTGTAGAAACAGTTTGTTTTACCAACTTTATCCATAAGGACTAGGGGAGTTCTCTCAAACGCCCTGATGAAAGATACACATGTTTGGCCATCTTCAAGCGCCAATTACAGCCTCAAGCGCTAATCGCACATGCTCCACTAACTTCATTTTTGCTTGTACATAAAGTAAACATCATCCACTAAATTCACTTATGCCTGTAAACACCCAAAAGTGAATTACACATTCTCCAGCAACTCCACTCACTCTTCTACACTTTCGAACGTAGATCACATATCCTCCAGCCAAGCCTATACACTGTCAGACGTTTATTACACATCCTCAACCATCTCAAAACCTGAATTATACACAATCTACCGACTCCACTCACGCTTAGACACGTTTAGACATGAATCCCTCAAGATCACCATTTCCACTGATGTCTATAAGCCTTCAAACGTGAATCACTCAACATCACCAACCACGTTCATGCGTATCGACCTGGTCATGCATGCATTACCATCCACCAACGTTACTACCGTCAGACTCGAAACACCCCTGCCGACTCCCCTGATACCCTCAGGCTATCGACCAGTTTTACAAACTTTTTACGTGCCATCTGATTTAGTCATCTTCCATCCTTTCACTGGTCTAGATGTTCAACCCCCAAAAAACAATTAATTTTCTAAACTTTTCTTTATTTTTCTCAACAGTGGAAAGGGAAACCCTTCTTTTCATCGCTGTTGTCTTCTTTTTAGCTTTTTGAGTAAAACTCTTTTGCTGAGATGTAGCAAAAAGTAAACGATGCTGCCCTGATGACTTCCACTCCACTGATGGAAAGAGGTAGAAAGTCTGGCGGGTGTGTTATAGTTTCTTCTCTTATGGAATCGGGGATTTAAAGCAGTGAATGTTATACCTCTAAAGATCATTGGTAACTGTTACTGTTTTTTTGCCAAGCTTTCCTAAACAGATATACATTTAACTGGAGAAAACATTCACGACAGAAAGTGTTCCAAAACACTTCTGCCCTTTTGTTATAACCTCACAATAATGGAATTTGTTTTTTTATAAATCTTGTTTCTCTACATATCAGCGATTTGATTTCGGCTACCATCCATCCCTTTAAGACCCCCCGGTTAATTAAGACTTTCACTGGAAAAGTTCTAACTGACTTATTCTTTAGTTTATATATAAATTTTCGTCTGTAGCTAGGCTTTTCCTCATCTTCCGTTCGGTGTTTGCCTGCTCCATGGCCTCTTTTGATTTCATCCTGCTGTCTACCCGAATTCTTGGTACTTTTTGCGCTTTCCTCGATGGATAATTGCTTTATTGGATTCGCGGCAGTCTAGACTGATAATAAGAAAAGGACGGTCGCATTTAACGGCCCATATCGGGTCGATTAAATTACTATTAAGTTCTTGAAAATAATATAACATAGAAATGCGTGTACAGGTATACTTTCAACAGATCAAAGGCTAAAATATATAGTTTGTTTCTGCGATCTGCGTCTCATAATTGCTTCCTCAATTTCATTCGGAACTGATCAGTTCCTGGAAGCTGACTGGTGGCTAAACGGGATACCTACTGATGAAGCGCCTTATCATCGATCCCCAGGGCGAAACCTAACGGTGAACTTGTCAGTACCTTTCTGTGCACATACACTGTAAATCAAAAGACCATTCAAGCCCTAAGCGTCTTGACAAAGCTGATCGCTGAAGATTTTTTTTTTTTGTTGTTTACCTGCTCAAAAACTCTGCCCCACCTGATGTTTTCAAGTATAGCAAACACAACCGGAGAAAAGGCGTCATGAATATTTCCCTTTCAACTGCTAATTAGGTTTTTTTGGTTGTAGCATAAAAGTTTCTCCAAAATAGATTTCTTCTCTTGGGGCCGCACGTAGACCTGACTTCCACCAGCAGTCAGGTGAAAACGGAAGTAGTACAAGCTATCGTTAAAGGGCAGAGTTTGGGTTACCTATCAGTTTGTTTGTTTGATCGTGTAATGCAGGGAAAATGTCATCTTAAATCGAATATATCACAAAGCAGAAAGTATTTGCCGGTGTTAATGATTAAAACAAGTGACTATGCCACAAACACGCGATGAAAAAGTTAAACATTTTAAAAAAATGTATTATCCATAACTTGCGATAGTACCTCGTGTAGGTTGTTGGTCATTCCAGCCCTACATTACTTTACAGTGCACGCGTAGGGTTCCTTTTTAACCCGTTGCCTACCATCCCGGTTCAGAAGCACTTTTTGATATCCGTGTTAAACTGAATGTGCACTCGTAATGCAGAATACGTGAGGTTAAAGATTTGATGATACAAATGGCTATATTAATGAAGAAGCGACTGTGTATGTGTCTAAGCCCTTACGGCTCAACCCGTGCTGAGTAATACAGATTTGAAGGGTAGTCGTGGTACACAGAGGGTTAAAATATTTATTTATTTAGATGTCTGCCTTTATGTCAGTCATTCTATTACAAAATATCCAATAGTAGCCTTTCAAAGCAGCCTGTTAAATACATTATGTTCAATGATGTCGGGTCTGATCATTTCTGCTTACTTGCTAACAAATGCCGAGACCGATGTTAGTCCCCTAGTTTGTTTGTTTGTTTTTTAAATAAAAAGATATAAAACATCATCGCTTTAAAGGAACCACTAACTTTTCACAACATACAGAGAAAATCCGTGCGGTTTAGTGTCTGCCACAGTATCGCTTTATATCGACCAACATTCTGTAGAAAACTGTGATCGTTTTAAATCTAGTACCAAGAACAGCGGTGATGGTACATTTACAGGACCCCTTACATTCGCTATCACAGGAAAGTTTCGCTTTACACAGACTAATGTCTTGAAGAAAACACCCAGAATGCAGCCACACACTTTCCGAGTTAAAGTCCAGAAAACGTTTCCTTAATACAAGTATTCGGCTCCAAACATACAGACATCGGTGGCCTTCCGTACTGGCCTAGATCGGTCTACACGGGTAATCGTCTAGAGCTTGTGAGGCGGAGCTGGGCACGGCGTACGGACATCGGTGGCCCTCCGTACTGGCCTAGATCGGTCTACACGGGTAATCGTCTAGAGCTTGTGAGGCGGAGCTGGGCACGGCGTACGGACATCGCTGGCCCTCCGCACTGGCCTAGATCGGTCTACACGGGTAATCGTCTAGAGCTTGTGAGGCGGAGCTGGGCACGGCGTACGGACATCGGTGGCCCTCCGTACTGGCCTAGATCGGTCTACACGGGTAATCGTCTAGAGCTTGTGAGGCGGAGCTGGGCACGGCGTACAGACATCGGTGGCCTTCCGTACTGGCCTAGATCGGTCTACACGGGTAATCGTCTAGAGCTTGTGAGGCGGAGCTGGGCACGGCGTACGGACATCGCTGGCCCTCCGTACTGGCCTAGATCGGTCTACACGGGTAATCGTCTAGAGCTTGTGAGGCGGAGCTGGGCACGGCGTACGGACATCGCTGGCCCTCCGCACTGGCCTAGATCGGTCTACACGGGTAATCGTCTAGAGCTTGTGAGGCGGAGCTGGACACGGCGTACGGACATCGCTGGCCCTGGACAAGAAGTTAAATTTGACAAAGGAAAAAAGGGAAAAAATAGATCGAAGCTCTTACTTTAATTAAAATTCTTTAAAATTAGAAAAAGCAATGTCAGGCATCACAAAAAGACAAAAACAAATAAAAATAAAGAGAGAGAAAGAGAGATGGTGAAAACAGAAATAGAATAGAGGCGTTCAAAATGTCGGCCGCTCCCTCTTGGAGAGACCGGTTCGGTGCCAATCGTACCCGTCACCAGACTTTTCAAAATGTGGCCCTGTTAACCGCAAAACATATGCGGGTATTTTGAAAAAAAAACACTATACCCCCGTCACTGCCTCGCAAGACACGGGGCCGGAAGTCATGCTTATGGTAGGTCCGAGATAAACGGCAAGCGAAAGTGCGCGTGCTTCCTCTTATAACGTCCGGCTGGATAAACGAGCTGGTGACTGGCTTCGAAGTTCCGTTGAGTACGGGCGGTCTATCCAACAACAATACGCGGCGGGCTGCTCGCTCGATGGTCGTGTCTGTCGGGTAATGTCCAGAGAAGTCAGTGATTCAGAAAATGACGTTAAACTATCGACTGCTCTCTCTCTCTCTCTCATTACCTGTGCGAGAATAGTAACTCTATTACGTCCGCGGCCGGAACACTTCACCTGTTTAAGGAATCGCAATTTGAAAATGTGTTTTTCTCGCCACGTGAATAATGGCCCAAAAAACGGGAGATCGATGTCTCTACCAAGAATAAACAAAAGGTTATTAGTAAATATTTAACAGTATACTTCATAAATCATTTAATTTGTGTATCGACCACCAGGTGACGCTGTTTTTTTATTGTTTTTTTTCTAGTACAGAACAAAGCCAAGGCTGGGACAAGTCCTCGATACGTGTAACGAATCCGGATGCAATAAATAGTTTTAGACGACCGTAAAAACTCAGGTTTTTCTTATTTCCTGCCTTCTAGGGGACCGGGCATCAGAAAATCTGGTCATCATTAAAACTAATAAAAAAAACAGCAAAGACCTGAGAAACAGCTGCTCATAGTAAAGAGGAAAAAAAAACTTATCGTGGTCCTAACAGAAAAGGACAAATATTTATGATTCAAACAGACAAAAACTGGTAACATTTAAGACAAAAGGATATTAGTTCGTAATTATAACAGAAAAATTGTTTAAAATCAAAACTGAAAGACATTAGTTCGTAATTAAACAAAAAAATCTTGTAACATTTAAAACGAAAATAGTTGTTCTTTATTAAACAGAAACAACTTTACAGTGGTTCTGTTCACTTTAGTAAGGGTCAGTAGTGATAACCCTGTCTGACGCTAAATATATACGAATAGTAGTTTCCAGCCACATCGCTCACAAGAATCGTTGATGCTCTGGTGTAGCTCAGCTATAAGCTGGACGAAGCTATTAAGGTTTATGGACGTAAAGAATCCAGGGAAGAGCTAGAACTTTGTAAATTCTTTTGTTGTTGTTGTTGTTGTTGTTGTTTCCCTTTGTAAGATAGCGAAGGAACAGTAGAAGAAAGCAAGGATTACACGTAAGTCAAAATAATTAATAAATAAATTTCAAAAGCTTTTTTTTTACTTAAAAAGATAAATTAATGTTTACTTTATTTTACTAGGTGAAGTAATAAAACTTTAAGTTAAACTTGAGCGAATTCCTGGTAGCTCGAAGAGAATTCTCTGAAGTTTCTCGTACTTTCGTATACTGGCGACTAAAGTTCAACATTCAACCGGAACTTTTAATTTCAAATAAACTTTTAATATTTCAGCCATAAAAATTAAGTTCAGATCATATGTCTTTGCCTAAGACGGCGCCACGTGGAATACATTTAACACTAAGACTCGTGTGTGGTAAAATCTTCGACGCCAGATTTATTTAATCTCAAAATTTAAAGGACGAACTTCTATCCTAAGTTGAGGAAGTGCATGGCGATAAATATTTACAAGTTTTTCTTAGCGTTACTTAAAATGATGTCATTTAATACAGCACATACGATTTTAAGTTTTACTTTTATTATATATTTTATCAGAAAAATTATTTTTAAAAAAAAGAAGAAATTAGAAAAGGCAATAACTGAACATCGACAAATGAGAACATGCTTACGTGGAGACGAAAGTCAGGTGAGATGTTTTCATCTTCAGAATAAGAAAAAGTCAGGTAACTTGGTTCAGGGTTTGTCGCTATTTTCCCTTGGACAACAGCTTCCGGCCTGGTCTTTTTAATGGCTCCATGGTTGGAAAAAGTAGAGGCCATGGGACTTGAAACTCACTTCTTTTTTTTTTTTTTAAACGAGTTTGTTGGCTGTCTTTTCACCGACAACAGTTTGTTGTTTCCCGCCAATGTCCCTCGTCTCGATCTCGCACGGTTCTCACACGTGACCTGCGAGACGCCACGTCAGTCGGAGGCCGAGGACGTAACCGGCCGGGGGGGTGTGGTCTCAATGACGTCACTGACTCTACAAACGCACCGAGAGTCACGTGATTTCACGAATAACAAAGACTTACTTTTATGTAATGCCGAAAATACGCCGTCTGTCGCAAATGATAAAAAAAAAAACAGAATTTATTTTAACAATTTTATTTTACTCTGAATAATTACTTGTTGTTGTTGTTGTTGTTGTTGTTTCCCTTTGTAAGATAGCGAAGGAACAGTAGAAGAAAGCAAGGATTACACGTAAGTCAAAATAATTAATAAATAAATTTCAAAAGCTTTTTTTTTACTTAAAAAGATAAATCAATGTTTACTTTATTTTACTAGGTGAAGTAATAAAACTTTAAGTTAAACTTGAGCGAACTCCTGGTAGCTCGAAGAGAATTCTCTGAAGTTTCTCGTACTTTCGTATACTGGCGACTAAAGTTCAACATTCAACCGGAACTTTTAATTTCAAATAAACTTTTAATATTTCAGCCATAAAAATTAAGTTCAGATCATATGTCTTTGCCTAAGACGGCGCCACGTGGAATACATTTAACACTAAGACTCGTGTGTGGTAAAATCTTCGACGCCAGATTTATTTAATCTCAAAATTTAAAGGACGAACTTCTATCCTAAGTTGAGGAAGTGCATGGCGATAAATATTTACAAGTTTTTCTTAGCGTTACTTAAAATGATGTCATTTAATACAGCACATACGATTTTAAGTTTTACTTTTATTATATATTTTATCAGAAAAATTATTTTTTTAAAAAAAAGAAGAAATTAGAAAAGGCAATAACTGAACATCGACAAATGAGAACATGCTTACGTGGAGACGAAAGTCAGGTGAGATGTTTTCATCTTCAGAATAAGAAAAAGTCAGGTAACTTGGTTCAGGGTTTGTCGCTATTTTCCCTTGGACAACAGCTTCCGGCCTGGTCTTTTTAATGGCTCCATGGTTGGAAAAAGTAGAGGCCATGGGACTTGAAACTCACTTCTTTTTTTTTTTTTTTAAACGAGTTTGTTGGCTGTCTTTTCACCGACAACAGTTTGTTGTTTCCCGCCAATGTCCCTCGTCTCGATCTCGCACGGTTCTCACACGTGACCTGCGAGACGCCACGTCAGTCGGAGGCCGAGGACGTAACCGGCCGGGGGGGGGAGTGTGGTCTCAATGACGTCACTGGCTCTACAAACGCACCGAGAGTCACGTGATTTCACGAATAACAAAGACTTACTTTTATGTAATGCCGAAAATACGCCGTCTGTCGCAAATGATAAAAAAAAAACAGAATTTATTTTAACAATTTAATTTTACTCTGAATAATTACTTGTTGTTGTTGTTGTTGTTTTCCGTTTTACTGGCAGAATCTTTTTTGGGGGTACACCGAGATTAGTGGATTCACATCCACACACAGCCGGCTTCTGTATGCAATAAAGACATTATTGCAGCAATTATTAGTTTGTTTAAAACCTTTATGGTCCAACAAACTGCGTGGAAAATTAAATATATCAAACATTTGCGAGAACAAAAGCTTGCATATGCGAAGAACAGACCCGCAGCGCCCATCCTTTAATCCAACTCTTCAACGTCTCTGCGGCTCCATTAATGCGCAATGTCTTCGTGTTCGTCTCGCATGACCGTCCTCGTTTGTGTCGCCAGAGAAAGGGAAACTTCCGCACCTTTCGTGAGCACAGGCAAGCGGCGTCGAATATTGCGTACTCAACTCAATTTGATGGCGCGTTGCTTACTAGCGAATTAATTACCTCCCCTTTTCTTGCCATTACCACCCACCCACCCACCTTCTCCTCGGGCGAGAAAATAAACTCGGATAGAAAGCAACTTTCTGGAACACTAGTACTACTGATGTGGGAAACGGCTGGGGACTCTAGAAATCCGAGATGTGGACCGTTGGAATTAAATTTGTAGATTTATAACCCACAATAATTGCAAAGCAATGCAATTTTTATTTCCAAAAATGGTCACAGAAGATTGTTCGCATCCCTCGCTGTTTGCGTTACAAGCATCAATCAGGACGGCGAGCAAGCTGCCAACAACATTTCAATAGTAAGGATATTTACAAAGCAACGATCGTGGATGGAGCTCTCACTCGAAATTCTGCTTACACCACCATCTTGCTAAATGTCCCTGTGACTTTCAAATGTAAATACAACGAAGTTGTGAGCGTGCAGGGTTAGGGTTCTGCTCCTTATATATGGACAGTATGACGTACAAATAACATTGGGTGTAAACAAATACCTGTAATATTCCTTGTTTTAGAACCCAAACTATTTCTACATTGCCCATTGTACGTACCCAGGAATTAGTTTTCTGAAAAGAACATACAGCATTTGTAAATATTCATTGAGAAGTTATGTATATACAGGGTATTATTAACTGCACTCGTATTTGTTTTTAGCCTCGTAGGAATAATGGTTTTTATAAATAGATTGTTCGCCAAATTACCGCGCACCTGTGTTCCGGAAAGTGCTTTTTGCGCAAGCAGGTCCGGCTCAAGTGAACAGATGTGGAGAAAGAGCTGACCCTTTAACAGTCTGAGGATGAGTTTGGAGCCAACAGAGAATAACCGCAGAACTGCGCTTATTTTCTTTACAGAAAGAAAAAAAATGTATTATCGAAATATTTCTTTTTCTAGAAAAAGGGCTGTAATGGTTCGTTTACTTGCTGATGTTGGGTAGAAGTGAGAGTCTGAGGTAGAAAGAATCACATTTCCGGTGTGAGCACGAAGGCCGGGGGACGAGACGTCCATTATTGTAAGAATTGCGTGAGTTAATGGCGAACGGAATGGGAACCAACTTCTGCTGTAGACCGGCGGCTCAGAACATTTGGAAGGTGTGAAGAAATACTAGCAAAACATATGACCTCTGAATGGCGAAATATTTCTAAGATCACAACAAAACCATTTTATATTAATGAGAATAGCACGCGAAAGGAAAGTGATGGGTTGTAAATGGTAGACGCCAAACTGTAGTTTTCAATTCCGGTGATTGGAACCAGGAAGCACATGCATGCCAAATGGTTTACCAAGCTCTCCCCTGCTCTTTCTTCACAAAGTCGTTCAGTGAAGTTGTACTAAATAGTGTCATGAATCAGATTTACTCGCTAGATATGTAATGGCAATCATTCCTGGTGCTAATGGTGTGCATTCTAGGCCTTTTCTAATACGACCAGGAGGCGCAGTAATCTGCTGGTCGGTGCGGTGTTCCTTGTTAAAAATGTTGTGCAGCGTCTGTTAACAAATAACACCAGGAAAGACATGCACGCCCTACATCCTAATGCGTACTTACTCTCTGAGTAAAACGGCGAAAGTTCTTTATAACGTATAGAAGTTTATTAAATAGTACAAGGATTCCGATTTACTCAATGAATATGTATTAGTAATTTTTTGCTAAAAGATACGGTGTCCATTTTTTTAAAAAAAGATGTTTAGTATAGTAAGGTTATAATGAATATTATAGGGAATCGCGTCTTTCCTAATGTGTGTATATATATATATACTTATTGACATTGACGTGCACCTTGCCCATTCATAACGAGGTCGTATAGTCAAGTTTTAACAAATGGTAACAGAAAATACTTTTACTCTCTAAATATAGATGAACAATAGTTTAGTGGCTGTGTCGATGTGTATTCTTGAAAATAGTTTTTGCTGAAGTCGTATTCGATAGTACAGGAAAGCCCATTAACCCTCTACTCACGAAGGATGCGCAGTCATTTACTGAGGTTTACGGCGTCCATTCTGAAGAATGAGGCTACCGACGTTGTATTAGATCGTTCGAAGTATCGCATCTTCTCCTCTAGGCATGTATCTGCAGTAACTGACAGAGAAATGTACCTACTACCACGTTCAGAGGCTTTTCTTTTAAACATGTGAATGCAAGCTAATTTACTGAGTGGAATGGCGCGGGTTCTATATGGAAATTAGATGATTGGCAATAAATAAAACAGAATCATATTTACTTTATAAATGTTTTCCTCATAATTTAATAAAAGATACGGAGATCATTCCTATCAGTGGAACTTAGTGGGGTTCTAAAACTAATGAGAATCGCCTTTTTTAAATCATATCAATAAACAATAGCTGTTAACAGTGGTGTTCAATCAGGATAACCTACCCGTGTATGCGGTAGAATTTACTGAGGTCGACGGTGTCAATTCTCCATCATGATATTTGATCTGCTTACCTGCTAGGTAACATTACATACATGCGCCGTAATCCGATGAAAAGTATGGTTTCCTTTCTTAATAATGTTTTTTTTTTTTGTTTGGTTTTATTTAATACAACGAGGGAAATCCCACCACCCTTCTTCACACGATTGCGCGGCAATTCACCGAAAAATCCAGAGTTCATTTTCGTCAGGGACTTTGTTGACAGAAATCCGCGATTATCCATCGATCACTTCCGGGTTGGTTTATACGAACAAGTCGAGGTCAGGTTGTATTGAGCGTCTCTATTCAGGCCCGGCTTTATCTTCTTTGCCACCTCTAGGTCGATTTTCAGACCATCGGGGCCCCATTCCTCGCCCCTCCCCCCCGGTCAGACCGAGTCCTGAATGCTGGTGCCGCGAGTTTACTGGGTTTAATGGCGACAATCTAATGCATGGGATTTATTCACAAACAAAAGTATATCGGGTCAACGGGTATACTGGAATATATATCAATATCTTCGATGCTGAGCAGTTGTCGTTAGTAATTGGACACGAGAGGGGCGATTCCACGACACACCAACTCTTTTCAGTTGGATCGACTGCGCACCAACGTCACGTTTACTCACATTTACTATGGTTACGGTCTAACTAGGCGCCTACGACCAGCTAAACAGAGATCAGATGCATTCAAGTCCATCACAGAGTACAACAGCGGGCTCGAACACCAAACCAACTGTTTCTGACAATCCAGAGCCCCGAATATCATCCACACCCGCCACTCGGTTCAGGCCTCTGAATTTCGCCCTTTCGAGTCATCAATTTCATATTTGTAACAATATTTGTACAACGATGATCTTTGCTAAACGATTGAACCGATAAATAATCGAAATTCAAAGGAACGGATCAAAACGCGTAAATAGCAATGTACCGGGTTAGGGGGAAACCTGACAGAGCCTTTTGATCCGGGAAGGGATTGATGAGGGGTCCGCCCGCGCACTCCCTCCTGCTGTTGATGCTGCTGGCTCGCAGAGGTATGCTGTCGGAATAGCGTGGTCAACGATCGTCGGATGTTCGTGTACCGCAGTCGGCCGAAACACCTCTCCAAACTTCAGCTCCATAGCGCGATCCATCCGTAGCTCTGCGTGTTCCTCCTTTTCTTCTAACGTCAGCTTTTGTGATGAATCGGAAGAAAGTGAACTAAACGGATTACCGATCGAGTCGCGGTCTCCCGTATCTGTAGAGGGGAAATAGCATTCGAACTTCTCTGTCGGCGTTCTGAGATGTGTCTGAATATGAGGCTGTCTGCCGCTGACGACGTCAGAGGAAACATCTCGAGTGGACCCCGCCCCCCTGCCACTGTCTCTTGCCAGAGGCCCAGCTTTGACCTGTGATGGTCAGGATCGTCCCGTTCTTCCGCTGCATTTCGGTTTTCAGCCATTCAGACGGCTGCGAGATGTGCAAGCTTACTCTTTAATTGTTGAATATCAGTTCTCCCCGGAGCTCACGAACACGGAAGAGAACCTTCACCTAGGTGTGTAACAGTAAACTCGGATGATCGGCGCCATCTCTGCACGGAAAATAGTGAACAAGCGTAATTCCAATGGCTGTAGTTTTATGTAATTCACGGTTTTCTCTAATACTGCAGCTACCTCTGGTGACAGGGTTTTGGCTGCAAGAGCTTCACGGCGGGGATACAATGGTTGACATGAATGTCAGGATTTTGCACTTTCGCCTTATTGAAAAATCTTTTGACCTTCGCCGTCTTGGAGGCTGCTCCGTCAGTGCAAATGCTACAACACATGGCCCAGGTTAGTTTGTTTTCCTTCAAGTAGGCACCTGTTACCCGAAATATTTCCTCACCAGTTGCATGACTCGTTAACTCCTTACAGAATAGAAAATTCGCCTGAATGGAGTCCCCATCAACATACCGAACGTTAGCCCAGCAGCTGGCAGTGTCCGCTTATGTCGGTGAACTCGTCAAACTTCCCACCAGTCGCTAACTTCTCTTGCAGCACCTCCTCGATATCAGCTGACACGTCGTCAGTTCGCCGTTCAAATGTATTATTAGAGAATGGAATTTTGTCGATCTCTTTTGCAGCATCAGCTCCTAACATCACACCTACGATATTTTTTTACATGCAGGCATGATTAAGGTTTCGGAAATGGTATGGAACTTCTTTGATTTTGCTGCAAGCTCAGCCGCCAGCCTCTTGAGCTTTATCCGATACCCGCACACATTCCAGAAGTTCTGAATGTCTTTGTTCGTAAGAGGATGTTTCGTCTGCAAATGGCGTTTTAACCCACTTGGTACCATCACTGCGTTTGCCAACTTCTCTCTGCAGATGAGACATTCAGGTAAGGGGCAAGCGGAATCTCCTGTCCATGAAAATCCAAAGGCCAGATAGCTCTCATTATACTGTGTCTCTGATCAGTGTTGCTTTTGTTTTTGCTGGGGTTCAGATGTTGCATCAACGATTGAATAAGCGGAGGAGTTGCCTCTTTCAAAACATACTTATCTATTTCTTCGTAGATCAAGGGTATAAAATAGATCCGGCAAAGAAATGTGGATACGGTCAATTTCGCCGCGTCTGTTATCAAGTCATCCCAATTTTGCCCTTTGGCCACCTGCGTTTAGAATGTTCACGTTTTAGAATTGAGAGACCAATACCTCACTTTTAATCCTTTGACCACGAGCTCTTGAAAAGTGTAAACAGCAAAGATTTCCAGAAAACTGGCTATTTCGATTGATCCGCCATTTACATACAATTAACCTAATGCCGTTTTTAACGAATGTGCTGATTGGCCAATAGAATTGTTTACATTTACCATGTGCTAAAACCCCAAAATATTGGGGTAATGGGATATTGTAAATATTTCTAGTATCTCAAAATATAGGGGCTACTGGTTCCATGTATTAAAGTATTTGATGATTAATTTTAACGAGTTCTATGAGTTATAATTTTGGTTGGATTGAATATTGTTTAAGATGAACAATATGTTTGTTTTACATTGATTTTCATTACCTTTGTACAAAATTTCACGGCACACCGGGACAGCTCTCACAGAACACCGGGACAGCTCTCACTGCACACCGGCACAGCTCTCACGGCACACCGGGACAGCTCTCACAGAACACCGGGAGAGCTCTCACTGCACACCGGGACAGCTCTCACGGCACACCGGGACAGCTCTCACGGCACACTGGGACAGCTCCCACAGAACACCTAGACAGCTCTCACGGCACACCTGTACAGCTCCCACAGAACACCTGAACAGCTCTCACGGCACACCTGGACAGCTCCCACAGAACACCTGGACAGTTCTCGCGGCCCACCGGTTGGGAACCACTGCATTGGGATATCGTTTCACATATCTGTGAAGTGAACTTTTCTGCTGGTGAAGTCATCAGTAACTTGGATAAGAAAATGTGTTCAAAAGTCCAGATCAATGGCGAGTAGAGCCTTCTTCACTGAACGATGGTCTTGAGTAAATCCTTACGCGCTTTAGACAACAACAACAAAAATTCCTTGGTACAACAGTTGCTAACCAGAGTGAAAAGTTGTGTTTCCGTTCAGATAAATCACTTTCAATCTATCAGCTCCGATTGATTTGTAATGTTCTGGAATGGGTTTGTCGAGCTTATCGATACCCTTCAAGTGAAAGTAAAGGTGCACGCATTTGTCAGCTGGAGCCTCTTCAAAGTCGTCAGGTTGCTGATTACCAAGACTAGACCACTGGCACCAAACCAGGTACCACCCCGACTCGAGCTGCAGCCCTTACATGAATTGTCGCCCCGCGGAAACCCGGCTCTCTTCCTAACCTCCAGATATGAATGCGCGGCTATTTACTGAAGATTAGTTCTAACGATTTTAATAAATTCTCCTTTCATTGGTTGTATTAAATACGGACAAAAACGTTTTCCACTTCCACTTTTTTTTCTTCAAATAAATGCGCACTAACCGACCGAAAGCTACGCCGAGGAAAGCTGCCATGGTTTTTTTTCTGTATTAAATACGCATAGGAAGAACTTCCGGTTTGATGAGATCCGCGTACATTTATATGGATGGTGCACGGTTTGATTGTATTAAATAGGAACATGAATAACTTCCACTTTCTTCACATCAGAGCGCAGTAACTCACTGATTACTTTGTTGTACACTTATATGAATAATGTATGGTTCGTTTTATTGGACAGGCACAAGATAAGAATCTCTTCTATCCTCTTCACATGAATCCGTATTAGATTAATGAAGGTAACGCTGAACATCTGTAACATTGATGCTTGGTTTGGGCAGGAATAACTTCCACGTTCCTTCGGCGAACATTCATATGAATAATACAGAGTTAGTTGTATTGACTACGTTAAACATTTCCATTGACGGTATTTAGTTAGGTTTATGGAATAGAGACAAGAACTTCGGACACTTTCTCCACGTGATTACGAGTTACTTTTCCGAAGGCCGCGCTGCACATCTGTATGAGTGATGGTTGTTCTTATTCTCTTATATATGGAGAGGGTTGACTTCAACTGTGTTCACACGAATGACTTCACTGATACGGTTTTGACGTCGTAAACGGGGGCACGGATGGTTTCCGTTTTCCTTCCTAAAGATGCGCATTGATTTGATGAAAATTACGGTTACTGCCCTTTGTGTCCATCAGATATTTACGGGTATAATGGCTTCCGCCCACTTTCGTTGACTGGGCTATGCTCTACCAAATACTACGGAGAATATTCTACCACAGATTTTGGTGTCGTCGTCAAGAATAAAGAAAAGAACGACTTCCGCTTTCTTCGCACGAATCAGACCAAATCGTTTACTTTTTACTAGGTTGTATTACACAGAAAAGAGGAAAAACTTGCACTCTCTCTAACGACTGGGGGAATAAAATTACTAATGACGACGTTTTTATCAACGAACTCTGGATTAGTCGTATTAAATATCACCAGGAACCATATCCATCTTCTACGTATGTATTCACAATCACTTATGGAAAGCAAGCTAATAAATTCCATCGAAGTTTTGTCTTTTAGTAAATAGCGTCAAAAATCACATCCGCTCTCTACACACGCATGCGCATTCAATTATTGTTACAGAACGGAATCTATCGAGATGTGCGAACCCAATGGCCTTAGACCTCCCGTCTTGTTGCAAGAAACAATATGGCGGATCCCGTTCGCTCTCAACTTACATATCTGAAGGAATTTACCGAAAAACTATGAACGCATGAAATATTTTGCGAATTACATTTACTACCAACAGATGTATGCGGAAATGCTTACCGAAGGACTACGATGTGTAGCCCAAAAGGCCATATTGTCATGTGAAATGACAGCTTTATTTGATTATCTTTACCGGAAGACCGCGGTGCGCACCCACAACAATGGTATCCGGTGGTTTGCCTCACGGCGAATCTTATTTCTGTTCGTGTTACGTGTGAGAATAAATGTCCTGGAGCTCCGCGGTGTCGTCTTCATCAAAGAGCACATATTACTGTTGGGTTAGTAGACAGTCTGGTCGATGACCTCCAGTTTTTCTGCTAGTAATATTCAGTAAATCTCAATTTACTTTATAATACGCATGGAAAATGATTTACCAAACGACTGCTGCGTGTGTGCTCAACTGTGGTTTAGTGATGGCGTGTGTAACGGTGCGGCGAATCAAATTTACTCTTAACATAGGCATGCGAAATAATTTCGCAATAATGTTCTGCGGTGTTTATTTGAAATATAATCATTTAGTGAGTTTGTATTAAACGGTAAGAAATCTCAGGTATATTTGTGATGTCACCGCGCAGTGATTTTCCGGAAGTTACGCCGTCTATTTCTAACTGATTAAGCGATGGGAGATGGGTGGACACATGTTTGGGGACTCTGCCAACCGAAGTCCCAACCAAATGCCATTTTAAATGTTTTTGTTCCAAATAATGTTGCTGCAAGGTGAAACCTTAAAATTCACCTACACAAGTGTCTTAAATCGATGGAAGTTCTGGTCAAGATAGGAGGGTTTTAGGCCAGTGCCATGCAGCAGTATCCAGTGCTGAATTCACGCCAGGTGACAGACAGCACATCTGATTATAAAGACCATACTCGAGCTCTTTCGATAAAGGCCAGGTGACAGAAAGCACACCTGATTATAAAGACCATACTCGAGCTCTTTCGATAAAGGCCAGGTGACAGACAGCACACCTGATTATAAAGATCATACTCGAACTCTTTCGATAAAGGCCAGGTGATAGACAGCACACCTGATTATAAAGACCATACTAGAGCTCTTTCGATAAAGGCCAGGTGACAGACAGCACACCTGATTATAAAGACCATACTCGAACTCTTTCGATAAAGGCCAGGTGACAGACAGCACACCTGATTATAAAGACCATACTAGAGCTCTTTTGATAAGGTCAGGTGACAGACAGCACACCTGATTATAAAGACCATACTCGAGCTCTTTCGATAAAGGCCAGGTGACAGACAGCACACCTGATTATAAAGACCATACTCGAGCTCTTTCGATAAAGGCCAGGTGACAGACAGCACACCTGATTATAAAGACCATACTCGAGCTCTTTCGATAAAGGCCAGGTGACAGTCAGCACACCTGATTATAAAGACCATACTCGAGCTCTTTCGATAAAGGCCAGGTGACAGACAGCACACCTGATTATAAAGACCATACTCGAACTCTTTCGATAAAGGCCAGGTGATAGACAGCACACCTGATTATAAAGACCATACTCGAGCTCTTTCGATAAAGGCCAGCTGACAGACAGCACACCTGATTATAAAGACCATACTCGAGCTCTTTCGATAAAGGCCAGGTGACAGACAGCACACCTGATTATAAAGACCATACTCGAGCTCTTTCGATAAAGGCCAGCTGACAGACAGCACACCTGATTATAAAGACCATACTCGAGCTCTTTCGATAAAGGCCAGGTGATAGACAGCACACCTGATTATAAAGACCATACTCGAGCTCTTTCGATAAAGGCCAGCTGACAGACAGCACACCTGATTATAAAGACCATACTAGAGCTCTTTCGATAAAGGCCAGGTGACAGACAGCACACCTGATTATAAAGACCATACTCGAGCTCTTTCGATAAAGGCCAGGTGACAGACAGCACACCTGATTATAAAGACCATACTCGAGCTCTTTCGATAAAGGCCAGGTGACAGACAGCACACCTGATTATAAAGACCATACTCGAACTCTTTCGATAAAGGCCAGGTGACAGACAGCACACCTGATTATAAAGACCATACTCGAGCTCTTTCGATAAAGGCCAGGTGACAGACAGCACACCTGATTATAAAGACCATACTCGAGCTCTTTCGATAAAGGCCAGGTGACAGACAGCACACCTGATTATAAAGACCATACTCGAGCTCTTTCGATAAAGGCCAGGTGACAGACAGCACACCTGATTATAAAGACCATACTAGAGCTCTTTCGATAAAGGCCAGGTGACAGACAGCACACCTGATTATAAAGACCATACTCGAGCTCTTTCGATAAAGGCCAGGTGACAGACAGCACACCTGATTATAAAGACCATACTGGAACTCTTTCGATAAAGGCCAGGTGACAGACAGCACACCTGATTATAAAGACCATACTAGAGCTCTTTTGATAAAGGCCAGGTGACAGACAGCACACCTGATTATAAAGACCATACTCGAGCTCTTTCGATAAAGGCCAGGTGACAGACAGCACACCTGATTATAAAGACCATACTCGAGCTCTTTCGATAAAGGCCAGGTGACAGACAGCACACCTGATTATAAAGACCATACTCGAGCTCTTTCGATAAAGGCCAGGTGACAGACAGCACACCTGATTATAAAGACCATACTCGAGCTCTTTCGATAAAGGCCAGGTGACAGACAGCACACCTGATTATAAAGACCATACTCGAACTCTTTCGATAAAGGCCAGGTGACAGACAGCACACCTGATTATAAAGACCATACTCGAGCTCTTTTGATAAGGCCAGGTGACAGACAGCACACCTGATTATAAAGACCATACTCGAGCTCTTTTGATAAGGCCAGGTGACAGACAGCACACCTGATTATAAAGACCATACTCGAGCTCTTTCGATAAAGGCCAGGTGACAGACAGCACACCTGATTATAAAGACCATACTAGAGCTCTTTTGATAAGGCCAGGTGACAGACAGCACACCTGATTATAAAGACCATACTCGAACTCTTTCGATAAAGGCCAGGTGACAGACAGCACACCTGATTATAAAGACCATACTCGAGCTCTTTCGATAAAGGCCAGGTGACAGACAGCACACCTGATTATAAAGACCATACTGGAACTCTTTCGATAAAGGCCAGGTGACAGACAGCACACCTGATTATAAAGACCATACTCGAGCTCTTTCGATAAAGGCCAGGTGACAGACAGCACACCTGATTATAAAGACCATACTCGAACTCTTTCGATAAAGGCCAGGTGACAGACAGCACACCTGATTATAAAGACCATACTCGAGCTCTTTCGATAAAGGCCAGGTGACAGACAGCACACCTGATTATAAAGACCATACTCGAGCTCTTTTGATAAGGCCAGGTGACAGACAGCACACCTGATTATAAAGACCATACTCGAGCTCTTTCGATAAAGGCCAGGTGACAGACAGCACACCTGATTATAAAGACCATACTCGAGCTCTTTCGATAAAGGCCAGGTGACAGACAGCACACCTGATTATAAAGACCATACTCGAACTCTTTCGATAAAGGCCAGGTGACAGACAGCACACCTGATTATAAAGACCATACTCGAGCTCTTTCGATAAAGGCCAGGTGACAGACAGCACACCTGATTATAAAGACCATACTCGAGCTCTTTCGATAAAGGCCAGGTGACAGACAGCACACCTGATTATAAAGACCATACTCGAACTCTTTCGATAAAGGCCAGGTGACAGACAGCACACCTGATTATAAAGACCATACTCGAACTCTTTCGATAAAGGCCAGGTGACAGACAGCACACCTGATTATAAAGACCATACTCGAACTCTTTCGATAAAGGCCAGGTGACAGACAGCACACCTGATTATAAAGACCATACTCGAGCTCTTTCGATAAAGGCCAGGTGACAGACAGCACACCTGATTATAAAGACCATACTCGAGCTCTTTCGATAAAGGCCAGGTGACAGACAGCACACCTGATTATAAAGACCATACTCGAGCTCTTTCGATAAAGGCCAGGTGACAGACAGCACACCTGATTATAAAGACCATACTCGAACTCTTTCGATAAAGGCCAGGTGATAAACAGCAATCTGTTTTCGGAATGTAAAATATTCCACCTTTTCTTTACATTATTTTAATATGAATGCTGTTAAACGGGGAATCAGTTGGATCATTGTATCATCTGCTGTGCTATTGGTTGGATACGTCAGTCAGAGAGAATTTGCTCGGATCAAAAACCGAGAATGGCAGAAGCTCTGCGATCTGTTGTCGCAGCAGCGCCCACAAAGGAGATTAAAAGTCAAATTTAGAAGCGGATAATAAAAGGGCATAGAAAAATGGAACGCAATTTCAAAACGAAACTTGGATATAAAACTCTTTTTGGAGAAAGAGCACTGGCTTTTCGAGGCGATGGCCAATAGAAGACGCCTTTAATGATAATTCTTTTGGATTCTAGAAAGAATATCCAAATGAAATTCAGTCTGCTCAACAGGAAAGAGTGTAGCTTCAAACACACTATTTTGTCACCCAGCTCTCGCAGAATACATTTATTTCGCTGTGTGCTGCTTACGTTAAGAAAGTAATTTTAGAAAAGTTGAGCCGATCTCGATATGTTGGATTAACAGTTGACGCAAGGAGCAGACGACATTTGTACTTCTGGACAAAGTTTCGAGATGCTGAACCAAAGAGCGTTTTTGTTTTTTTTTCCAATGTGAAGAGATTGTGATGGCTTCGAAATGACAGAATTTATTTTAGCCTTTATTGTTGCTCTTGGAGACTTTTCTGCACTGCTAAATCTTCTTGAAAGTGATGGAAGCTTAAAATAAATTAGATCATCCTAATGCGTTTTAATGAGTTCAGCCTGATATAGATCTTTATTTCCAGTATAACAGTGAAATTTTTCATTGGGAAGCGAGAAACTTCGGTAGATGTCAAGCAAAAAATTATATTCGTGGTTTATCGAAAAGAATAGAAAAACCGCGGCTTTTGCAAGAGTTAGTATAATGTAGTGAATGAAGCTAAAACTGTTGCAGAAGCGATGGCTGACATAATCTTCTTTCTGGAATTCGGAGAGATTTATCAGAAGCCAAGTAGAAAAGTTTTTGGCAATGAAATCTGCGTCTATTTAACTGATTTCATTCATAGCCGGCCTCTCAGTGCAATTTGAAGCGGTGGAGAATAGTGCGGTCTCTTTTATTGTCTGTAAACTTCTATGGACATGACAAAAGATGTTGAGATTCATGTGCAATTTCTTCGTGAAGCTGTGTACCAAAGACGTGAACGAAGAATTTATTGATAGAAGGAACTTTTATTTTAAAAAACAACAACAACAACACATTAGGGATAGAGACACAACCATTCCTGCGGAAGTCACTAACGCTTGTAAACAAACTGCGTGAAATGAACTTATAGAGATATTTCCTTATAATGTGGTAACGATTTGAATATTTTGCAGCATTCCTGCATCTGTGGCTACTGGTAAGAGAACATTTTCGGTACAAAAATGGCCTGAGATCTACAGTGAGCCAATAGCGGTTATTTAGAATAAATTGCCTTCCTCGCAGTCGAACATAAATTAGAAACAAACATTTCTTATACTGGACCAATTGCCAATTAAAAAGTTAGAAAAGCTTTCATTTGTTATATACAAATAAAAAATTATTTAGCAATTCATGTGTATCTTTTGTTTTCAATGACATTTTCATTGCATTTTTACTCCATAGAGTTTTGAAAGATGCTAATATTGGAATCTTGAATTAGGAAGTTTTAGAAGTAAAAACTAATAGTATGCCCTGTTTCTTAGACACATTGGGACCCCGTGCACATCAATATTCCAGGGCCTCAAAGTTTTACTCAAGGACCATGAGTCTAGATATATTATATAGCACAAATAATCGTAATCACATACACTACTTACAAAAGAATATGAATGATCAATAATTAGCTGAAAGCTAATACGTCGTTTTTCAACATTATGTTTAGGCGAGTTGTAATAAATAGTACAAAGAAGCACATCTGCTCATCGCAATATGAATGCGAAATGCACTCAAGGCTACAGCATCAGTTTATAACAACGTCTAGTTTGTTATGTTAAATATTAAACGGAATCACTTGTGTTATTTACATATGTAAGCCTAATCATTTACTGATGGCGACAGTTTCCATTCATTAGAATGATGTTTGATGTTTAGTTGAGTATTTTTAAATATTAACGGATATAAATTTTATTCTCAACAGATAACGGAGCAATAATTTGCTAATGGGAGCGGTAAACTTTCTTGACAATGTTTTTAGTCGGCTTGTTATATATAGTAGTGTAAATCACATCTGTTCTCAGCAAACGTATGCGTAATGCACTTTTGAGTGGCTATGGTATTTTTTCTTAACAAAGGTGTTTAGTCAGTTTGTATTATATAGCTCTGGAATCATATTTTCAACGTTTGCTGAATGATTGCTGAGTTTATTGTTAACAAAGATATTTATTTTACAAACGAAGCTAGAGTATCCATTTTTATAATGATATATTTTTTCTGACTGTATTAGATTTTGTTATGTATTCGACTCTCTCTCTACACATGAACGCGTAATAATAATCAGGCCTCAAAAGGTTTGAGAGAAATTCGTATAAAGTAACTAGAGGGAGTACAAGAAGAAATGCGCCGTAAAATCAATTATTGAAATATCAAATATATGTACTAAATAAAATATTTATAAAAATAAAAAAACAAAAAAAACTTGAGTTTGTAAAGTTAAAGATTTACCATCTAAATACGAGAATTTCAATTCCGCAGCTTCCTCCTTAAATCAGTTTCACATTAGCATCGTAGACGTTGATATGGAGACAAGATTAAATTCTCACGTTTGGACTAGAAGAGATCTGTGTGAGATGAGAAAATCTCCACGCCGACTGAGAACACGAGCAAATTATTAACGGCTGGTGGGTCACATGGTAACATGTTGACAGGGTGTTGTTTTTTTTTAAAGAATTTGTGCGTATTTCTCAAAAATGTAGCAGTCGGTTTGGTTTTTTTTCTTTTTGTCCAGTCGCCTTGACACCATAACGAACCTCAGCTACGATAGTCGGAGATTCTTCAGAGGGCACGAGGCCCCGACTTAGAAATGGTGATCGTCAAACTTTGGGAATTCTCTCTGATGAATGTGAAGGGGACTCTGCGGCAGGCAATATATATTTTTTGTTTGTTTGTTGGCATTTCAGCATCTTCTGAGCATCTACGATCGCTTGAGGTCCCGATTCAAGAGATCCAACGAATGCTTCGATTTTCTTGAAATACGTTATGTAGTTTAATTATAGTAGAGCATCGTTGATAAGCTGACAGATGCTGCTGCTCTTGATACAATTTATGGTGGACTTGTTCCTCTAGAACTTATTCGCTCGCCTTGGAGAGCATCGCAGAGCTGCTCAAAAGGGGTTCTCGCTTTCCCAAGCAAAAGTACTACGAACCGTATTCCTGCAAGGGGAGTAAACCTCTGAGTGGATGACGGAAAGGAATCCTTGAAGCTGGAATGAGCGAGTTGATTAATGGAATTACTTGGCGAAACCATATTCCGTTTTTTTCTCTCTATAGGATTAACGGTGGTCTGAGAGATGGATCTGCTTCTTCTTTTCAGTACTGTACTCACTCACAGACCTCCACACGTAGTTTGTGCTTTTGGATTTTCAAATCTGTTCGGGCCCTGCAGTTGTGGTCGACAAGTTTACTTTCGAGTGGTCCAACCCCCAAACGCAGCATTCACCAAGTTTACTGTGCGTGTGAAGCCCTACGTTTATGTATCGCAGACGAAGAACCATAATGCTTAATTAACTCACCAACCTGCGCCATTCTGTAGTGCACTGCTTAATGTCGTGAACTCGAAGTCTGGGAAAATTCTTAGAAAATTCTAAGTCAAAAAAGGGGTCGAAAAGCCCTAAAAGGGTATGGTGTTCATTCTTATCAGCGATATTTAATTGGGTTCTATTATATATTACATGGAATCACCTCTAGTCTCCAGATATGTTTTCGAAATAATTTACTGTGGGTTGCTATGCCATTTCTCAATAATGGTGTTTATTTGAGTTTAATCAGCCTGTACTGGGATCATATCCACTATCAATGATTTCCGGAAAGCTATGGTTTCTATTCAACGAGGCCCACGTTCTAATGAATTCTCCCCAACTGTGTACCTGCCTCTATAACGCCATAAAACGACAGTCATTTCCACCTAAACTTGAAATCGAATCATTTATTATTTTTTTAAAAATAAATATCATCTCTACTTGAAAATTAAAATTGATGTTTGCCCCACAAAGTCTAGGCTGATTGTGACTATGAATTAAGTCTCTCTGTCTTTTAAAAGTCTCTCAAACTCAGTAAAATTCCGAACATAATGAAAGCCATCAGGACCATTTTACACTTACGCCATTTAATTGGATTATTTTATTCTGTAGACGATGTATTTTATTTCTCATCAGATGAACCTGGAATCGCAACTCATGTAGATGCGACTGCATGTGGCATTGTTTACAGGCCCATGAGGTTTCCTATGGGGACGTTGAGATTGGACGAAGTAAGAGGGCGGGCTGCGAACACGTGACCGGCATAACTACAGTCGTCAAGGAGTGTGAGTCTGGAACCTGAAGCGGTCATCGCTTAAGTTTTCAGTACCTATTCACCCCGTGGTGGTCGTATTATTCAGCAGTGATGCGATCGTCTATGCTGCCCAAGTTTTCTACAGTCATGCAGCCGTCATTAATCACCAACGGCTCGAAGTGCATCTTTAAGCTTCTTTTTTAAAAAAAAAAAACAACAACACCAAACCAGTCTGCGTCAGGCCGTGAATATCGGAGTTTGTTGGCCACTTTTACCGAGCAATGGATGTCTTTGTAAACACTTGAAATATTTATTCATTTATCTGGGCTACGATCTGAATCAGAGCTGCCCATTGTGGTGCTTAGCCCAGAGAGAGAGAGAGAGAGAGAGAGAGAGAGAGATGGAGAGAGAGATGGAGAGAGAGATGGAGAGAGAGATGGAGAGAGAGAGAGATGGAGAGAGAGAGAGAGAGAGAGAGAGAGAGAGAGAGAGAGAGGAGAGAGAGAGAGAGATAGAGAGAGAGAGAGATGGAGAGAGAGAGAGAGAGAGAGAGAGAGAGAGAGAGAGGAGAGAGAGAGAGAGAGATGGAGAGAGAGAGAGGATGTACGTTGATCGGTTTGGCTAATCGAGCCACTGATTTAATTAACGCTGGCTTCGTTTTTGACATTTTTAATACTTGCTCTACTCCCTAATTGGGCGGAGACATTTTTACATGTTGCTTTCAACTATATCTTTTAAAAAGTGGTTGGTGGGGAGAGAAGGAAGAATTTTCCTTTTTCTTTTCAATTTTGGTTACCCTGGAAACATGGATAAGCATAATCTCCTTTACTTTGTTCTGGCTGCCACTGTCAACAGTTTCTAGCCCAATAGGTAGCGCAGCCGGGGAGTGAGTGACACAAGCAGACGCTTTACAGGGGTTCCTGTCTGCGCTGCATCTTCCGTCAGCATCGATTCTCTTAAGCCTCTCCCCAGGCCACGAGCTGAGACGGGGGATTTGTCAGTGCGCTAAAGAAGATCGTTAAGCATCTCAACAGAACGCAGAAGCCGTCAACCTATTTCCTTCCGAACTATCACTTCTCGCTCGAAGTAACCGTCGGGAGAGGGTTAAGCTGAACCGAGAAGATTTAATTTTAGGCTAAAAGAAATTATCCTAAGGTCTCTGCTGCTTTAACCTTCGACACTCAGACCGGGAGCCGGAACCACGCCCATGACGAGCGGCCGGCCGGTGGTCCAGAGGCTGACTGCCGAGAACGAGGGCACGAGTTCGATTCCCCTCAAGGTGTGGCGCGCTCTAGTTCACCAGGCGGCCGGGTAATGTTCCTCTCACGTCTAGGAACGGTGGGGGTTCGAGTAGGACTTTGTCGCGGTAGGTAACCCGCCCCCTGTCTCGCCGCATCACCGCCGGAGTTGTCTTTAATGTAGAGGGGGGGGTTATCTCCCTTGTTAGAGACCGTTGAACCTCTCGACAAAGAGAGCATTTCTCTAACCGCTAGTTCTACGAGACAATGCCCCTATTAAAGGTCTTCTGAAGCGGTCTTCATGATTTAAAGGTCCCCTCAGTGTTGAACGGTAGAAAAAACTCGAGATTTCCACTTTCCGTTCACTGCCGTCTTCTGTACTCTCCCATCTATCAGCCGCCGTCAAAGACTAAAAGAGCCTCTCACTCGCAGGACTCACATCTACCACCAGTCTCCCTCCCCGTGGCGGGTCTGATGTAACTAACGCCTCGACGACCGGGGGTGCGTCTCCCCCCGGCCTCGTAAGCTGAGCCGCTCTCGTCCCATCGGCACGTGCGGCTAATCAATCGGGGTCGCTGAAAAATGATCGCGCCTCATCCATATATCAAACTGCTGAAAAAAAAATCCCCGCTTATATCGATCTAAACCATTACCGACGGTATCGGTGGAGATCTGGCAACGCTTCCCGTCCTCGGTTACTGAAACCAGGCGGAAAAGGCAACTGTACACACGGGAGTTTATCCCGGTATTTGGCTTTCACCTGTTATAATTACAGCACCAGTCATTTACGTGAAAGGTAACACTAGACATTTGGTTTTCAAACTTCACCAGTCCGTAAAAATTGCATTATTATTATTATTATTATTATTATTATTGTTTTAAAAATGCCGTGCACTGATATTTGCACAGATGGCTCGCACCTGACCACGCCCTCTGGAGGACTGACGAACGAGATGCGCGGAGAAGGAAATGACGTATACAGGAAGTTATACGCAAACAGGTTGTAGGTTTCCACTCTCGATCCGCCAGCAGTCGTGAATAAGAGAGACTTGTTATCTGTTTGCGGAATCTAGCAGCCCCGGACTGTCTGTAAGTGAGAACGGGCGGTCTGTCCAAGAGAAGACTTCTTACACCTGCTGGGCATCTTGGGGGAGGGGGGCTGCCCTGTCGTTCGATCCTTTCCTGTTTGCCGATTTTTGATTTCCTTGCAGTGCCGAATCTCCATCTGTCCTTTAGTCAAGACAGAAGGGGCTGCTCAGGCCACTGATCGTGCTGGGAAACAAACCCACCTTTGCCATGGAGATTTTTGTTCTCAAACGATCATCAATCAGGACTCAGAGTCTCCAAGCATCGCGGTCTGATTCAGTTCCTTGCCACCAGGTCAGGTAACCGTAGATAAATTTAAAATATACAAGATTAAAGTTTCCAGAAAATAACAAACTACATATATTCTTCCTCTCAGCAGCGACATGACATGAAAAGCAGAAAGAATACCGAAAGGTTTTTTTTTCCCTCCTGTGTATTGTAAGGTTTACGCTGTACCGGTATTTCTGTAATTCTTTTTTTTCATTTTTGATGTCGGGAGATGCGCTAAAGTGAAAGTGGAGGCAGAAATTTCTCTGGGCTCCACGTGAGTAGCTGGATCACTCGACAGGCGTCTGGGCCCCCAGGCGACCACCCCCCCAACTCTACATTCTTTTAGCAATTGCACAATTCGCGCCGCACTGCTACCTCAATAGCCATTGTCCCCCAGGTGGTTAGGGTGCGACTCGATCTCACAGGTTAACAAAAGGGTACAGAATGTTTCCCTCCGCGATGTTTTTTTTTTTATCCCTGTGTTTACGTAATACATAAGGGTGGAAGGTTTAGGCAAACAAAGAATGGAAAAGGTAAACGTTCGGTCTGTTGCTAGAGCAGCGGTGAGAGAGATCAGGGGGAGGGAGTCGGGTCGCGTTTGTACCAAACACGGCTGCGGGTGGCTGGCAGGACCGCACCAGGCGGGCTCTTCTCTCCACAGGGCCGCACTGTTATACCCGGGTTACTGGAGTTTAGGGGAAATCGTGTAGAAAGTGTGCAATGATTTAAAACCAAAATGGAAATAAGATTTCCGAAGAAAGTTCCAAGAAGTCCACTTCAGTGTTAGGTTTTTTTCATGTGAAATCGAAACTTTGATGGTGGAAAGATTTCTTCATACAGGCATCAAGGTCTCTACAAGACCGAGTCTGTCCGGCGTATTGTGCAGAACGGCGATGTGAGCACCTGTACACACACTTAGGGGAACACCGCGAGACGGATACGAGGACGATGGCAGCACCCTGCAGCCACGTCGTTTAGGGCTATTCCGCGATCTCTTTGAAACCACGTTATTGGTACCGAGCTTTCACTTTATTACGGGTACTCTCTATGGATTCTGTAGCCACACTGTGGGTACTTTGTAACCACGCTCACTGTAACCACACTATAGGAACACCACCTGTACGCTGTACCACAGTATAAAAACACCGTGAATACGCTGTGCCACACTATAGGTACACCATCAGTACGCTGTATCCACACTATGGGTACACCATCAGTACGCTGTATCCACACTATGGGTACACCATCAGTACGCTGTATCCACACTATGGGTACACCATGACTACGCTGTCAGTACGCTGTACTACACTATAGGCACACCATCAGTACGCTGTATCCACACTATGGGTACACCATGACTACGCTGTCAGTACGCTGTACTACACTATAGGCACACCATCAGTACGCTGTATCCACACTATGGGTACAGCGTGAGTACGCTGTCAGTACGCTGTACTACACTATAGGTACACCATCAGTACGCTGTATCCACACTATGGGTACACCATGACTACGCTGTCAGTACGCTGTACTACACTATAGGTACACCATCAGTACGCTGTACTACACTATAGGTACACCATCAGTACGCTGTATCCACACTATAGGTACACCATCAGTACGCTGTATCCACACTGTGATCTTGTTATAGGTACTAATTTTGCACACTTGTACGACTGTTATTCGAAAATGTGTATCCGTTTTTGATTTTTAAAAAAAAAATCGTTAGAGTATTAGTACATATTTTAAAATAACGTTTGAAAATTTATCATTATTTATCGTGTAAGTTCAAAACTGTTCAGATAAGTATACATTTTTTTGTTTTAATCTTTGTTACACTAAATGATTTTGAATCCCTTACTTCCTGGTGTAAATGCTTCTTGTTAAATTTGTCCCTTTGCAAAGATATTCCATTATTTTTTCTTGTTTTATCTACTTATTCTATGTATTAAAAATTATTATAAATAGAAATGAGTTATAAGGTTATATAGTTCAATTTAACATCTTTCTGCCATTAGACGTCCGACCACCAAAACTTGAACCTGCTGGGTGTTTTATTTTACAGTGTAAGACAGCGATAGCAAGCATCATATCCGAGCAAACCTCCATCTTCCTCCTTATTGTCTTCATAACCAAAACTCTCTACCTAACCACCAGACATCCAACACCCTAATATACTGCCATTTCGTTTAACGACAGGTACGTTACCGGAACAGTGTTTTTTTAGATATATATATATATATAAAGGAAACCATTTGAAAAGTTTCCGCAGTTAATAATGTTTAAAAAGAAAACTTATACGTCTTTGTTACAACGGACGGGGACTGTAACCTAGTTAACGATTGGCTATCGTTGTGACCCTGAGTTCATTCCCTCTCCGGCTTTGGGCGTATTTCTTATCAGTGATGGATAACGTTATTGGTGTACGAGTCGTTGCTAGCACATCCGATCGGCAACCACGGCATTCTCTGGGTCGGATCTGCCGGAGAAATATGCGAGCAGCAGCATCATCATCATCGCTGGATGCTGAGATCGACAGGAGAATGAACGTGTGTTTTTTTTTTTTAAACGTAGCCACGAGAACTGCGACGACCGAGTTAGCAGTCCGTCGTCAACCGCGCATTATTGATCACTGCACGACTGGCTTGTTGACAGAATTCGGGAATCCACGCTTCGCTTCTCTCCTGAACCGCTGACGCAACCAGCCCACTCGATATCGCCATTGGGTTTGTGACGTCACACACCCCACCCCACGATTCCAGCTTCAGTCGCGTGAGGTTTCTCACACGCGACCTTTTGGGTTAATCTCCATGGCCGGCCTTTTCTTCTCCCGCAAACGCAACGAAAGAATCAGACTTTCATTACAGAATCCCATATCCTTTGTGGTGTTGCCATCTACCTACATAAAGATTGCTAATCTGGTTGCTCACCAGATGGCAGCAGCTTCTGTCTAACAAATAATGAGCTCTCAGTCTTCCAAAAGAAGAACTAAAAGACACGAGGAAGCAATGAAAGGGTTTTTTTTTCTGTTGTAGGAGACTTCTCGTGGTTTTTGACGGATCCAGAAGGAAGAAATCCAGCGAGAAACTAAGAACAGGTTGGTGGATTCGAAGCAGATCTTTCTACCGGAGACGGACGGCCGCCCCCGAGAGATTATCTCCCCCTGCTCCTCGCTTGTTTCTCTTCTAGTATTTATCGCCATATCGCGTGATTCATTGCTGTTCTACTTTTACAAGGATTAAATTTACAGTTCCGTCATCGCTTTCAAAGACGAAGCGATCGGCCTGCGGCTTCATTACGGGTCGGGGGGAGTTGCTGGGTAAAAGAAGCTCGCGGCTGCTGGGAGGCCACGGGGGAAGAAGTTCGGATGCGCACAACTGTCATGGATGACGCGAGTAACGATCTACGGTGATAACCAAAGCAGGTGCTCTGCCCTAAAACTCGCCCTGGTGACTAAATAAAATCACCCGGCGCCATTTGAGACCGGTTCAGAAGCAGAACAAACAGTTATGGTTTTTTTCCGAAAGTTTGCCTTTCTATTTTGATATTTGATTATTTTTCTTCGTCGTGGCAGTTGGTAGACCGGCCCCACCCAGTCTCTGCTACCCAGGGGCTCCCTCTGTCCAGACGGATCAGCCCAGACTTACCGGTTGTTGTTGGATCACTGGTAAAACATTTCTGCATATTTATGCTCAGTTCACGCGGTTTGATTCCAAAATAAACCAAACCCTGATTTTGGTCTACATTTCTACGGGCACCCATCATAATTTTTGCTGTTGTTCTATTAATTAAAAAATCAGCCTGAAGCAGAAGGCTGAAGTTTTCTTAGTAACTCAGCTGAAGGGTGGACATAAAGTCACTTCCTGATGTCCTTTGCTTATAACTTCCGAACCGTATGACGCGCGTCGGCGGAAGTCAGTGCGCCTACACAGGGGGTTACTGGAAATGGATTCCCAAAGTTGGCAGATTTTGCCACTGGAGGGCGCTCTTATGCTGTGTCGTCATGCCCAAACGAACACAGTTTTAAAATAAGTTTTTCCTAAAATCGAAGAGTAATTGCAACGGAAAAACAATACAAAATTAATTTACTAGAATCACTTTATTGAAACAAAATGTTATTAACTTTTTTCTGAACTGGTTTAACTTGTTACAGAAAGTCTTCGTAGTGTCTGCCGAAATTCTCAATAACAACTTCCGGACGCTGTATCACGTGGTACACAGCCGCGCGCAACTGACCTCCGAGGATGGCAAGAATGCGTTTGCGAATGCTGGTTTTAAGATCAACGATCGTCAGCGGACAGTCGTGATGCGTCAATATTTCCAGATAGTCACATAACCAGAAATTCGCTCCTAGGAGATCTGGTGACAGTAGTGAAAAAAAGGGGCGAAAATACTTTACTGGTTATTCGTTCACCTAAAGCTTCGTGTAGCTGTGTTCCAAACATTAGCAACACGTAGCGGTGCGCCATCTTGCGGAACGTGGGTAACACCATGTTAGTAACAGGAGCTGGTATCATCCAGGAGCTCAGTAAACCCAACCCAACCCAACCCACATAGTCAGCTCCAAGTTATAATTGTGCTCTTCGGGGAATGCATGTAGATTGGTCTCACTTTCAAACAATTTATATTGTGGATGTTGACTCCAGGGGCGGAAGTGGCCATCACCATCCACATGAACTGCTTCTCTGGATCAGCAGGAAACATGCTTTTGCAACTTGCATGACAACAACTTAGGGCCCCGTGCATCACCTTCCACGGTTTTCTGAGGTAGCTAGGCTAGTAGGCTTGGTAAATTGATGGATGGTGCATTTTTCGTGCAGACTCCCTTGTTTAGTTCCGAAGTCACCGGTTGAATTTCTGCAGCAACTTTCACATGTGTAGGCGGGCATCGTAATCCATCAGCCGCAGATCTCGCCTCATCAATCTGCGAATGGGATATTGCACCCAGAACACTCTTGCTCAACACCCGACGAACATCGATTCTAGTAAAGGCGGCTAATTGAAATATACTGTGAACAAAATCTTGCAAGCCCTTTTTCACCGTTACATTTCAACGATGCTGATACGGAAATATTTCTAAAAAAATTTTTATCCGGCTGCTGAACAAATATAATCAAAAGGAAGATCAAGCAAGTCTCACTTAATGCATTAAAAATGTCGGAAGGAACACGTAAACTCTGAGAGAGAGAGAGAGAGAGAGAGAGAGAGAGAGAGAGAGAGAGAGAGAGAGATGGATATATATATATATATAGAGAGAGAGAGAGAGAGAGAGAGATGATATATATAATATATATATATAGAGAGAGATGGATATATATAGAGAGAGATGGATATGAGAGATATATATATATATATATATATATATATATATATATATAGAGAGAGAGATTATTAGCTGACGAAACCATCCGTTGTCAAGGAACAGGTAAAAATCTGTTACAAACAAACAAACAAATGACAGAAAGCATCTTTTCTCGTGTTATAAGAGACGGGGTACACCAGACCATATCCATGCAGTGTTTTTTTTTTCATTAAAATTACAGCAGCTATGTAAAAAACTTGAATTAGATTTTGCCTATACAATGAATTCTAGCGAGGGGTGTTTTCATGCTTATTGCCGGTAGTGTAAGAGGAAAAACTAGGTTCCGAATTCCTTCCGTCCGTGCCCGTACCAGACGTAGTCCGAGCTCATTCACGGATCGTTCTGGGCGGGTTTCCCGTTAGAGACCGTAAAAAGAACGAGGAGCAACTGGAGGGTGGTTTTAAATATGTAAGGAGATGACGTAGACGAGCAGAGATAAGGCAGAACCCGAAAACAAACAACAGAGATGTTTTTACCACAAACGAGACAAGGAAAGCAGAATGGGTGCCGAAAAGGTCATGGTAAACCAGAAGAACTTTGCTTTCTCGCCGTTGTTTGTTAACACTGTAGAACTGCTAATAGCCGAAGGATTTAAAGTTCATCTACAGCCGTCTAATCAGTTGTTCACGTGACCCAGGCTATATTTGGTGTTTTGCCCGATTTCAGCGAAAGGATAAAACGGATTATTGCTGCTTTGGAAATACGAGGAACTTTAATAAATGCTGGTCGTTCCAGCTTTCACTTCGAATTAGAGACGATAAATCGAAAAGAGTATTAAAGTCATAAGTGTGTTCTTATTCAGTTTGCCTGCCAGAGAGAGACTGTTTAATGCGGTCACAGTAATATATAAAAGAAATACAATGCCATTGAAAACAACAATGGCAACACTGGAAAACAATGGTTCTTCCACCGGAACACCATCACGTGCCATTGAAAACAACAATGGCAACACTGGAAAACAATGGTTCTTCCGCCGGAACACCATCACGTGCCATTGAAAACAACAATGGCAACACTGGAAAACAATGGTTCTTCCACCGGAACACCATCACGTGCCATTGAAAACAACAATGGCAACACTGGAAAACAATGGTTCTTCCACCGGAACACCATCACGTGCCATTGAAAACAACAATGGTAGCACTGGAAAACAATGGTTCTTCCACCGAAACACCATCACGTGCCAGTGAAAACAACAATGGTAGCACTGGAAAACATTGGTTCTTCCACCGGAACACCATCACGTGCCATTGAAAACAACAATGGCAACACTGGAAAACAATGGTTCTTCCACCGGAACACCATCACGTGCCATTGAAAACAACAATGGTAGCACTGGAAAACAATGGTTCTTCCACCGAAACACCATCACGTGCCAGTGAAAACAACAATGGTAGCACTGGAAAACAATGGTTCTTCCACCGGAACACCATCACGTGCCAGTGAAAACAACAATGGTAGCACTGGAAAACAATGGTTCTTCCACCGGAACACCATCACGTGCCATTGAAAACAACAATGGCAACACTGGAAAACATTGGTTCTTCCACCGGAACACCATCACGTGCCATTGAAAACAACAATGGCAACACTGGAAAACAATGGTTCTTCTACCGGAACACCATCACGTGCCATTGAAAACAACAATGGCAACACTGGAAAACAATGGTTCTTCCGCCGGAACACCATCACGTGCCATTGAAAACAACAATGGCAACACTGGAAAACAATGGTTCTTCCACCGGAACACCATCACGCTCACTTCGTGGTACTTCGCTCGCTGATTTCAAATCTGAAAACCGTTTTTCTCTAGGACGCCACGTTTTTTAGTGATGGCTGATATTTAAAAAATATATACTTGAAAGCAGTTTCCCATTACATGAAGAATCTTGTTCCGGTTCCTCCAGCAGCTCCAGCCCTAGAAGGTGATGAAAGTTCAGGTGTCGAGCGCGATAATACCGCTATGGATGAGCCGTATGAGCCTGCATTGGATGAATAAAAGCCGCGCTTGCTAAATCAAGAAGAGCTCGATGATTTCGTGAGAGATGTATCACTGTCACAGGAGAAGGCTGAAGTGTGAGGCTCTAGACTGAAGGAATGGAATCTTTTACAAAAAGGTACAAACATTTCCCGTTTCCCTCGAACGGCACACAAACTGGCTGCTTTTTTTCCCAATAGAAAATGGTGTTTGCTTCTGTATTGATGTAAACGGTCTCATGAGTGAACTGGGATATAAACATGTGACTGATGAATGGAGGTTATTCATAGACTGTAGCAAACTAAGCCTTAAAGCTGTGCTGTTACATCATGGTAACCAAAAACCTTCGGTTCCTCAAGCTCATGCAGTTGGCTTGAAAGAGACATACGAGTCGATGGAACTCCCTTTGAAAGTGACGAGTTATTCGGTTCATAAATGGAAAATTTGTGGAGTTATTTCTCTCCTCCTCTGATTGCAGCTAGGGTACACAAAACACGTGTTTCTTAGGGCAGTGTTTTCGAGTGTAATGGTTGGCAGCATCTCGGCTGTTCCAAAGACAGCCATTACACCCGAAAACACTGCCCGAAGCGACAGGAACCTATAGTTGGCAGGTGCAATGTGCAACACATGCCATTGGTAGACCCTCAGAATCTCTACCTTCCACCACTTCATATCAAACTCGGCCTTTTGAAAAACTTTGTCAAAGCCATGGATAAAGACAAGTACCAAAGAGAAGTTTGGTGCTGACAGGTGAAGCTAAACTCAAAGAAGAAATTCGAGAACTCAAGCGTGAGGACGGGTTCAAAAAGTAAGCTGAACTCACTGGAGTCTGCAGCTTGGGAAGCATTTATTTTATTTGTACAGAACTTTCTTGGAAAATATAGAGCTGAGCACTCTGCTGAGGATGTGGAAAAAAATGCTAATAGCGTATCAGCGAATTGGAGCCAGGATGTCTCTAAAGATGCCCTTTCTGCATTTGCATCTTGATTTTTTTTACAACCAATCTGGGGGTTGTCGGTGATGAGCATGGTGAAAAGTTCCACCAAGAGAGAGAGGTGATGCAGAGTAGATATCAGGGCAAATTCAATTCCAGCATGATGGGTGATTACTGTTGGTTCCTCCAAAGGAAGACTGATACCTCACATAGGTGGAAGAACGAGTGTCTGAAACATTTGGAATATATCTACTATCTAAGTTAAATACATTCCATATCTCCCATACTGTTTTATCAGTCTCATACGTCAGTTGTCTGATCATGGTAAATGTTTCACATTAAACATGTGAATACCAAATATTGTTCTTCAAGCTTTATATAACTCATATAACATAAGTCGTCATGATATAGCGTAAGTGGTGAAATTCCTCTTTATGCATATCTCAAAAAAACCTGACATCCCAGCCAAATTCTGACTCCAGATTTGAATCAGCACCCAAAATCTAACTAAGATCACCCACATTTTTCTCGGTGGCAGACAAGAAGTTTCATTTTGTTGTCCAGTGTAATTCATCTAGCAAAACACTAAACTCGATCTGGTTATCGCTGGGATGAGCCTTTGTATGGGCGACCACTGGCGGGCGGACGTACGTTGGCTTGTCCGCTAGGCCGTGACTGAAGACAGCTTTCAGGCTCTCTACCAGTTCGAGACAGACTCTCTCAGAAACCCACCCGCCATTGTGACCTAAACGATACGAAACAACGGACGTCAGGCCAAACCCTCGCGTTTTTGAACCTGCTGTACTATATAGAAATTACATAGTCAGTGGTACAGCTCCGACGTTCAGCACAAACTCACGTACATCAACAGAAAGATGGCTCGAAAACATCAGCAAACTTAATTAATTATGGATTGAAAAATTGCAGCCCGCTCTTTTGTCTGGGTGTTTGCTTGTTATTTAAAATTTTATTTTTATTTTCAAAGAGTCTTTTCTTTGGTGATATTCTTCTTTCAGAGTAAAGAATGTCGTGATCTTTTCTCTTTCTGTTAAACGCCCGCATGATGTCACCAGGTGAGCTTGAGAGTCTGGGTCAAGCAAAACAGGTGTGGCGCGGGCACCTGCCAGACCAGATTTGTAGTTCGTGCTATTCAGAGCCAGATCTGCCAGATTCTGTTACGTTAACCAGCCAGCGGTTAAAACTGCCCTGACAGCCAAACTGAGGCACGGGGCCGTGTTTGTTGGCGCGCGCCAGCTCACACACAAAAACACAGGCACATAACACACACGCGACACACAGACACATACACATACACACACGCGCGCTCACACGCACACACACACACACACACACACATCGCTCTCACACACCAATAGAGACACACAGACACACAGACACACAAACACAAACACACCTTTAGAGATACAACACACACCCTTACAGACACACAGACACATAAACATATAAACATACACACACGCTCACACACACACATACACACACACACCACACATGCGCTCACACACCAATAGAGACAAACACAGACACATAAACACATAAACATACACACACACCCTTACACACACAAACACACATAAACACACACACACACACACCACACATACACCACACACACACACATGCGCACACACACCAATAGAGACACACAGACACCCTTACAGACACACAGACACATAAACACATACACACAATACACACACCTACAGACACACAGACACATAACACACACACACACATACACACACACACACAACACACACACACACATGCGCTACACACCAATAGAGACACACAGACACCCTTACAGACACACAGACACATAAACACATACACATACACACACCCTTACAGACACACATAAACACACACGCTCACACACACACACAGACACACAGACACATAAACACACACACACACATGCGCACACACACCAATAGAGACACACAGACACATAAACATACACACACACCCTTACAGACACACAGACACATAAACACCACACCACATACACACACACATACACACACACATACACACACACATGCGCTCACACACCAATAGAGACACACAGACACCCTTACAGACACACAGACACATAAAAAATACACATAAACATACACACACCCTTACAGACACACAGACACATAAACACACACACACATACACACACACACATACACACACACACACAACATGCGCTCACACACCAATAGAGACACACAGACACCCTTACAGACACACAGACACATAAACCACATAAACATACACACACCCTTACATACACACATAAACACCACACACACACACACACACACACACACACGCGCGCGCCCGATCACACACATCCTTAGCCATACTGGTCTTGTTAGAACAAGATTTTTCTAATTTCTTTTACAGAACATAGAACTTCCCCTGAAGCTCCATTTTTCGTTATATTTTGCATATATTCTTCAGTTGGGGCCTGCCTGCAGTTGTTTACTTAGGGACCAGTTTACAGCTTTTCTGTAAATTCTAATAAAAAAACGGAAGCGCCTAGGCGGATCTCACCAACAGTACGGCTTCTTAGGGGAAGCTAATGATTAATTTAGGGTTCAATGTTTTACTTACGTCCTGTTCCATGCGGGTAAGCGGAGGATGAGGGCCCGAGTTTGGCAGCTCTCGGGGTCCCACTCGGTTTGCCACCCTCTTGCTGCCTGGTTTCTCCGTGCTCCTCTCTACTAGTCCGTCTGTCTGAATTTTCTCCGAGTAGTCTGGTTTCCCCTTACAGCTAAATCCGGGTACTTGTGATAGAGGTGCCCCTGGTGTCTCCCGACCGGCTCGCACTTTGAACACCGCGCAGAAAGCCCCAACTGTATTTGATTACCCTGTCCTTTCGCCAGGGCTGGTGCCCCACACCTTCCCCGCCCGACTCTCTGCTGCAAGATTTCTCACAAAGAAATGGAAATAAAGTTCCATGCAGGTCTTGATCTTCCGCCATGTTCTTCTGCCTGTTGTGCTTAAAGGGGCCCATTTATAGCCTTTATTTTAAGAGAGGTGATCCCTTTTACACCAACTCTGTCCCATATCCTTGGCCTCCCACCCAAATTTGTTGATATTTATTTTTTAATTTAATTTGTTTATTTGCTGATTATTTTCCACACTTCTTACCTGTCTCTCTGCCGCAATAACTCACCTCTCGGGACAGGTATATCTTGCCAGGTGATAATTCTCGTTTTAATTCTTACTTCGCGATCATCTATAATGTTTACCTCGGTTTACCCCTTTTCTGCCCCTTCAGACATTAAGTTTCCGTCTCTTTATATTTTCGTTAATTTGTCCTTTGTCTCCCCGGTTTGCTTTTATCTACACCCGACCCCGCCCCCTCTCCTCTCTCCGCTGTTGTTTGCATAAACTTCTGAATCACCCCGATCTTGAATGGGCATCTCCGCTCTAGTCTTGTAAAGGTCCCTAAACCGGACACATCGCCAACTAAAGGAAAGTAGGTGCTTTGTGGAGTGGGAGAAGAAAAACCGAACCAGATAACTATTTATCGCACCCTAAATTCCATGACTCATCGCCAGATAGAGGCGTTTGTTAGCTACGGAGATGGACCTTCGAGTTCACCAAGAGCAAAGTTCAAGAACGTTAAAAGCAAAACACAAAATTCCAATAAAAACTTAGCTGTATTCTTGTTACCATAATCAAACTCATGTTCTCCTCCCCCCCATCTTCTCTTTTATCTCCGTCATAAATTGGCTAGCCGAGACCTACGGGCGTTTCCTCCTCTCCCTGCTTTTATCAGCAGTCACCTGCACGATTTTAAGTTTAGGGGATAGGGCACTACTTTCCCTTTATATCGTTGTAACGGGAGTGCCAGCTCGCGATAGCCAGCCACACAACACATGAAACATCAGAAATAATCCAGAGTAGGTTATCTGAAGTATTTTCGGATTTTAAGCGTGTAAATTATGCCCTGACGATTAAAAATATTAGCCACCTCGTTAGGAACTCCCCCGATAGGTGTACAATCGGGTCCTGCGCGTGAAGGCAGGAAGAGACTCCTTGCTGACATCTACACTTAAAATATTAAGTTCCATGTTTATGGACTAGTTAATGTTTCAGCACGGCTGGAGGGAACGAAACCAATTTTTCAAGCTACAGAATTGCAAAAGAATGAAATAAATCGCCAACGGTACCTGTTGGTTTCCATGTAAACCATTCTAAAGATGAAGCTGATAAGCATTCTTACCCACTCGACCCCACACCTCAGGGCCTTGTACAGGTGTTGTGATGACTTCCGGCTGTCTGCAGCAACGAAGCTAAACTAATTTAAATTATTCTGTGTTTTTATGCCTTTGCAGCAGCTCGCCCGGCCCACCTGTAAGAAAAGGGGCCTCGGTCACAGTTTAAACGCAGGAAAACGTCTGCAAGAAGATCCTGCGAAAGGAATTAATGGGAAAGAATGACGTCATTAAACCCCGTTCAACTTAGCTTTGCTTCATTAGAGCGCATCGTGCCAGCTTCACCAGCAGGTGATCTATCTACGAGCACCAGCTGGTTTGGTATTTGCCGAGTCGTCGCAACATCCCGATCTGTTAATAGGTCTCTGGCTTACCGTACACTCAACCTTGGGTTGTATGTAAATCTAGCGCCCGCCTCTGGTTCTTGCCGACCGAAGTTTCTCTTCAGTTAAAGCTCGTTCGTCATTACCAATACTTTTTAAGGCACCGTAATCCGGCCATCCCCGGGCCCAACTACCGCTGCACTGTTTCGACCTTATTTTTAAAAAAAAACTATTTACCCCCAACCGCAAACCCTTCCCTTTAACGGTCTCCCTGGTTTTTGCGCACAGCCTCCATCGCACCTCGATTAAGGGAAACTCCCTAAAAGTTCGGCACCGTCTCGGCTCCTTTAGGAAGCCCTAACTTCTAACTATTTTCCAAACTAACTCCCCCCGGTCTTCTCCTCAACTGTCTACAGCCCGCACTTCCTTTTTTTGTCCGCTATAATGCGCCCACTCCCACGGAGCAGTTATATCTCTGTCTCCAGCCCCTCCATCGGCTCTACCGTGGCTCTGGCTTTCCCCGATTCCTTTTATGTAATCTAACCGACGCTGAGAGCGGACGGGTCCCTAACGGGGCCGCACGAAGTTTCAGTAACTTTAAAAAAATTATCGGTGGAAAACAACAACAACACAACAACAACAACAACAAAATTGGAATTTTTGGCACTGGTCATCTCGAAAGGTTCTTCGTCTGGCGCAGAATTGCGGGAAGACGAGCGCTGTTGGCTGCTGCTGCTGCTGCTGCTGGCTGATGTCGCTTGATGACCACTTCACGGACTTTGGTCAAATCGTGAACTCCGAACTTCGCCGCAGGGGGTCACGTGACCAAGTACTTCAAAGACTCCGTGTTTACAGGCGCTCTCTACCAGTGGCACAATTCTGTACGTATATATATATAGGGGGTTCAGCCAGTATTCGCCGTGATTAAAGACCAAGATTTTTAAATATCTGGGGCCCCTGTTGTTGTCGTTATTGACTTGGGAGGGTGATTCAGGGGTTGGATTGGGTCGTCTAAGTAAAATGAGCGCAGCTTTAACGACTGCAGCAATTTGGTAATCTCAGTTCATTTAAGAAGCGTGGAAAGGGTTTGGGAGGGGCCACCAGGGAAGGGTGCGCCAAAATCGTCCGACGGTGTTAAATAATTGTGAACACGGCACACTTTCGCGTGCTATGCTGGTGTGTTATAGTATTTAATTTTAGGGTGTAAAGATGACTAATTATCGATTGGTAATAACCATTTTTGGTGCGTGTTGTAGGGGGTTGAGATGGCGCATAAACAGCGATTTCCCAGGGCGCTAAAAGCACTCGGCTCCGATTCCCTCAGAGAAAATATCCGAACAACAGTTAAGGTTTGTGGTACTGTTTTTCAGCGTGGAAAGGAAACCGGAAGACTCAGGAAAAACACGCCAAGCCGAGCCGTATCGCTACCCGATGTCAGTGAGAGATAGACAGATAAATCTGAAGAGGCAGGAACTTAAAACTTATGTTAACCCCTGCCTTTTATTTATTAATCTATTTTATGTTTAAGCATCATTGCGGATTAGGGGTATAAAGTTGCTGGTGATGTGTTATGTAAAGTAAAGTAGAGAATTAGTCCATTAGTTACTTCAGTTAATAGTAACAAGATTAAGGAGAGTTCTACGACTCATCCAGCAGCGACCTTTGTGCTGGCCGCTGGCTGCTGTATACGCCGTGGCGCGGGCTATACGCTTAGTGACCGGACTAATAAGACAAAAGTAGTTTTACGCTACAAGTTTATTTGCTGAACACACAGACAGACAAACAAACAGGTAGAGAAAGAGAGCTATCTTCAAAGAAAGAACAAAATCCGAATCTTCAGATCAAAGCTCAGATACGTGATATATGAAAGCAGCTGCTTCTCTGTTGAAGATTTTCGCGTCCAGATGAAGCGGAGACACATCTGTTTATTCGCTCCTGGACCGAGAAGACCGCAGCCCATCGCGTCGGCGAGATGAATCTAAGCGTCCGGTTACATTCGCCAAACACCCCACTGACGATATATACTCAGTGGTTACTTTTTTAGCCGGTCCGTTCATACGTGGGGAGGTGGGTAGAGCCAGACAAAAGAATCCAGGTAATTTTCTGCAAAATTGCATTGAAAAAAAAAAAAAAAAGATAAAAGAAAACAACAAGAAAGCTTGCTTTGTGAAACTTTTGTTGGTGGGTGGGGGGTTAAAACGCCATCTTTAATTGAGAGTCTGGTGGTACAGCGCCCGCTCTGAATTGATTCCCGCCAGATTCTCCGGAAAGTAAGCGGTCAAATTAAATAATATACTAGACGATTACTAGTCGACGGTCGGTTAAAAAAGACAAAGAGAACTCTCTCTCCCCCCCCCTCCGGGGTAAAGGCATCAAACTGCGTTGTGTTGCTGCTGCTGCTGTTGTTATGACGACTCGGTTCGCCGCTGTCCGTTACGTACGGGGCCCTGCAGTCTTTTGAAAACCGAGCGGTTCCATTTCCTCCGCCGGCCCCTTATGGCATCATCGGTTTTAATGTCCACGAACAGGGTTTTCGCGTTCCGGGGCCTTTTCAACGGCCCTGTTCCCGAGTTCTTTGCTGTTACGTGTCCGACCAATTTAGCTGGCTGGCACTCAGCAAGCGCACTTCCAAAACACAAGCACTCTACACCCGCCAACGTGCGCCATTCTAGCCGAGCCGGTTTCCATGACAACCTTTATTCTTGAAAAACGACTCGCGTATTGCTGGGAGATAATGTCTTGACGATAATTACAAAGCGTTTTGTCTGGTAGGAAGCAGGAATTTGTGAGGCGGACTCGGAGTGTTTTCAGCTGCACAAAGAGAACAGCAGTTTCTTTCTTCGCCTTTCCTGTTCCCCGCACCAATCCGCCCCCACCACGGATCTTTGTCGCGGCTCGGAGTCAGTAATGCGCAGTTTGGCCCTCGTCCAAACAGGAAAAATCATCATCGAGCCACAGTGCGAAATGTCAGCCATATCTAAATATTTACTTACTATTTCGCTGCAACAACCTTTCATTCTCCCCAGGAAAGCTTTTCTATAGGTGTTCCATGCCAAACTCATCAACTGCATTTAAAAGACGAGCTAGAAACCAATTAAATCGATGTTGTTGACCAGATCTCCCAGCTTAGGTCGAAGTCCTTTGGCCGCGCGATGTGGGTGAGCAGTGGAGAGAGGGTGGGAAAGTGGACAAGGAAGAGGGGTTACAGCTGCTGCTCAGCTCTGTCCGGTCACCGCATTGTCGCGCCTAGTCCGCTGCTAAACTCCCATTTTTTTTTTTCCTTCTATTTTTAAAGATTAAAACATTGGCTTGTTAAACAGCGAAGTGCCATTTCAGCATAGCACGGCCCCTATTTTGATGAGTGCGAAGGTAATTCGAAAGACCTATTTTGTTAGCAATCGGTGCAGTTTTAAAAGAAATGTCGGTGAGGCGCAAGGGTTTAGAGTAACCGCAGACCGCTCGACGGGCGGATGGACATCGGCGTGAGTCGGTCGTTAGTGAGAACTTCTGGTCCCGAGGACCCAGTAACTGGCTTCAAAAATATTTTTCAAGTCCCAATAAAAAGTTATTGATTTTCGATGCAAGTTTTAAGATATCTATGCTGATTTTTTTTTTTTTTTAAAAAAGCCGATTAAAGGTATGCTTAAAAGTTGCTCTCGAATCCTGTATACTCGATAACGTGTCTGCTGGTGTACAAAGTCCTTTGGTGGCATTTCGACCAGCCGCTTACATCAACGAAAATACCTGGATATTTTTCTGGGTATCGAGGAAAAGATATACGTAACCTTGGATTTTAGGCCGGATAGCAGAAAGAAAAAAACAAAACAACAAAACCGTCTGTGGTTTTTCTACAGGTTTATTTAAAGCGTTCATTTATGTGACTCAATCAAGATCGATTACCTTTATAAATCCTTTCTCAGAGCAAAGTCAGAAAATACCAAATCCCACGTGGTATGGTAAATAGGGATCTTGTGTTTACTCGAATTCAGACACCTTCGTCGAATGTGAAGGTGAATTCCATACCCAAACAATGAATTTTATCTAGACAGACATTCAAAAGAGAAGATGCTGAAACTGATGAACAGCTACTTTCGTGGAGCTTTAAGTAATTCACTCGTTTCTACTTTCAGTTTATGTCTGACGGTTTTGATGATTCATCTGCTGACGACGTTGGTTAATTACAACCATAAAAATTCTATCTAAAAAAACTGCCTGAATCTTCGGTATATATATTTTTTTACAGTTGGCCATATCTTTTATATTCGGAATTTAAAAAATAACTGTCTCTTATTAATAATATCAATCAAAGTAGTATGAAAAAATAATAAACTGTTTAAAGCAAATAAAAGTGATACATTCAAAACCACAAACTGACTGACTCACGTATAATAATGACAAACACTTTATTGTGTACAGCCTTTTAATTTATTTTTGAAAGGAATTCTTTACGATATCACAATTTATAACGTGTCCTTGTAGCTGCTTTCAGTTAGTGACTGGAGTTCAACTTTAAATTAAGCGGACAACAAATAATCGGAAGTCTGCAGATGGATAAAAAACGCAACAGTGGAACCACATGGCCAGACCGACTCTTCCCACCAACATAACTTGTGTTTCCGATGCCTGGAGGCCTGGTAAGAAATAACATCGGTAAAGTTGTGCGTTCGGATAAAACGGCTTGTGGAGACAATGCAAGAACTCTGCGACGTTCACCTCGTGACTCACCTGATTATACAAAAACCGTTCCGTTGTCTCTGAGCAGTCTCGCACCCTTGGGAAGTGCGAATCGCCACAAACAGTGCGGCGACTCATCCTTCGGAAGCCTTATATCCTGAAGCGGCAGAAGATATCGTTAGTGTACGAACATTTTCCCCTAACTGAGTATCATGCAGAATTACGAGGCATTAACGGTCTACGGAAACTCTGAATCGTGAGGCGGTACCACGTCGCAACAGTGTATGCACACACTTCGATAACAGTGTATCGTGACTCGGAAATAGGTTTTAGCGTCGTACGTACATTTTATGTTACACGGTAACACGAGAAAACACTAGGTAACACCAGAGTACATATATCTTTCGTTAACCATATATTTTGGGGTTGACAACGTATTATCAGAATACGTACATCTTCCTGTAACAGTGTACGGCGAAGAATCACGAAGTATCAACAGTGTTGTACATATACTATATATATATAGTAACGTAGTAGAAGGTAACTACAGAATAGCTACACCGTACAGTAATCTGAGAACGATTTTGTATCATGAAGCAGCACTTGTAATCAACGCTGTATGCATGTACTATGAGGCACAACGAATTTCAACAGTCCTTTGTTAACCGTGTATCATGAGGTATCAACAAGGTAGGTGCATTTGTTTATGGCATTGTACCAAAAACGTAGCATGGGTTATCAACAGTGTACGTACATCTTCTGTGACCTTGTGTCAAGAGAGCGTAAGATATTAACAGTATACATACATACGTCAATAAATGTCTATCGTAAGGCTGAATGGGTTTTGAATATTGTGCGTACATCCTCCGTTAGCTCTATCTTGAAGTTTCAGGAAGTATCATCAGTGTAGAACATCCTTTTGTGCATCGTGAGCCAGCAAGAAGTGTCAACGGTATACAAACATCATTTTTGGAAACACGAAGTTTCAAAATTGGCACGTCTTTCATTTAACAGTGTATCCGGAGATAGCATCAAGAATGCAAATAAATCGATAGATAACTGTGTATCATGAAGCAGAACGAGTTATCAGGATTATACATACATCCTTTTGTAGCCGGAAACGTGTATCTTGAGGCATTATGACAGTCAGTCGGCGTACATTGTTATGTAACCGTGTATCATAAGGAAGCATGAAGCATGCAATGTCACCGTACACCCATCAGCAACAATGTATCATGAGGAATATCAATTTATGAAAAGTGCACGAACATTGGGTATCTTGAGGCAAGGCGGGATATGAACAATCTAGATACATCGCTGGGTAACCGTGTATTGTTAAGCCGCAATAGATATCACCACTGTACGCACATCCTTCTGTAACAATGAAACATTTGGCACCAAAAGGTATCCATAGTGTACATTCTGTAATCATCTATAATGATGCATCACAAGGTATCAATAATCTACATACTTTCTTCGGTAACCATGCATCGTGATATAGCTCGAGGTATAAACAGGATGGGCACATTGTTTTTGCGGTCTCTGAAAATTCTTGTATTATGAGCCAAGATGAAGTATCTACAAGCTAGGTATATCGTTATGTTTTTTTCGACCAACCTTGAGATATAAATCGGCAAGAGGAATCAAAAGTGTGTGAACATTCTTTGGTAGAAGTGAATCATGAGAAACACGAGATATGAATAGTGATGGTACTTCCACATGTATCGTGAAGCAGCAAGAGGTATCAGTGAGGTGGTTACATTGTTTGATTGTCTCAGTACAACTTTTTATCACGAGGCATCACAAAATATCAAAAGTAAACGTAGTTCCGTCGGTAACTGTGAATCTTGTGGCCCACAACAGATTAATATTGAGCTATATCCTTCCGTGACCGTTTATCTTAAGGCAGAACGAGGTATTAACAGGGCAGGTACAATGTTCTGATGTCTTTTAACAAACTTGCATCATAAGCATCAGCAGGTGTCAACAGTTAACCTACACCCTTCGGTAACCATGTATCTTGAGCAATCTTGTGTTATCATCAATCATCAGGGTATGTATATCCTTCGCCAAACCATATATCGTGAGGCAGCAAGAGGTGTCGGTATATGTAGATCCTTCTGTGACTGTGTAATTTGATCAACCGTGTAGTATATCCTTCGGTACACATCTATCGTGACACAGAGTAGGTACATCTTTCTAAATCTCTAAACAACATTGTATCATGAGACAGCACGAAGTATCAAAAGTCTACGTTTATATCTATGTTACCGTGCATCATAAAACATCACAAGATATTAACAATGTTCGAACATCATTCCATATCCTGTATCAACACGAGAAGTCAATATTGCACGTCTCTCTTTCCGTAATCATCCATCACAAGGCAGCACGACGAATAAACAAGACAGGTACATCGTTCAATAAGTGTACCATGAAACAGAACGAGGTATCATCAACAGAGTACTACATCTTCCTGTAACCATGTATGCGCGGGCAGCTCAGAGTATTAACAGTATTCCTTTATCTTTAAGCAAGACGCTTTATGAACAAGGTGAATGCACCGTTCTGTCTCTGAACAACACTGCGCCATGAGGAAGCAAAAAGGTATGAACAGTTAACTGAGACATCATTCGGTAAACACGCGCCAAGATGCAGCTTGTGCTATCACCGATGGTCATATAAAATCAACAGACCGTTCTCGATATTCCAGCATGAGGCATCACAGGTATGAACATTGTATGTACATTCTTCCGTAACAGTTTATCTTGAGATAGCACAATTTATCAATAGTATGGCCGGTAAACGTGTGTCGTGAGCCGGAATCAGATAAGTACACATCCTTCGCTAACTTCGTCCGTGAGGCGTGAGGAAGAACAGGGGACCTACACGGTTCTGTTTGTTCTGAACTTTGTCTCGTGAAGAAGCGCAGTGTGTCGCCAAAACACATCCTTCAGTAACAAAGTATCGTAAAATAGCACCGGAGAGGAACAGTATGCGTGTACCGTGTATCGCGAGGAAACACGAGACATCAACTGTGTACGTAGATCTTTCCGGGCATCTAGAGCTGTCACGTGTTCGGTTACGACCTACCAACAGGGTGAGTGCACTTGTAGGTTGTCACAGAAAGACCTTCTCTGAAGAGGCAGAACGAAAACTGTGTACGTAAAGTGTTGTTACATGAAGAAGCGCCAAGTATGAACATTGTACGTGTATGCTACGTTAACCGTGTGCCGTGAAGCGGGTATTAACAGGATAGGTACATCCTTCTGTTGCCTCTGAACATCCCTGTATCATGGCGCTGCACGAGTTATCAACAATACACGTCCGCCCCACGGAAACCGTGTGTCGTGAAGCAACAGGAGACGACTTCTATAGGACTGATGCATCGTTCTGTTGCATCAGAAAGTGTTGAAAATCCTGCGCCACGAGCGACACCGGTGCTTCCGGCTCCCTTGGGAAAACCGCAGCAGAACTCTTCATTTTTAGATGCTGGGAGGAAGCAGAAGAGCCCCGAGGAAAACGCACGCGACCGACTGGCAAAGAAGAAGGGGAATATATCGTGCCGCCCAGTGTTTCTCTCCCAGCTAACTGCCCCGTACCTGGCAACGAGGTGCGGATGTCTCGGACTTCCCTTGCTGACTAACACCCCCACTGATGGACCCCGTTCACGAGCCACCCCTATAAAATCTGTTTTTTCCCCAGGTCCGTGGTTATTTGATACGCTTTTAATACAGTTCACTATTGCACAAATAATTTTTTTATATTCTTTTTATTTGCATATGCCTCCTATTGTATATATTTTTTTACTTTCGCTCAGCAGAACGAAAATATCTTTGGTAAACCTTATAAATTGGTTTAACCATAGCCATCCGCACCGCCATTTTGACTTCGCTCGCTCAGCCCGCAACAAGTCCAACCAAACACCTTCGTTCTCCTCAAAGCTCGCAGTGACCCCTCTCCCGAGCACCTTTATCCCCTTCAAATTAAAAGAAATCAAACAGAATCTATCCTCTACTCTATAGTCGGCGAGACCTGGCACCCTACCCATCCGGTTTCAGCCAGCTTCTCCCCCCCCCCGGTCTCCGACAATCACGTGATTCTAACCGGAATTCTGTGGTCGTGTAAATGGACGGTACAAAACACTCAAAAGCCTTTCTACAGTACAGATGTTCGCGAATAACGATGTCTATCTGTTCCTAAACCAGCCCATCGGTTTATACGGAGACAGGTCGGCCGGTCAGCTGTAAGGACCTGATCTTCCGCCAGTGGGAGGATTAGGGTTCTAGAATATGGGCGGGTCCGAGAGGGGGGAATTTGGACGTTTTTAATAGCGTCACATATCTCCAGCATCAGCGGTGTACAGTCGTCCGCCTGCGCGTGTACCTGCTGCTTCACCATCACAACAATTGAGATGGGTTGACACATCAGGTGAGTCTGATCTTGCCTTCTTCTTCTCTGGTCAGGTGCTTCCAACTGGTGAGGACGCCGAATGAGAGCCTGCGGGGTGAAGAGCAGCTCTCATTACCAAAACAACGGACAGACAGACAGACAGCAGACACGAAAACGAGGCTGGGGCGTGAATTTTAGATTCGATAGGCGGATGTTTGAGATGAGACAATTCATCGTTCTGCCACAGGAAACTTAGATATTCATCAGCATCCGAGGGTTTGATTTTCCTATACGGAGATCTGATGTTCTGATTAACTTTTCCACATATGCTTATTGTTCTCGGGCTTCCGTCGGCTGGCGGCGAGACCATTAGCGGAGCAGAACCGTAGGGGGAAGCACCGGGGCCAGCCACAGCGATTCCCCGGGTCAGAACGCACGAACGTCGATTGTAGCTCGTCTTCACTTTTAATTAGGAATTCCTGGCGCTGTAACAACTTACTCCTGTAACAACCAGGCGGCCCCAGTGGTCTGCCCTAGAGTCGGAATCGATCAGCAGCATCAGATCTGAAGGAGTTGGGAGGGGGGAGGGGATGTGTGCACTAAAAATAGCAGTAAACACGAGTTGACAGACGTACGTAACACACACACACACACACACACACACACACACCGAAACACATACAGGGACCCGTCCACTGGCCGGTTCTGTGCAGCGGGGTGCGGCTACAGTAGACCGCCTAACCACGTGGGGTCTGTGAAAGCTACCACGACTTTGTGGTTTCCAGTTCATCTTCAGATCTTTCCGTCGAAAAAAGGAGGAGCAGAAGAAGAAAAGAGCTTTTGATCTATTCAAACCAAACGTGGGGGAATTATCGACCGGTCAGGCCTGGCAGCCGAATGAGACACGATAACAACACGTTAACCTGTTATCCCTGACCGGTGGCCGTGCGAAGTCCGCCCCTCCGTCAGCTGACCGCTCAAACGATAATCCTCCCTCTGAAATACCCGAACGGATTATTTCCTACGAGATTTACGTCACTTTTGTAAAATTAAAGATGTGGCTTGTTTTTATTAATCACGGGACCAGTATTTTAATCCACTAATATCCTCAACAGCAGAACTGACGGCTTATGTCGTGTCGCATGTTTTTAGATGGCGCTGACTGTGACAAGGTAATTTCTCGACGATCCCTTTGTCTTCAGTAGCCAACCCCTCCGCTTCTTATTCCAAGACGACAAACACGAGCAGCTGGTTCGCACCGACAGGTGTTCGTCATAGTCGGCAGTTTTTCGAGATGTTTAAGATCGGACATCTTCGCCGAGAGTTCCAGGCCACAGACAGTCGGACATCAATCGGGACAAACTTCGCATTCGAGATCTAAAACAAATGGATATAATTGGGGTTTTGGTCAGTGCCAGGTATTCGGTTCCCTACGTCACTAGATGGGCGGCGTGGCATCACAGCAGGGGAGAAAAGGGCCGACTGAAGAAAAGGAAGGGAGGGATCTCTCGAGGTCCGAAAACATCAATCAGCTGTGGTGACAGAGACAATTTGATGGGTGGTTCACACTAAAGATCACATTTAATGTTTATGCGATCTAATACAGTACTAGAAGTACCGGCGGGGGGTCCATCACAAGACAAGGGCTTCCCAGACCCTTCGGGGGGACCTACGTGACGAAAGGAAGAATAAAAGAACGAGAACAACTCTGATATAATCAAAGCTCCGACGGCCCAAAAACTAGTTTCATATTGACTTTGGTCAAATAGATAATATTAGATAGAGATCGCTCAATGTTAGAGTTAACAACATATTAGACATTGATAACATTTCACATATCATGTGATGTGAATATTTACACCGGTTTCCGATTAAGTAGAAATTTTGTTAACTCTTTTTAGTATAGGATCCTATATAAGCGCAGTGTGGAGTAGCTGCTCTCCTCTCACTAACTTGGCACGACTCCAGTTCCAGTAGCTGCTCTCCTCTCTCTAACTCGGCACGACTCCAGTTCCAGTAGCTGCTCTCCTCTCTCTAACTCGGCCAGACTCCAGTTCCAGTAGTTGCTCTCCTCTCTCTAACTCGGCTCGACTCTAGTTCCAGTAGCTGCTCTCCTCTCTCTAACTCGGCACGACTCCAGTTCCAGTAGCTGCTCTCCTCTCTCTAGCTCGGCACGACTCCAGTTCCAGTAGCTGCTCTCCTCTCTCTAACTCGGCCCGACTCCAGGTCCAGTAGCTGCTCTCCTCTCTCTAACTCGGCCCGACTCAAGTTCCAGTAGCTGCTCTCCTCTCTCTAACTCGGCGCGACTCCAGGTCCAGTAGTTGCTCTCCTCTCTCTCTAACTCGGCGCGACTCCAGGTCCAGTAGCTGCTCTCCTCTCTCTAACTCGGCCCGACTCAAGTTCCAGTAGCTGCTCTCCTCTCTCTAACTCGGCACGACTCCAGGTCCAGTAGCTGCTCTCCTCTCTCTCTAACTCGGCCCGACTCAAGTTCCAGTAGCTGCTCTCCTCTCTCTAACTCGGCGCGACTCCAGGTCCAGTAGTTGCTCTCCTCTCTCTAACTCGGCCCGACTCAAGTTCCAGTAGCTGCTCTCTTCTCTCTAACTCGGCCCGACTCCAGGTCCAGTAGTTGCTCTCCTCTCTCTCTAACTCGGCGCGACTCCAGGTCCAGTAGCTGCTCTCCTCTCTCTCTAACTCGGCGCGACTCCAGGTCCAGTAGCTGCTCTCCTCTCTCTCTAACTCGGCCCGACTCCAGGTCCAGTAGCTGCTCTCCTCTCTCTCTAACTCGGCCCGACTCCAGGTCCAGTAGTTGCTCTCCTCTCTCTCTAACTCGGCCCGACTCAAGTTCCAGTAGCTGCTCTCCTCTCTCTAACTCGGACGACTCCAGGTCCAGTAGCTGCTCTCCTCTCTCTAACTCGGCCCGACTCCAGGTCCAGTAGCTGCTCTCCTCTCTCTCTAACTCGGCCCGACTCCATGTCGAGTAACTGCCGTCTTCTCACTAACTCGCTCCCACATCATCCTGAAGTGGGCCGCAAGAGTGCGGCTATGGTCTCGGCAGTGGCCAGCCACCCACCCGAAAAGGGTCAGTCTAACTCGAGTTTACACCATTGGTTTTACATGGGTATCACCGTCAGCAAATTCAATTTTATTGCAAATTTTCTTCCACTTCCAAAATAAACACGAACAAACAAAACTCTTTTATATCTTCTAGAATAATCTGTCTCTGCACTATTCATCATCCCCGTTATCATTAACTTGGAGAAATAATCGATCTCGGTAGCCTGATTGATCCATCACCTTCTGTCTTTATACTGACTGTCACAAAATAATACTTAGCGCCACAAGAAGGAAAAGGCAGAAAATCAAACATTTTCCCGAATTTCTCACCTGGTCTTTCTCTAGTGTATCCAACAGTTCAAAAAGGCTTTGTTTATTCCAAGAATACAGACCAAACAATAAATTAAACTGTCAAATGAAAAAAAAAAAAAAATCATTTAACTGAAATTTGTATCTATATAGGTAAACGCTCTTCAGGAAAGCAGAAAGTTAAGACATCAAAGGGAACTGATCATTAACGTGGATATGATCCTCGCGGTGACTAATGGAACTAAAGAGTGAGAGTTCTCTTGCAAAAGTTTATATATCTTTGACTTTCATGTACGAACCGAATGTTGACTGCTGACGAGTTAGAAAACACAAAACACGTAAACGTAATAATAATAATAATAATAATAATAATAATAATAATAATAATATAATAATAATAATAATAATAGCAACTTTACGAAGCCCAGCTGGTGTATTCGTCTAAGCCAGTAAGAGACGGGGGAAATGGATGGACAAGTGCACTATGACCTCAGGGTGGGGGGAGATAGAATAATAAGATAATGTGTCAGAAAGATGTGATAAATACGTGAACAACGATTCGCAAGGAAAGCTGAAGAAGAGAAAGAAATTCCTGTGCTTTTGATAATCTTCTTTCGGGATCCTAGAAGAACGATATTAATAACGAGGTGATAAGAACAGGGCGGACTGCTATTAAACTTTTGAAACATCCTAACAGGCAATTTAACAAGTTAAAAAATATGAATAAATCAGATAAAAGAAGTAATGTGTGTATATAGCTCTAGTTGTCCTTAATCACAGCTAACATAAAGAAGAGAAAAGATAGTGGAAATATTTGTCAATTATTATCTTTATTCACAAAACCTTAATGGTGGAAAACAAAATTTAACGGAAGTGTGCAGTAAACCTGTAACAACACCGAAAATAATAATAATAATAATAATAATAATAATATAATAATAATAATAATAATATAATAATAATAATAATAATAATAATAATAATAATAATAATAATAATAATAATAGATTTAGTGGAATTCGAATGCAGTGCTCTCTCTCTCTCTCAACTAAAATTTACCGTGTGATGCGGTCATAAGAACAGCTTAGGGTTGAATGTAGCTCTTTGTTCTGTTTCTATAAAGTCTGACAACACACACAAAAAAAAACAGATAACGAACGTACTATTTATTTATTTATCTGTTTGTTTATACTTCAGGTAAACGGTTGTATTCATTACGCAAAACGTGCAAAATGAAATTTGAAAGTTTAGGAAAAATACGAGGGTCATTTGCTTGCTAAAACAGGACATAATTTAGACAGTGAAAAAACAGTTAGAACAACACACACACAGACATCTTAGTAAACAAAACATAAACAAGCGATATGTATTCCAGAGAGAGAGAGAGGAGAGAGAGAGGAGAGAGAGAGAGAGAGAGAGATGGCGTCAGTACAGAGAGATGGATGGAGAGAAAGAGATGGAGAGAGATAGATGACGTCAGTAGAGAGAGATGGATAGAGAGAGAGATGGATGGAGAGAGAGAGAGATGGATGGAGAGAGAGAGAGAGATGGAGAGAAATAGATGACGTCAGTAGAGAGAGATGGATAGAGAGAGAGATGGATGGAGAGAGAGAGAGATGATGGAGAGAGAGAGAGATGGATGGAGAGAGAGAGAGATGGAGAGAAATAGATGACGTCAGTAGAGAGAGATGGATGGAGAGAGAGAGAGAGAGAGAGATAGAGAGAGAGAGAGAGAGAGAGAGAGAGAGAGAGAGAGGCGGCTGTAGATAGGCTTCTGTTTGAGGTGAGCTTGTATGTACGTCCATGAATGTTGGCAGCGGCTCAGGACTGGACTATTTGTTATATGTTTGTTGCAGAGTTGTGTTGCCAGTGTTTGTTTTTTTTTTTTAATGAAATGAGGGTCGTTGATGGTAGGAGTGAACCATCGCGCACGCAAACATTACAGACATATCCCTCCCCCCTCCTCCCATTGTGGCCTCTTCCACTCTTCTGTTAATAAAAATAGAAAAAAAACGGGATTCCGTCAGGCGTCCTGTGTAAACAGCAGTAATAAAGCCTGACGCTGATCGCGAGAAAAAAGCGAGGGTTGCACCTACCTGGGACGAGGAAGATGTACGTGGCTGCTGGCTAAGCCGGAGATGATTCACTACATTGCACCAAACACAGCTGTGGACAGTGGCACCGCACTAAACTCCAGACTGTAGGCGAGTGACGAACAAACAAACAAGCACCTTGCCCGAAGAATAAGTACGCTAACCCTTTCCAGACGTTCACACCGGAACAAAGCTAGGATAGATTGTTTAGTCTGTGAGCACGTGAAATCTAAATTCCGAAAATCTTTCCGCTTTTGTTCCACTGATTATTTCCGGAAATGTTTGTTATATTAGATCCCCCGATGCTTAACCCCCCCCGCCCTTATTAGTTTTGGATCTGATCAACAACAAACACACATTTACCTGTGCACAATGTAAAGCCTTCGGAGCTTTAATTGGATTCCCCAACTTTTCCTCAAAACATTCGGTATTATCAGCAAATGTGTCCTGTATTAAAATGCGTATAGATGTAATAGTATTAATATGGAGAAAAACAACAACAACAAAGTATCCTAAACGATAACATTTCTTCATTTTTTAAAGCTGAAGCATTGACTAACAGGGCGAAATCTAACGGGGTTCCCAAACTTTTCTTTTGTTGTTTACCGCGAGGTCATTACAATTTTAAGGTTGATATAGTTATTCTGTCAGTTTGGCGAGTTTCATAGGTTGATAACCTACACATTCTCTCTTAGCGCTCTTCTGATGAACAATGCCGCGTCTGCACTAAGGGAAGTCAGCGACGCGCATGCGCAACTGTCAGGCTGTTAAAGACAGGATACCACATTAACAACGCAATCTTTCACCGCTTCTGAAGGAAATCATTGTCATGCTTATCAGGGGAATCATTATTATTCTCCTCACAACAATAAACCTCCTCTTTTCTTCACGAAACTTATTGGAATTCTGACAATCAATAGCCGATTTCACGTTTAACCATCTCTGGTCCGTTCTGAAATCATTATAGCGGTACGTAACACCTTTCGAACTGGAGTCTCACCTGGATGCTTTATAGGTGCTGACTATCGTGTAGCCATGACTGCTGACTCATTCATCCATTCATTTACCTGGAGCTCGAACCGCGCTCGCTCGTCCTGCTTCTGGCTTTTTTTCTCTCTCCTTCTATCTGAACCAACTGTTAAACCGAATAGAACACAGCAGTGATGGCCGACACGTGATGAGCTTCTCGTGGTTTTATTGATGCCTGGGAAGAAATTCCGACCGTCTAACTTCAAATAGATTAAGTTCTTTCGCCGTTTCCGTTCACGAAGACAATGGCCACGCTGTAATTTCCGTGAGGCCAAAGACCTGTTTCCGATAGCAAATGCTCTTCATCTGTTGTTGTTTCTTTGCGAGGAAGAGCATCACGAACGGCCCATCGAAGACTGGATAAACTTAGGAGTATTACAAAAAGGGCCGACGCCCGGAAATCTCTATCCAAAGTGTACTTCTGGAAATCCGTTAATTAAGAATCGGGTAGAGAACAAGCGTTTTTGACAATGGTTTGGTATAAAACATGCCGTCGTTAAGTACCAATGAATAACTGGTGCAGATGGTCTCTGAGCGCTATTTAGTCGTCGTCGTCCTCAGGTAGGTACAGATGGAATATACTGCTATGTCCCAACACGCACGCTTATATACAGGCTGGGTGGGTTTCCATTGCGACAACTTTCACAGATGACAACCCCGTAATTAGATATTATAGCACTGTAGTCAAGGCAAGAAGTAGGTTCTGCAACACATACATTATAGTATAGTAGCCAGGGGTTTGTGCAAAATTGATGGCTAATTGTGCAGTTTATATGCTTGCTCCATATTTCTATACAAACTATTTATGGTGGTTTTTCTTTGGCCAGTCTTTATACTTAGTAAATATAGTTTTGCTCTAAATTTAAAATAAATAAATAATAATTAGAAAAAACAAATCGAAAGCAAAACATCCGCGAAAGTGAGCGATGTCTCAAAGAACAGGTAGTTCCTTTTAATTACGGGTAAAACAAACAGATAGTAATTTTAACTTCCCCTTCCTGTCTAAAGAGATAAAACTGTAGGCTGGCAGAAACTATTTTTTAAAATGCTGTACTTAACTTATTTCACAATTCAAATGATTCACTGATAGGAGAAAACCTACTATTTAGGTTGAGAGCAAACGGAAGAGAGAGAGAGAGAGAGAGAGAGAGAGAGAGATGGAGAGAGAGAGAGAGAGGAGAGAGAGAGATGACGTCAGGAGAGAGAGGTGGAGAGAAAGATGGAGAGAGAGAGATGGAGAAAGATATGGAGAGAGAGAGATGGAGAGAGAGAGAGATGGAGAGAGATGGAGAGAGAGATGGACTCTGCTGGAGGATCACCTTAAAACGAGCGTCACCCGGGCTGACCGCACGGCTCAGAGTCGTGGTCAGCCCGGGGGTTAGATGCTCTGGTTTGACGCTCGCTTTAATGCAGAACAGCGGGAAAGTTCGTTCGTTGGTCGGTCTTAGCCTACTTTTGTGGGTCACCTGTCATAGGTGGCGCGCGCGTATCCTCACCTGGGATGTGAGACTGGGTAGTTTGTAGGCTTTATTCCCAGTTTTGTAGAAACTGTGCTAACAGCAAACAAAAGCACTATTGTTTTCGACAGATAGGAAACAGCTTATTCTCACTATGAGAGAGAGAGGGTATGTGAACCTCCCCCCCCCTCCGACTATAAAAAATACCAGGTTAACTTTGTTCTGCGGTTTAAAACCGTTAACCGTTCTCTCGGTCTGACACGGACCCCAACCTGACCTACATAATAGAAGAAAAGTACTTAATTACGTAAGACTTTAAAAATACAAAGGCAAATAAAATATACTACATTCTTTTTTTTTTTTTTTTCCTTTTAAATCTTGTTTTCTCGTTTCCTTAGGGAAGGGATTCGAACCGTCACCGCTGTAGTCGGACGGTTGATTTCCGCACCTGTCGGGGAAGTTCTCAGGTTGCCGGAGTAAACCATCTATTCATGTTGTTGTTCTGTATTCGTGTCCGTACAAAAGAAACTTCTCTCTCTCTCTCTCTTTTTAAATATCTGCTACGTCGGGGGATTCGAGCTTTACCCGTTAGTCTGGCCGTAAATACCCCCCCCCCCACCACCACCCGGTTAATTTTAAACGGCTGAAACACCGGTGCGGGCAATAGAGAAAGAGAACATTAAAGAGCGGGAAAGAGGGGAGGAAGGGGGGCAAACTCGGCCACGGCGAAACGTTGCGGGGTGGGAGGAGGAGGAGGAGTCGAAGGAGGCCGGAGTGGGGGGGGGAGGGAGGGTTAGGGCTGCACGTACATGTTCTCGGGGAAATAAGTAAAAAAAAAAAAAAACAAAAAAAAAAGAAAAGAAGGAAAGAAAGGGATCGAGTTCAAATATTTACCGGAATCGGTGTATTGCCGTACATCGGTGCAAAGGCCGCGGCGGGTAACTTTGATTCCTCCTGTCGTCATTAGCATAATCGACGTCCTCGGCACGTGAGCGCCCCGGCGCCTCCGAGCCGGACGCCTCGCTCCGATTGGCTGAGGAATCGCGATCTGTCAATCAACGAGAGTCGGCTGCAGTACAATGGTCCCGCAAGGGAAGAAAAGATGAAAACACCGAGACGCGTCACGTATTCCGTACCCGTGTTCTGCCGCGAAAAGAAATGAGTAACATCTGTTTGCCAACACTTTCCGATTCCGAATATTTGATTTACCGGCGGAACGCGAAGCTGATTAATAATGCGAAATAAATAAATCTACGCGCGATAAGTATGGATTTTGCGCACTAACGCACGGAACTAAATCCCGAGCGAATGCCTCCCGACGCGTATCGATATCCAGTGTCGGACACTGTGTTATGCGCCACCACAAAGAGAATTGAATATGTCTGACAGCGTGGTCTAGGTAAAGTACATTTTGGAGTAACTGTGCAGAACTTCTTCGGAAGTTAGTTAAAGCTTCCTAAAGATTTACTTTGCATAGAGGTATGCTAAAAACTGATACTCCAGCAGAGGATTGCCGGTCTTGGAATAGTCAGAACGAAAGGTAAGCCTCAGCGTGGTCAAACCGAATGTAGGTCGCCATTTTGTCTGGTGGTACCCCTCTATTGTATGCAAGAATTCTGCTAAGAAAACTTGGGGCTTGTTCGGAAAGAACTGCTATTAATAAAGCCTGGGTCGACCGTTTTGGTTTACGGTGGTTCCAGGGGGTGGTGCGGCGGCTGTGCGGGTCGGCTGGCGGGCGGTTTGGGGAGCTGGGAGGAAGGACGGACGCGAGCCCGGCCGCGGTCGGTCGGTAGCGGGGCCGGCCAGCAGCCGAAATGAGCTCGCTCGCCTCCGACACACGGCCAGGGTACATCTGCTCCAACCAACTGTTGCTTGCCGACCGCTAAGCCTGCTGGTCGGCACTGATTTTAGGTCGATCCACCGCCACCTGGCCTGTTTCTGCGATGATCAGCTGTCGGTTATATGAATATTTTATCTGTGTACGCGGCTCGGTGTTGTATCGTCGTCTTTTGTTGTGATCTCCTCTCCCCGCCGTCTGGCCGCCCCCCCCTAACCCTCTACTACTACTACTACTGTTGTTGTTGTTGTTGTTGTCCGACACGATCGTATGGCGGGGCCAGGGACGACGGGCGGCGGGGGGGGGGGTGGGCTCTCCTCCTCGTCCTCGCCGCCGCCGCCGCCGAATGGAAGGGAACCAACCTGTATTTACCAAACAAAGTTTGGACGGGAATGTCCGCCATGTTGGGCAGTGTAGTAACACTCGGTCGGGCGAGAACAAGGTGGATGAGGGGGCCTCCTTGTTAACCGCGTTACCTAAATGGGGAACCTGCCCCGCTGACGGACGGCAGGGGCCCCCCCCCCACACACACCCACCCGGGATCTCCGCTGGAGTCCGGATGAACACCTATCGCCGCCGCCGCCGCCGCACAGCCACCATATTCCATCCACCTCGAGCCTCCGCTATTCACACGCCGCCGCCGCCGCCGCCGACATCATCATCCGGCCAACGGTTTGCTTTTATTAGTAGATCTTCTTTATTGTCATTTTTTTTTGTTTGTTTAAAAAAAAAAAAAGAGAGAGAAAGGAAGGAAGGAGGGGAAAAAAAAAAGAAAAAGAAAAAAAGGGGCCCCCCCCGGGGGCCGCCAGAATAGCACGGCTTCTGATGACATAAAACCCAAAAATGAGTAACACTGTAAAATTGTGACGTCCTGTGTCATTGTGGGCTCGTAGTCGGGCGGTCTCTCTCCTCCTCCTCCTCCTCCTCCTCTCTATCGCTCGCCTGCCGCACACAACACCTCACAATAATTAAAGGTCAGGCCTTAATTGCGACCTTCGATCAGCTTTATCAGACAGGTAAGTAAGTAATTTTCTACATCAGTCCGTCCGTTCGGCCTAAAATAGACGTTAGTGATAACCGAGCACTAATAGCAACCATACTTCTCTTATCGACTGGCTGGCGCTGGCGCTGGCTGCGGGCGCTGTACAATAATTCGGAATAAATATAGGCCCCCCCCCCACCACCACCCCACGATCAGATAACTTCTTTTGCATTCTTCGCAGCTGTGTTTTCGGCATAGCTTAGCAATTGTTGCAGTTTTGAGTTTATTTTAAATGAAGCCGTGTACTTGGTAAACTAAAGAAAATAGAAAATGGGAGAGAGAGAGAGAGAGGAGGGGGGGAGGAGACTGTTGGGGATGCTTTGTGAGTTTGTGTACACGGAACAGCTCGTTATTTCGTGTGTGTGTGTGTGTGTGTAAACACACCCCTCTCTGTGTGTTAGATCAACTTGGAAACTTTCCGACAAGCTATGTATTTTAATGTTATCAAAATACTTTTTTTTTAAAGGGGGGGGTGGTTGGTGGCCTGGGGAATCGGAGAATATTCAATGAACTGAAAAATGTAGGACACTAAGGTTGTTATAGTTGATGAAACATTTCTGATTTGTGTAGATGCACCTTGAAATTATAATTTTGGACACTGGATGCAATCTTTTTTTCTCAGATTTTAATCATTTTTCTTATCTGACCTCCTCCCCTCCCCTATCTGTCTGAAAAAAATCCACTGATCCTTCCTTCCTTCCTTCCTTGAGTAAATAGGCGGTGTAAAATTCATTTTTTAACATGAATCATACTGAGATATCTGAGCATCCATCACACGTCCTTTCATTCTATGTAATTTTCCTAAACATCCAATCTAGCTGTAAACTCCTGAATCATCGTGCCTCAAGCTTTATTTGAACAGTCAGTGTCTTTTTTCTTAATTGCTTTATTTTTTTTTTTTTCCTGTTTTTAACTTAAGGACCAAAAAGTTCGAATGTGTTTATAGTGTGCAGATGCAAAGTTGCATGGTTATTAAATTCTAAAATCATTGTTCAAATTATGATTTTTGAATTAATATAATACATTAATAAGTAAAAAAGCTAAAAAATGCATTGATATTTTTAATATGGCTATTATACTCAGGTAGGCAGGTAGTGGGTGTGGTCTCATTGATTGATATCCTATGACTGATCTATTGAAAATCTGTTTCCGAATTGTTGGCTTCCATTCTATAAATAAATATATTTTTAAGTTGTCATTATTCAAGGAGTTGGCATTTTAAAATATCCAGGTGCTAAACACAAACCATATATGCATATATTAATGACATAGAGAAATGGTCATGTCAAGTCCAAACCAATATACAGTACCATGCTAGTGCAATAAACTTTTACTGTCTTATCCAAGTTGACAAAATATTCAACAGTGGATGCTGTGTTTTTTTTTTTTTTTTCCTTATTATTCTTTTAGCCTCAAATATAGTTTCCATGCTATGTATGAGTGTGTGACAAAATGATGATGACTTTAATTTAGCCATTTGTTTGCTCTGACAATATGTTCCGAATGGCAACATGCGATAAAAATGATATTTTTCACATTTTATTTTCATTACAAGTTGCAAAGATTAGTTAACATTATTTACAGAATACTTGTCATTCATTGCCATTTTACTCAGATATAACTAATCTTTTAGTTTTTGTAATTATTATAATGTACTATATTATAGGTATGCAGCAGAAAAATTTAAAAATTACAGACTAGCAGGTTTGTGAATTAATTTCTACTCTTGCTTTATATTTTATTTAGAATAAAATTTAAAATATTTGATACAGGCAAATGTATTCATATTTTGCCAGCTCCCATATTGAGTGACATGGTTTTGGGATTAGCTGAGTGTCTAGTAATACTTTTTATCTTGTTGGGTGCCCTGGGTTTGACACCTGTTTGAATTGATCTCACCTTTACAGCAACATTCTTCATGTTGCTTTCTTTTATGAAATTGGTTCCATTAAAGATCTGTGCTTTTGGGCTGATGTTTATGTATTTATTTTAATTTTTTTTATTGATAAAAATACTTATTTCTAAATCATTTTTGAATTCCCTTCCCAGTAATTCATTCTCTCTCTCTCTCTCTCATTATATATATATATGAGGTTTTGCTTGAAATTATATTTTTGTTGTTATACTCTGAATTATCATATATATATGAGGTTTTGCTTGAAATTATATTTTTGTTGTTATACTCTGAATTATCTTGCAGCATGTAATGTAAGCACTTTCCATCTTGTGAAATTATCACAGATGAAGATTTTGAAGAAAGATAAATAGCCCTGTGAGTTGGGGTTATTTCTTTGGCAAGGTGTTTTGGAGGGGTAAAGCACATGCCATGTTTATTTTAGTAGCATATCTAAGTTTTTTTCCAGTATGATATATAAAAGTTATCTTCTCAATTCTGGACATTGCCAGGTTTTCTTGGTCTTGACATGGATATTGCCATCTGTGTGACCTTCATATAGAGAATGAATTAAATCATTGCAATAAATGATTTTAGACAAATCTCATGTCTGAATAAAACATTAGAAAGATCAAAGTATGTGGTACTAAAAATGTAATAACATTGCAAACAAGGAAGTTAATTACTGAGGCATGTTTTAGTACATGATTGTGAGTGGTCAAATTTCATGTATGATTAAAAACTAGCTTACCTAGGCTTTATGGATTAAACTAGAATGAATAAACTTGAAAACCTATAACCAGTTCTGACTACCGAAGAAATTCCATACAAGCTGTTACTCCAGCCAAATGCTATCAGATGTAAAAAAAAAAATGTTTGGTGTATTAGGTATGGTAGGTGGTTCTGTAGCTATTATTGACTGATTTCTGAGACATGATAAATGTAGTGTATAGGTAGATCTTTGGGTTTTCATTTTAGCAGTGTAAACAAGTCAAAATTATATCCTGTAGGATCATTGTCTATAGCTAAATGCCAAGTTTTTATCTCTCTGTCTCTCTCTCCCATTTGTTTTATTTGTTTGTTTTTTTAATTTTACCAGTAGATGACTGTATCATCGCAATTTTTTAATTCTGTCTTTTGACAATTCTAATCTGTTGGGGAACTGGATGTGCAAGGAATTCTAAATGGTCAGAGAAAAAAAAAAACAACTTTGCATAGAAAATAATATAAATGATTTTAATTCAGAAGAAACCAAATGCAGTATTTGAAATAAAGCAAAAGATCTGCAAAGAAAATTATTACATTTGTTTCTTACTCCCCTCACTTTGTTTTTTTTCATTTCATACACCTTGGCTGGAGCTTAAAAAAAACACATTAAAGACATTAAGTTCATGTTTTTGATTTTACTTGGAAGAAAATTAAAAAAATTTTTTAAAGAAAAACCAGGTACCTTCAGTTCATGTTGAAAGTACCTTTGTTATCATTTAGTTGAGTGGGAGTATTTAAACAAAGTACTTGACTCCAAAAAAAAAAAGCAAAAAAAATTATTTCAGACATGCATAGATCATATTCATATTCTGCACTTTTCTGTTGTTTGATAGAGTTTTTTTTAGAGCCAAGTTACATTCTTGTATCCATTATGCATTTTGTCAGTCAACAGTAACCATTGTTACTGCTATTTCTTCATTTTAAAGAGAGTGGCTTCCTGTCATAGCTGCTTCTGTTTATTTGCCTTCCCTTGTTTGAAACCACCTTTAATTGTTTCTTATTTAGGAAATAGGTAAACTCAGATACGTTTCATGTTTGACAATACATTCTCTTCTCAATCCAAGTGTTTGAAATTCCATTGTAAGAGGTTCTCCCATCAGTGCACTGTTTTAGTGTTATCTCCTCATAACATCTGAAATCTGTTTCTGATTGCACTGTCAACACTTGTCTTGGCAGTTCTATCTAATGTGTTTGTTACAAAGTTTGCATTCTTCTTTTCCTTTTAAAATCCTGTTTAATTTGAGAGAACAAAGTCATGATACATCACTTAAAGAACTTTTTATTAATTATAGTAAAGTTTATTGTAAATAATCACTAGAATGCACCTGGTTCAGTGATAAGTGACTTTCAGCTCTCAGTCTTTACTGGAAGCTGATGTTGTCAGGTAACATTAGTGATAACCCTTATGGGCTTTTTCGCTAGGGGACAGTTTTTAAAATTTCTTTTTGGCAGGAAGCAGCAAGCATACTGTATTAACATTACAAATTCTCTTTAGTTGGCTTTCTAAATTAAATACTTGGATGTTTAAGTTTAAAACATGAATAAAACATTTTCAGTTAGCTAAAGTAATGCTTTGTTTTTTGTTTTTTTTTTAAATGGTTTAAGAAAATTTTGTTCCTATTTTTAAATCCAAGAAAAAAATGTTGGGTCCAACCCTTTTATTTTCAATGACTTTAACATATCACTTACTTGACTGGGCAGTTTAAAAAAGAAAACCGAGTGAATGAAAAAAATCTGTAAATAAGGCTAAATAAAACCAGATAGTACCCTCACTCTGCTCTCATTGGCATGTGATTCATACCTTAAGCAACAGTTTCTCTAGGCATTATTAAAGAAAGCCATTGTCAGTTCTCTAGTAGAACTTGGGACTATTTGCATGTCCATGTCATGGGCAAAATCCGACAGTGCCAAAACCTTGTTTGACATTGCCTTCCAACTAACAATTGGACAAACCTGCTAACAGAAAAAAATTAGCATAACCACCACCAACCTAAACCTGAAAACTCAAGCGGGAATATAAAAATTGCTTAAGTAATATTAATGAATACATACATAATACCTTATGATAATCTTTTTTCTTATTCAATATTAAAATATGATTTACCTAGCTGCTTAATTTTGTTTTCACTAAGAATATATACTATTACCACTGCTGCTGCTTATAAATGTCTATGACTGGTAATCTATTGAGTTCTTTGTTTCTGTATGTTTGAAAAAAGAACATTCTGTAATAAAAATGCGACTTAGAATAAAAATGTAATCATTATTTTCTAGTATTCTTGCTTTTTCCTGGAAGCTACATTTGGATGTACTGTACCTGTAGAACTCAGACAATCAGAATTCAAAATTTCCTGTAGTAGTAGAATTAAGATTTTAATATACTTTTTATTTAAAACAGATTTTTTTTTAAAGAAAAAGCTCAAAATAGATTATTCATAGTTGATATAGTGTAAGCATTTAAATAACTTTTCAGCAGGATTAACTTGTTTATGTATGTATTTAAAGAATTTTGGTCCATGGATGATAATTAATATTTATTGTCTTTGGTATTTTGCAGAACTAATTTTATTTGCAAATGCATCTAATAAATCAGTTTACAAAATAAAAGGGAAGGAAAGCATTTAAATAATGAGAAATATATAAGTAGTACGTCAAAAACCTGTCAGTTTTATCATTAGTTTTGACAGCATCTTAAAAATAAATCCATTTTATAATGATTTTTAAGTTGTTGATATAACAATAAAATTGATGACTTTTTAAAATATCTTTTGGAATGTGAAGAAAATGACTCAGTTTTCTATACATGGGATCTATAAAGCCCTTATTAGATTGGCACTGCTTAGATATAAGACTGAAGTTTGGCACCTTTTTTAGTTTTATGCAATTTTGTAAGTTGCATTTTATTACTTTTTGTATTTTAGAAAGTTATATTCAGTATAAATTTAATTTTGTTTCAGAAAGCAGTAGATTGGCATTTTTCAGAATTTTGTACAAGAATGTCTGTTTGACCATATTTTCTCAGACAAATGTTGAGCCTTTGATACAAGCATACAACTTAACAATTCATCTTAATTATGCTTTACTGTTGGTATTTCTGTACATGTTAAAGTTTTATCATTTATATTTTGTTTAACTTGTGGAATTAAAAAAAAAAAAAAAATTTGTCCTGGATTTTTTTTTGAGCAATCTGTTGGTCTTTCTTAAAATTGTTGGTCCCTAATTATTTTTATGCTTGCAGCTAATTTGTACACAGGATTTTCTGAGATTTCACTGCTACATAGTTCTAGTTACTTATGGCACTGATAATTTTTGTTGTTGTTTTCAGTTGAGATTGAAGATTAAGAAATATTTTATTAAGGTGACAAAACAATTTGCGGTTGATGGGATTTTCAGCATCTTCTGATCTATATAGCAAGACGGCAAAAAAAATGTTGTATAAAATGGACCTTTTAGATGTTTGATTTTAGTGCAGACCATCTAAAACTGGCAAATAACATGTACTTGTGCCATTGATGAAAATAACCAGGTAAATTTCTGCGAAAGCCAGAATTTAGTGATGTTTTGTTATTCATTGATCACATCTATGATACAGCTGTGGACTAGACATTTGTGCATATATTTGAAGTTGCATTTTCTGTTTTTTTAGTTTTAAAAGAAAAAAGATTGCATTTTGTCTCCACATGTTGACGTTGCTTATTATTATTATTATTATTATTATTATATTATTATTATTATTATTATTATTACATTTTAAATTAAAAAATCCTGTACAATTGTTCATGTGTCTGAAATCTTAACAACCTAAACATTGTCCACATTTCTTTGCTTATTTCATATTACTGGTGTGTGTGTGCTATTGTTAAACTTAGTGCCAAGATATTACTGCAGTGTTGTTTGTTTTAGATACTTGCATGTGAGTAGAATATTTTAAGTGGTATGAATTTCTGGATCACTCTGTGGTAGATACATACTTTCTGATATTTTTAAATGTTTGTTTGATCTATTTATAAAGGACTATAGATTTCATCTATTTTTTAGTTGAATAGCCTTCAAATTAGTGAATTTTAAAAAAGCAAACTATTTTTAATAGGTTAGGTATATTTCTAATAAGGAAACATTGTGGTATCATAAAAGTTAGGAATTAGAATTGCTTTTTTTTTTTTTGTGTCTCTGCAAGTTGCTTGGCAGGTAAGAACAAAAAGCGAATGGAATAAACTAAGCTATACAGTAATAGCCAGGGGCTAAAGACAAAGTTTATTTGTTAGAGGTGCTCAAGGAGAATATTGATTATAATATAATGTAGTGATTGTGATTTTCTTTTATTTAGTAATTTGGTTGCATAAACTTAAGGTCCAAATGTTTATGTACAACTGATTCCTTTGTTAAGACTTGGAAAAGCACGAGAAAAACCCAACAAAGTTTAATGTTAAAGAATTTCTTTTTAGCATCTCACATTTTCATTTTTTGATGCATGGTATATTAGATGTGCAGTCTGATGTTCAGATCTGCCAACTCTTACAATCTAGGTGTAATTATTCCGGTGATGATTTTCCCCCCTTCATTTTATGCGTGTAGAAATTGTTATTTTATGATTTTATGCAAAATTCTGAAATTTTTTCAATCTAGAAATTTTTAGAAAAATAATGCACTTCTCTGCTTTGCATCTTAATCTTACAAGCGCTTGAAATAGACTTATTAAAAAGACATGTAAGTAATGTAAACTAGGGCATTTAATGAGTAGTTAAGCCATTGTGTGTGTGTATGATCCTGTGTATTATTTCGGTTTTTCTAAGTATTTAGAGTGCACTGATTATTAGAGAAGGTTCTGCTTTATCTCCAATGCCTTCAACAAAGAAAAAAGAAGTTTATAGCAAGCAGAAGTTTAGGCAAGAGTATTCAAAGAAGTTCACCGATACGGCGTCATCCTCAAAGAGTGTAGATTATGCGAGATGTACGATTTGTGTCTGATTTCATTATTTCTCACGGAGGTGACAACGACATCAAAACATTTTTAAACACCAACAAAATTGTTTGAGAGTATCTGAAATTATATATTTTGTAAAACTTTATACTAAATCAAAAAATGATGTGATCGAAGCAGAATGCTTATTCAGTTCCTTCATTGTGGCGCATAACCTTTCATTGGTGGTTTTGGACCATGCTTAAAAAATGTTACCAAAATGTTTCCAGATTTGGAAATAGCTAAAAGATGTGGTTGCTCTAGAACTAAAACCACTGCAATATTTGAAGAAATGACCAGCAGTGCAATTGTGACCATTAAAACTAGGGTCATTCATTGCAAGGGATGCATTCTGAATACAATGGATTGCCTTCAGCAGCATTTTCTCACCTATTAGACTGATCCATGGAAATGTCTCTGGGAAGGAAGGTAGGGACAAACAGAATGAAAATTTAAAAAAAAAAGCAAATTGACATCAATGAACTGACCTTGGTTTCACAGTTTTATCACTGAAACTAACTTATAAATGTGGTGCTGTTTCTTGCTCTTCATTCTTGATGTAAAGTTTAGTCTTTTCTCTCTCCATCTGACACTACAGTTCTGTGAACTCCATTTCAACATTGTCTGAATCAGAATCTGTGTTCCACAGCATGGCTTGCATCTGCCATACACTAAAGGAGGAGTCTTAACTTTGGCTTTGTCATGTGTGTGCTCCATTTACTATCTGATCCAATTTTTTTTTGGATGCTTGCATGTTTTGCTTAAACAGCCAATTCCAGGACACATCAGCTGGTTGTAATATGCTTATACAACCACTTGGAGTTATTGTTGTCTAAGATGCTGCCACCACCTTTTGATGTAGCAACTCCACATTTATAGCCAGTCTTCATTCGAACATTTGGGCTCAACCTGACTGAAATATCTGCAGGAATCAATGAAGCAAATCTCATTTCTCTATCAAAATGGCAAGGAGATAATTTTTGGTCATTGCCAAGCATGACTTTCACTGTCTTTTTCATGTCTGGTTTTGATTAAGAGGTGTTTCGGCACCTCAACCCGGCCTTTTAGGCCTTAACGGGAGCTTGCTCCACACCGGGTTTCGACCCCTACACAGCTTCGGCCACCAACCCCAATCCCTTCTTGGAGATACACATGCATACAAGAACTTTCACATGCACCACTTACGCATTCACCACAAAAAGATTTAAAAAAAAGATCTGTTTTCTCCTGAGTGGAGTATTGCATTGCCTGGCATGTTTAAATAGACAATTGTTTCATCAGTGTTTTGGTATTGGCAATGAATTATTATTGTTGCACTCTAATGATATATTGGTGAAACGTTTTTACCTTTTCCAGGTGTTGAAATAGTGCTTGCATAAAAGATTTCCAATAATTTCTCCAGCCACTTCTGATAAAAATTTCTTATTTCATGTTTCATTTTTGCTTGTGATTTATTTCATATCATGATGTATGGAAACTTAGATTGCTGTTCCATTTTAGCATTCTTGAAGTTTGACTACCCCAGATAGCTGCTTTCTCATTTTGGATAGGTTTATAATAAATTTTTTCTCATCAACTTCTATCCATACATGAATTTTTTTTCCTGTTTACACCAAAATTCTGTTGTCAGCCCACTAATTGTTATAAAGATTTTGTATTGTTTATGAAATATAGCTTAACTAGGTCATGCAGTTTATAGTGTTTGGCATTCTTACTCTTCTACAGAGATGATATATGATGCTTGTTATGATAATTTTAGAAGAATGAATGAACACACACAAGAATTAATGTTGCAGTAAAAAGACTTAATATGGTAAAAAACACAGCACTGTCACATGCATGTTCAGTAATGCAATCACATGCCCAAACAAGGAATGCTTAGCTTCATGAACATGATGTGAAGAGGACTTGTAAAGTTAGCTATAAATGATTAATTGATTCATACTGAGATGGCTGATTTTCATTTATTATTGGGTGCATCATGTCTGCACAGTAAATTTTTCTATAGACTTTGTTGAAATATTCCTAAAGAAGTGGGTGAGTGAGTGTTGTGAATATTTTTTAATGCAGCCAAATTGGACATTTACTGGAGCATGGACAGCAATTAGAACCAATACATCACGAGTCAAAATGCTGTTAAAATGGAAATTAAATGAAATATTATCTGTTCAGTATGTTCACATTTTGAGAAACCTTGTTCTTTACATAGCTTTGTATTGCGTGATTATTATCAGTTTTAGATCATCAGATTAATATTGAGGTAAACAGTAAGAAGAATAGTATGGTGAAAGTTTAAAGCTATCAGATGTAAAACTTTGAAAAATGTTTATCATATTCCATCCAGCCTCTCCTAGTGTTCTTGCTTTTAAGGCATACGTGGAAAAAAACTTTTTTTGAAAGAAATTTCACTATATGTATATAATAATAACAGCTAATGTGTCTGTGAGTAAGAGAAAATAAGTTGTGAAAGATTTTTCATTTGGTAAAAGTCATTCCTTTTTGTATGCAGAAATGATAAATTATATATGCTACATCTTTAATGGTAAAAAAAAAGGAAAGAAAGAAATTAAGTCTGAGAACTGGATTACATTTGCCTGCTTTGCTTGGATGCCATTTTAAGTTTTCCAGCATAATTAGAAGTTAACCTTGTGTTTCGAGGACCATCACATTTTGGATATATCTGTATATTTTATTGTTGTATTGATATTGCAACATTAAAGATGGATTCTCTCAAAGTCAGGTTCTTTCTTGTTTATTTATGAAAAACTTTTTATTATTTGTATTTATACTGTTACATTTTTTAATTGTATATTTTCATATAGTTAATACATTTATGACAAGTATATTAAATATATTTCATACTGTTTACAAAGGCTAAATAGCAACCATGTTCTCTTTTATTTAAAATCTCTCTTTATTTCTAGGCAATAATACATTTAGAGGATTCTTAAAATTTGTTGTGGAATATTTTAATTATACTCCCTAGGAGGAAGAAGAAATTTTAAGTTATGAAAAATAGAATTAGTTAGAATGGTAATCAGACCATTCATTTTGTTATATTCCAGAAAGGAAACTAATTTAAGGCAATTAGAGGAAAGTTTTGATTCAGGTATAATGAATTTTAGAATATTGGTAGCTTGGATTTTACTATATAGATTCTGTCACATTGTTTCTATATTATGTTAATTGCTATATTAAGGGTGGCCTTATGTCCAGTTTTGTTTTCATCTACTGTTAAATCTTGTTAATGCAGATATGATTTTGTATAAACACCAGGCAACAATGAACTAATTGCTGACACTGTAATTTGACTGTACTGCCTTTGTCCTTTGCAATATTTTGGATATAGCAGACTTGGCAACAGTGAACCAATTTTCCATCTCAACATTTTGTTCATCAACTTAACAAGTGTACTCTATTTTCATAGTTTTTTTAAATTTTGTTTACAATGTGTTTTTGATCATTGTTCTGAAACAAAATTTCAAAAGGAACTTTTCTGCTTAACAGATTGATGGGAAAGTACTTAACTTCATTCTTTGAGCTCTCTACATTATTAAGCATGGCCTGATTGATGACTAGCAAGTGAAAACACACATCTATTGCAGTGACAGATGAGATGTTAAAGATTACTGCAGAGGAGTAAAACAATCAGTTTTTTGCAAGAGGGTGTCAATTCTGGAGCACAAAGGGAATAGACTTAGAGTAGTGATATATCTAGAAATGGCGGCCACACTTTTCAAATGGCTCATATAACTTAGCATGAAGAATATTCAAGTAATTAGCTCATTGCTGATGGAAAAGGCCAAGTATTCAAGATTTGGGGGGGATATTAATCAGTTTTTTCAGAAGCTGTTCTTCCAGTTATCAACCATGTCTTGCCTGATTTGATTTGCGAACACTGACCTTATGACATTCAATGCTGAGGATAGTCTGTTCTTCAAAATGACCAGTAATAGTTTCTACATCAAGGAAAGTGATTGTCATGGAACAATGCAAAGTAAGGAAAGGGAAGGATAACAGTAAAGTTCTGTGCAAATATGGATGAGGATAGAAGGGAAGGGAAGTTTTTGTAAAGTTCAGAAATCCATGATATTTTAAGGAGGGTGTTTTCTTCTGTTTATGTGCTATGCCAGACCTAATGAGCAGATTGATATCTATCCAAGCCTTAAGTGGCTAGTAGATTTTGATCAGAAATACTATTATCTAGGGTGAAAGGCTTTGCTCACTGGAGATAATTTAAGTTCTGCAATATTCAAGTAACTCTGAATGTCATGTTATTGGGATTCTTCTGCCTAATACAACAAGCTAACTAGCTGATGGACCAAAGTGTTATTAAAAACTTGCATGGTTTATTATTGTCATTGCTTCCTCAAGTCACTGATTGCTGATATTGACACGAGGAAATAGATTGCTAAGTTGAAAGATTTACTAGATATTCTTTGTGAGTGTTGTGTTATGTGCAGGAGATAGATGTAAACTGCTATAATGGTGAGATTAAAAAAACATGACACAGTCATTGGTGAAGAAAGTGCTCATGTAAATTACCCTAATGAAGCGGTATCTAAAATTTGGGACTTTCTAGTAGAACAGCATAGCATCAAAGACATGTCCTTCATTGATTATTTCACTGCTAATGAGGATTTGCTTGCATGTATTGAAATAAGAGATGGAGATATAAAGGACAAAACTTTTGTGGACAGTGGATGCTGTAGGAGTGAAAACCACCTCATCGTGAGTTGACACCTGTAATACAGGCTGCTAGTGTAGTTTTAGAGAAATTCAGGGGTATTCATATCATTTTACAAAACTATAAAGTTATTGTGCTTTAGAGAGATTGTAGGAAGCTATCCTAATCAGCTGCTCCATCTTTAGCTGTAGAAGTAGGTGCTCTGTCAAATTAGGAAAGTAGTATAATCCTTGATTCTTGATTGGAATTGGTCTTAGTTTCTTTCTTTTTTCTGTTAATAAGTCCATTTTTAGACATTTGTAATTGGAAAAACTTCACTCTAAATACCATATTACTATACATGTTTTATTATGTGCAAGTTGTAACTTATTGAGCAGACTCAGTAGTTTGGTGGAAGATTGACTTTTGTACTGCTCATTATGAGATCTTAACATTTTGAGATAATGTAGATTTGATTTTCTTTAGTCCTATAAGCACTTTCAATTTTAAAATTGGGGAAGAATTCTTTTGTCACTTATGTTTAGTTGATGTTCACAGATACATGATGTATGATTGATTTTTCTATTTTTAAGTAGTGTATAAATTATTAAAGTAATTCTCTCGTGTTTATATTTTTTAAACCAGCTTTTTCATTTAGGCTGTCTGCATCAGGATGCAGTTTTCTTGACTTTGTTTATGGTTAACTGTGGATATAGTAAATGTTTCTCATGTTCTCAGAAGTTTATTTGACAAGGTTTTCCTGTATGCAATTTCTCTCATTAGCACAAACAACCATGGTTAATACCTTTACTTTTAACATTCTGTCTGGAAGATTTTTGATGCTACTATTTTCATTTTTATCATCCTTGTTAATGCATTTCTGTTCTGACAACAATTCTCAGATAACTTTCTGTGATATCGATTCAAATTTCAGAGTAAAATCAAGATTGAACTGCATGTGAATACAAATTATTTAAAAATTATTTTGATAATGCAAGTGCAATTATCTGATTTCTAAAATTTGCAATTTCAAAGACTCATCCAGGTAGATAGTGCAGAGTTGTATATAACCTACAAGAAGAGTCAAAGTTAATGGAACTATCATTTATGGCTGCCATATTTCAGCATATGAACAAATATCATATGATTGTGTACAAAATTTTCATTTGATGATATTTTTATTATTACTTATGTATAGCAAGGACCACAGGTGCTTCCAGTTGAAAGGATTTTTTTAGAATCATTGCATGTATTTTGGAGACTTCTTTGAAAGAAGAGTTAATTAATTTTCATTCTCAGATCCAGATCTTTTGGATGGGCCTAGTGTTAAACCTTTTTGTATCTAAAAGTGGATGTTTTTACATGTTGGATGTGTGAAAAGAATATGGTGATAGTAGTGATAGAAATATGTACTGCTTCTCTATTTCACTCATTAAATCTAATTGATAAGTTCTTAAATTAGGTGGTTGGTGGCCGAGTGGTGAATATACTTTCTGGCATGGTTTCTTGCTCTTTTTTCACCAACTGGTCATGTCTTTCTTTGGCTCTTAATTTGACTTATTTTCCTGTTTTGATGGTTTGCAAGCCATGCCACTAATTCTAATAGTGTTTGGCTCTACATTTCAGTGAGAAGTACCAGTTTGGTAAGACCTACTTTAAACATTCTTGTTTTTACTAAAACTAGTTTTAGAACTTGTCTGAATGAATATCAAATTAAGATTTTCACCTTTTTTTTAAATAGTCACAGGTGATGTGAACTGAAAGCACTTATATGTTGGAAAAAAAAAGAAGCTGCAGCTTAAGTTAAAGATGATGTTAGTTAGGTGTGCATGTTTTGGAGATTGCAGAATAGGAAATGGATTTTGCACAATGACTACAAGCACATGCATTAAAAAAAAAAGTAGTAGTCTTGTTAATACTTGCCTCATTTTCTAACATCATCGGTTTTAGTTTTACTGTGTTATCATCTGGTGATAAAGAGGTATCAAATAATGCTTTGTCCACATTTCTAGTTTATTACACGATTAAAAAATTTACCAGCAATCATTGTTTTAAACAGTGCTCTACTACAGGTTAAAAGCTTGCTTAGGCCCATTAAATGTTAAAATTTGCTCCAAACAGACTCTTGTATGGATTATAAATGTTTTGAATATGCATACAATAATTTGCGCGCACATGAGGCTTTAAATATTCTGTTTCTTAACATAAATGAAAAACAAAATGGAAGAAAGTTGTATCTTTAATAGACAATTTTTTAATGAATATTTTGCATAATAGAGAGATAAGGCATGTCAAAAAAATTTACAGATTGGTGATGAAAATTTAAAAAAAAATTTTTTAAGAAGAATCATATTTACTTATCATAGCTTTTACAATTTGTTCTTCCTTTATTAGTTTTCAAAAAGGACTTATGGATGTCAAACATTTTTATCAAATGATTTTCCAGAAAAAAAAAAATCATGGCTGTTCATGTGCATAGTCCATAATAAGTCATTTTCCCTTTTCATCCTTAGTGCTTGGTTTATAGAAGAAAATTATTTACTTGTAACAAGCGAACAGTGTAGAACTACTACTAGATTAGTCTTGCAAATGTCTTTTAAGAGCTTGCTTCTAATAGTAAACTGCTTATGGACTGATTAGATGTTGTGTTTGAAATTTCTGAAGCATTCCATTGTATATAAGGAGCTATTGAGGAAGTTCCAGGACTCTGTAGTTTGCGCATGCAATAGTCCTTGTGACTTTGTATACACTTCTAATGTTTGTAAAGAGCTTGGAACATTGACCATGAGTAGGGCCCTGGAAAATTCATGGATTTCATGGGAATCGTGAATTTTGACTGCTTCCCTTGAATTTAGTATTTTTATTTTGTATCAATCCTCACTTTACCTGTCTATCTGATAAATTGTCATATACCAGAAGTGCTAAGTTTTGGGCACATCGATCAGAGTCAGAACTATGAATTTTGTTACAAAGACAACATGTCAAACAACCCACTCAGGAAATGCAATCCCTAGTTTTGTTCAACAGAAATCAAGGCATACAAGTACCATGCTGCTGAAAGTGACCAAAGCATCCATGTTCTTGATTTCTGGAACTGAAATGTGCTTCTGAAACATGTCAAAACTTGCACACTTGTACCTGTCAGTAACAAAAAACTCAGTAGATGCAGAATGGGCCATATCTGCATATGAGCAAGTGTTCACTTCAGAGGCAAACTGAGTTTTGAAATGGCAAATAGCTGCATAATGCTGTCCTTTAACAAAAATAAATGAACATTATTAAAAGGTTTCTGAGACTGAGTTAAACTGTTGTAAATACATTTCATTCATAAATACTTAAGTGGATTTATATTTATATTTTATTAATCAATAGGTTTGCTATGTACTTTCAATAATGAAAAAAAGCTTCATTGCTTCAAATGTAGTGTTTAATAAAAAAAATTTTTTTTTTTGATTTTTATGTAATGTCAATGCTGATAGCATCTCGTGTGTTTAATATTGTAGGATTAATAGCTTTAAAGTATCACTAATTTTCTCAAACTAATTTTAAAATGTTTTAGTTTATCCGTTAAATTTTAACATTTGTTAAGTTATTTTAACTCTCTTTTTTCTATCCAAAACACCCTTTTAAAATTACCCTTTTTCAGTGATTGTTTAACATATTTAAAAAGACTTTGGATTATGATTTCCATATTACAATGTTCATTTGAGACCTGCAGAGATGCATGTTAAAATGTTTCAGTTCTGAATGTGCCTTTGGTATTGGGGTATTAATGTCCTGAGCTATTTAAAAATATTACATAGTTATCATCAAAATGTGCTTTTAGTAATTTTGATTTTAAATAAACATTGTCACCACTTGTGAAATTCATCGAAAAATGTTGTGAATTTTCCAGGGTCCTTGCCATAAGCCATTCTTGGCAATTCCCTTCAATGCATTTGTTGCAGCAGACTAGAGTGTGTTTGTCTGGGAAACTGACCTTTCAGAAGGCACTTCATGCTATTTCCTTGGTATGAATTCACAAGGTGCAAGGTCTGGTAGCATGGAGTGATGTAACCTCTCAGTTGTTTAGAAATTCATGGATGAGAAGTGATGTATGGAAGTCACCTTTGGCAGCATGGTTGAAGAAAAGCCAAACTGACAGGTCCTGTGGGAAGTCAATGCTCATTTTTCTTTGCTTCTAGGAGTTTGTTCCCCAAGGCCAAACAGTCAATTCACTCATCTTACCAATGCTGTGTGATGCAATTCCATGATTTATCCAAAATGCAAGTGGATCTTTCATCACAACAATGTACCATGTCAAGTTCCCATTTATGAATTGCTAACCAGTTGTGGTGTTACATTACTCTCTTATCCTCTGAATTGTCAAAAAAGTATCTGACCTTAGGCTGGGGAAAAAAATTATGTACTTGGTGGGGTTCAATTGCTAACCCCCTTCGAAGTTGGCCCTTTGTGCCTTCACACACTTAGCCCAGTGATCCTTCCACTGTTCGAAGCACGTCTGGAATGCTTCTTCCTGAATGGCTCTCAGTTCCACCGTCGCATTCTGCACAATGGCCTCTTGGCTCTCAAAGCGGGAGCCTTTCGGTGGCATCTTCAGATTTGGGAACAACCAGAAGTAAGGAGGAGCCATGTCTGGAGAGTAGGGAGCCTGGCGAATGAGTGAAATGCCTTTCTTTGCCAAGACACCTTGGATCAGCTGTGACGAATGAGCCGGTGCGTTGTCATGATGCAGCTGTCAGTTTTGCGAGGCCCACAGATACGGTCTCTTGCCATACTGCATCACGAAGACGTCGGAGGACTTCCTGATAGTACTCCTTTGTAACTGTTTGTCCTTCTGGTGTGTATTTGTGATGCACAACGCTTCGGCAGTCGAAGAAAACAGCATCGCCTTGATTTTTCTCCGGACCTTGGCGATGTTGGGTGCTTCCACTGTGATGACTGAGCCTTGGTTTATGGGTCGTACCCGTACATCCACGTCTCACCTCCAGTTATCACGGTATTCTGGAACTCAGGATCCTTGTTGGCAGTATCCAGCAGGTCCTGTGCAACCTCAAGACGAAGTTGTTGTTGTTCCTGAGAAAGCAGCTTGGGCACAAATTTCGCTGCCACTCTGTGCAAACCCAAATCCTCCTCTAAAATTGCTTGTGCAGAATCTTTACTGATCCCAACCTCATCACCAATTTCCCACACCATCAAACAACGATCCTCCATTATCAAGGTCCGCACTTTCTCGATAACAACTGCATTGCGGCTTGTTGACGGTCTCTCGGAATTTTGGTCACTCTCCACCGATGTGCGGCCATTTTTGAACCTGTTGTACCATTCTTTTATTTGGGTAACACACATGGCACTGTACCAAAAGCCTATTGAATTTTGCGAATTGTTTCCACTTGGGTATCTACAAGTTTTTGGCAAAACTTGATGCAAGATCGTTGCTCCACACATTCCGTCATCACGGGCGAAATGAAAATACGATGAGTAAGTAGTACGGCACCTCTCACGCTGGATGCCTGACAACGACTGCCGCATACAGGAAGCTCGCCAAAAACCACGCATGCGCATGAAGGCATGAGGCTCCACTATACACACTTTTGCCTCCCTAACGTCATTACTTCCCTATGGGAAAAAATAAAGTTGGATACTTTTCAACAGACCTTGTAAGTGTAAGTATTTGGATTTACTGGACAGTTTGGGCATAGGAAAGAATTTAATGAAAAATTATGGAATCCTTACTGATCAGAAATATGAGACACTGTTTTGGTGTTCAGAATGAATTCTTTTGTCTCTTGAAAGAAAAATCAACCAAAATGCATAAATTCTTAATATTTAAATAATTTTAAAAATCACCTCTTATTTTTGTTTTTTGCAAAAATGTAACATTTATTTTGTCACAATATTCTGTCATAGTCTCTCTGAATTGTCAGTAGCATAGCAGTGGTATTTTGCAATTGATTTGTTTGAATCCTTCATGTAAACTAACTTTATTTGGTTGGGATCAATCATCTTTTAGTTTGACATTCATTTGAAAAGATGGTAGTGACTGTGTCAAACGGTATTGTGGAAAGAAGCTTCGATATTATAAATGTATATTTGAGAATTAGGAATTCATGATAGAATTGGCTGGGAAAAGAAAATATTCATTGCATTTCATTTTTTAATCTGCTATTTTTACTTGTGCAGTTATATTTACAATTGCTTCACAATTTTTTGTATTTTAAAAAAATATTTTTGATAAAATAGATTTTATAAAATTTAAAAGGAAAATGAATGTTTTTTAGATTCTGGCCACTTGCTATTAATTTCAAAAACAGATGGGAGGATCACCTTTTTGTTTACTTCACTCATTTTTATAATTTATTTTTTGGTTTGTATTATAGGTAGAAAAGGTCCATATTCTTCAGAAAGGTACATAAATATTTATAATGTCTAAATTTGCAGTCTATTTTTCTTTAGTTAGACCATTCTCAACTTTAAAATACTTAAATTTGTGCCCAAATATTTTTATTTTATGTTAAAGTTTTATGGTATGCCTTTTCTAAGTAAAATTTGTTCCATTATGTTTAATGTTAACCTGTTAGCATTGGTTTAGGTTGAAACATGTAGCATGCCGTTGTTGAACTTGGGGGAATCTAAGTAAAATACGGACCGTGATATGTAACTTTCTCTCTCTATCCTTCCTTACTAGGGTTTTTTCCATTACATAGGGGTTATCTTTTATTGAGACTGGAGTAAGACAACATGCTTAAACTTCTACATTTGTGTTTGAAAACCCAACATCTGTGCAGGGCTTTGTCAAAAGGTTTTAGTAGAACGTAGATATAAAACACACTTTTTCAGACTTCATTGGAGATATTATCACTAACCTGTTCAGGAATTTCTGTATGGAAACCCATGCTGACTGTTATTAGTTTACTTGGACCTAAATGAGTAAGAGGATGTTTTTTTGTTTTTAACTATAATCTCAAACGTATTACGGATCTTATACTGAATGATTTATTGTTGGGATCACCTTTAGATAATCATTTCAAGAAAATGGTACTTTCCTGTTTAAAATTATTTTTGAAAAATCTTAATGAGAAAACAATTTTTAGTATTCTGGTATTTGTGCCATCAAAACTTACTTTTTAATAAAATCTACACTCTATTTATGGCTCTTCCTGTCTGCATTAATGTTACACTATTTAAATGGTTCTCTCTCTCCAGGCTTAGAAATGGCTTTGTCTCCTTGCTAAAATAAGCACTTTAACAAAAATGTCATCAAGAATATTGCTTGCTTGACACTATTATTGCCCTCTGTAAATTATTCAATAAACTAACTTGGTCTCTACATATGTCATTGTCCTTAATAGAGGCATAGACTTTTGTGGGATCTCTCCTATAATTCTTTTCATAACTTTAAAAATATTCTACTTACATCTGTTATTTATGCATTGTGTAGTCGTAGCCATTTAAAAGCTTCTTTTTATGAAGTGAGTAACGTGTAGAATTTTCCTGGTCATTAATCTAGGTTTTTTTTTTTTTTTTTTTTTTTTAAATTTCACGAAGACTCGTTGCTATGAAAAGCATTCAGTCTTCGTTAACATTGCTCTCTTTTCCGATAATATTGCTCTTACCTGCTTCATGGCAACACCGGGCTTCTGACCAACCCCCAAAAGAGAGATGGCTGTGTTTTCTAGATAGAGTCTGAAGTTGGATTTTCTCTCGTAGGTGATTGAGTTCATTGATACAGAAACCAGCCAGTTATGCGCCATATAATGAGTGATTTTCAAACTGTTTATGTTTAATCAAACTGGATTGATAAACAAAATCTCTCCCTACCTACACTTCCAATAGTCTGAGGCAGTATAGCTACTAAACCATTTGAAACCGGGTAGCAGTCTGTCCCTCTCTTTCTGTCCTGTTGGTCTCTCTAAAATAATTGCGACTGTCAGCATTAAGTTTAGCTTTCAATTTTAGAGTAGTCTTGAATAACTAAATCTAAACTCCTTTTTGTTTACTATGCTACTGGCATTTGCTTAAAAGCATTTTGATTCCTTGATATAATCTATTGCCAATCTTTTAATAATGGACCTTTTTGTTCTTCAACTTTCTAGTTTACTTGACTAAATAGGGAGAAAAATAACTTCTTACTCAACTACAGCCATCAGAAAAACCATTGCTTTTGTGATGTCGGAACTTTCCAGGTACCAAACAGTGTGACTGACTCCTCTTCATATAGCCTTTCTACCTGTTTACTGAATGTGAGTGACCAGTTCTGAGCATAGTGCCAGATATTACAACCAAACACTTTGGATGGACCCTAATTACTCAGTATTCCTTCTTCCAGGCTCTTACTAGTAACTAGTAATCATTACTGCTTTATTTAGCTCATAATGTCCTTAACGTTTGCTACTGGATAATGGAACCATATAGTCTTTTGTGTTATCTAATCTAATAATATTTTTCTATATTAAGTAAGAAACTGTTTGAACTAATTTTAATGATTAAATAGATTCTGTATTTTGAAGAAAAGTATTTGGAATAAAATGATTTCTGTTTTGATTATTTATCACATGGTGAATTAGAAATTACAGAAACCTGAATTTTTCATTGGCTAGTTTAAATCTGATTCTCTGAGGAACACTAAACAAGCCGCATTTAGCAGAGCTGGCTAAATATTTTGTTTGAAGTGTCAAATTAGAAAAAAAGTTTTTTTTCCCCTTAGTAGACAGTAATTGTTCAACTTTATAGCTTTCTGTAGACAATGTGAATAGTGAGGGAGGCTCGATGATAATCTCTGCTGACAGTTTAAAAAAAATAAGATTTTTCTCTTATTGTATAAATTATTGAAACATTTTTTAACTGGGAACAATTATTGCTGAAATTTAAAAAAATACACATTTTCTATAGATCTTTTTATAAAAATGGACAATAGAACAAAAACAGTAATTTTGATAATTTATTCACGTAAAATAAAATTCTTTTTCTCTCATTGTTTTATTGACAACAAGCATTTTAAACTTTAACACATTAGTAAAAGTTGCTTGCATCATCTGAGTAAAAAGTATAATAGTGTAAACGTTTAAAAGAACCCCTTTTCCTTCAGTAATTATATTGAGCTTGTCCCGCTGTTTCATAATTAAATTTTATATTTTTTTGTAAAGGTGACCTTTTTGCTTTACTTCATATAGAAAGGTCTGGTCATATGTTCATGTGATTCTTTAAAAGTACATTTACAGAAATTCTATCCTGGACAGACTTAGAAAACAAAATAAAAGTTAGCTGTTGGTTACTCTCCCTCCACTGCAGAATTAAAAAGTAGTTACCTGATTAATTACCACCAAGAAAGGGAAACAAATGCACTTATTATTTTAGTGTTCTCTGTGTTGTGATGGCAAGTTCAGTGACTGAAGCCACTTAGAAAAAAATCCAACCTACTTATGAAAGCATGCTGAGGCCCGCATTACTCATTTCTCTCTCTCAAGAAAAAAACCAGCAAAATGTGCACTAGTCTGCCACTGGTTTGTTACATTTTCTGGATTATGAGCCCTCTGTAGAACAATACTGGTATCTGCCTTTTCAACACTTTAGTTTTATTGCTAATAAAAATGCATTATTCCAAAAACATGAAAAATCAGATGAACCATGTGTCCAAACATATTGAATAACCTATTTCTCTCTCAAATAATTCCATGGCTGCCTTTGAAAATTTTTCCTTGAATCTTAAGTTTATCTTATAGAAATTGAATGAGGTTCAGATCTGTAGATTCACTGGACCAAACTGGTTTTAGGAAGTTGTGATTATCTTGTTCCAATATGGACTCATCACCTGTCAAAAGATCTAATGGAATTGTATGGCATTGCTGAATATTGTGATCCCTATGAGAATTCCCCAACTAAATGACCACCATACTTAACTGTAGGGTATACGCAGTTCTTAATTCATTTCACTGGCCTTTATTCTAATGTACTGTTGTCACTTTCATCTAACTGCAATATATTGCACCTTTGCTCTAAGGTGTAGTTCTGATGATGGTTAGCCCAATCTCGTTTTTTTTCTTGTAACCATGCATTAGCAAAGGCCCCCCCCCTCTCTCTCTCTCTCTCTCTCTAGCTGATACTGAGCTAATCAGTCTGACCTTTCTTTCTTTGTTTTTTGGTGGTAGATATTGACTATTGAAGAGAAATTGTGGTCAGAAGTTAATTGGCTACCCGTCAAGCTTCTACTTTAGACGTTTGAACCACTAACCCATCTTCCTATTCTTTAGTTTTTCTCTCTTTTCATTGTCCCTATAGGCTCATGGTTGAACCAGTTGATTTCATTCTATAAATGGTTGTTCTCAGCCACTTTGTAACCCAAACTTCCATTGCAGTTTTTTTTTGGGAATAACTTTGCTTCATCTGCAGTTAATCCTTCGATTATGCTGTATATTTATGGGTATTGGGTATTGATTCTGACAGTAATCCAGTAAATGTTTCCAAATTTTGCAGGATTCCTGAAAATGTATAGGTGTACTTCTCAAATTATTAACATTTATAGAAAGTTTATATAATGATACATGGTTTATTAGATTTTAATTATCTTTTGTTGCTTGGATACATTTTTATTAACAATGTGCTATTTGTATGGTTGCTTTGAATCCTCTTAACAACACATTTTCTGCTAACAAGCCAACCCTCTTTTAGACTATAAAACATGGTATATAGTAGTAGTGCAATACTAAAGGGTAGATGTACTTTAAGAAATTAAAGTACAACTCAGTGTCATTTGAAGAGGTTGACCATAATATCTGTTTATATTTCTGCTTTTTGAGTGTCTAATTACAGATTGTGCTTCTTGGGATATCTAGTACCATCAGCAATACTTTATTCTCACAAATCAAAATTCTTTTTTAAAATTGTCTTCACTAGCATCTTTCTTCCATTTGATTGGCTTCAGTCTGATCATTGTTTAATTTTTTAAATTTTAATCCTTAATGGTAGATTGTAAAATTTGAGAACATAATGAGAGAGTAGCTCGTTTATTAAAGGCTTTTTAATTTACCAGATTATTTTGGATACATTTTATTTTCCATTGTTACCACTGAAAATATTTTTAACTTTCTGGACATTAGATTTTTTTTTTTTTTTTTTTTTTTTGTTAACAAAGAAAAAATCTAAATCCCTGATTCTCTTGCTCTTTGTAATAGCTGTGAGCATAAAATGTATATGTAATGCTCATCAGTCAAGTTAGCAATGAGGCATGCATGTATCTTTTAAAATCTGTCATCTTTGTCAAACGTTATCACTGGTGGAGGGTTAATTCTTTATTATTTATCTCAGTAGTTCTGATTAAAGGCATTTTTATGGTGATGGTAGTTGTGCCAGCCACTCAAACTGAGATATAGAAAGAACTAAATGGAGATAATTTGATGTTCTTACAAAACTATTTTAATGGAATTGTAGAATTTGTCACAATTAATATCTGGTTGCACCAAATTAGATATATTTTTACCAAATGCTATTCTTATCAAATATTCATAAAATCTGTTTTAATGTCAATAAAATTTTGCGTGTGTGTGCATGCATGTTAAGATGGATAACTACTTTTAAAGAATTTTTAGATTGTTTAAAGAGAAATAAGAGCTAATTTAAAATGCAGATTTATCTTCAATTGAAAATTGCTTTTATGAATTCATACATTACCTCACAAAGAATGGAAGCAGACAGAATAGCTCTCAGAATTCCTGTTTTTACGTAACAAAAATAAACAAACATTACACTAATTTTTTTTGTTTTTTTAAGTAAACGAAAATAAAATTATTTCAGTTTTTTTATCATGTTCAAATTAAGGTCTTTATTACCTGCAGTTACTTGATAAGTACTAATTTGGTTTAGCATTTATTTATTTTTCAAGATGAGGGTTTAAATTTTGCTGGTTTCAGAATGCTCTTTGTATTCTTAGATGTTGCTATCACATTGTCATTACCCGTGCTTCTCATCACATTGGGCTGCCTTTGTAATCCATTGATGCTGAGCTGTTAGGAGTGAAACCCACCAAAAATATTTTGATTATCTCTGTTTAATTATGCTGACCTTGATGTTACACAGAGAAGAAACATTTTAAATTTTTAAAAAAAAAAGATATGTATAATTGATATTAGAAATGCATAATACATATAAAGCAACATTTTATTATGCAAACATCGAAAGTAGTCTTTGGAGATTATTAGATGTGACCAACATTAATTTTGACCACTTTTGCTGAGTGCTTTCTTTGACTAGATAATTTCATCTACTACGTTACATAAGCTCTCATTGACAGTTACAAAAATCCACCCCTTTTACCCTGAGCTGTTTGAGATTTAGTGGTTGATGTATAGAGACTTTGGTCTTAACATGTTCCCAAAGAAAATAATGTTGATTTAAATTGGGGCTTCAACCAGGCTGTGCCATTCCACATAGGTGTCTTTGGAGATTTTGAGAGAATGAGACAATCTTAAAAAATTTTATGCGGAGTTTCATGGATAATTCTTGCAGTATGGGATGAGAATCGATGTCTGTAAAAGGATGTTTTAATTCTGTCAAGTAAATTGCCATTTTAACGGTGTTTCTACCATTGTACCAATGATGCATTTTGAGATTTGATGCTCATTTTTTTCTAAAGGATGGTGTTACATGCCATACCTTGTGTGGCCACTCTGGAAGAGAAATCAAGGCAATCAACTTCTTCCTTGTTTATCTATTCCAAAGTCCTGATATGAATTTGATTGAGCACCTGGCAACACCAGGATTTTTGGTTAAGAGCAGCATCACTGGTTCATGTCCTGCCAATAAATGGAAGCTCTCAATTATGAGGTGGTCTGGACCAGATAGTGATAAAGTAATCTCTCATTCATTGCCAAACAGTGTGGTGGCTTTTGTGCTACAGAAACCAAGTACTAACAAAATTCTATTCTGTTTTCATTTGCCATTTTCAGCAACAAACTAACATATAATAATTGGTTTCCAAATTCTTAAGGTAGGGCACTGTATATATTTCAAATACTGTTCACCTATTTACTCTGCTGAAATTTTTAACTTTGAAAATCTGTAGAAAAATATACGAAACTGGTTAAGTTTTTTTGTCATGTGCATATATTTGCTTGTTTTTTTTATTATTGTTTGAGAACTATGGTTAATTAGAAATGGTGAAATAAAATGTTAACTTGTACTTTCCATTGCTGAACAGTTCTGAGTCTCTTGGGTTAGATGAAGTTTTTTAATGGTTGAAATGAATTTAGATTCCACTTACCTTTTTTGAGTAGTTTTCTTTATATCTTGGTTAGGAGTATCAATTGGTTGATTCAGTCATCCTAGTTCAGATTTGTTTGATACAAAGAATTGAACAGGTTAATGCAATAGTATTCCTTGAACATTTTTTGTGAAGTAGAAATGGACAAACTGGTACTTTGATGCATTTCCAAAATATTCTGAACACTATATTTATTTTCCCTTAACCAATAATAACTTTTTTTAAAAACATTTCTGTAACCTAGATGTGCTTGTTACCATTGCAGTATAGTTTTATTAATATTGTAATGTTGTATAATGCAACAGTGGTCCACACAACTAAACACATGTTTTGAGTACAAAATGTACTTTCAGAGAAGTTTAAAAAAAGAAAGAAAAGTATATAAAAATGTTAAAATGCCTACAATTACATGGACTCCATTAATTGAGTTACATATTTAGAATTTATTTGGTAGAATACCCTATTAGGTGCTGATGAAGCTTTAACAGTTTCTTAAGATATACTATGCCATACCTTAGACTTTTAAAAAAAAAATAGGAGTAGTCTCATGTTTTCAGTCTCATGAAGGGTATTTTGCTCTAAGAAGTAGAGGGGGAAGACCATTGGTCAGAGGATAACTTACAATCGTGAACTGGAAGGTGAAACTGGGTATTAGCATTGTTTGTTTGGGGGGTTCTTCAGCAGTGGTCAAGGTGTAAGCCAATTGAGATACCACCATGTACCTGGAAAACCCAACTGCAATTTTAGATGTCAGAAGAAACCCATTCATCTAGGTATGAAGAGGAGCAAAAAGTAACCATGCCATGATGGTATGCCATACTGAGCTGGTTCCAACCAAGTTTTGTTCTCTGGCCCTCAACCATGGAAATCCAGTAGTTTAACAATTGGACCACTGGCTTACGTGTTACTTGTGACCCTCCCACCATAAAGCTCTGTGGGAACCAGTGTGCCTTTTGGACTACTACTCATAACGAAAAAGATTACCTTTAGAGCCTACTCACCTTCTCTACTCAACAGGAAGATTGGAGCAGCCGTTGGGCATTGGAGAAAGGTAAATCCACTTCAAATGAAATCATTTTCCAAAAATGCACAAGGTTTCGCCTGCACAAAAAGATACAAGAACTCGAGTGTGACTGACAGAACACAATTTTTGGATACTTGGTTAACCCTCATATTATTTTGAGAATTTAGGTACACTTGTTGTGCTTAGGTCTGACCTGAAATATTTGCATGGATTTTTAGTGTATAGGACAAAAAATAGTGGTTAATGCTCTTAATAAAAACTTTACTATGAGAAAATTAAATTTAATAATTTTTTATATGTAATAGAAAAATGTTTGTACATAAAGTAAAAAAAAAATATAAGCTTGGTAGATGTATATAACCAAAAAAACAACAACAAAATTACAATTGTACGTTTGATTAAGTAAAAATGCCACTAGTCCATATCACAAAGCATGGGAGGGACTATCAGGATGTAAAGCTGTGTCTGCTGAAATGCTTGTATCTATCACACTGGTTGTCATTCCTGGTTTGGCAAAAGCAGTATCTGACTTGATTTTTGTTTATCCTAGTGACTGCTGAATGTTCATTCACCTTTCCTTGAAAATTCTGCACCATACCAATTGCTGCAGGTTCTTTAGGCACCCCAGATCTGGTTTTGATGAAGGGTTTAACTAAGCTCCCAGCATCTCCAATAAAACTGTACATCAGCAAAGTTTGCCAGGGTTCTACTCTGAATAGGTTTTTGTCCACATGACAAAGGCATGGTATGCTGACCAGCATGTTGTAGAACAGCAGCAGCTGGTGGGTGGCCTTTTAGCTGGCATAACTGGCTAACAATTTGTCAAGGACGATGTGGGGTTCCTCATTTACTGTTGCAGCCTTTTGCAGTGTGCTCATGGTGAGAACATCTTTGATCTTCCTTGTCTGGTAGGAAACTACAGCAGTTATTTTTATGAATGCAAATATTAATAAATGAACTGGATGATTTTTCATTTGTAACAGCATTGAGTGTGTGTGTGTGTGTGTGTGTGTGTGTAAGAAATTTGACCTCAATCTGATACAGTGCAAAAAAACTATTCACTGATATTACGGCCACACAATCTCTGGGGCATATCTGTGGTACCACAGACGTCCACTGATTGTGTTCTGGGGCTTTTTTCAGACTGTGTACACCTGCATGTATGAGGCATAACTGAAATTGGCATTGCAGGCCATCCATAACTTCAAAACATTCTCTGTGAAAAGGGACTACCCTCTGATGGACACCAAACATGTGCCCATGATAACATTCGGCCCTAGTGTGTATAGCAGTGGCAAAATCCAACCACTTTGTCCCATACTACTTGAATGACCCATTTTGTTCCATTTATGCTGACTGGCTTTGTTTTCGTGGTTGTCAAATTGAATCACCTGAGCATTCTTGTGGAATGCTTGGAGAGACATGGAGGCAGGGAATACAATCTGACCAGTTTCAGCATTTGAAAGGATAGTAACTGTTTTTTTTTTTTTGTTGTTGTTGTTGTAATTGCCTGCCAACAAAAGTAATCCAAAATAAGCTTGCATGTACATGTAGTCTGTCATTCCGGTTTTTGGTGAAGACATGCCTGCCTTCCAAGTTGGTCTTTTTCACGACGCCACACACAATTTTTGGGTGCATGAAAAAATCAAATGACTATTTTATTATGTATGTATGTTATAGTATATTGAGTAGGGTTTGAAACCATTTTTAACATTTGCACTTGACAGCTTGCCATTACTTGGTTGCAAAGAGACTTCTCACTATTTTTTCATCTCAAGATTTCATTTCTACTCAAGGTAGCTATGTTATCAAAATCCTCAGACTTGAAGAGGATGGATCACAGAAGTCAGGATCACCATCAATGATATCTTCAATTTCTGATACTTCCTCTTCAACTTGACTGATTGACTGTCTCTATCTCTGCTAGAACTTCAACCAGAAAGTGCATGCCACAGGTATGCTATCATGACACTGATAAGCCTACACTACTAGAAAAAAATCAAATGATTAAATTAAAAGTGTAAAAACAAAAATTAACAATTAAAAAGCACATTCACCGAAACATGATGTACTTGAACAAAATGGGGATCCAGTGGTTCCAGGTTTTTTGCTAATACTTTTATCAGTCAGAATTAGGAAAAGTCATAAAATATCTGTGGGTAGAAACAGATTTTAACAGGCTTGAGGCAGCTTGAAACTGCTCTTAGGTCTAATAGGTTCAGAACATAATGTGAGGGTTAATTATAACCAAACTTTGGGCTGCCTGGAAGTCAAAAGTTTTTGTAACTTTGTGCTTGATCATGTAATATACATGGTGGGTAAAAAAAAATTCTCTATATTTTTATCACGATATTTATATATATTGGAAAACTCTGTTAAATAATTGTGTGTGTGTGTGTGTTTTAAAATTAAAATTAAAGAAAAGTTATTAACATGTTCTCTGATTATGAACAAGACTAGAAGGAAAGAAAGAGGTTATATCATTGCCTTATTTCTATTTGGACTAAATCTTTAGATGAGCAGCTTATACCATGTATTTGAAAAAAAAAAAAGTCATTCAGATGTGAATAAAAACTGTCTTTTCTAATTATTGTACATGAGTGATCTTGAACATTAGCTACATCAAACGAGTGACTATAAATCATTGTTTTATCAAGATTATCCAATATAAAGAAAAAAGACAAACATCAATTTTTTGCTTTTCTGTGTGAACTGCCCAAAAACTGCTTGAAAAAGTTGGGCATTGATAAATCATTTAATGATCACCCCATCAATACTATAGATGGTATATGCAGAAGGATGTTGGTCTACATTATCCCTTTATCTGACTACTTATATCACTCTTTTTCTGCAAAAGTGACTTTATTGTTTAAGCTACTTGTGTGACTGACTTTGGTTACTTGGTGCATTATCTACCTGTGTCATTATCTATGTGATGGAATCCAGTACTACCTTATTTCCTGATGATATGGGAGTCTTGAGTGTGATCTCTTATGTAGTTGAATGGACATTGATGGAAAGATGTCATATGCGGAGTGTGCGGTCATGGAGTGGAGTTGGCATCATCTGCAGCTGATCAACTTGCAGGTGTTTTTGCAATCTGCTGGCCTGAAGTTTGATATCCATGATGATGCTAGCCCAGTGGAATTTCTGTGCTGATACCAGTGGATTTCCTCTACCATATGGCTGATGAGACAAACCACTATGCAACAGGCACCAGGCAGAAAGAGATGAAAGCATTTGTAGTGGTAAACATGACTATGGGTTTCCATTCTTTGCCATTTGTTAAGGATTACTGGAGTGAAGATGAAACATTTACTATCACAAGGGTATCAAAGAACGAGATTTGAGAAATCAAATCAGTATTGGCACTTCTGTGACAATTGTTGGGTGATTTTTACTCTACATTTTTCACTTTCTGCTCTATAAATTGCCTTTTCCTTTCATTTCTGGACATAGTTCATTATTCAAAATGAAAAAAGAAATATGTGCTAGGTCATTTGTCTTGAGTTCTTCCATGACTTTTAATGTTTTAAAATTTTAATCTGGTAGGTACATTTTGTGCAGCCATCTTAGAAATTGTTTGAACATTTGTGCATGTAAAACATTGCATTTTTGGATGGTAAAAGTTATGTTCAATAAAAAGGACAAAAAGCTGGTTCTATTCCTTTGGCAGCATCAGATATCTTTAATAACTGAGATAATTTAAACTGGAATTAAAAAAAAAAACCTGTCAAAATTGTACAATCTTGGTACTCTGAAAGGTTGCATAAATTGTCAACATGCATATTTTGTGAAAAGGAGAAATTATAAGCTAATGAATAAGAATTTTAAAGTTTAATAAATTCATCTGCTGTGTGTTAATGATTCATCAAGAATATTTGATGCTTTCCTGATATGACAAAACAAAATCGGAAATGATAAACTTTAATACAGTGATCCAGTGTATTGAGGAATGCACAAAAATCATCATTGTTTGTAATTTTTCAATAATTTAGACTTTATTTTTCATTAAGGGGTTTGATCTTTAAAAGAATTAAACTTGTTTCCAAATTTTCAATGTTTTTAAAAAAAGAATATTTTCATTTGACCTTTGTATAATTTATATTTTTTGCAAATGCAAACAGGAAATATTTTGAAGTATTTAATATGGGTGTTTTCCCAAATATAGTATTTTAAGGTATTTAACATTTTCTAGCATTCATTATTGTTTTTCATTCATATGCTTTTAAATTTGAAATGCAGTCTGACCATAGTTTGTCATATGTTAGGAAATTTTTGTTATCTGTATTATCTGCCATGTTTTGGGAAAATATGCCAGTTTTGTGATTTACAACATTAAAAAAACTATTAAAATGTGAAAGCTATGCCATATCCCCCATGATGTCACATTCAAACACTCATCACAATTTAGTTTGTCTTTCTTTATTTGAAGATAAGTAGTTAAAAAGAAAATAGTGCTTTTTGCATATTCATTGAGCTTGGAAGATTAGCATGGCAGCCCTACATATAGTTATGAACCCGCAATTTTTTGGTTAGATCAAGCATGTCGTATAAGGTTCTAAGTTGCATTGAAATGACAGATTTGAGTATTAGGCTGAAGTATTCCATAATTGAAGGTGTGGTAACAAGAACTTTTTAAGGATTGATTTCAACCATTACATAGTTGAAGCAGATATTTTTTTCTATGGAAATGAAGGCTTTGAACAGGTCAGGTCAGTATATCATTGGAGAGGATGCACTCCTAACGGCATTGATTAATAGAGAATGCAAACAGTGGACAACAACAAACTTTGATACAAAATTAAAACTTTATTGTTAGAAAAAATTAACTAGTTTGTGCATGTTTTGTTTTTCTTTTTAACAAGTGTTATCTTATTTATTACGAATTATTTTAGGTAATTTGTGTAATGTATTGTTTATCTCCTTAGGTTGCTGATAAGATAAAGCGCTATGATCATTGAATTTTATCTAACACTCTTCATTGCCATACCAAAGTGAAAGTGTGTTTTTTTTTTTGTTTTTTAGAACTGGTAATTTTATTCCCATTTAATAATTATAGCATTATGGAACACTGAGAAAGTCTCAAGAATTTAGTATCCCTTCTGTCAAACTCCTGCAAAGACACTTTATAAATGTTATAGGTGACTAAATGGGCAGAATTTTTCAACGGTTTTACTATTAGTTATTCTGTACCGCTGTTGGAGTTGTGGTACATGCTGATTGGCATAAAGTTTTAGAGCAAAGGAAATGGCTTTTTTTTTTTTAAAGGGTATTCCCTAAATTTTTTTAAAGAGTGGTTTTACTGTATTTAGTCTTTTAATTTTTGTTGTGTAAAAATGAATTAGTGAAATGATGCACAAATATTAACTTAAAAAGATAATGTACTTTTAATCAGTAGATTATTTTTATTTAAACAATTAACCCTGATTTCTTTCTTTTTTTTTAAATTCACCTACTTTGATAAATGTGTTGATAAACAGTTAACAGATAAAAATTACTTTTCTCTTGTTCTACTCACCAGAATTTTGAAACTGTATCCTTAAGGCCTTACTAATGGGAAAGTGTTTTCATCTTTTCTCCAGGTTGTTTGATTTTCTAAGTTTTAACTTTTGATACTAACATAAAATATTGATTTCTGAGTGTTCTTGCTGATTATATTTGGAAGTGCTTATTCCCATAAATTGCTATATGATTTCTACATGACTATTAAAAAAGACATACAGGGGTGGAAAGTAGCCTTGAAAATAATGGTTTTCGATTACAATTTCTACCAGAAACTACTAAAATATATTAACGAGATCTACACAGATATTGTACCAGATTTTTATTTGAAGCAATTTTCACAAATATATTTACATTTTTTGTGATTTTTCTCACTACATTCATTTGTAAGGATTATTATTCAGACCTTGCAATCCGATTATGTTTTATGTACACATGACGCCTTTTGTAAAATCTTTGTCATCACGAACAGCAAGACTATAAAGCAACTGTGTGCAATGGAGAGGTAATCGTGAAATTTTGAATGTGGGTGTTAGTGCCTGTCAAATTCCCCAAAAATTCAATATGAGTTATTCTGGAGCAAAGAAAATTTGTAACAAACTAAAATCTAATGAATCTTGTTGTTCCATCAGTTCAGATCATGTTCATAACACTTCTGAACCATTATTTTCAAGGCCCCCCCTTTCCCCACCACCTGTATATTTTTGCAATGTTTACAGTTCTGCAATGTAATTCTGGTGATTGTTTAGAAATTTTATCAATATCTTTTTTCAGGAGAAGACAACCATGCTTTTGTTCCCATGATTCTTGATAACTTTAAAATAGGTTTTCACAAAAATCTAGCTGCACATATGGATTACCACTGGAATAATAAAATCATGAGTTTGTGCATGAATTAACTAATATTTTTGTAAAAATTTCTATTATATTTATTCTTCAAATTATTATTATAAATTTTAAGGTATCTGCTGTATATGTTGATAAATATAACATGGCTGAACATAACTTGTTGTTGATCTCTACTGGTTGAACCAAATTGCTTTCTTGGCCAGGATTAGATGAACATTGGTTTTTTTTAGTGGGCTCATGTACTGACAGACCACATCATATTTAATTTTATCTGGTCTCTACATAGCACTTGATCTTGTCCTTAATATTTGAAATTGGGACAGTTTTTTCTTTGAATTCTGTTGCTAGGTGTTATCTTCTCCCTATTCTGTAGCTGACTACATATTTGCTGTTTGTTGTTGAGAGGAAAAAGCACCTTGCATGTATGTTCCAGGGATGCTATTTTGAATCAAGAATACAGGGTTGCCAGAAAGCAAGTGGTTAAATGATTGGAAGTCTGAGGGCCTGAGTTTGATTCCTGATGAGTTACATTGGCTTCTTCCAGGCTTTCCAGTCCAGTTTCCTCCCAAATCTAAAAATGAAGTTTTAGTAGGGATTTTACTGCCAGATCAGAAGTGCTAGGTAGGCCCTTCATGGCATAGGATAAGCAACTCTCTTTTTTTAGTAGATAACTTTGGTTCTATGCTTTTCACCAGGGTTGTCTAATGCTGAGAAGTTATCTGTTGTTGAAAGTGGTGTATGGCCCCAACAACATCAGGAATACAAGTAGGTGAGGGATTAAAATGACAAAGTACACTTCCTAGCAGCATTTTTAAACATTTTAAATTAATTTTCAATTAAATGCTAATTGATTAAGTTGTGTGACTTGAAGGTTTTTTTTTTTTTTTGGATGTTTGTGATTAGTACTTTCACAAGTATGACTATCTACATGCCAATTGTAGGCTGTAAAAATTGAAGTTCATACTGACTGACAAATTAGAATCTAGATAGCTGTTTGTTTATCTGATAGTTTGATAATTGAGGTCACATATGTTGCATTGTCAGTTTTTTTTACCCTTTGTAAACTGTAATAATCATTAAGGGTATAGCAGAAATGTGGTATGAGTACATTTTATTGTGATACTGTAAAGTAATATTAACATAATTTAAAAAGTATATATTTATTTTGTAGGAAAACAAGACATTTGCATACAAATTTCTATGAATTTTGGTTTTCTAATGTCCATGATTATGAAAATTTTCTGTATATTTCAATAGAAAAATCCTTTCTTCGATGTCTAATTGGAGCTGCTAGCAAAGCCGATGTCACTATAATCATTGGATACTGGTACAAGACAGACAGCTGTGTTATGGTTTACAGTCCAGACTGTGTGAGTACTCTAGTAGTAGTGAATGATCTAATTTGTAGAGAAAACCTTTTGTTATTGAGCCATTACACATTTTTTTTAAATTAAAAAATGCATATATAAAAACACGAAAAATTTTAAGTGAATGATGAAGTTAAGGTAACAGGTGCATGTTGGAGAGGAATGAAATCATTCAGATTTAAAGGGAAAGCGTTTGAGATTTAAAAAAAAAATGAAAAGCACAGATTAAAAAAAATTCTTTTAACATATAAAAATAATTCAGGCTGCTATAAAAATGCAGATTTTCAATAGGTCACATTGATAAATAAACATTTGACTATTAAAGCCAGGAATTAGTATTAACTAATGATCATCACAAAGAAACTTCTATTTACATGTTTTACTAATATAAGGTGGTGTTGGAAATGTTTACATTTTGTTTGAAAAAGTATTCTTTGTTTTTTTAAATGTCAGGCAGAAAAAAAATACCAGTGCTGTTATGCTGCACAGAAAATTTTGAAAAATGTTTAAAATTAGAATTTACACAATCATATACATCTGTGAAAGTAGGTGCTTGAAGTAGACACTTTCCTCTTTGTCCTTTCAGGAGTATTAGTTAAACGAATTATTATTTTTTTCACTCTTAAATATTACAATGGTCTAGTAGGGCTTCATTTAATTTCAACACAGACACTAGAACAAAAGAAAAATCAAAACTTTGGTCTTTAGTTGATGACATTTTCAAATAGTGCTTTTGCTTGTCTTCAATGAATAGACACAATTAATTAAAGTTAAAATTTGGTAGCAGCTTAACATCAGTATATCATCCATGTAAAGTATGCATGCTTCAGTAATACAATATAAAATGCACCTTTTGAAGATTTGCTATTCATTAATGGTAACCTTTTTCTGGTTGCATTAGGTCAGGGTTGTTTCTGAACAAATTATTAAAAAAAAAACCTAGCAGAATATCAACAGTAAAGTATGTTCTTGCATGTGTGTCTCAGCGGAGCTGCTGGAAAAAAAAAACAATTCCTTATGGGTGCATGCTTGCTTATGGAATTTATATTGGTTACAAGGATTTAGTTTAACCTTAATCCTGATATTTGTGTGTAATAAATCTGTCAGGACAATGAGAGAAAGAGACGTGCTTATCTTTTAATTATAATAAATGGGTGCCTATATACCTATTTCTAAAGATGCTTAATTGTAATTATTTTATTGCATTTCAAACTTTTATTGTTCTTCTGTTTTCAACAGGTTTGTGTGCATATGTGGGAGTTGTTTTGAGTAAATAACAATATAGCATTTCCTATTACCTAATCTTGAATCATTTTGATAATCCAGAAGAAATTAATACTTTTATTTTAGAAAAAAATTTTTCCATAAGTTTTTTTGTCGCTAGCTGAAAGTTTGATGACCTATTCAATTATGGCTACTTGAGTCCTGACATTCTTGTTCTATTCTTGCATGAATAGTTAATTTCTAATTTCCTTCTTTAGGACAGTTTGTTTTGCTAAGCATATTACGTTAAAATTAGAGCTAACTTTGTGTGTTATCCAATGTTTTCTTTTACACTGCTCTGTTTTGTTGATGATTCTTTACATTTTTACTCTTACAAACACGATTTAAAAACTATTTTTTAATGTAAAAAAAAAAAACTCAACTAGAACATTTATGAAAATTGTGAAAAACAATTTTTGAAGGTTTAGGTAATTTTAATATTTAAAAAGTGAAGAAAAAATGTTAACAAATGAGTGTTTTTGACATTTAATGAATACTCTATGAAAATGTTAGCTTTGATCTTTCTGCTTAAAATGATTTAAATCACCACCCAGATGGACTGAGAAAATAAGCCTTTTTATTTAAAAGATTTTTTGGGCTGTGGTTTATTAAAAAAATTTATGCATGGAAAAAATTAAATAGCTCAAGGTGGCTTTTAAACATTTTTAAGGAGAGAGTTTACTGTAAGATTTTGAATAGAAGCGTATCATATATTGCATAAATTAGCTACTTAAGAGGGCAAAACATAGTTTTCAAAGATTCCTGGTATTTTTGTGCAGTATTTGCTACAGTGATGCTGAATTCTGCTATGGATGCTGCTAGGTAGTTTTTAAGTGGGACAGGGGCTTGAACAATCTATATCCATTGCACTTTAGCTAGTATGGGAAGCCAACAATTAACCTTCATGTTCAGATGTCAGCATCAAAGGAACATGATGAGGTAAGTTATTTTCCATTTTTATTAACTGTTAAATTAAATCTGAATTGAGAAATGATTTCTCTTAAAAGCTTCAGTGGTTGATCCAGTAAAGCAGTTGCAAGAGAAGCCAAGTTTACAATTCCACTGATTATATAGTGCAGTAATTTGTGATCTTTAATTTTTTTTTTCTTCTTTATAAGTTGTTTATTCCAACCTAAATAATGTGTGTTTATCTGACCCCTGGAAACATGTGTCCACTAAACTTTAAAAACTTTTTCTTTGGTTAATTGTGTCACACTTTTTACCAGCAACTGTCTGTGTGTGGTCATGCAAGTGTTCAACGTTTATTTAGTCATTTGTAGGTCTGTAAATTGGTGATGTGTTCTGCATCAAGGTTTCTCATGAAAAAAAGAAATTATGCTGGCTTTAGTTATCAGATGGACTCATTTATGAAGAACTCGTGTTATATGCACAAGTCATTTATTACTACGTGTATTTAGAAAATCCATGTTTTTGTTTTTTTTTAAAATGACATTCTTCATGTTTGATGAGTTATTTTGGTGCATGTAAATTTGGAAGATTTATTTACAAATATTTAATTTTATGTAGTGAAAAATGTTTTAATTTCTTATGAACGTTTTTGTGGATCTTGACTAGTGGTCAGGGTACGAGCCAGTCAAGATTTGCTCATGGAACCCATGCATGCAACCTGGTATGGAGGAGGAGCATCATCAAATGCATTGTTAGTTTGTTTAAAGATGTAGGGATGTGGTGTCTCTGCCCCGAGTACTTGTGCATAAACAAAGTTATGGATCAACAGCATGATCCAGAGCTAAATTGGCATAAGGGGGCCCCTAATTTTTTTAAAGATAAGTATCAAATCAAATTCATTTATATACTTCTAAGGATTGTATGAGATAAAAGCTAAATATTTGGTCAACTGTATTATGTGAAAATGTGGAATTTTGATATAAAGCATTCATACATACCGGCTTCTTAGTACCAGCAAAGACTTTTTAATCTATAGTTCACTTAAGTCTTCAAATTAAACAAATGACTTCATGGAATCAGCATTATTATTTTACTTGAATAACCACTAAACTATGGCATCTACACTTGAAACAACCTACCCGTTAGAATGTTTCACCCAAGTTCACAGTATTTTAAAATCTCTTGATAATTGTTTCGTTGGACTGAAGTGTGCCAGTCATTCATGGGGTCACAAATCTTTTGGAGTCCAGTTTATAGAATTCTCTCGATTGTATCTGAATTTTACCATAGTTAAACTCTACCTTCTTATTCTTTTATTATTGGATATACAGTATACACTTTTCTCCAGCTCATGGCTATTTCTTGTTCACATCTAAGCTGAAATAGCTTAGTAAATTTATCTTTTGACTCACCAGAGTCTCTTCTAAGTGAAATATTGAGAAAGATTACTGTAAAGAACTGCATAGTCAAGTTACCCTCCTCATCTTCTGGTAAAAATTTTACTACAATGATGGAGAGTGAAAGGAAAAATTGAATGCAAAGGATAATGTGTAATATAATAATTAATTTTCTTTACCTAAATGTGTTTTAGCCACTCAAAAGCTAATACTCGGATTTATATAAGGCAAATCTATTCTATCAAACTGAAATTAACATTTGGGCCCTTGGATCGTGTTATAGATCATGAGATCTACCAGTTTTTATATGTAGGGTATTCATTGTATTCTTTGACTATTATGCAGGATGATCTATGTAGCATTTCCATTTTAGATGTGTGCGCGCGCGCGCAATGTCTTTTCATACCTGCTAATGCTAGCTTGATCGCAGTATTTACCAAATCTGTTGGGACAACAGTGAAGTTTCTTTACTTTTATTCATTAACTTATTTTTGTTGTGAAAATTTTAATTCCAGCAATTAAGTTTAATCTTTATCAGTTTATAATTTAAAGCATTATTTTCTAATTCAAACATTTCATAAAGGTGTTCATATTTGTATTTCTTTTGTCATGTTTTGGTGGGTGGTCTTTTTCCACATTCCTGTATTTTAATAATGAACCCTTTCCCATTCAGGATATGCAATATTCTACATCCACAAACATTCAGATAATTTTTCAGTTAGTGCACAAAATTTACTTTCCTGATTAAAATATAAAAAAAAAAAACAAACAAACAAACCATTAAAAAGTAATGGAATGACTCAAATAAGACATGATTAGTTTGGTTAGTACTCAAAAATAAATATGTCCAAAAAAATGAAATGAAATAAATTCAATCTGTAGTGCAGAAAGTAATAAAAACAAAAAAATGCAGAGTAAAATCACCTGATGTGTTGTCACAGAGGTACTAATATTGATTAGATTTCTTGAATCTTTTTGTCATTACTTTTGTCACCCCTCTGACACATTTAGCGTCATCTTCCCTCCAGTAATCCCCAATGGATGGCACAGAATGAAGACCCATAGTTATGCCTACCACCCACTACAAATGCTTCTTTCTCCTCTCTGCTGGTGTTTGTCCATTTGTGAAGAAATTCATTGGCCTTGCATGATCAGGGACATCAATCTTTGAGCCAATGGGCTGCAAAAATATGGCCTTGTTGATTAGCCAAGATTACTTGTTGACATTGATCTATTCACCATTGTCATCACTATACTTCCAATGCATTCCTTGATGTTTCTCCATTGCTGTCTGATCTGCTAAATGATTTGAGATCCTAGGCATGCATACTCGAAACCTGCACATCACCAGGAAGGAAATGATTCTGTGTCAGATTCCAAGATGTAACAAGCAAATAAAGCAACTAGATAATAACGCATGTTCACACAAGCAGCTTGACTAGTAAAGGCACTTTTGCAGGAAAATGAAGTACTAAATATAGATGGAGGAAGTAATAATGTGGACCAGTATCTTTCTGCATGTACCATCTGTAATATAGATGGGAGTGATCATTAAATGGCTCATCAGTGCCCAACAATTCTTGGGTGGTTTGCTTGGAAATATTACTTTGTTACATCAGAATGCATTAGATTCCCCCACTTCCACCTTGGATTCAGTTTGATTAAGGTTAACATTAGACTAGTAATCCTTTATGTAGAATTGGAAAAAAAATACCCAAAATTATTTGCACATACAAAATCAAAAAAAAAAAAAAAAAAGGCTAATAATTTGGTTGTTCATTTGGCTACATTGTTTTTTATTTATGTTCATGTTGTCTATTATACCATTTAAAAAAAATCTGAAAAATTGTACAAATCCACAGCACCAGTTTGGTTTATTTTTTGTGTGTAGCTTGTGCGTGACTCTTATGGGGGGGGGGGAATGCAGATTCACTAGTGGCATATATTTGGAAGAATTCTTGTTTTAGCAGTTATCCAGCTGAGAATAACAGTGAGCACAGTTACCAGGTAGTTTTTCATGCAGAATTGTGATGCTAAAGGAACTTATGCATTGATGATACTATTATGTAGGGAGGCTAGCAAAATTTCAAGAAATGTAATGAAGTCTTAGTACAGGAAACTGATGGATGCTCATGCTGTATTAGAAAAACTATTTAGATGAGTCCTTTGGTTAAAATAAATTTCCTGAATGTATTTTAAAAAATCTCAAAGTTTGCTGATTTAATAAAACTTGGCAAGATTTTCCCCCCCTTTGTTTTAAGGAGAAAACCTGCAGTTTTTTTTTTTTAAATTAAATTACAATCTAATTTACTCTTATGATGATGGTTTTGAGCATCCAATGTTTAAGTAAAATTTAACTTTTGTGAATTTTGACCAGTTGTATTTCCTGCTTTACTAACTTCTGATGTGAACATCACAGATACAGTTTTCTCATTAATTACTATTAGAGCTGCTGTCATGATGCACTACCACCACACCATGACTAGCTGTGAGTGTCAGCTTGCAGATGAAAATATTCTCTTTCTTTGGATTAATAATTTGGTTCTTATCACATGGATGTCTAAGAAAACATCTAAAATTGTTTTTAGATGAAAATAAGCTCCATCAGTTTTAAAATATTTTGAAATTCCTACGCCAGAGTTACGGACAAATTATTTGCCATAATAACAAAGCAACTGAACTAATCTATTAAATGATGATTCTACTGCGTCTTTGTTGCTGTCTTTCCAAGACAAAATGAGAGATTAGTTTTTTCTTTTTTTATTTGCAGAAATCATGTTTAGAGCTCTTGCATCTGTGAAAGTGAAATAAGATGATGATCTGGATTTAAATAACCATTAAAAGAAAAAAAAAACAACAAGTTTTTATGAACTCAAAACATTACAGAATCATTTGGTAATGGTAATAAAGTTTATTTAAATTCATTTAACTTCAAATACTAAAGTTTCTTGCATTGATAATGCTCAGTAGTTTTTGTGTTTAATGTAATACAGGACTTAGTCATTGCAGTTTTAAAATGTTAATTATTTTTTACCATGTGAAATTAAAACAAAATAGATTCAGATCAGGGATAATACAATCAACTTGCTCTTTATTCTTTTGCCACTCAACTCAAATGCTTCACTTGAAAGTATTGTTAGTTGCTGTAAATTTTGTCAAAAATGCAGTTATCACTGCATAGGTTAGTATAATACTAACTAGTTCAGCATTTTGCATGACATCAAAATGAGAATGTAGTGCTTCCATTGAAAATGTGTGTGTTCCTCACTATGACATCTTTGTGTATTGATTTTTCAACAAAAGGTTAATGTATATTGAGCTTTTTTTTTTTTCTTTTCTTGCTCAATCCCTTTACCTTTCAGTACCCAATTAGCATTTAGTCGTTCTAGGTCATAATACAGGTCAGTTTCTGCTCCTTTGGTTTTAAGTCACTGTGTCCACTTATATAATTGTAGTCAACATTGGTGGTGATGAGTGGGTGGGGCAGTTATCCAATCATTACTATAGTTTGATTTTACAAGATCTAATTCTGATTGAGAAAGTGCTTGACTCTCAGTTCTGTAAAAAAAAAAAAAATTGATATCGTCCAAAGAGAGTGAAAATGGATAGTGTCTGTCAGTATACAGTGGCGGCAAAAACCATAAGCGGATTTGGAGGAACATTTTCAGTTGTTCATTACTTTTGTTAAAATCACCAATAACAGCACATTTATATATCAGATAAAAGGTAACTTATCAGGGTTTCAGTTGCTTTTCAAGTTCTAGCACAAATTTACATGAAAAAGATTTTATTAAAACAAAAAAAAAATCGTTTTTTTTTTTTTTATAATGGCAAAAATTATAAGTGGATTTTGAATAGTTAAATAGTTTGATATGATGGTAGGATTTGATAGGCCTAGTGATATCACTTGTGTGGCTAATATATAATTAATTAATTATTTTCTGAGAATGGGTAGGAAGTCTAGTCTTTTTCCAACTACTATCAAGAATTGTTGAGCTTCGAAAGCTGAAATTTCCCTATTCCCAAATCTCCAAGGAAATTGGAAGAAGCAAAACACTTGAAGAAGACAAGTCTGGAATCTCCACCAAGCACTGGACAGTATAACGATTGTCCGCATTCCTGCCAGCCTTGAAAAACTACCCAAAGATTGGATGGGATCAACAGGCTATCAGAAGCCGATCATATGAAGATGGCTGTGGACATCCATAGGAAATATGGGGGCACCTGCGTGGACTGTCAGGAACTGACTACATGAGTTTAGAATGAATGGGAGGGTTGCCAGGAAGAAGCTGTTTCTTTCCTGAAAGAGCTGCTTGCACTGCCTCAAGTTCACACAGGAGCACATCGACTGGACCCCAAAAATGTGGTCCGAAGTCGCCTCCCAGTTCAGTTTGTTTGCTTCTGATGATGTCTGCTGTGTCTGGCACAGATTTGGGTGAAGAGTTTGATCGGAAATATATTCTTCTGATTGTTCAAGGGGTGTTTGTTGGAACATCATGATTTGGAGCTGTTTTTCTGGACATGGGAACAGTCCGATTTACAAAATCAAGGGCACTTTGAACAGCAATGTATATTATTTTCGCATCTTGAGAAATGTCCTCAAACCATATGCTGATGAGAATTTGTCCCTGACTTGGATCTTCCAGCAGGACAATGCGCCTATTCACATTGCGAATATCATTAAGCATTGGTTCCAAACCACGAAAATTCCACTTCTTGAATGGTTCCCCCCAGTTTCTGGATTTAAAACCAATAGAGAACATGTGGCATACACTAGGTAGAGGGATTAGAGCTTCAAAGCCAGTGAAAGTGAGCAAGTTGTATGAAAATATCAGAGAATTATGGGGTAAAATTACGGTCAGCTATTGCAACCAGCTTATCAATTCAATGTGCTCTTGCTGTCATGGCATGATCAGTAATTTTGGATATTCTCCCAAATACCAGAATGTATTTAATGATTCGATTGTCAAGAAAGTGCCTTAATTTGCAAATATGCATTGTCTAGACAGAATTAAGAAATCTTACTTATAATTTTTGTCGCCATTAAATGATGATAAAATTCTTTTGTTGAGAATCAAAATTTTTTCCTACACATTTATGGTGATGCTTCTTAAAAAGCATCTGAAACACTGATAAATTACCTTTCGTCTAATATACAAATGTGCTGTTATTGGTGATTTTAGCAAGTTATGAAAATCTGATAATTTTTCTTCAAATTCACTTATAATTTTTGCTGCCACCGTGTATGGTGGTTGGAATTTTTCTGGCTTTTCGAGATGAATGATCTAGTGGTACATTAAAGTGCAACGTTAGCTGCAGATGAAGTGGCTGCCATGTATACTGGATAATCTTATCACTTGTTCAAAACCAGTGGCAGTCCAGAAAAACATTGGCATTCTAGAAAAGGAAAAGAAGGAAAGGTCAGTGACCAAAATTCTTTGGATATAGTTGGATTCTGCATTTGAGAGGAGTTGGCTGATACGAAATTCCTGAAAATTGTGTAGCATATGGTAAAGTATAATTATACCTATATATAAAACTACATTTATTTGGCATTGAAGATCATGTTGATAGTCATGATATGACATTTTTGCTGGAAATTTTGGAAAAAAATACCAATCTATGTTACACTTTTTAATGTTTGATATGAATTGTGTTGAAAGTGCTAGGATACCAGAACACTAGCTAAAATCCCAGATCTACCCTGAAGGGTGTTTTTAGCTAGGGTCCCAGTAATAGTTTGTTTTTTGTTTTTGAAATGCTTGGGTTTTTTTTTTATATCATTATCATAATTAAGCTTTTTTTGCAAGTTCAAGAACACACAATAATATAATTTATAAATTTAATCTTTAACAGTATTAGAAGCTTGTTATCTTTGAAGAATCCTACATTTAATTTTAAAAAATTTTTTTAGGTCAGCAAGAACTTTAGCAATGGTATCTTTGATTGAAAGGCTGGTTAGGGAGTTCCCAACACCTGCTGGATTCCCACTGTATTGATTTACTGTTTCTTAGAATTACAGATAGATGTAAAACAACCTGCTCTATATTGTACTTTCATTTATTTACCTACTTTTTTCTGTTATGGAATCCATGCTAAAATCAAATATAGTAGTACTACCTTTATTTAAAGTAAGAATTTGAAAATAATTAACAAAACCCCCTGATTAATTTATATAAAATTTTTTCACATCATATTTATAGAGTTGAAAACGACTAATGCAGCCCTTTAAAAAGCTGGTGTATAGTGGCTGTTAATAATGTAATATGATCTTTAACCAATTTTTTTAAGATTTAAATGAGCAACTTTTGATCGGTTTTATTGACAAATTTGCTTTAATTTTTAAAAAATGTAATTAAGAACTTGCTACCAAGGATCTTTGAGACAATAAGATGGGAGTTTTCCCATTTTGTTTTGCTTTCACAGATGGTCATTTTATTTTGGAGCATCTTTGGAAAATTAATACTTTTTAAAGTCATTTTATCAATTTCTTCCATGACTTTTCATAGTTAATATAATAAATTGGGCAAGTTTTCACTAGTAAAGAAAACTCTGATAGCATCAAATTTAAGATGAGTGTTGGCTATTATCCTGTTGAATAAGGAACATGTCTGAATAATTAATTATTGCAACAAGCTAGTTATTTTTATATATAAATCTGCATGCATTAGTATAGTTTGTCCTGGATACAGAGATTGGGTCTTCCTTTTGCATGTGCCCACAATTTTCTGGACATAGTTCTTGCTCGCTTTAAAGATAAGTTTCACGAGTACTGTTCTCCAGGTTAATAGCTTCACAGAAATTCACAGTAGCTGCATCTTAAATAAGTATTATAACAGAGATGTTATTTCTTTTACAATTATTGAAGCAGGGATAACTACATATGTAGTTTTCACCTTAATCACAGAGGTGGTAGTTTGGTGGAATAGAGTTTTCCACCAGTGTGCCATAGGAAATCAAAAATTACATATTGCAAAATGCATTGTAGTTCCCAAAACAGCAATGCTAATGCTTTGCTTCACATAAATATTCCATCATTTAAAATATGGAAGTTGACAAATGGTATTGGTAGACATCAGAAATGGTGCTGGTATTTGGTCTGTCTTCTGTACAGCAGATCATCCAATGAGTCCCTTCAAACCACTTGTATAGTTAGACATGATGTAGTCTCTACTAAACTCACTTTTAAATGTGGTGGATTGCACAGGCTGGCTTGTGAAGAAGAATTAAAGATAATGATGCCAGGGAGGTATGCCAAACTGGATTCCTACAGAAAATTGAACAGATTCTCAACCTTGGTCCAGTAGTACTCTACCCCCGAATCACCACCACATCCTTGACAAATGAATACAGGGAAACTTCTAAAAAGATAATAAGAAAAGTTTGAAGGAATATTTGTGCTTTGGAGATTGGGGTGGTTGTAGAACTTTATCATAAATTTTATACAATTAATTCAATATTTTATGAAGGCAGCAGCTGATAAAGCTGCATGGAAAGCTGCTTTTAATTAGATATTATTTTTAGGACAGTTTTGATTTTTAATAACAAGAACAAAAATGAGAAAGTGGTTAGTCAAGTTTAAGTTAGAATTCCATTTTATTGATGGTTCTTTACTTAACTTTTTAATGTTTATATTAAAAACAAACAGTTTAGGGAAGTTAACATCCATCTAAAATACTTTTCAACCAATCACTTTCTTTATTAATAAACATATTAGTGCTGTTGCTATTCTTATTTTCATTCTGCTATCCATATGAATAAATTTTAGTATATTAACTGACTTTTGTGCAACTTTTACTTTTTTGGCTTAATAATCTTAACTTGGATAACCAGCCTGGAGGCTTTCATGTAATGCTTATAGGAGTATTATCTCTGTTGGTTATTTGAAAGGTAATTACTTTAAATTAAACAATGAAAGTTTTTGTATTGTAAATGCCAGTATGAGGTAAAATATTCTGTTGTAATACATAGTTTAGTAGTCAGGGTGTATATTTTAGGGATTAAATTGTTTAGGTAAATAGATGAATTATTATAACCTTTGTATCATTATGAAATAGAAGGGCATATTTGTATATCATACTGCTGTGATTTTAATTCTGCCTAACTTCCTATTAGATACTAACATTAGTGGTTAAACTTATTAGTGTGGAGACTTAATTACAAGCATTTTCACAAATATATTTAAACAAATTTTTTTTTTATTTTAAAATATTGTTGCTTTGAGAACGGATAACCAAGTTAATGATTTAAAAATAACGATACCATGATAAGATTATGACTTTGGTTCAGTCTTCAAATGAATAAGGCCTCAAGGATGCTTTTTTTCCCCCTCTCCTTAAAATTATTTAAGTTCAATTTTATAAACCAAATATGGTTTAGTTCTCTTCTCTGAAATTCTACCTTGTCAGTACTTGTAATATTTTTCTGTATTAGGGAAATAACTAAATTTGTTGATTATGTATTTAAAGGGTTGAGAATACATGATGTTATGTTGTATCTGTTTTTTCTTTTTTCTCTTGGATGGCTTTGCTTATTTAGAAAAATTAAACTGGTTTCTCAGCCGTAACAGTGGCATAATTGAAGATTCTGATTGAAAGCTGTTAGAATGTCTAGCCTTATTTTCAGAACTATCTTGCTTTAGTTTTTAAAGAAACGCTTTGTAATCTAGGTCTTCGGAAGAAAAATATCCCCAAAAATCTACATCAGAGATATTAATTTCTGTCTGGAATAACTATTTCTCTATCTTGATATCATGGATATTTATTAAAAAAATTCTGGTTTGAATGAAAAGCAGAGCATGTTCTATATTGCTGTTATCCTAGTTTGATAATGAAACCAGTGTTCTTGTGATGTTTTGTGAAGATTTATCAAGTTGTCAGTGACATTGTGGAGAAATTATGAAAACTAAAAGAAAAAAAAAGCAGCAGCTACAGAGTCTGTTTGGTTAGTTTATTTTAGTCAGTTATAAATAAGATCAATGATTCTTAATAGATTTTTGGAAGTAACTTAAGGTGCTTATTGATGGTTTGCTTGTAGAAAAAAATTGATATCCATCAAACTTTCACCCATGCAATTTTAGACTTTAATCTCTGATTCCAAATTTTAATGAAGTTTGAGGTATGCTCCATTAGATTAATCAGTGACTGTCCTCTAATGAAATCAAGAAGACTGGATGTGCTGACTTGGAAAGAAAGCCAGCCTGTCTGCAACAGTCTTCAGGTTCTCCATCTGAACCATCAACATGGACTAAGCATCTTTACTTAACTAATAAACTTCGGGTTTTAAAAAAGCAAAGAAACAAAGCATTTGTCAGAAGTTTTGGTAATAATTAACTTTTAAGTCTTTGATTAGGTCCAATGGTTAGCATTAATTTCTTGACAACAGTGAAATTAAATGGCCAATGGAACTCTTACAAATTATTGCTCATTTGCTATTTACAACAATTGATAGGGGAAAAAAAATGGCCAGATGGATATAATGAGACTTAAGCCTTTGAATTGTCATTTCACAGACTTACTCTAGGTTCCCTCCCTCCCTCCCTCCATCCATCTCCCCCCTCTCTCCATCTCCCCCCCTCCATCCATCTCCCCCCTCTCTCCACGTCTCTCCCTCTCTGAGAGACAGACAGACAAACTGGCTTAAGTGAGCCAATTTAGGTTATAAAAAAAATAAACTTTTATGGTGGAGTTCATCTTTTTAAATGGAATTTATATATAACTTTGCCGTCTTACATATTATCAGCCAAAGATTTATATATACAAATTTGAGTAATTAGAAAGTCTGCTTATATTCTTTTTAGTTTTATTAAAAAGAAGGAAAAAGTAATGTAGCCAGGAAGCAACTTTTGTTTTCATATTTTTTTTTAAAATGTATTTTATTTTTCATGGTTAAATTCTCCGAATTAAAAAAAGAAGTGCAAAGTTTGCTCCTGACATGTTTTATTTGGTGATATAGGTCTGGTAATTTAGAAAATGTAAATGAAACTAGTTGGAACAGTGTGTAAAATATTTCATAGAGTTTGGCCAGTGCAGTCACCTTATGGGCTAACAAACAGATGAGATTATTAACTAACTAAAATTATTTTGTACCACAGGGAGGGGGAAGAAATTTTTCTTTTTTTAAAATCACTTTGCTAATGTAGTGTTTCTTAAGAGTTGTTTAATGGAATAAATAAGGTGGTGGTTTCCATTGGACCTAAAATGCTTGCACCACTTGTGTTAACATTTCGAACTGAACTACGGATGCAGATTGACAACATGGAATCTTTGACCCTGATGACTACAATCTTCTTTTTTTGGTTTACCACACTTTTGCAAAAGTCTTACAGAATTTTTAGGAAACTCAAACAGTACTGAAGTTAAAATTTTCAGTGAGATATTTGCCTTTTGTCTTTTCTGCTCCTATAAACACTAAAACCGAAATTCTTGAGACATTGGATTATGTTGCATTTATCTCCTAAATGTGAAATACAAAAATGGGTGAGCAGTGGTGGATTTAGATTTTAACACGTTTACAAATCTCTGCAATAATAATTTATATTCCCCTAAAAAGAGTTCTATGATTCTAGTTTGACTTTGAAAATTTTCAACCTTTTGCTATCCTTATCAAATCAAAGAAAACATCCTGGTTTATTTAGCGTTGGTAGATGATGATTATGTTCTGCTTAAATTACACAACACAGGTTTTACAATAATACAAAAACTTATTAACTTTCATTGCTATATATGTCATGAATAAAACTAATCAAATTCTAAATAGTTCTACTCTTAGAGTTTTAGCTTCTTTGCATTGTAATTTTTGTGTAATGCATTTTAAAAACACAAGTGGGCCTGTGGATATTTAGTGTGACATGGTTAAACTAAGTTTTTAATCATAAGCAAATGTTTATTTTTCTGCATTGCAGCCATTTTCTTAACACTTTCGCTGGTGGTTTTAACTGTTTCTGTTTACATAAATTGACTGACTGCAGATAATATAGTTTGATTTATGAGGTTTGTATGCATTTAACATAATATAGTTCTGATATTCAGTAAAAACAACATTAAATAGTGTTAGTTATTAATTATCCCAATTTTAAAAACAACCAGAAATGTAAAACTAGCATTACTTCAAAATGAAAATAGTAGTTTTAAAGTGGTGTGTTAAAATCTTCAGATACTTATGCTGTTGAACCATTTTTAAGGATAATTTGGAGAAACATTTGGGGGTAAAAGTGGAGATTAAATTTAACAGTACCAATACAGGATTGAGATTTCCAATAAACTAACTACTCTTGAGCATTTAACTTATTAATAAATGAAGCAGATGTTTTTGTAAAGTTCTTGAGTTATGTACAGAATTTTTATTTCATTTTAGTTACTGAAATTTTTATTTTCTTAACATTAATTTAAAGTTGTATGTAATTAATGAATAATATATTATAAATGTTTTTTTTTTTTTTTGTAGATTGTGGCCTTGTGAGTTGCCATGTGTATTTAAAGCACCTATTTTTCTGTCTCCTTTAAAAACTGAGCTGCCCCCAAGTATCATTAAGAGTGAAGCAGCAAATATTTAATGTGTGAACATTGCACCGCTATAATAGCATGGTGCAGTATTAAATGCCATTCCTTTAGAAATAGCTATTTCTTTCTTTTCAATACCTGTGGGCATTCCTAAACACCAGCTTTGTGTACTGTGGGAATCAGACAATCAGAGACTGGGTTTGTGTCAGCCTGGCCATCAGTGTATTGACAAGTCCAGGAAGTGCACAGGAAGAACAGCAAGTGAAAGTATGATTATTCTATTTCCTGGATGAGCATTCACCAATGATTCATCTGCTGTTTGCCTAGAGGCCTGCCAGATTGCCTTCTTGACTGGGCTATTCTAAGTGGAAGCTACCACTGACTGGGCTCTTGTAAGGGAAGTCCTGCTAAATTTCCGGACAGAATCTTGAAATCATGGTGTAATATTTCATCTGAAGATTAAATTCTGCATAAAAGTCAGACTTTCTGCCTTTTTTGTGGATGTATTAAATATTGGCAATTAAAAAAAAGTAATAAAAAGGGAGTCATTTTTAATTTATAAACATTTATAATTTTCTCTCTCTAACTTGCTTCTTTTCTCATAAGTTGTCATAGTGCAAACATACTAAATGAACTTATATAGTTAATAATTTAAGGAATCAAAGAAAAATGTTTTGAAATAATATTTTTTTTAAAATTATTAATATCAATTCATGAATACAGTTTTAAAGTTAGATAACAGGTCAACAAGTCTGTGTTTTTAAACCTCATAGTAGGCTGGATACCTTCGTATATATTTCTAATATGATTCATTATACAATATTTGTATTAAATATGTTCAGAAATAAAATATTCTAGCTGACTTCTGTAGAGTTGGCCACCTAAAGGTCTTTGTAAATGTGCAAGTCAGTCAGTCAGGTGAAGTATTGACTTGTATGTGTTTTGTTGTTTAATTTAAATGTAAGTTGGATGGAAAAGATCACTCAGTTCAGAGCTGTGTAATTAAGATGTTTTCATATAATAATGCATTCTGTTGTTTTTTCCCTCCTATTTACTCTTTTAATGACTTAACTGCTAAATTTGTTTTGTTTTAACCAATCTGATAATTTGTTGTTTGTTTGAGTGTATCATGCACAGCTAAACCAGAAAGACACGAGGTGTCCCACTGCTGTCTCTGTTTGACAAAGCAGTTCATCCATTAACAGTAGTCTTCCACTTATTCCTTTTATTTTATCTGTAAATTGTTTTGTTTTTTTTTTAAAATTTTTTTTTAAGTTTAGGTATTTGAAACTGTCTTTAAAATTTCTAGAAGATTTGTTGTTGAATAGGACTGCTTGGTTGTGGAATCCCTACTGTTTCTTTCTAAGGTTGAATAGTGTTCGTAAAGTTAGTGACTGGCCTACAGTTATCAGGATGTAGCATTTTCTGCCTTCCACTCAACATAGGAGTTTGCTTTGAATTAGACCAGAAGCTGCTAGTTTCTTGTAAAATTTTAATACTTTTTTTTTTTTTGGGACCATTGCTTTAGCCCACTTAACACTATGGCATTTGCCCAAATGTAGATTCAGTTTTTGGATATTTAAACCTTTCTATCAGCTAACAGGGATATATCCAATACTAATACACTGAATGTACTGCGTTGAAGTGTTGGCTCTATACAGGAGCGCAGAACTTATACTCACTTAAGGTGAACAGTTGCATGAACTTGTCATAAGGGATAATGGATTGATTACCAATACTGCAAAAAGCTCATCTGCTAGATTCATTGTTTTTTCAATGCACTTTGACTTTTGTAATTAACTTTGTTGAGCCATAACCTTGGCACATCCAGATTCATGAAAAACACATTGAGGATGCTACAAACTTAAGCCAATGTCTGCTGTACATTTGTCATTAGTTTCCAGGCTGGCATAATTTTATGAACACAATTATTTGATAGTTAAAGGTCTCTGGCAATTTTTATATCACAGAATACTGCATTCTGGATGCCAAGTTTTATGACCTCTTTGTAAGTTGCAAAATATCTTTTTGTTATGGCTATCTACAGAAGGAAACCCCAGTTATATTCTTAGGTGGTACACAACTTCCAAAAACAATTACTATAGAAGATATGTTGTTATTCGACCGTCAGGTTTCTATCCTCAGCGTGCCAGCTCTGCTATTACAAATCCTCAATGTAATCGATGCCCCAAGTTTCTGATATGCCAACGATTTATGGGCCGCTTTCACATCACACCAGGCAGAGTATGTCTATTTAAAAAAAACTTCATGTATTGGTTATAATAGACAGTAAGATTAACTTGTTGGTTTTTGACTGTAAAAAATCTAGTATTTCTACTACTACTACTACTTAATCATGTTTTCCAACTTTCTTACTGCCTATATGAAGTTTTATTAGAATGTATGGTTGTTACCTTTATTTTATTATTATTTTTCTCAATTTTTGCATTTGAATATTATGCATATTTATCTGTCCACGATGTATGCAGAAGAAAGTAACTGTAAACCAATGTTTCCAAGGAAGATCTCTCAGGTTATTGTGGAACCTTTTATTCTTTTTTTTTTTAAATTTAAAAGTAAATATTACAGAAGAAACAAACAAACAGTAAATTTCCAACACTAAAATTTGTTTGTTAAATTATTTACATTAACTAATGAGTTGAAAAAAAAATTTTATTTTTTGTTTTGTTTTGAAGTAAGCCCTTGCAATGAAATGGTGGCCTTCGATGGAGAGATGGATCATGTTAAATAAAGTTTGAGAGAATATGCCCAAAAAACGATATGTAAAACAGCGAACATTGGCCATGGCAAGGGGACTCAATTAGTGATCTCCTTATGTTAATATTGAATCTCTGATGAAATTGAAAGTAGATATTAATATTGTGTGAAGCTGTTAATACAAGCATATATTACATGTCAAAAAGATTGATTATTATTATTATCAAGTTACTTCGAATAGTAATTGTAGCCATTACTGATAGTGACAGTCAGAAATAAACTTACACTGTAAAGAGAGTTGTATGAAACGATACATTCTTGCCATTTATTTTTTGCAGAGCTGGACACATTACGTTCGGAGACAGAATGAATATCGGCACAGACAAGGAACTAAGTGATCTCCTTGACTTCAGTGCGGTATGTTTTTATGGTCTTACTTTAAATAAATCTACTTTCAGCACCTGTCTGATTTTATTAGTGACCTTGATGTTGTTCTCAAACTCATTTGTTAAAATCTTTGGTTTAAATGAGAATCCGGCAAAGCTGTGTAAACATAAAGGAACCACAGTATAAAACTGTTCTGTTTGCTAGGGTTTTCCATACAGACAGAGCCAGATGAGAGAAAAAGCAATAGATAGACCCTTTGTTGGCTTTGTGTAAATAACAAATCAAATGTCTAAAATATGAAATTTAAAAAAAAAAATTGTGAATAACTGGAATGACAGTAAATTAAGGCAGTTTACTGAACTGTGCAAAGACTAACTAATATCTTGTGCCTGTAATGATAACCACCCAGTGACCCTCAAACTAATGAGCTGTACTTATTTTGGAATTTTACCTCACAAATTGTCATGGCAAAGAGACAGGTAAAATTTGCTTGCTCATTTTCAAGTTAGGGACCATAAAGTATTACCTAAACGTGTTAAGTAAAATCACCCGCTCTCTTTTGCTGTGCATAAGTTTTTAAATCGAGCTGGAGTTGGCAGTCACCAGCCTCCAGTAACAGATGGCTCAGCGAAACCTTGTTAAATTACCATGTAAAAAGTAACACTTTTTGGATAGTCGTCAAGGAGTTTACTTACTTGGCATATATATGAGCCATTTATTTATTTTATTTGATTAGCCCTTTTTTTTTTTTTTTGGTGAATGAATGAATTGTAGTGAATACTCCTCCAGGTTGTAAACAGCTGATATTCTTGAAACTATCCTGGCAGCTAGGTAGCCAATTACTTGACTTCTTCAAGGTATCTGCTGTCTATATTAGTAATTCTGCATGGCTTGTGTGAAGGAGTTCAGGGCTTCTGTTAGCACAATTTTTTTTAAAGGACTTTTTTTAAACAGGATATGAAGACTTTTAAAATGACTTATGCACGAAATACAAAATGTTATATTTGTTTATGAAAAACATTGCTTGTAGATGGCATTTATGAGCTTTAAAAAAAATTAAAATCTTGCTTTTGTTGTTACGGTGTTCTATACCGTCCCAGTTTGCTTAGTTTACAAGCAATACTAATCGGTGGAAGGCTGGGAACTGTCTTGTAACCAAAATAGAATAGCTAACTTATGTTGTGCATATCTCTTGCCAATTTGAATCAGGAATGCAATCTGCCTACTGCTGGATGTTAAGGAGATCTTAAGGCATTTTTGTATTTTCTAATTTGATTACACCTATTAATAGTTGCTAATATTTTACTCACAAACAGACACACTCAGCAGTGTTTTCAAGTGAACTACATTTTAGAGGCTTTTCAGTTATTTTGTTATGTAAACTTACATGAAATATTTGATTATATTGGAAATGTATCAAAGACAGAAAAATGGATGGGCAGTTGCCTGCCATGAAACATTATATATCATGTGGATAAATTGTATTACTGTTAACTGTTCATTTTTAATTTGTACCTCTTGCAAATAACACTTAAAAAAATAAAAGAATGGCAGAATTTAAAGATCCAGATATCTTTTAAATGTTATGATAATTTGCAGCTGAGTTTTTTTTCCCTCTAAAAAGGGAAATGGGTTTACCTATTCCACTAGCATCACTAACAAGACTAGTTAATCTGAATGTTTGATGGAAAATGTCTCAAACCAAAATAATTTAGGAACATTGCCTCATTTCTTGTTATTATAATTGCCAAAGGCATAACAGAAACCAGTGTCTTGAAGCATGTAGGTTTTATTGGACTGCATTTAAAATATGGATATGAAAACCTAGTGGAAGTTCTGAAAGTGATAGCAGTAAAAGAAAAAAAAAATAATACCTGAAATGTTTCCAGATTTTGTAAGTGGATAATTAGCTTTCTGGTGTTCCTTTCACCAAAATCTGGCAAATCGTATTGCAAGCAAGTGTAACAGATGATGATTCATTCTGAATTTTATTTTATTTGAATACTAAGTACTTAATTGAGTGACCCTAAAGTGTACCAGATGCCTATTTGGAAAAAATCTGCTTTAAAAAAAAAAAAAGTTGCTGTTGTTAAGTGGCTTTAATATATGGCTTAATTTGAACTGGTGTCAGACCCGGAACGTTCGTGTGTAGCTTTTAGTGAATCTCTCTTTGCTTAAAAAGAAATAAAATCAATGGTAAATACAGTGAGATGACGGAGAACGTGCCAAATGATAATGTTTAGAGGAAAACCTACATAGTTTCAACTGAAGAAACCATTACATCTTTTAAAAAAGAAAAATAAAACAGCAAACGGAGTCTTTGAAAAGAACAAACAATATGCAAAACAATGCCACATGACTAAGCAAGGCCTGACCCCCCCCCTCAGATTCATCTGTTCGTGAAGGGTGAACGTGGTTGTGGCTGGTTTTGAATGACATTCATTGTATTTCAAATAATAACTAGAAAAATAAATAATTGCATTGTTAATAAATGTAAGATTTTCTATTTAGAAAAAAATGTGTGCAACTGAGTTATTTTTCTGGAATTTAAAATTTGAAGGGTTTTTTGTTTTGTTGTGAAATGTGAATATACCAGTGACTGGCTAGAGTAGTAATGGTGTTTGAGCCCCAGCCCTCCCTGATACATAGAACTATGAAGTTGCAAAGTCGTAATCAAGCCTTTTTTGTTGAAACATAGCATTTGCCTTCATATTTAGCCATCACTTGTTTGCTAATGAAACAGCAGCTGAGAAAATGGAAGGTCAGTCAACTGAATGATGGTGCTGCCCACTGTCTTGACATTCGGGGTTATTTGAAATTAAATTGTTGGCTGCTTTAGACCAAAACATGGATTGGAGAAAAAATATTTTAAAAAAGAAATGAAGGTAAAACTGTCTGTGTGTCTGTCTTTGAAGGATTTTTTGGGAAAGCGCACAATATGAGAGTCAAAGTATTGAATCATGTTTGGAGAACTATTTTTGGGAGTATCTTTCTTGAAGTTTTACACTGCTCAAAGATTCTCCTGTGGTGCTTATGCCATAGCCATTCTTGTGGATGGGGTGGTGGTGGTGTTTTGTTTTAAGATATCTTTTTTAATGCCGACACTACTTATTTGATGAGATACCAGCAGTTCTTGAAACTGATACAAAAGGTACAATTTGCTGTACCAAATTTAATATTGCATTTGGTATTAAACATTTTTTACTGACGGGGTTTTAAAATTTGCCAGCTCAGCAGACTGTGAAACTGGAACTTTAAAAAAATGACTGGTGTGTTGTAGAGTTGTCTGTAGTTACTGGTATAGAGCAGGGTATGATAAAGTTATTTTAAGATTAACAGTGACTCTATTTCCTAGTGTCTGGAACATGGGTGCCAGCCAGCCAGTGGTGGTGGCTTAATTTCTGTCTAAAGTGTGTTGGTTTGTGTCCATCTCTGATAGAATTTTTTTCATAGATTTCAAGTTTCAAAATTAACATATCTTGCATTGAAATACTTCAGAAAAAATTCAGATAGATTTTTAACACCACATCCCCTTTGTCACATATTGTGTTCTAAAGATGTGCAAAGACTGCACATTGAAACTTAGGAATTTTCACGCTCATTTAATCTGCATGAACATTAGACGATACTGAATGTTTTAACATATTACATAACCAGTGACCATGCTGACTATGAAATGCATATACAAGGTGGGGCCTGTTGATGGTGAAATGGAATGAATCTGATCTGAAATTGTTCATGAAGAGTTGATCACCAGGAGTGCAGTGGATTATGAGCAAGTGCTTGTAAGATTGGGTGCTAGCATTGGAACAGAGGATATATCTATGGACTTTCATGTTTGGCCACTGACCTTTTGCCATTACAACTGATATTTGATCATCCAGTTTCACAGCAGATTATCTCTCATTGTGATCAGTTTCATGTGATGTCACAGCATCAAGATTATCTTCAGTGGTACACGTTTGGAGCATTGCTTCATGAACACTACCACAAGGCAGGCAGGTCACTGGACTTCATCAATAGCCTGGCATTGCTGAAATGCAACTGCATTGCTGCACAAGTCCTATTTTGATTTTCAGATATAGACAAGACTCCTTAACATGCAACTGAATGAATAAGATATGGGTAATGAAATACTTTCATTTAACTTTGATATAAGGTAAAAATTGCAGGTGCTTTCATTATGGTATGGATACTATTTGTGGTGGATGACAAACTGCTGTGATCTTCCAAATATGTATGGTCAGGAATGTGGATATGGTGTTATGTGAATAAAGTCCAGCTGATAGAAATCTTCCTTGCCCTACACCACATCCGTACACTGTTGTGGTGCAGTTGTCTTTTAATAATCTCATTTTAAACCCATGAAACATTGTTGGACAAAATTTAGACTTGCATTAGCAGACTTCACGGCAGCCAGTCAACACTGTAGAGCAGGACAAAGTATCTGTCAGTGTTGGAGTCAAGTTCTCAGATAGTCGAAATTGTTTTACATTCTCCATGAGCTATTTTATCCATTGCCAGCACTAGCAACATTTGGAACTTAAAAAAAAAAAATTGTTTTTGATATGTGATAAATTTCATTCATCTCAGTGTACATACCATAGTTTCTGTTCAAATTCTTTTATTATTTATTTTGTATATATTAGACTTTTCAAAAAATTATTATTTTTTAAAACACAAATAATCAACATATTTTTGGATAATAACATTCCTGTCATAATGTATAATAACTGCTATATTTAGTATGAGTTCCTTATGTTACCTCCTTGTAGACATCTCGTTATATCAGATTATTAAGGGTCCCCTGATCCTGGTTGTTGTTTGGTTTTTATCTAATAAGATGCTCTTATAGGTAGGTTATCGGTGAGGTTCATACCCTGATTCTTTGGTGTGTGATCATAGAAAACAACTGCAGTTCATTCTTTATAGACTGCATGGTTCTATATGTATAGTATTTTGCTCTATTTCCTTTACAAAATCTGTTTTAACCCTGATACCAAATTCCTGTCCATACCACTGCTGCAAACCAGCCAGGCTTGACGAATATTGGTTGTAAACACTTTTGGTCAAGCATCTCACCAACCTTTTCCCATCTAGACCCATGTGATCTAGAAGAGTATCTTGTATGCATGCTGCATCAAGCAGGGTGGTGGTCTTTATTCATATCTATCACCAATGGCTTTCATCAAGCAATTTATCCAACATATCCGGTCTACCTTACATATGCATACTTCATTGCACTGCATGATGACTTCACGATGTTTGATGCCGCAACAGTTGAAAGGTGCTGTTAATCTTTATTGGCACACACTAACATGTTCTATGCATGTCGTGACAGTGATAAGACATTGGTATGCAATGGTTTCACTTTCCTAAACAAACAAACTGTAGTCAAACACACAGCATCTACAGACAGCATCAGATTGGCCACATACCCGACCCTGTGTAAACTGGGAAAATACCTTGGCTACTACATGCTTTTGACATCATACTTCCTGAGCAAAAAGAATCTGCCTAACTGAGCAGTCTATTTTATAGGATTGATAATGGCTATAACTATATAGAGAATTATAGTAGTAAACTGATGGCATGCATATGCATTGAGAGTAGATCTAGGGAACTGAAAATGTGGTATAAAGGAAAATTGTATATTTTTACCTAATTGCAGAAAATAGAAGACAAGTTTTCTTACAAAACAGTTCATTTAGGCCCACATCAAGCATTTTCCTAGATTTTTCTTCTTTATACACTTTTTGTCTTTGCCCATAATTATGCAACTATGTAAACATGAATGATGATCTTTAGTAAATGTGTTACTGATAAGATGGGCATCACACAGAAATCTGTTTAAGATTGTCCTGGCATTGTTATTGGTGATGGTTTGCTGATTCAAAACCAACATGTTGACACTTTGACAGAATTAGTGTGGGTGTGTTAATCTCTCTCTCCACTTAACAGATCAATAAATAAAGTTAATGCACAACATATATGACAGCTTTATTTATTTCTGTTTTTTTTTTTTTTTTGTTGCATGCATTCTTTCTTTTGAGCTCATTGCATTGTGGAGTGTTTTTTCTGTTAGGCTGGATAGCATCTGCTATGGATTGTGTGGTCACAGTGAGGACTGGCCTAACAGCAGCATGTCTGACCAGCAGTGAGTTACTTCATGGTCAAACAGCACTGTTCTCAGAGTGATCAATTAATGGTGCATAGCAGCAGACACTTGAGAATATAAAGGATGGCCTAGATGCATTAATTAATATCCCTTTCAAGAAATGGATCTTATCTTATCCTTATGTTTCCGGTGGTGTTGCTGGTAGTTATTTAGCTGTTTAAAATATTTTGGAAATATGGATAAAAAGCACAATAAGGTTTGGTATTAATAGAAATAGTTTAGTTTAACTTCAGGAATAAATGTGTACATATTTGTAAGATATGGAGTGTTTTTGGGTATATTTTCTTTTTTGTCTGATTTGTCAGAATAGTTTACTTTTTTATATTGAAAACCATGAAAACGAGCTTGTCAGTCTACAAATGTACAGATAGAACTCTTGAAATCCAGAACAGGGAGAAAGTTTTATGGAGAAATTGACTCCCTTTTTTAACATGAACATTTGAAGTTTATCTTAATTATTTTTTCTTGGCATTTCTTGTCAGAAAGAATTTAATGCAGTCTAGATTTTGGTTTAAAGCACATCTACCTTATCGTTTATGGTATGTTTAGGTCTCTTGATTTTTCCTTGGAAACAGTTAGATCTACAGATCTTAAACCTTTCTATTTTGTGTTTCTGGTCATTGGCATTCTGCAGTATTTCCCCATTCTTTTTCCCCCTATCATATGGTTTAAGAGTGATAAAATGCATCAGTGTGCCAGTATTGGATAAAGATAACTTTGTAGGTAAATGTACACATGGTGTGCTCAGATTTCTAGGGTGGTATGCTCTTTGGAACTAGATCTGATTAAGAATTGTGAGCTTAGACTAACTTGCTGTTGTGAAGACAGCTTTCGTTAATACTTGCTGGATAAAGGGCATTGATTGGACTCCTTATTTCAAACTAACTTTAGTGAACTAGTGTTCTCTAACTTAGCAATAAAAATGGCAGTATTCTGCACAAGATTCTATTTCATAGACAGGTACTTAACCACTCTTCCTTGCATATGTGTACATATCTCTCTGCTATCTCAGTACTGATTGCTTCCTCTGGTATATGTACATTGGCTAGGTGTTATGTGGTCTTTGTTGATGGTTAACATAAATGTTAAATGTAACTGGATTATATTAATGTCTGTATCATCTTTATTTTTTATTGAGGATGCAACTTGTGGTTGACCTTGAGAACAATCAAGTGATATTGTACAGACATTCCAGTATGGGACTCTTAATGATTTGGTGCTCTAGATTTGTAGTGTGAGTCAGCCATAGTAGTCTAGTGATAGTATATTGCCAACACTAGATTTCTCTTACTATTGTTGGTCATATACATTCCTGTTGTCATTTATTTGTTGATTTGATTACAGAAAGCAACACATTTTGGTATCATTGATAAACAATGCAGTGTTTGTTGCAGAAGCAGTTATCTTTAGATAATCATGCAATAAATATTCATTTTTTAAATACTTAACAATTGAATTATATGTAATCTTATCATTTGTGGAATTTAATTTAATGCAACTACGATGACTTATTGTATGTATCTTGTCCATGCTGTTAAAACACCACAAAATAAAGTTAAAAATTTCCCACAAAATTTTGCATGAACAAAAAAAAAAACTGAATTTTCTTATTCCTATAGCGGCAGATATTAGGGTCAGACTTAACCAAACAAAAAGAACTATCTTTCTTTGCCTTAAGAGAGTGGTTAGAAAGATGTGAAAAGAAGCAGCTTTAAGATTAAACAGAACTGGTGTTCTTGCTGATTTATTTCTTTTTCCTGTGAGGTCAAAAGGTTCAGCATTTTGATTGGTTGGGTCCTTATCAGTCTAGTCATAATAAGGGGTCTATCTGATTGGCTGGCTAGAGGCATTGTTTCTAGGTCAAGCAGAAAGTGCGGAGGTCTGAGCATGTTTGATAACAAAAGAATAGAAGGAAATTGATTATTGGGTCTTACAAATGAAGTCTGTTATTCAGAGAGCAGCAGATGTTTTGAAATTGTGTACCTGACAACCCTAGCAGTTAGTATGTAGCCAGCTGTTCTTTTTTTTAATCAGATGCTGCAGTGAGCCAAATCTTACTATTTGAAGCAACCCTTGTTTATTGGTGATGAAACTAACGTAAATGGGTAGACGGGTTTGTTTTGATCTATTGAGGGTAATGGCTTAACCCTAAGCATTATCAAACCTCATTTCACACAACTTATTGATTGATTGTTTTAATATTTGAAAAAAAAATAGTAATAAAAACTTGTGGCATCATTTGTTGTCGTCATAAACATCACAGACATATGTATATATAATACGCTTACATTTTACTCGCCTAGTAGTTTAAACTTTTGTTTTAAAGTAATTGATTGCTCAGTCTTTGAACTCCGAGTGACCTGTCTTATATATATATATATATGTGATTTTAAAATTGTTGAGCAAGTACTCCTATTGCTTTTAGAAAAGTTTATAAATATGAAAGAGAATTTGTGTAATCCTAAAATTCTATAATTTTCTAAACATTTTATTCTATCTTTCATATTTACTATCTATTTTATGTCAAGTGCATTTTGTATGCCCACACAATAATGTCAGTCTTCCATAATGACTGGCTGACTACTATCAACTGTGGAAGGATTTCTAAAATATATAGAACTACATGCCTACATGCTTCTGTCACACTATTACCAATATTGATGTATGTAACCAGAAGGGAAGGTGACATGTAGCATATAAGTCTGCAAAGGATCATTTCAGAAAATGCCATGATCAGTTTTTTTTAAATAAACTAATTTTTAATTAGCATAGGCTGGTTTAAAAATTATACATTTCTGTAGAAGCTGAAGGTTTGCTTTTTTTTCTTTCCCCCCTTTACACAAAATTTTGTTTTTTTGGCAGTTGGCACACTTTCTTATAGCTTAGTGAGAAATCATACTGCTGTATGAGATTAATAGTCAATGTCTGTTAATCCTGCAAACCTCACATCAGGGTCTGTCTTAGGGTGCTGAACTGAATTTTTTTAAAACTCATGTTGGAATTTTAGGAGCTACATTGAAACTTTTAAAAGTCAGTCAGTCAGTCATCATCATCACTGTATCAGGAAGAGCAGCAAAAGAAGAAAAAAAAGAAAATTCTATAATTGTTAATGAATAAAACACCTAAATCCATTACTTACTGTTTGTATTTGTTTAACATAAGAATGAAGTTTTTACATCTCTCTAAGCAAGACAGAATACATGGCATCTAATGAATAGTATTACTCTGTGTAATAATGTTTCACATTTTACTATCTACTATGTCTAAATGTTTTTCATGATAATTTGTTTACATGTTACGATGTCTATATAGACGATGAAGAATTGAACGAAAGTGTATCTGTTCAAGTATTCATGCTTACTAAATCTGTTCTGATGTGACACTACTCGTGATTTACAAAGGGTCTAGTTTAGTCCAACTACGCTGAAGCTTATTATGAAGAAATATGTATCTATGTTTTTGCTGACATCTTTGGGGTCCACATTTCCTTAATTTGTGTTGCCTTTTTAAAAACACTTGATGTACCCATCTTAAGCTTAACTCTAACCTTTTCCCATTCGGGAAATGTCATATTTTACATACAAAAATGTTCAAACAATTTCCAAAATGGTTGGTCAAAATGCACCTACCTGATTAAAATAAAGCACTGAGAAGAAATAAAATGACTCAGATAACACAAATGTCTTAGTTCAGTAATCTAACCGAAAAGGAAATATATCCAGAAAATTAAAGGAAAAAAAAAAAAAAATCAATTTATAGTATAGAAAGTAAAAAAAAAAAAAAAAAAAAAAAGTAGAATGAAATTACTTACTTTCAGGAAGTGGCCAGTCACTGCTGGTCTTTACTCCTTGGTGGCATCTTCAGTTTTGGGAACAACCAGAAGTAAGGAGGAGCCATGTCTGGAGAGTAGGGAGCCTGGCGAATGAACGAAATGCCTTTCTTTGCCAAGAAACCTTGGATCAGCTGCGACGAATGAGCCGGTGTGTTGTCATGATGCAGCCGTCAGTTTTGCGAGGCCCATAGATCCAGTCTCTTGCCATACTGCATCACGAAGACGTCGGAGGACTTCCTGATAGTACTCCTTTGTAACTGCTGCTTGTCCTTCTGGTGCGTATTCGTGATGCACAACACCTCGGTAGTCGAAGAAAACAGTCAGCATCGCCTTGATTTTTCTCCGGACCCTGGTGACGTTGGGTGCTTCCACTGTGATGACTGAGCTTTGGTTTATGGGTCGTACCCGTACACCCACGTCTCATCTCCAGTTATCACGGTATTCTGGAACTCAGGATCTCTGTTGGCAGTATCCAGCAGGTCCTGTGCAACCTCAAGACGAAGTTGTTGTTGTGAGTCATCCGAGGCGCCTGAGGATGACCCTCAGAAGCGCTAGACTCGCAATTGGGAAGCTTGTGAGTTCCCCAAACGATCATGTCCGGCACGTCAAACAGACCCTCCAACAGCGCTCCAACATCCTGAAGAAGTTATCTGGCACGACGTGGGGCTGGCAACCCCACGACATCCGCTCCATCTACATTGCAACCATGCGTAGTGTGGCAGAGTACGCAGCTCCAGCCTGGGCCCCATGGGTCTCAGCCACCAATATGAAGTCCCTCGAATGCGCTCAACTCAATGCAGCACGATCCATCACCCATCAGGTGCGCTCAACCCCATCTGAAGCAGTTCTCCATGAGGCAAATCTCCCCCCACTAGCCTCCCGCCCCCAACTTCTCTCCCTCAAAAAGGCGGATGACTGGGCTCATCTACCCCCGACAGATGACAGACGACAGATGTTGCATCACACTGTTCCAAAGCGACTAAAACGAGATGATTGGCGAAATTTTACTTCCCCTCGACTATCCCAACTCAACCTTTTAACCGAACCGGCCGAACCTGTACATATTTCTAACATCCCATGGCCCCGTCCTACACCTCCTACTACAATTTTTACTCCCATTCATAAATCCTCATCCCCCGCCCAGCAACTTGCAGCAGCCAAAGAGACAATTGCCTCTACTGAGCCAACCGACCTTCAAATCTACACTGATGGGTCTACAGTTGAAGGCACTAAAGATGGAGGAGCCGGAATGGTCGTCCGTCGTGAAGACATCACCATCCACTCGTGGAACGCTCCTACCGGGACCTTTAGCAGTTCATTTCACTCCGAGAAGACTGCCATGATAAACGCCATTGACTGGCTACATCAACATGAAGACTGGTCCTCGGCCTCCATCATCAGCGACTGCAAGTCACTAGTTCAAGCGCTGGGCAATCCTAACACCTCTGACCCTGCCATCATCTCCCTGCAACAATCTGTCTCAGCCCTCACCGCCGAAAAAAGGGTGCACATCCTCTGGGTACCTGGACACTGTAATCTGGAGGGCAATGAGCTAGCCGACGAGCAGGCCAAAGCCAGCTCAGCTCTCCCGCAGGTGGACACAACCCTCGACCGCTCCACCCGACACGCTATAATCAACCGGAGCTGTCGCCCCCCCCCACCCCCACAACATCCCCGTCTTATTTCCCTACTATCCCACAAGTCGAACGCCCCGGAGGAGTCAACACTGTCAAAGAACGAAGTTGTTGTTGTTCCTGAGAAAGCAGCTTGGGCACAAATTTCGCTGCCACTTTGTGCAAACCCAAATCCTCCTCTAAAATTACATGTGCAGAATCTTTACTGATCCCAACCTCATCACCAATTTCCCGCACCGTCAAACAACGATCCTCCATTATCAAGGTCTGCACTTTCTCGATAACAACTGCTATGCGGCTTGTTGACGGCCTCCCAGAATGCTGGTCACTCTCCACTGATGTGCGGCCATCTTTGAACCTGTTGTACCATTCTTTAATTTGGGTAACACTCATGGCATTGTCACCAAAAGCCTGTTGAATTTTGCGAATTGTTTCTGCTCGGGTACTTCCAAGCTTTTGGCAAAACTTGATGCAAGATCGTTGCTCCACACATTCTGTCATCACAGGTGAAATGAAAATGTGATGAGTAAGTAGTACAGCACCTCTCACGCTGGATGCCTGACAACGACTGCCGGCCGCATCCAGGAAGCCTGCCAAAAACCACGCATGCGCATGAAGGCATGCGGCTCCACTATGCACACTTTTGTCTCCCTAACTTTATTACCTCCAATTGGAAAAAATAGTCGGATACTTTTTCGACAGACCCCGTAAACAACCATAAGTGATAAGTTGGACCAGCATCCTTTTACATGTATTATCTGTTTTACTATCTATAGTATAAATGGACAACTGGTTTTTGCTGTCTTGAACAGGAAAGGATTAAGACAACAGAAGTTAGAAACTTTGTTTGCAATTATGGCTCTTACTTATTTGGCTGTCTTACCCACTGGTTTCTCAACTATATTGGCCAGTTCTGCAAACCAGCCTGTCACACTTAGTTGGCAGTTGTTTTTTAATATGCTAAAAACATTTCCAACAATATCACTTTTTGCTTGGATATTGCTGGGCAAAAAACAAAATGTGGAGGTGCTGGTTTTATTATTCCCCCACTACATTTCTTCGTTCTTTTTAACAAGGTTTTACTAATTTGCTGACAAGTGTTTTCTATGATGGATTTGCTCCCTTCTCCTTCATTCTGAGATGCATAAAATGACTCATCGTAGACACTTAAGAAGTATTCTTACCTTTGTATTGTGAAATCTTAGGATCAAAGTTTATTGAGCAGTTGGAATCAGTGCTGAACAGCTGGGAAGCCCTTCTCATTTTTGTAATGTCCGATTAATGTAACTTTGAGAGGATATGGATTTTACCAATCTGTTGTTGTATAGTTGAGATTTTTTCCAAAAGGTTGATTAATTTGTAGTTAATATTTTCTTTTTTTTTTTTTTGCATAATTACATTAGTCTTGAAACTTCCATTCCAACACATTTCTGCATACCATAGTGACTATTTGCCGATATTTCTGACAATTGTTTCCTTGTTATCTTTCTAAGATGTAGCCAAGAAGTGTTTGGGCATCCCCGTGCCAATGTTTGTCAGCTTCTCTTTCAGTCTATGCTTCCAGTATTTCATCTTTGACCACCATTTAATTAGACATGAAGCCACCATTACTGTCTGGTTCCAGACATTATGCAAAGTCATCTACCAATTTTGCTGACTTTGTTATTTGTTTGGAGATAAAATAACAGAGACTATCTTAGATATTACAGAACATTCTGCAACTGTTCAGTGGAGAAGAGAGTTTTGATTAGGATGTGTATATTTAAAAATTTTTTTTTTTAAACGAGCTTATTAAATTATTTTACTATGCATCTTAGTTAGTAAGAGGGCTTTAGGCTGGTCACCGAAGTGCCTCCTTTAAGGAGCTGCTCGTCATTGATGATACCCGAGAGATTCTAGTGGCTGAACTGCTGCTCTACTAGAAAACAAAGGTCTTTTCAGATTTTTGTAAAGGTATGTAACTTGATTACGCGCACACAAGTTTCTTGTATAGATAAATATGGACATATGCAACATTAGCTGTGTTTTTATATCACATCTAAAATGGGTGACCACTACAACAAACGTATCGATCAGTTTGGTTTACACTTAATTGGAGTTAGTAGAACATTAAAGATAGTGTAACACTGGTGACAGCTGTTTGTCTTTTCTAACTATTGATTCCACCCCCCCCCCCACCATTCTACTTTGGAATGTGTGTGTGTGTATATATATGCTTCTTATTTGACTGTGTTTTACTGATAGCTGAGTCGGTTTAAAGACAAAAAAGGGCATCTTTTTTTAGGCCACACCGCATGCCGAATGTACATAGTTATACAGAATTTAAAGTGTAAGAAAAGGCTTTTAAAATCGGATTTATATTTTTTTAAAAAAGTGTTTAGTTTTTTTCTGAGTAATATCTAATTCATTTTTGGGAAAAAAAAGCAGTTCTGTTTTTCTGTTTAACTTTAGAACTATCTCCCTTCTCCCATAAGCGTGTGTTGTGCTGGTGCTTATGAATTGAAAATGTCAGAAAAAAATTCAGTAACATTAAGTAGTCTGCTTTTATAGTAAATGCTTGCTTCTCTCTCTGATCAGTTCTTTTATTTCAGGGCAGAGCAACACTTCCTACTGAAAAAAGGGGGTATTGTTTAGAATTCTAGAGGAGGAGTTCATTGTGCCATATCTTAAGGTTGGCTGAGGAGGATTTGCTCTTTAAAAAATGATGGTCCAGAATTGTGTAAGAATTATTTATGAACTAGAAGACCACTAGGAGTTCTGCGCAATTCTGTCTATTATCTTTGAGGAAAATCAGATTGTTGTATTCAAATGCAACAGATTTTAGATGTAGAATAGCCCTGGGAATGTGTGGAGTAAAATGAATAGCAAATGTATGCAACTTATGTAAAGTACTCTAGTATGTCAAAAATATGAGCAAAATTGCTACTTAATGGTCAACATATTTTCCATTTGTCTGGAAGGATAAAAAAATTACAAAATCTAATAATGATGTTCAGAATTTGTTGAAAAATGATATAAAATTTAGTCTTAAAATGATGGTAGCTGGAAACAGCCATAACTATAATGCATATCCAAAGAATTCAGCTCTGTATTACCATCAAAATAAATTTGTTGTACCTTTTCAAAATGTTAAAGCATTTTCTATTTTATAGGAGAATTTAATATTTCTCCATCCATGCAGTATTAAAAATTGTGGTAATTTCCATGTCTGTATAAGTCAAGTCAGTAAATGGTATTTAATCTGATGTTTTAACAAATGTCAGATATACAAATTTTCCAATCATTGCTCTTTTTCACAAGAATGCTCCTTGTAGGTTTGTTTCTCTCTAGAATTAATGGATAAAACTGTATCCCAAAGTTAAAATGTAAATTTTATCCCCCCCCCCCTACCACCTAGATTTTTCTGTTTTAAGAAGTCAATTGACCAATCTTGCTTGCAGTCTGATGATAACGCACAAACATTCTGTTCAGAAATGATCTTTTCATGAAAATTTTAAAATAGAAATACATTTTTCACTTTTACAAAATGTTTGCAATCTTTGTTGCATACATTAATTTTGACAGATGAATGGCTGTTTCTTTTTCTTAATTGTTATTTACCTTAAATAAGAATATTAACGTTCTATATTCTCTGTATAAACCTATTTATTTATTTTGTGTATGTATGCTGATTCAAATCTGCATTATGTATTATTAGAAGTAATTTTTATTCTGGACTTTAGATTTGAATAGTACCTACAATATCTTCATAATGACTGGAGTGTGGGCAAAATTAGAAATGTTGATGAGAATTTAACATTTAAAAAGAGAAGAAAAAAATTTGAGCCCCAAAAAGGCATTTCTCTCCCCCCCCCCCTTGTCAGACTGATTATAATACCAGGCTACTATAAGAAACATTAGGATTTGCACAACTAAGCAGAAATAGCTTTCTTCTGAGCAGGAAGCTCCGGCATCAATGACACGTAGTTGCCAGAATATTCTCTCCCTCTTTTGTAGATCTTTCATCAGCTCTAACCACCCTGACACTCGAGAGTAAATTCAACCATGTAGTTTGCTGATCTATCTTTCAGTGAAGATGCCAAATTTATTGCTATTATTTCATGGAAGTTCTTAGTTAAATAAATAAGCCAGATGGTTAATTTTTGTATGCACCCATTTATCCCTGGATTTTAATAATCATTGTTCACAAGTCTTTCTGTTTGTTCTCTAGAATTTATTTTCTTAACTTTAAGATTCAGAATATTCAGAGGGATCAGATGTGCATAGTTCAGACAAATAAGAGGTGGCCTGACAACACTGTTTAGAGCCATTACAGCTTTCAGATTTGCTGATGTTAACAGTTTCAGTTGTAACCTAATATCAGTAATTGTTGACATTTTTTTTAAGGCTGCTTGTAATGTTTGGTACTATAAGATACTGCATCAGTAACAGAATTGGGAATGACTGGAATAGAATAAGCAACAGGCATTAGCAGTGACAATCAACCAGCTAAAGAAGAAAAACAAAAACTGGTTGGGTGTGTGTGCTCTGTCTTGTATAAATTAGAGCCAAACTAACAAGTCTGAGAGCAAGATCTTAATAATGCATTGTGCTACCAGAACACATTTATGAAAGATGCCTACATTTTGATAATTACAGGAAACACGCTTTGTATCTGGTGGTGGGGGACACTGAATATTAATATTGTGATGATATATACCATCATCTACAAATCTTTGTTTTTTGCATGCCATTTTTAAAATTGTGATATTAATAATTTAAAACTGCTGATTTTTGGTTAACTTAACAGGCAAGAGCTGTTTGTTGTTTTATTCTTAATGTAAACATTTTTGACAGGCACAGAGTAGAAAGCACGCCGATTTAGAGATTTCTTGTTGGATTTTGCCCGCACTGATGACCCAGCAGTACACTTTAACAAATATTTGGTTTTCATCATGTATTTTAACTGTGTATATCTTTAAAATTAGAATTGCAGTGATTTTTAAAACAACAACAGTTTATGCTGTACATGTAATAATCAGCAGTAAAAAAAGGAGAAAAGTTATGCGGTTATATTTTCTTAAATTATTTTAGACATTATCTACATGCTGGGCATAGTGTGATTAAAGACTTTACCCTGGTATCATTTTTACTGGTACACACGTTGTTCTCATCAAGTAGCAACACAAGAAAGGATAACTGTATTAGAGGAGGAGAAAACAAACTGTCTGTCTGTCTCTCTCTGTCTGAGACAGACAGACACACTATAAACAACCGTCATTCGGATTTATTTCATGACTATTGAAGTAACAAACATTGAGCTCTAAATGAAGCTTGTAACTACTATTTTTAGTTAACAAGCATTTGGTTTTTGAGATAATAGAAGAACAAATCTTCATAAAATGTATTATTGGCAGCAACATCTTTAAAAAAACTATTAATGCCTTGAGACTAGGCATGTATTAAGTCAAAATCACACATTCACCAGGAATTGAAGCAATTTAGGAAAAATGCAACTATTGATTTAATCTTAATTTTGTGTAAATTGGAAACAGATCTACAATCATCAATATGTTTACATTTTATAAGTCCTGTTTTGGCTATTCTTTGCCTTTTCTCACAACTATAAATTGTTGTTGATAATATCTGTTATGTATTACATTATTAGACACCACGGAGAATGGATGGCACTACGTCTTTGAGAGAGAGAGAGAGAGGGATTTGTCAGCATTAATGAAAAACTACACTAGAGAATTTTTCTTAAAAGTTTGCTTGGTAGGTAGACAAGTGCCTTCACAAATCACCTTAAAACTTCATGGTTATTGTTTACACAAGACTTGGTATCTTTTTATTAATGGAAGAAGTTGTGACAACAAGCCTGTAATGTTTGCCTAGATAGTAGTTAACTCTTACATCAGGAACTCCAGAAATACTGTCAGCACAATAAGTCCAGTTTATTGTATGCAACAAATATTGCATTTTTTTTCTATAAAGAGAGAATTCTTTTTCTCGAAGTTTGAATGGTGCAACTTATATAAAGAAGTCCTTTGTCTGTTGATTTTCTTAAGCATTCACATATAAAAAAAAAAAAAAACGCAGGGTAAAATTTAAATTGTGGGACTTAATAAAGTACCAATATCATACTGATTTATGCTACACTTTAAATTTTGTAACAAATTTGTCACTTATAAGTAATAACTTTATCTATTATTTGTGATTGTGCGCACACATTAAATACAGATTAAAAATAGTTACTGTGTTCAGAGTTAATTCGTAAAACTTGATACTTTTATTCAAATATTGAAGATGAATACTTTTGGATTACCTGCCAAATATTTGATCTAAGAAAAAGAACAGCAATAATTAAGATGTCGACGTAACTTTTCCTTTAGTGGGCCAAACAGATGAATGAATCTGTAGACGCAAATTTGAACTCTGAGCAGAATGGGAATGTGTAGAAGTGATTGCCTTGGAAATACACTAGCGGATTTATCATTTGGCATTGTCATGATGCGGAAACATCTTTGTCATGTTCGGGTTTGGTCTTATGGAGACTCTCAATCTTTGTAATATTTTAGTATACCACTTGAAGTTTGTAGTATTCCTAAACATAAAATCAACAAGAATATTTCAGAACACTAACTAAGATTTAAATAGCAGTTGGGAAGGTCTTTATGATGCCATTCCCTGGATTGCTGCTTGGTATTGGGTGAACTCATGTCTCTCGTAATGCTTATCTGAGGAATTCATCTTTGTCATCCTTTTTTTGCTGAAGCCGAAGATCTTTCAGCAGGTGTTGAAAATTAGCTAACACTCACAGCAGGATGTCACCTCACATTTTGTCAACTTGTGCTACATAATGTGCTGTTTATTGTAGATATGTTCTTCCACTTCCCTAGTGTTCTGATCTATTAGAGCAGTCATCAACTGCCCAGTGCAGGGCCTATCTTCGATGTTTTGTTTTTTCTTCCACTCTTCTCAAGGTTTTACTCACCTGTTCACTGCACTCCCATACACACCTTCTATATGTCCACAAATCTCTACTGGCTGCAAGTAGTGCTGGTTAAGAAATGTGGAAGTTTCCGCAGGGTTGGTTTTCACTGCCCATCTGTATACAGAAGGCGTTGTGCTTTTGAGATGACTCTCTCATTTTCGTAGTTTTGTCATGTACATACCAGTGCAGGTTATAGTCTGAAAACTCTGTTAATACGGCTACAAACAACTATTGAAATGTGGATATTTATTGACAATTACTGGTTTATGGTCTCTCAAAAAATCTCTGCTGCGTAATCACAATCCACCTTCATTCATCTGTATGAACCCCCGTGTAATTTTGTTTCACATTGCTAGGTGCCACTTTGCATTAGTAAGCAGATAGTCTTCATATTTGGTGGTGGTTAACTTCTGACAGAAAATAAACAATGAAAAGTACACCATCACACCTTGGTACCTGGTTTATTGGGGCGTTTGACTATTTATGTGGAATAATAAAGGAAGGAAAACCGGTGTAGTTAGATTTTCTTTCCTTTTAAAAAAAATTTGTTACTAAACTTATATTTCATCTTTCATAGTTTTATATTGCTGATTTTTAAGTGTTTTTTTTTTTTTATTTAAAAAAAAAAGATTTCTGTTAGTTGGCTGAACATTCTTCTCAGTTCTATATTGTTTTGACTCGACTCCATCCAACAAAAATGCTCATTTTTGTAACTTTTCCGTATCACTGCCTTCTAAACTGTGCCTGTTAGGAACCCTGTGACATTGCATATTCTCCAAACGGATTAGCTGACTGAGATTTCTGTTATTAGCAAGATTGGCCTAGTGTATACAATGCTGTGGGCTGTGGTGAGTTACTGCAAGCAATAGGTATTTGTTTGTGAACCAAAGGCACTGTTTTAATTTTCTCAATGCATTGGCTGTAAACACTACTAAAATTTGACAACTGCTTCTAAGTTCCAGGCTAGTCTAAACGTCAGCACACTTGTCTTCCAGGCCTGACTAGTTATTAGAATACTTATTTTGATGTCATTGAAACCAGATTTATATATAGTACTTCTGGTTCATCTTTCTGATGCAAAGAACATTGGCATGTCCCTGTGATTAATTACCCCTCCAAAACAACACCTCCCCTAAAATTTTTTTTCTGCATTTAACAAGTTGCTTTTATTGATTATCAACATTTAATTATTTAAATACCCAGAATGGTTTGTATTTCTTTTACTGTTGCCTTTTACTATCCCCTTCTAAAGCAGTGAGAAAGCATTGCAGTAAAAGTTGTTTCTTTTATGTCCACTTGAAATATTTTTCTATTAATGTTGAATGCTTTCAGATGTTCTCACCACCTGTTTCTAACCAAGGAATAAAGAATGGTGCTGCCAATATAGAATCCATGTATTCAGGAGGATATAAACAAGGTAAGCTTTTCTTTCTTTTTGTATGTGGGTTTCACAACTGTAATTTGGTTGTCATGGTAAAGAGGATCACACTATATATATATCCATCCTTTTGTTACTACTTTATCCTAGAAAGCATTTTCATCAACTTTGAAAAATTACAGTTTGTTTAAATAGCCAAAATCTGATGGGATGATTTTTTTAGAATTATACAGGTTTTCAGTAAAATAGTTTTCTGTTTATTTTTATTGTTGTTCCTCCAAGTAAAATGTGTTATTTGTTTGTGTTAGTTGTCATTTGAAACAACAACAAAAAACCTCCAAATAAATTATTCATCCAAACACAAGAGTTTTGATTAATTGTAATTACTCTGAATTGAAAAGGCACATGTTGTCATATTGGGCTGTGTGCATGAGATTGATGGAGCAGGCAGTGTGCGGTATAGTTATTAACACATGGCCCCATAATGTAATTATATAGCCAGTGATGTTATGAATGGGCTCTGGTAAGCGTGATTACAGAACCAAGAATTATGGCTTGTAGGTTAGCGTTAATCACTTCAGCTGCTCATTTAATAAGTTTCTAATGTTGATTAATTTACAGTAGAGTTTTGGTGGGAGATAACAGCAATCATGCACACAAAGGGCCACCTAGACAGACCTAAAAGCTGCAGAACTGTGCTGCTTTCTTGATCAAGAACTGAAAACTTTACAGCTGATGTCTGCGATATAACAGGAGATTACATCTCTAATTTTGATTTAACTAAGTAACACTGAAGCCCAATGTAGATCTCTTTAAATTTTTTTTCCCCAAGTTGCTTTGTAATAGTCACTAATATAGTTAAAAACAGTAACTAGCAAAAGTAATTGTATTGCTGAGTTTTGATCAGGCAGCATACGCTGTTGTTACAAGTTTAATTCATGAAATACAATTGATTTCAAATCTTTAAAATATAAAATTTCCCTTGCTAATGATGAAAACTCTTCTAAATAATTTTGGTAGCTAAAACGTTTTGCTTGAGTGATTGCTAGGGTAAACCAACCAATCAGTGATGCTGCTTCAGTTTAAATACAGCTATCAAAGGTAAAGAAAGCCCTCATTTGCTGGAAAGCACATTATTCTACTAAGAGTGGTGACTACCCTTTGAAAATACTTTTCCATAGATTGTGAAGGAATGTTGTTTGGTGTTTGGCTTTGAGAGGCTAGGGGCAACAGGAATCAGGTATTCAGCCTAACAAGCTGAAACCTAACTATTTCTTTTAAAAATGTTATCATCACCAATTTTACTTTCTCAATAGATTGTCTATGTTGTTTGATAAGAAATGTAAAAAATTGTTTTGATTTATGTATTTCTAAAACTTAGAAATGTTTGTTTATTTACTTATTTTAAATAACAATAAATGCCCAGAGTTAGTGTGCTCAAGTTGACACAGGTTGCTTGTTCTATCACAATTTGTTTCATCAGCTTTTTACTTCATAATCCCAAGTCTCTCTGTCTGTCTGCAGCAATACAAACAAACCGTGGGTGGGATTATGAGAAGTAATAATTGTGTGGTGTCTTCAGACTACTGCTCGCACCTGCAGCTTCTCTGTGTTTGATATATACCATACGCACATGTTGGGGAGCTGTGAACCGTGTTAGGCCAGTGAGGCTGACCTAGTTTATAGGGTGGTGGTAGTCCCTGGAAGGCCCAGCAGATAGGCAGGCTGGCCCGCCTGCTGTCTGGTTTGCACCTGGAGGCTGACTTCCATTCCCAGCATGCTTCATGCTAGCTCATGTTTTTGAGGGGGAGGAAAAACATGAGGAGCTAGCAGCTGTTGGGATCAGGATAGTAATAGAGCATGAAGTAATCCTCTCATCCACAGCTGTCTGTCACTCACCATAACTGGAATTTTGTCAAATAAGCATTAACTTTCTTTCTTTCTTTCCTTTTTTTTTTTTTTTTTTGCAGTATCATTAATCTTATGCTACATATAAAACCCCAGCAAAAACAAACAAGTCATGGGGGCAGTTCTGTCAGGATGTGTGTTTTCTCTCCGTCTTCTGTCTGTTAGCAGCAGCAGCAGCCCCCCCCCACGATATATAAGCCAGTCATTTTCAAGCAGACACATTTCCCCATACTAGGGCTTATAAAACTAAATACTCAGAATCATTGTACGGTTGAAGAAATTGAGAAGTTTGGCACACGTATTCATTTTCAGAATTTGTGAAAATGTGCTGGTGTGTGTGTGTGTGTGTGTGTGTGTGGCGGGGATTTGGGAGCTCAGGAAAACCTTTATGACCAGTTCTGCAGGCCTTTGTTTGAAAACTAGGGGATTTTTTTTTTTTTTTTTTTTAAAAAATTTTAACACGTAAATTACAAAATGTGTCTTCAAAGTTCCAGTAATGGGTTTTAAGAGGGCAAAAACAGACAAAGGGGATATTTCCATTTCTGACTGTTAAGAGAATCTTCTTTATGTAAATCTAGATTCTAGGTGTTGTGGATAACGGTAAAATCCTAGTTTTATACAAGATTGAATGTACTTCATAAACAGACCGGTTGGTACCCTGTCACAAAATGTGATGTAAATCACAACTTCTTTTTTAAAATGCCAACCTGGCTAACAACAACTGGTGTGAATCGATAATATCAATACCTCACACAAAGTGACCACCATTCAATTTTCAACCGCGCGTATTAGTATTCAGCATTTGTGTCGTGGGTTTTTGTTGTCTTATTTATATGCAGAAAAGCTTTAGTATCATCTAGATACCAAAGACAATTAAAATAATCTTTGCTTCAGGGAATAACTTCTTTAAAAGGATAGTTAAAGGGAAATTAAGTATCAGCATGTTTTTAAATTTGATCTAGTTTATTAGTTTTATTTTGTGCGTGTATTTACTTACTTAACAGATTTGCTGCTAATTATATTAACTCTGATCATTCTGGTCACTTGATTAGCAAAAGTCGAAAACAACCATCTTTTAAAATTTTTCTCGCCTCTTGGTCACGTAGAAATAAAGGATGGTAATTAAGAATGTTTTGAAAAGAAATTACCAATAGTGAAACTTTGATCAAAGAAGTTCTTATTTTTAATGGCATTCAGTTTTCAAAGTTCTTCATTTGTATTCTTTCTTGTTAATAAGCAACAGTTTATTAACATCTAAACTACTATCAAGTAACTCATTTGTTGTTTTAAAATTTAAAAAAAAAAAAAAGTGATTTTTCTCCACTTCTTCATATAACTATATATAAATGTTTTGTCAGATGTGGCTGATAAATAAGCGAAATTGGTTCTTGACTCAGGGGAAAAGGACTTCTGATGCACTCTGGTCCAGATGTCCTTGACCCTGATGTAGTCCAAAATTGTGTAGAGTTGTGGTAAATGCTGAAAAATACAAATGAATGCATGCATCCATCTTTCCCTCAACAAACACAGCTAAACCCTGGTGGTGTTCCCCTAGATAATACACTTGTTGCAGGCAATCTTAGAGAGTCTGGCACTGAACTTAATTGGAATGTCACATGATGGATTTCTTTTGAAGACTGAGCACTTCTATATTTAGATACATGGGTGACTGACTGGTTATAGCCCTGGTTTTTCTATTAATCTGTTCCACTACCAATGAAATGATTACCTTTATTATATTATTATTATTATTATTATTATTATTATTATTATTATTATTATTATTATTATTATTATTTTAAAAAATTCCACTGATTATATAAACAGAAAACATCCTACATCCTTAGTTTTTAATTTGTTCTTTTATGATAGTGTTTGAATGCTGGTTATTATTCTCCAGAGTTGAGATGTCATGTATGGAATTTGTGCAGGTTCCTTTCCCCAGTGAAGCTGTTGGTGATTTTGATTTCCTTTGACACATCAGCAAAAGTTGGCTCTTGTATGTATCCCAGCTGCCTGACCAGTGACAATAGAAATGGAGAAACTGTTTTATTACACAGAATCACTTTGCTAACAAAATTTAATCATTAATATTACTTTTTTTTAGAAATCTTTATTAAAAGAAATGTGGAAAAATTCCCTACTGACCGGTTTCTAGTTGTCAGAGAGAGGGAGAGATTTTGTACTCTAAGGTTCAAACTTGTGTTTTGATGGTAAATGACTACTAACCCGAGTGAGTAACTTAACTGTCAGTCATGTTAAAACATTTTATATTGACACTGTCAGATAATTTAATGTTTTGAAAAAGAAAGAAAGGCAAGGTGCTCCTTTCTGTCTGTTATATTTAATGTCAGACTAAAGAAGTAAATTAGAAACCATCTGGCATAAGGTCAATTGGTTGTTTACAGCAAAAAAAGAAAAAAAAGTACATGGACTTGAAGGGATCTTGAAAACTAAAAAGTTCTTCAATTTTGCTTAGCGTAGAAAAATGTGGAAAAGTGCTTATGAGCAATTTCCTGTAACTTTGAAAGTTTTTCACATGGGCAGACATTGTTCTGACTGTTAAAATACTGAGATTTTAAACCTAGTATTTGACAACGATGAAAAGCTATTTGCAAGTAAATACTTTTCTCCACAGTTTATTACTGGAAGCATGATACTATAAAATGTTGTTTAAAATAGTCTGATAATTTATTGCAAAGTTTTTCACAATGCAGATTTTAGGACAATTGCTATTTTGTTGCCTAAGTCATGTTTTTTTTTTTTTAAATTCATTTTGGTTGTCTTATAATAAAGGTGCTAACAGCAATGCGTTGTTATTTCAGAGAACTTTAATATCACGATTACAGGGAGATAAATCTTGTTACTCTGAGAAAACTAAATATTGCACTTTTTTTTTTCCCCGTCAGAATGAAACATTTTGATTTTGATTTTATTTTAAACCTGTAGTTGTAGCTTATGTTCTTTTTTTTAAAAAATAAATTCTGATTTAAAATATCTAGAAGTCTGTTTTCATTTATTTAACAAAACTTTTGTCAAGCTCGAGCTCATAAGAAAAAGAAAAAAAAAATTAATTGGCACGAGTTGGCCGCCCACACTGATGACTGTGGAGGCTGAGAAACAAGATTACTAAGAACTAACCATCCAAGTTAAGAAAAATAGGGAAAATACTGATCGTGATTATGTGTGTGGACAGTGATTAGGCTGGCCAGACTAATTTATGGGTTGCAGGGAGTTGTCACTGGTTGATAGATTACTTATTGGTCTATGATAGGAAATTTAAAAACTCTGAATGTTCTTTCAGGGGATTTTATTCCAAAGCTGCTGTTTTTTTTTTTTTTCTTTCTCTCTCTTGAGTTGTAGACTCCACAACTTTTCTCTCTCCCTCTCTCTTTTTTTTTTTGTTGTTCAAATGCTTTCATACCACAGAATTCTTTCTGTTGGACCTGGTAGTTTAGTTCCTTATTTAACTAGAGATCTAAGGACACCTTTAGTGTACTATTACTTCATGAAAACACCCCCCCCTCTAAAAATAGGGGTGGGGTTTAATTACAAAAATATGATGGTACAATAAGATGTGTGCAGCATTCATTGTATGCCCAACTATATCAAACAAGATTTTGATGATGATTTACTTTTCTCAAGATATTACATTTTGTCAGCAAGTCACTTCTAGGATTAGTCTCTAACAGGCTCTGTGTTAATCTTTCCATTCATTCAAACCACACCCCTCTCTCCTCTCCTCATTTACACTCTTTCATCTGACTGGCAAGATTCCTCAAAGCTGTCGGCTTTATAATTTTCAATTCGAAGAAGAAACTTCATGCTTAAAAAGTGGCTTTTACTTGTTGAAGGAAGTGGTGATTTGATCACAATATGACAGGCTCTTTTTTTGGTCTGTAAACAGAAATCAGTTTTCACAAGCATTATTTGGTGGGTGCTAGGGATATTTACAGAGGCACTGCAAGGATATAACTGAAAATGTGCTTAGGTGGGGGGAGGGTAGTGGATTCAGGTATATTTAATATGCAAAACCTGTTTGTTTTTAAAGTAATAAAGTGAACATTGGTTAGCTATTAACTAATTAAATAGTAGTGCATAATTTTCTTTTTATCATCATTATCATATTTTCTGCTGATTATCTTTTATTTTGTTAAATAATTAAATACATGAATACGTATTTTATTCTTTGTCACATACAACATTACATCTCACTGTTTATAATAATATATTATTTGATACGCAATGAGTTTTGGGTAAAAGAAATTGTTTTAGATGAAAATTCAGTCAATCTTGAAATGTGAGGTATGCCCCCTAAAGTTAGTTGTTTTAAACAGGTTTTTCACATGAAGCTAAGGGTACCAGTCAGTTTGCAAATATACCAAATGTCCCAACTTTGAAGTGCTTACTCACAGAGAGCATTGTGCTCTGTATATTTGGTGGATTGTTGTTAGCAGAATAGGTAGGCAGATTATACTGATAGGTAACTTTCCTAGTTAAGCGTTTGTTTGACTGGCTGAGCTTCACCAGGTAGAAGAGAATGGTGAATCCATTTGTGGAATTCTATTTTCTAGATACTTTTGAAATAGTCAATTTTATCAGTTGCTTAGAAACAGCTTGATCTGTGATTTCAATTGGAGAGAAGGAAGTTAATTAGTAAGCTAGCTCTCTCTAGTCCAATATGGAAAAAAAATCTGCCAGGATTCTTTAGATGGTAAAAAGAAATGCCTAAGCTGTTATTCCTGATAAGATCAAGCAGATTCTTCTCCTGATTTTATAAATAGTTGAATTTCAATACTTCGTTTTTTAACATTTTCTTTGGCATAAAGTTATTCTGAAATAAATAAATACATACAGTAGTAGACAAAAGTTTAAGCATGATGGCAGAACAAACATAAATTAACAGGTAAAATATGTAAAAAATAAATAAAAAAATTCCAGCTCAGCTGTGGTAGAAAAGCAATTTCTTGTTCTTTTGATTGATGTATTCATCATCAAGATTGGTAGTAAATATTTTGCATCTGCTCCCTTGTATTATTACAGAATCTCATACCAACAAAAGTTTAAGAATGAAACAAACATTCAAAATTTTGTCACAAAACCAAATTTGTCTTGGTAATATGAGATAAACAGATCGGAATTATTAGTATTTGGTTGAATAGCAATACACGTGAACTATAGCCCGATAGCGCTTGTGCAAGGAGTCCACAAGATGAATGCACTAATATAAAGCCAAAGTCAACTGAATAATTTGGAACAATCTATCGTAATTTCTGTGCCCTTTCATCTTAATAGCTTTGTCTATATTGCTCCGTTGATTCTCAATTGGATTCACTTTCATCTAACCGCCCTAGAACTGGAAATCTTTTTATCTTTGTGCTTCGGCTCAACACTGGCAGTCATATGTTTCAGATAATCATCATGTTGAAAATTCAGCTGAGATGGAGGCAGTCTTCAGAATATGATTCTAGTATATTGGTCAAAATGTTCAGGTAAACAAATTAACTCATCCAGCCCTAGATATGATGAATAGGGTCTGTTGCTTTTCTCAGTTTGATACACTTTGGATGGAATGCTTCATCAAGTCTTCGCTGCAAATAACTTCAACAACCATCTGATCCAGATCTCTGAAATCTTGATTCATTGAACTAGAGGTTTCTGGCCTACACTTTCAGGTCTAATGGAGATGGTCTTTAGAAGACTAATGTCAGGTCCTTTGATCCCTCAAGGAAACAAAGGTTTCTTCTTGGCAACACATACCAGCAATTTGAAATCACAGAGCTGTCTCTGGGAAGTTCTCTGAGATCCAGTAAGTCTTCCAAATTTCCTAAATTGTCAACAGATTCCTTGTGATAATCCATTTTGGACAGGCACTTTATTTTCTGATCAGCCTGAGCATCAATTTTTTGGAGTTTGCAACTTCTGTGGCAATTGTGTAGCCTCTGATTTTTTCATATAGCCTTAGGTTACACAATAAGCAGTTTTGCTGTCCATGTCCTGCTTCACAACCTTAGAATACAAGATTTTCTTTCTTTCTTGCACAGTTCCACAATCCAAGTGTATTTCATTGGACTTAGACCGGCCCTTTTACCCATTGTAGAATGGTTAAAATATTATGCATTATTTTACTATATTTTATTGTTTGGAAGAAAAAAAACCAAACAAACCACAAATATAAGCAGTTGGCATTGATGATCTTAAACATTCATCATAGTGTAAGAAAAACAAGTGTTATGCAGAATATTTATTACCAATTGTTTTGATGAATCAGTTAATTGAAAGAACAGAAATTGCCCGCCTTCCAGTGTATTGCCAATACTAGCACATTCATTTTACATATTTTATGTGCAAATTTGTTTTGTTTTTACACCATTCATAACTTTTGTCTGCTACCGTGCACATGTTTTTCATTGTCAGCTTCTGTGATGCTATACATAAGTACAGTTTTTATTAGCAGACAGTTGGCATTTCTTCAACCTTTCGTAGCACAAAAGAAAATAAAAATTTCTCATTTACTTAGCTGCTTAGTCTTATCTTGTATTGTTACCAAATGCGTACAAATGCTGAAGGTATGTCCTTTTGGCACCATTTTGCAGTGTAATTTAAAAAAAAAAAGATACAATTAAACTGAATTATAAAAATGTTAGCAACTGTAAGCCAGCCAGTCAGTTCACAGCGCAAAACTGTGAATTAGACCCCCGTCCTATATCCTCACAAAAGTAGTAATGTCTTTTAAAATGGATGAATTATTTTATTCATGGTATGATATTTTACAGATAACAAACTATATAAAAACTAATTTGTCACATTTTTGCTTTATAACTTGGCTATTTTTTCTTAACAGTCTGTGGTTTTATCAGCAGCTGAAGTACATTGCTCTTCACACTTACCATTTTTCTTAATAATAACCCCTAAATGTCTTTTTTCTGAAACTTTTTTCAGTGTATCTCCTGCACTATAACGATTGATTTTCTTTCTTTCTTGTGTGGATCAGTTGGTTGGTTACTAACCTTGGCATAAATTTTAGCCAAGTAGTACTGCAGTCCTAACTAATGACTTTATTAGGGGAAATGTACTAGACTAGTGATCAATTAAAGTTAGAAGAATTGACCGATTTTGTAGCCTCACTGTGACTTGCTGCTCTAAATTTTGTTACAAACTCAACTTTTTTATGTTACAAGAAATATAATTAATTCTGTTAAAAGTAAAATTCTTTATAGAATTACATATTTTGACTCTAATAAATCTAAAATCTAAGTGAAGAATGTGCAAGATTGCATTTCTTTTTAGTGACCCCCTCCCCACATTTTCTGCATTATTTGTTTAATTCATGCTAATGTAACAGTTAGTGCTCACTTATAATTAAAATAAGTTTCAACTTGCTATTGACCAGCTTTATGTATTAGTTAATTTCACACACTGAACATTAAAACCATGTACTAACTGCAAAAGTTTTGAATTAAACGTTGCTTAACGTCTGATGCCAGCTGTAGTTGAAAATGATAACTAACTGATGGTAGTGTATTATCTCTTGCATAGCAATCAGGAAAATTGCATTGACCCGATCAGTAGCAATCAGTTTTCAATTTGCTGGAGAAAATCCCCAAACAAAAATTAAGGCCTCAAATTGCTTTCTCAAGGGATAGACCAAATGAGCGGTCTCTTTTGTGTGACCCTCCCTAATATTACCCAAGGTAATAGGTAGGGCCTGAAATGATACATGGCTGCATGCCCTCAGTGACTATCTGGTAATACCTGGTGGTGAACTCTTAATTTGATAAAATTATTGATTAGCATTGTAGACTACCTATCAATTTCCTGGGCTGGGTTTGTGTCAGTGGAGGTTATTTGAAGTATTGATTAATTGTAATTACTGTCAGCAACAAACTGTGTAAAATAACATGGAACCAGCATTAATTACTGAATGCATACCACATTTCAGTTTGTTGATAAAATCTAGTTTGTTTCTAAGAGAAGACTCCTAATTGTTAACTTTCTTTTAATCGGAGCGATGGATAATGACAATTTGTGGAGATCTTGAAAGGGGGAAAGAAAGCAGGCCTAGTAAAAGCTGCTATTTGAATACACACTGCTTATCTGCTCATTGATGTGACAGCATGAAATTAATATTGGCATTTCTAACTTAAACCATTTTAAAATACCAAAAAATAAATTTTATAGAAGCGAATTTTTAGCAATTAATGAGCACTGATAATTTTATTATTATTGGAATATTTCGCTTGATAGAAAAAGAGAGATCAAGAAAAGTAAATGCACGTTATTATCCAGATGAAAATTCTGATTTTCAAGTACAACTTTTATTTTATTATTATGTGTACACCTGCATGCATGTGAGTGCGCGAGAGAAGTGGACTAGGGGCTCGTCTTGCTAAATGTGGTTCTAAGATGTTGGACTATTTGAAAGTTTGTTATTTATAATAATGAGAAGCTTTGTCAACAGTCAATTTTCATTGAACAATTCTAGATTAGTTCACAAAATGTTTTTAATCTATAATTCACACTGAGAATCTATCAACTGTCAGTCCTAAATCACTGGCTTTCATTTTATTCATAACGATAGTTTATTCTCTGTAATAAAGTTCAGAAAAATGTTGTTGTATTACCTTTAGATTTTGATGAAATTTGGTTGACATTAAAGCAACTATTGATGAGCTAATCCACACAAATTTAAGATTATTAAATAACACTGTTGGTGCTGCTACATCTGCAGTGGACGTCAGATATGTATGGTGTTTACCAATCAGGCTGATCTTTGGCGCAGGTGACACATGGAATCTTGTATTGGCATGTTTGTTTTGTTTTTTTTTATTTTGTATCTAAGATTCTATAAACTAAATGTCCATAAAGAACTTTCTATCAAAAAAAAAAAAAGTAAAATGACAAGAATTTGCAAAATGTGATTATAAAATATCTTAAATGATCTATGTAGTGTGCTATTTTCTCTCTCTTGTATAGGGGAAACTGTTTATTTACTAAATTAGTTTGTACTTTTTGAAAAATTTCATGGACAGAAAATTCAAATGTTGCTCTATTTTGATTGCTGATTTTTCTTGTTTTTTAAAAGCATTAAAAAACACATTCTTCGGGTTTCTGCCTTAGAACAAGCTTTGTGTGTACATGTTTGTTGGGCGAGCAGTAAATAACAAAAAAGGTTTGTTTCATTCACTGCTTTTTGAGCAAGTTTGATTGATTCTTAATGTTCGGGTATAGTTAACCATCTCTTACTTTTTGGAATAATAAAATTAATATCTTGAAGAAACACTGGAAATAAAACGCAATTTTGTACTTTAAAAAAAAAATTAAATACTTGCTATTAGAATTAGCACTGAGACTTATGACGGGATATTTCTGAGTTATGAAAAGAATTCCGTTTTTATTACTTCATAATTGAAGCTGCTATTTAAAGATATTATCAGCCACATAAAATAGTATAACATTAGGAATAAATTTGGGAATGTGAGTCTTCTGTCTGTATTTTCACAGACCCCCCCCCCCACATCTTGGTAAAAGCAACAATATTTGCTTTAACTACCTGTTTACCTCCAAGAGAAACTGTTTGTCTGCAGATATCATCACACGGTTTCTACTTTTGTGAGTATGTGTAAGCATATATGGGGAGTGGTCAGGAAGATCTGGAAGATAGGGATTATTGATTTGAGGGAGTCTCATGTTAACATGAATCAAACATGTTGTCTTATTATTTTATTTTATCAAACGTTGTCTTATTAATTTATTTTAAGTTAGGCATTTAAAAATAAGCCAAAACGCGCTTATCTCATAATTTACTACTGCATATAGTTTGTATATTAGCATATGACTTAGAAAGTAGTATGATAAGTTATATAGCTAGCAGTCTATGTGTGTTTTCCTGTCTGTCTCTCTTAATGCTCTGAGGTATTAATCTATCTACCCTTGTGTATCTGCCAAAAGTCACATCTGAAATATGTAAATATGAATGGTTTAGGTGGGAAGATAACCAGCATACATGTGCTCTGTTTCTTTACTGAAAACAGGCAAATCTATGGTATTTTTCTGCTTGTTAATCCTTTCTCATTCAGAATGGACAAGATCAACTGAAAACAGTTAAGCATTGATAAATCATTGATTACTTCTGTCTTCACTATAGATAATAGTACATGTAGAAGGATGCCGTTCCACATTACCCCTTTTGGCTATTTGTATTGCTTCATTTTTTTATGGAGTAACTTTGCTTGGATTATCTAGTGTGTTATCTACCTGTGTTGTTATTATCTACTTGATGGAATCTGAATCATTTTCTTATGATGTGAAGGTCTCTAGTGTAATGTTTACACCTCAGATCTCTCTCTCCATTTGATTAGTTGGACAGTGATAGAGAGACACTGGATGTGGATGGCCAGTGGAGTTGAGTCAGCAGCAGCCAATCATTGTGCCTACGTTTTTTGTAGTTTATCAGCCCAAAGATTGATGTTCATGATGATAATAGCCCAGTGGGATTTTCCTGGGCTGTTACCAAAAGATTTCTTCCACTAGATGGCTAAGTAGACAAACTTATTCAGGGTTACGGACTGACACCCGTCCCTAAAAGGAGTTTTGCTCCATTGAGGTTTTTGACTCTAACCCACTGTCTTCTCTTTAGAGATAACCACGCATACATTCAAAGTCACATGTACTCCCCCAAGTAGATAAACTGTTATACAGCACATAGCAGGCAGGCAGAGCTGACACCGCCTGGATGGACACTACCACCAGGGACATGAAAGAGTTCCTGGCAGGAAATATCACTTTTGGTCTCCATTCTGTGCCATCCATTGAGGGTTTTTGCACTGGAGGACAATAAAATTAATGTTGCAAAGTTGTCCAAAGTGATGGCATTGACAAAAGTCAAGAAATTGAACCAGTAATGGCACATGTGTGGCAATAGTCAGGTGATTTTACTCTGTTTTTGACTTTCTACACTTTAAGTTGAATTTTCCTTTCATTTTCTGGGAATATGTCCATTTCATTTGAATTACTGAGCTGTATTCTAAGTCTTTTAGTTATAATTGCACCCATCTTGGAAATTGTCTGAAAACTTGTGGATATTAAATTTTGAATTTTTGAATGGGAAAGGGTTAAAGGCTGTTTTATTCATAGCATGACCAGAGTCAACGATAGATTACCAAAGAACTCAATATTAACTACACATCAATGAGAAATGTTATCATGAAGTCTCCAGAGATTAATGTCATTGCTTTGAATGGTGAGATCAGAGGACATATCTGGCAAGACCCTCAAGTATTGGCGGTGTACTGTTCTTTGAGTTAAAGTTTCAACAATTTTCATTTGAAAGTTGCTCTTTGATTTGAAGAGGTTCTTGTGAAAACCTTTAACTCCAGTGTTTTAAGCCCTGGGCCAAACACAGAGGCTGGATATCATAGTTTTGGCTGCTAACTGGCATGGAAAGAAAAATGTATTTCCGTTGTACCAACAATATATACAGAGATTCAATGACCAAGTTCTCCATGCCGCATCATACCTTTTGTGTAACCACAGTCTGGAAGAGGAATGGAGGCATTTAAGTTCTCCTCTAAGCACCCCATAACCTTGAAATTAATCCATTTTGAGCACCCATGGTAGTATCCGAATTGTCAGCCACCAGCAGGCTGTTATGTTGTGACAGAATTCCAGGAAGCTCTCTTTCACATATGGGAGGAGCCGGATCAAATCATGATTCACACACTCTTTGATTTAGTGCCAAACAAGAAAGAGATACTTTGTGCTACATATGGAGGCTCAACCAAGTACCAACACAGAATTACACACCTGATTTTATTTGTCATTTTTGACAAAGATATTGTAATATCAGGTGACCAAAATATTATGCCATGGCACATTGTTTGCCTGCTGCATTTGTGCTCAAAAAAATTCCTGTGTAAATTGTGAAAGCCATCATGTAGCTTTAGACTGAATGGTTAACCAACTTACTGAGTGACAATAAAATGCGTGAAAATGAAGTTAAGAACAAAAGTTGCATAAATAATGAATTTGGAAAAAGTCATAGGAAATTGTAGCATGACAATTTTATTCATTTTAGATATTTTTGTTTGTTAAGATTGCAAAATCAATTCAGATAGATCTGCCAGTTTAATTTAGTTGTACTAAATCCATGAGTGCTGGCTAATTTAGTGAGATCTGCCATAGAGTTGTTAAAATTGGAACGTGGAACTGGATATGTTACTTAAACACACAATGCATTGACGGACGCATTATCTTGCTTTATTTGTAAAATCTCAAGAATTTATTTCTTTACAATTATATGAAAAATAAACAGTTTTCAATGCAGCCACATCTGTTACTTTTTTAAAAACAGAGAATAATCTAGCATGTTGTCACTAAACATTTGGACTTATTTTAAAAGAGATTTTTCTTTTTTTTTTTAAAGTATAATATTGCATATCAATGAAACCTTATGTTTGTAAACGTTCTTACTACTAAAGATAAAATTTAACTTCAGACTCATTTGGTTTACATTGTGCTAGTGATATTTTAACATTATTCTATAATATTACAACGTTCTATTTGTAAAATTAAAGCAATTTTACATAATTTTTATTTGGATTTCTTCTTTTCCTTTTGATTGCTTATTAAAGCAAGAGTAAACAAAATATCTAGAAATAATGAGAACTATTTAACTATTTGTTGCATATTTTTGGCAAAACAATATATAATGTGTGTTCTTTATTGATGTGAATAAGTGAATTTTTTTCCTTTGAAATGTATTTGTTTTGCCATTTAGAAACTTGTAGTAGTTTCCCATTTTATTTTCCATATAGAATTTTATATTGGGACCAATAGAAAGTAATGGAAACACTTTTCACAATTTTCAACCAACTTAAGCTGAGATGTGTTAATTGGTCACTTTGGTACTATGACAGTAAAACGGTATGTCAACAATAAAAAGATCATCAGTAATTTGGTCATTAGTAAACAGGTTTTAAAATTTATCATTTTGACAGTGAATTCTGCTAAATGACAAACATTCTATAAATGAAAAAAGGTGCAATGTTTGACATGGAATAAATCATTTAAATGTAGCCTTATTTGTAATGGTAGTGCTCTGATTCCTCAGTATTGAGAATGTAAAGAAGCTACAAATTATATTCCTTGGCTAAACAGATCCAACATCTGCTTGGGTATTATTAGCTGGTGGTCAGGTTAATGGAGTCGAACAGAAGAAGGTGCACATGGAGAGGACAAGGAAGGAAATGTGTTATACATAAATTCAGCTTTACTTTCAACAATGAAACTGTTTCAAAGCAAATAACAGTTGATATATTTGAATTCATTCAGAAAAAACCTTTTCTTAAAGAATGTTTCTGATAGAATCTGTAATGTCTGCAACGTCTAGATACCAACTTCCACACTCTTAATGCAAGTATTTTCTAAATAATAATTCTGTTATTGGATGGTTTGATATGTAATAGAAATGTTTATAAATCCAGATTGTCTGTGTAGTGAGTATGAAGAAAGCCAGCCACTCAAAGCTGCTGCTGGCAGCTATGGTAATGTTTTGTAGAAAAAAAATTGTATGCACTTATTTAAATGAATTAAACACTTTTTTTTTTTTGGAGCATCTTTATAAATTAAATTAAACAGTTTTATCCCCTTTTATTTGTAATGGATCACTTTCTATCAATGAATAAATAGCTAGTTTGAGAGCTCCCTGGCCCACAATGGTGTAGCTAAATCACACTTGCATGTAAATTAAACCTTTTGTTGTTTATTCTGGCTCTTTTGCATTACAAATTTGATATTAGTGTTCTTAATATATACAGCTATAGAGTTTGAGTAACATGACTCTAAGTGTTAAAAATATCGATTTTGAACTGAATTATTCATGCTAATTGTCAGTGGAAACAGGTGTGATGATGTGGCTTCATAGAGAACCTTGCTTCAGTTAGACTCGCTGTTTGTAGGCTTTCATTTTGTCTTTTGACCCTTTTTAATTTGAGAATTCGGATTAACATTTATTAGAGTTCCTGGTGAGTGATCGCACAATAATTGACTAAAATAAAGGAAACTGGTCCGATAGTGCATACTTAATATTTAGGATTATAAAGTAAACAGTAAATTCTGTTGTTAATTCAAATCTACATTCAGGTGAATGTTAGCATAAATACACTGTCAAATCATTTACTTTATACCCCTGAGTCTCCCTGGCCCCTGTAGATGTAAGCTCTACACCGCTATAAGCAATGGTAAAATGGGGCTAACCTGGGCACGGAACAACAAAACCTAAATCTAGCATGCAGAAAATTTCAATGTCAGTTTGTGATGGTTGAAATTGTACTCTAAATTCTGCTGCTTTGTTATACATAAAGAAATATTTTTGTTTAAAAATATGAAAGAGGGTCAGTGGAAATATTTTTTCTTAGATGCCATTGAGTAATAATACAATCACACAGCCTTTCTTAAGTCCACTGGTTGCAGTTTTTAAAGAACCGTTTGTTTTTTGTTAAAACAGTGATGGTGCTGGATGCTATACAAATACCAGATAGATATCTTTATTTTCTTCTGCATCGATGTGTTTTTTGTTCTCAGTTGGATTAGTTATATAAATTCAGTGACTAGAGATAGATCATTATTTATAGATGACATTTTATAGTACTTTCTATGACCATTTTGTATATTTTTTGTCATCCTGGCAAATGTCAAAATGTACTTGGAATTTTTATCTAAAGTTACTGCAATAGTATTTTAATTTCTAGATGCTCTGACAGCTCAAAGCATTAAATAAATAAACAACAAACCTTGTTTGCTGTGGTGATGACAAATTAACACACTGGCACCTGCATGCGTGCACACCTAAACCTTTGCTGGCTTATTTGGGAGAACAACCAATAAAAAAAAAAGAAGTAAATTTAAAAGATTATACTTGTATTAGGCAACATTGAGAAAGTTTCAAGGATTTGTATTTTATAGTTATCAGAACCAGTAATGCTTTCGTTTTACAACATATGTAGAATATTATTTCTCATTGAATTTTTTATCATCTGCAACATTAAGATACCATCTTTTATGCTACTAGAGATTGTTTGTCCATGTGTTAAAGTAGGATGGAGAATGTGATTATAGATGGTGCTAGGTGGTTTTACAAAATAGAAAACACAAACAGATTTTCTAAGTCCTTATGCTATGTGATGGGATTTTCTATATATATATATAAAGAGTCGTTTACTCATCAAAATGTATAATAAATTCTTAAAATCTCCAGGAGGTGGCTTATTTCGCAATCTCTCGTTTTTGAATAAATCAGCTTCCGCAGAATGTTGTCATAATCTATTAGCCTCTGCTGCTCAGATTGTTTGACTGATCAAAAGAAGTGTCTCGTCCCGGAAGGTTTTTCCATCTCTCTCAGACAGGGCCTCTGGGATTGACTTTTTAATCTGAATAAAGGATATTGGCTTATTTAATGTTTTCCAAAGATATAAAACAAACAGTCTCTTGACGAAGCTGGTTGCTGAAACACTTTACAGGTATATGCTGCCTGATGTAATAGAGTAGGAAAAGAAATGTGAATGTGTCCACTGCTTATTTTGTATTTATTGCAGCATGAAAACTACTTCAAAATGACTACTCAACCAGATTTTGAGTAGTTTTATTTGCATCTGATTAAAAAAAAAAGTCCACTGTATGTATAACTGCATGTAAGAGGTGTGGAAGAAGTTGAATCTGTTTACATTCAAAATGGAATACAAGGAGTCCAGTGATGATCCAGAAGAGAGAGGGGGGTGGTAATGGCTCATCCACAGTATTATTGTGAAGTTTGAATCAATTGAAAATGTGGTTTATAAGCTTAGAGGAGCATCCAAATGAGAGCGTGGAGAAAGATGAGTAAAACAAGGAAAACTGTCAGAACTGCAGAGAAACAGCTACCACTTCTCGAGCAAACAGACTAGTTTAAGAACTGAGCATGTAAAAATGCCCCAAGAGTTTTTGGATGGACTTTTATGGAGTGGAGAAATTAAAACAAACAAAAAACAAATCAAAAGGTCCTTTTTTTTATAATGCAGGTGGGGAAGCAGCCTGATGAAAAGTATTGTATTCATTACACGAGATTAGAATTTTTAACGCCCAAAGATTCCTGTGTTTGCATTTTGACATTCAAAACAAGATTTGGCCAGTACCTTTTTTATATTATTTAAAACGAACCTATGATCTAAATTTAGAAAGGGCTGAATTCTCCCTAAAGGGCTATGGCATGATCTTAGGAAAATGATGCCTTGTCCGTGTAGGCAGCCTTATATATTATCATTCTACATAACGAACAATCTGTCTGCTGCTGCTCTGTAACACATTTTTAGTACCAATCTGAAACAGTTAAACAATACTATTTTTTGTTTGTTTTTTCAACACTATGCATACAATTTTAAGTACTGAATGTACATTCTGTTCATTTGCATATTTAAGAAAGACATTGGCTGATAAAAGTTTAGTGGAAAACGAATGAGGAATTTTGTAGACTGAAAGGGCAAAATACACGCCACATCTAACTTATGAGATTGGATAAACACCGCTGTTTCATTCAATAGGGTAGCAATGAATGTAAATTTACAAAGCACAGAAGCATCCAAAGGATTCTATATTTTTTGCTGCATAGTCAAATTGGCTGATTTTCCCATTTCTCTTTCCCACATTAATAGATAAGTTGATTTAAAGTATAAGACCAGGCTGGACCAACTACAGTAGTTAGCCAAACTTTCAGCAAGCCAGAACATTGCCAGATTCTTCATAACACTGTTGCATCACATTGGATGATGCTATGACTACGTGGAATGACATTTTCATGCTGCATGCCACCCCTTTCCTGAGTTGTAAATTAACATGATGTATGGGGTCATTGTTAATATTCTTGATAATATATTTAAATAAATTTAAGAACATTAAAAATCTTTAAGAAAATGAGCTAACTATTCTGAGATGAATTAAAGTCTTTAAATTTATTTAGGCACTAATTAAGAGTTTAAATAGTGTCGTCTTAATAGCATAGAAAAGATCTTGTCACATTTGATATGTAATAGAAATGTTTATATATCCAGATTTATTTTTATAGTGAATATGAAGAAAGCCATGCGTTCCTGGCTGCTATGGTAATGTAACTTTTAAGTATTACATTATTGGTGGATTGATTAGGCCATTAACTTTTTCTATCTAACTGTGTTTGTGTACATATTGACATGTAAACATTATTGACATCCATTTTATAAATATGCTTTACAATTTGCCTAGTAAAATAGTTGATAAATGCTTTAAAAAACATGGTAAATAAGCATTTTGGAAAGGTTGCCTCTTAGAACCAGTAAGATTTGAATGATTGTATTTTCGATCTTTGATGATACTTTTATTTAAACCCCTACACCATGCCCAAAATAACTAATGCTATTTTAAAGTTATTTAAGGTGGTTAATCTTTTCTATCATTTTCAGTTTCAAAAAAAAAGAATAGTTGACGCTGAAAATATGTTATTAAAATGATACCTCTATATTTAACTTTAAAAAGAAAACTGAAAACTGTGATTAAAGGAAAAATTAAATTATAGTGACAAGCTTCTTTGATGATAATGCAGAAATGTTAAGATAAAATCTACAACTTTAAAAACTCACCGAATAATACTAATAATAAGTAGCTTAGACTGCATAGACCAGCATTAATGTGGTCTGTCAGCATGTAGAACCTTTAATGAGAAACACAAACTTTAATAATAGGGCTACAGTTGTTAAATATTTTGGAAATTTGTAAAATTAAGAATAGGTGAAGTTGTAGTAGGTACAAGTTGAACTTGTTTTTCTTTAATTTATGCCTCCTCAGTTGTATCTGAGCTATTTGTAAAGTTTAGTTCTTTGTAACTGTTGTTAGGATTTACTGCAGTTAATGATTGTGTGCCATTGTACAACAATGAGACGCATTTTTTACAAAATAAAATGAGTTTAAACAATGTTTAAGTGAAGACTAGTTGAAACACATTTGAGGAGTACAGATTGCTGCGCCTATCTACATTATACCTAGAGAACTTTGTACATTTGTTTGAGAAGTTTTCATGATATGACTGCAATAAGTAGCTGCCTCACTAGTGTCCCTACATCTCAGGTCCATGGTGGGTGAAGTTCCCAGCTTATTTTTCAACTGATGGTCTTACAAGGGAGTCACACATTTAATCAGAATATCTGGTGTCGTCTTTGAATCTTACACACATCTTCATAACATTTGGCTCTTCAAATTAGTTTCAATCCATAATGCATGAAACCCAGGCATGAGGTTCCAGTATGCATTATTTGATCCTACCTATTAATAATAAAAACAATGAAGTTTTGTCCATAGCCATAATTTTTTTTTGAAAACTTGTTAGGTATTACTTTGTTGATGGATTTAATTAAGCCATTATATATTTTTTAATCTAACTGCATTTGTGTATATGTTCAGTTTTTTTAAATCTATACTATATATTGAGAATTGTTTTCAGTGCATGCTTACACTTGCCCACACGAGCCAGTCACACTGACCTGACTGCTGCATTGAAGGCATCAGTAGTTTTAACTACTGAGCCAGGAAGTGAACTATTTCATCCAGCTAACACTGCACCAGTTTTTGTCAAAGAGTATAATCTTAACTAAAAGAATAGATTCGACCTCAAAAAAATCTCCCGTGATATGTATTTTGGGGAGAGGAGTTGGATGTGGAGTGGGTTTTACTTTTAATGAATATTTTTTCACAAAAAGTTAATTATTATTGTTAGTACTTCTTTTATACACTTGAATTTTAAGATGATTCTTAAGCTTACCCATCCAACACCAAAGAGCTTAGTTTTTAACACTTGATTTATTTATTTAAAAAAAAAAAAACTATTTCATCTTAAAATATTGCCAGTTTCGTTATCAGTATATTGTAGAAAGATGTTGTCATTTTAATAATTTTGTAAACTACAGACTAGCAGGAAGAAAGCTAAACCTAACACACACATGTACACATATCTTCAACAAAAAAAAAAACAGCCTTAATTTCTGTTTAAAAACAATCCAGATATTAGATATTTCTGTGTGGTGCAAGAATGATTAACTTTGAGATTCAGCATTTAAAAAAAAAAAAAAATAATTTTTTGGAAGGAGAAAACTCTATCAGAGTTGAGAGAGAAGTTAACTAGCAAGCTCAAGGAAGTGGAGTTTCATACTGGCCAGTTGACATCAGCAGTTTTTAAAACTGGCTAATTGATTCTAAAGAGCAAGTGTGTCATTGTGCTAAGAGTACTGAGTTTCCTTGACCTGAGAATAACTCATCTTGTGGAGGTAATTTTCACTCAACATTTTCAGTCAGTCAGCAGTTAAATAGATGTCTGTTTGAATATTCAGCATTTACTGCGGATTCCAACTTGGAAAAGCTCTACAGGATGATGCGGAAAGAAGAGCAAGCTAACTCCAGATAATTTACTCATTCTTTTAGAGTAGAATGATTTAACTCTACCATATGAAAGGCAATAGAGGCAGATTTGAATCTTATTGAAAGAAAAGCAAGCAGAATTTTCATTCTTTGTTTTAGTATGTTGTTTATTAATACTACAATATCTAAACTAATCACTTTTTGATTACCTCTTAATTCTAAGTTAAAACCTTTGGTTTTGACTGACTGACTGCTCCTGCATTGCCAAAACATTTTAAATGTTGATAAATGTAGCGCAAATTTTAGTAGAAAGGAAGTCAATATTTCCCTTCAATGTAAACTAGCTGAAACACCCAGATTTTTTGTAACAGCCATAATGTTATACATAATTTTAAAATTTTCTAAATGTTCATATCTATATTCTGTTAATAATTTAGCTATAGGGTTTGGGCGTACATATATTCTTAAACACAAACAAACACACACACACAGTGAGAGAGAGATGGTTCTTCTAGCCATTCTGAATAATTGACCAAAAGTTGGTTGATAAGCAAAATAATATATTTGTAGTTTTATCTAGTAAAGCTGGTACATTATTGTTTTTTGAGTAAATCTGTATAGAACAGTGGCAGATAAAGAAGAAACAAACTGGATAGATTCTGGTTCTCCAGGAAAGAGTGTTGTAAGTTTAGCAGTTTAAAAAAAAAAAAAAAGTTTTTATGTATAATATAGATATACATCTTGAGAGTAGCAATGATATATCATGAAATCCTAGGTAGCAATTATGAGATTACTTTTCCCAAGGCTACATCATTTGATTAAAATAGACTCTTTTATCATGGTTGATTTGTATCAGATCATTATAACTGATATTCAATGATTATGGAATACTAAATTGTTTGCATGTGCATGGGAGCGTGTGCGTGCACACACACACACACACACACACACACACACACACAACTTTCTTACTTATCCATTTTACCAGATCCGGGTTAAAAAATGTAGACTCACTGGAAGTGAAATATAAGTGGCATTTGAACTGCCTGCCTGCCTGCTTGCATACGTAGCTAGTCTAGGAAGGAAGTTCTCAACTAGCAGCTTATGGTGATGTTTGGGACTAAGCCCAGAGCTGCCGCCATTAGATTACGGTTATTGTCCATTCTTTTCTTTTCCTTTTTTTTAATTCATGGGACTTGATATTTACTTTACTTATTCTTGTTTTGATTGTAGGTTTGGATGATGGAGGTGGTTGGAATAACAATAACCAAGTTTCTAATTATGAGGCGCGAGTAAGTATTTGTTTTGTTTATGTATAATGTGACAAGTAAACAACATACAAAACCTGTTTATTTTGTTGCTGGAAACTATAATAGTGGCAGCTAGTTAGTATATATCGCTGAACTGTTGAGAAAATAAATGTTATTCAGTTGTCTTAAATAACCACTAAATTCAAGTTCAATCAGCAAAGAAGGTAACTCGCCTGCATTTTGAAAAAGAAAGGGCTGGGTCTCAGTATCAACTTTCCATATCTTTACTTCAGATAAAGCATATGGAGGCTTGATGGATATTTGAAATATTCTGGTTTCTTGGTTTTTCTGATTTCCCTTTTCTACTGTAATTATTTGGAGAAGTATTGAAAGACAAAGCCAGTATTGTACTCTGGAAGCTCAAAAAAGAAACCTTTTATTTTAACCTTATTTTTGTTTTTAAATATTAATTACATTCACTTTCATTTTAAAACGATGTCACTGGTAAATAACTTTTTTTTGGAAGTCTTTAATAATTTTTGTGATATTTGTGCTTTATTAAATAAACAATGAAATATTCTAACGTAGATTTTACTTTTATGCATTTAATAGCTTAATATGCAATAATTGATCATGGATGTTCAATATTAAGTTATTAAATATTTACTTATCCTAACACTATTGAGAGAATTCACAACAGCATAAGGGAAATAACCCACTAGCTCTGACTAGCAATCAAAGGGAGACAAAATCTGATTTAGTTCACAAATACCTGCAGATCTGTTTATCTTTGTTTTTTAAGGTATTTTTAAAGTTTGGGAGGAGGAATAAAATTGATTACTATGTTAAAGTCTTATTGAATTTTGATTATTTTAATTAAAAGTATATTTTTTGTTGTTTTAAATTGTAGCCCATGTTTGCTTGATATAAATTAAAGATAATCTGCCACCACTTTATTCAGCATTTCCCTCAAGAACAGATGGCAAATACTTGGTCTGTATGGCCCCTGCTTAGTTGCATTTAGATTGTTAAAATTTAATAAAACTGCTTTTTAAGTGTTGTCGTCGTCTTTAAGGATTATTGACCAAGAAATGTGGACTTCACTATTTAGTCTTCCTGCACGTGACATTTTGATGCTGTTAACCCTTTGCTAGAGTTTTGATCAGCCAGGATTTATATCTGCACACTTTATTGACTGGAATTTTAAAAATTGTGAAAATAACTGATAATTACTTAATGTTGCTAGTCATTAACCATATATTAAAACCATAGTTGTAATTTTTGCTTTTTTATGTTTAATATCTTATTGTTTCTCTTTCAGATGTATGATAGTCAAACATATAATGGCCAAGCAAATGAGAGCATGCACTCTTTTCTAAATAGTGATATGTCTGGCCTTATCCGTAAGTAAAGTTAATTTATTTAGTTATCTTCTCATTTATAACACTATACTTCCTTTCAGGAATATTGTTTAAATAGGAAGATAGAACTATGAAGAGTAAGATTAGACCCCCCCAACTTCAATGTCTGTCTACCTTTCTCTAGTTAGGAAGTGTTTTGAGTTACATCAGCAGTATTGTGATATATATATATTAGTAAAATGTTCTTGTTAAAGGTGATAAGGCAGCAGGTATGATAAAGTCGAATACTTGAGCACAATAATAGAATATATTGTTATATAAGACTGGTTAATAGGGACAGCAGAATTGTTAGCAGCTGTGCGCAGCTGTATTAAATTTGTTTTCTTTAATACTGTTGGTATACAACTAGAAAGTTCCAAGCTTAAATAAATAGGGTAGACTGTTGGGAAATATAAACATCCTGTACTAGGGAGGGGTAGATAAAAGTGGTTTTATAAAAACTCTCTGCCACTGCAGATTTTGTTTACTATGCTGTTTATAGAATAATTGAAAGTTTTTTTCATATAGTGATGCACTTCATTTTTGCATTTAAATGATAGTTTTAACTAAAGATTTTATTTATTTACATTTTTGATTCATGTATTCTTATTTCACACATTTTTTAAAAAGTTTAAATGTGCTGCCTCCTCCTCTTCTACCTATATTCATGAGAGAGAGAACTGGCTGCTACACCATGGCAATGATATGGCAGTTTTTCTCTTGCTTATAGCTTCATTTTGAAAATCTTACATATTTGGCATACTCTTCAAAATGGATTTAAGAGTTAATAAAAATACACACACACAAATACTGATGTGTATCACCCAGAGTATTTTGTTGGTTTTTTAAGTGTTATATGCAGAGTTTCAGCATTTGCTATGTTTCTGATTTATCATTTATCTGTTGTTAAAAAAAAAAAAAAACCATTGCAAAGTACGCATTTATTGAAGTTTGCTACTTGATTAATCTGTAGTTGTACCCCATGAGGAATTTTTACATTAAGAGATTTTTGCTACAGAGGATGTAGGAATATCAAAACAATGCTTTATCAGCTGATCCCAAATTATTTCAAAGTTGGTGCAACTAAGGATTTTTTAAATTTGAAGACGAAATCTTAAGATATTCTACTTCTATAGAACCACTTTCGTGTTTTCGGTGATCTCTTTAGCAGCCAGCCTTTTCCAATGGTATATTGATTGCTAATAAATGGAAAGTTATATAACACATTATAATAAATAGAAAGTTACTTTGACTTTATTTAAAGTTTTATTTTAAAGAACATTTTCAAACGCAAATTTTCAATTATAGTATATGCCGAGTTAAAAGATAATTAGTTTATTGAAGTGCTAAAGTAGAAACATTGTTAAGTTCGTGTACATCCATCTTTGTGCTTTATGGTGACAAGATAAAAATGAAGTATTGGGAAAATGTCAGAGTTGCTCTATTAAAGCTCTTCTTTGGACCCTCAGTAGTCTTTGTTGTGAGCTATTTGTTAATCTGATTTGTATGGGTTCTCCCAGAACCCACCTGATCCCTAAACCAGTGTCATACATCCATCACACCTCTCTACTTGTCACACAAGTAATTTATTTTGAAGAAAGGTAGAAGGATAAGAGATTACTTGTTTCCTGTTCACACTTCACAAAAATTGAAAAAATGATGAGTTATATAATTGGTGTTTTTTTTATTAAATTTCTGTATTATATGGTTTTTGTTTTATTTTATAAATAATGAATATTGTAATGTTATGTTATCTAACAGTAAACTCTAGTAACTGAAATATAGTTAGATAGAGCAATCAGTCTTCTTCTACAAAAGTAACATTTTAACGTGGTTTTATGCTCAGTTAAGGACTTCTGTGAAGGAAAAGAAGGTGGAGATTTTAGAAACATTAAGTTTTATCTTTTCTTTTTTAAACAAAAATTTGTTGTCAAATGTTATTTACATAAAGATGTGTTTTTAAAACTTCTCCCATTTTGCTTTAATTTATTTTAAGAACTTGACATATGATATTATAAAATGGTGCATTCCAGCTCTCATTTAACTCTTGGTATAAAACTTATTGCGAAAATGGCAAAACCTGTAGACAGGAAAGTAGCAATCTTAATTATGTTAGACCAAATGAAATGAGAACAAAAGTTTAAAAACAACTTATGAACTTAGCCACATCCCATACCATTGTTACCCAATCATGCTGCATCAGGGAAATTCGAACTACTGTTCTAAATAACATCTATGGCCCTAACGGTATGGCACAGCCCCTTCCTTATACATTTAATATCAGTAAAATTGGTTACATGATTAATTACAAGAAAATCACTATCCAGACAAAACTGATTTTATTTACAAAATATAACACCACATGAAAACACCAGAACAAATCAGTTTTCTGCACTGTTTTTTATGGTCATGTGGCTTTCTTTGGGATGAAAGCCCAAGGTTTTACATTCTCATAACTACCGCTAGATTAATGTAATTACAGATGTTTTCAAAGCTTTTACCCCATTGTGAGGAACTCTGTTTTGACCCACTATTCATGGTAGACTATTTGTAATAGCTAATATGCAAATTATGGTTGGAGTAACATTAATACTGCCAATAGGTATTGTGTAGAGGCAACACCATAGTGTGTGTGTGGATAAAATCACAGGTTTTTTTCTGAATAGTGGTTTCCTGTAATTAATTTTGGTTCATTATTTTCATTGCGATCTGACCCTTGTGGTGGCCGAGCTCACCTCTAATAGTTGATAATCATTAAATGAATGTCTGTAGCATATCTAATAAAACTAATTTTGTTCATCATCACAAATTAAGAATTCAAAATCTATTAAAGTTTAACCATTTAATTGCAATATTGACAAAACTAGCATATTATGTACAAAAACAAACAACAAAGACAAAACCCCATTCAGATGTCTCTCTCTCTCTCTCTCTCTCCTGTATACTGCTAAGTGATGGGAGATTTGATAGCTGGAGACCCCAAAAACCCATTTCAAGACCTTTTCTATTAGTTAGCAGCTCCACTTGCAGGTGTTTTTAAAATTTTTTTTTAAACACTGCTATAGATTTAATGCATTATTTAGATAATTGACTATAACATTTCTAAATTCTAGGAATTTGCTCAGTTTTAAATAAAAGATTTTTTTAATTAAATCGTTTTTCTAAAAGATATTAAATGAATAAGAGAATAAATTGATTTAATGGTGACAAATTATCATCACTTGTGCTAGTTTACAAGCACGCAACAAAATATTAAAAAAAATATGAAAGAAATTTTTATTCCAAGTGGATACAAAAAGTAACCGTAACAACTGACTCAAGTTTTCCTTTGGCCTGGGAGGTGGATAGAGGAGAAGTATGTTGTTGATTGTTTCTCCTGGGCCTATTATTAGATCAGGCTTATAAAACGGCTTAGCACCATTCACATTTCATCTGTAGCTCCTCAGGGCCCCTGGAAGGTTGTGTTTTTTTATTGCATAAGTAAATTTTGATAGATTACTGCAAAATTATATCAGCTGATGAAAACAAAAACAAACAACTATACACATTCTGATTTGTTGTTTATAGGGAGTTTAACTAATGCATAACTGCCATGCTATCAGGGATGGATATTGAAACAATACTTTATTGAACACTGAAATAAATTATTTTTGTTTGTATTTGCTTGAAATAAAATTCAACAATGAAATACAAAATTGTACATTTGTATTGTTTTTGATACAATACTGATATAAATTAATGAAAACAGCTTGTTATTTATCTAAGCTATATAATATGCTTTTCCACTCCATGCGATGTGGTCTGAAGTTTATTTTGGCAAAATCAAAAAATGAACACGCACTTGACTTCATCTGATATAACGTCTATTGCATTAGGGAATGGATATGTTATAAATGGCAGAATTGAATACATATTTTCATTTTTTTTTTTTTTTTTGTTACTCTTAGCCAAACCTTAGCCCCTAGAGGCTGCAAATTTTGGGTGTAGGTACTTCAGAACCTGGGTGAGGTTTTAAGCTACCACACGGCCTATAGCCATTTTTTCCATGTAGCATTGGGTTCTAACTGGAAAACCACCTACCCACCATGAATATTCTTAAAAAGGAGAATTTAAGAATGCCCACTATGGATGTAGTTACAATGTGGTTTTTGAAATTTGACACGATTGGACAACTTCTAGAGTTACATGAATTTGATGAAGAATTTATCAACATTGATCCCAGAACCTAGCTTAACATAGCAAGGTTGGAAGAAAATCAAAGAGAATGTTTTGAAGCTAAAACCTACAAAGCTTGAAACAACATGACTTTTAGGAGTTTTTTTATATCTGATGTGATTTGCTTGTAAACCAGAAACAGCCAAGAACAAATGTCTTTAGCTTTCCTTAAGCAAGCAATTAATGTAAAAGAAGTTATTGCAATCAGATTCAGCACCATCATCACTCTATTTAGACCTGTTTTGTTGTCTAATGAGCAATAAAATACTGCCATTACGCATTTACAAACAATATGCGCACCTTTCAATGACTTGGATGATAGACTGAACTAATAGCAACTTTTGCTGCTTAAATCACTTAACATCTTGTCCTCCTCTAGATATAACCCCAGAAAAATGTTGACTACAGGAGTGAGATATCAATAACGCTAGTCTTCAGCAGTGTGGGGCTTTTCATTTAAGAGACTTTGCATTGTTAGAAAGAACATTGGAGGAAACATCAGAATGAAAACATTGCAGTCTCAACTATATCAGTTGGATTCTGTTGTGCCTTCTACTCAATTGACACAACTTGACACTGAATGTTTGTTTCAGCAGCAGTAAAAGATATATATTGTCCTTTAGAAAATAAAATCTCTTGAAACACTTGAAAACATTTTCATATGTAAGCTGCAATGTTCAGTTTCAGTATTTTTCATTTTTTCTATTTAGCTTCATCATCTTTCATCACTTATTATATTATTATGAACAATTAGCAAATAAATTACTCAAATCTATTTAGAGTTTCACTACCTCTTTATTAGTAAATCTGAGTAGGAATGTTTTCCATATGACCATGTGATGGAGTTAGAGGAGGCACTGAGTATGTTAGTTGTGAGTTTGCCCTAGTATTCTTGTGCTGTTAATGTATTAATTAGAATTGTATCAATAAAATATTGAAATAATAATTTAAAAAAAAAAGAGTATTGAAAATATGATAATATTGATATTAAAACTATTTTTAAAAAATTGAAATTTGTTTCCATTCGTTGGAAGGATGAAGGGAATGCTGCAAAGATTGTTATCCTTTCATTGTAATTTTACAACAAAGATGCTCAGCATACGAGTGAGAGCTGAATTTTAATTGATTTTCCAGGAAAAATCTCATTTGGCTTAATTGTGGATGGAATTAAATTTATTTGGTTTTCAGACTCTAAATGTTTATTTTATAGAGGGGACTGACTAGTCAGTGCACTGCATTATTGGGATTTTCTTTGAAAATTTTAAAGGAAGAAAACTGGGAAATTTAATTTATTGATTTTACTATTTTGATCACTTTTATAGCAGTGGCTTTAAAATTGATCATGATTTCTTAATAAGCTATGGTTTGTTCTTGATATGAAATAAAATTGTTTTATTTTTCTCTTTCCTAAATATCCAAATCCTATTTGAGCCTGTGCAAATGTACAAGATATTTAATTTGGTTGAACTCATGTTTAAAATTTAAAAAATCAGCTGTTTTAACTCGGAAAATAACAAGTTTATCAATTTTCTTTTATGTAGATTGGTTGATGAACATTGTCTTGTTTAGGCAACATCAAATTAAAACCCACAGTTAAAGGATGATGATGATTAGTGGATTGATTCGTGTGTGTGTGTGTGTGTGTTTTTAGCCTAAGACACTTTTAACAGCAAGTAATGAATTATCTGACTATTTTAGAGATTTGGTCGGAGAAGGTACATACTGTTGGCTTGTTTGGCTACATCCAACTTGTACACAACGTGGGGGGTTTTAATGTGCATCTTGACCAGGCTGCTGAGTAGTAAACAAATGAATCTAGAATGGGAGAGGGGTTGGGGACTGGCTGTGGCATTAAACCACAAAATGCAGAGATGTCCTGGTCTTTGGCTCTCTAACTAAAGAAAATTGTTTCCATTGGAGAAGAAATGAGTGTTTTCAAAAAAGAAAAGAGGAGAAGGATTGGTAACAAGTGCTTATATCGTATATTATTACGAATTGCTGATAAAATAAGACATTTGGTGTGATAGGTAGGTAGGCATTTATTATTGATTCAGAAGCCATGTTTGATTTAATATCTACATTGTTTTGTGATGTTTTTATCAGCATTTCTATTTTCTTCCTTTTCTTTCTATTTTCCCCTCCCTTTTTTTTTTTTTCCAGACAAAAATTCTGATATAACTTATAATCGCCCAGCATACTCCAGGGAAAACTCAATATCGCAACAGGTAAGTTCTCCGAGCAGATTTTCTTGTGTACACATTGATTTTTTTTTTTCCCAAGGGTTAAAAGCTGCTGCTTCAGAACTTTAGGTCTGTTAAAAACCGTCAGCCATTGATGAGTTTAAGCTGCTACCCTTAAAATTTTAATTTTTTTAAAAAAAATTTAATTATTTTAAGCGTTTGGTGGTCGGATTTTGTAGATGGGTGTTTATCTGTAATGCAGATGTATCCTCAGATAATCTTGATGATGGTGACGAGTTTACTTAACAAAAAACCGTTGCACTTTTCTGCCAAAATCTATGCTTCTGGAGATAAAGAAGCTTGAACAAAAAAATTAATTTGTTTGTGTTTTTTTTAAAAGTAGAATTACCTTTTTTACTTTTACTTTCCACCTATAAACTTGGGCGAAAATAATGCAGTTATCAAGTTGCTAAACAGTCCAGAGAGAGAGATTGTTTTGTTTCAAATTTATTTTGAAAACATTCACGTCAGCTGTTCAGAGTTCATCCCAAGACTAGCTACTTAATAATAAAGAAATTAAAATATGCTAAATTAAAAAAAAATTAATATATTACTTCTTAAAATATGACTTGATAACTGAAGGTTGATGGTATAATGAAAACTTTTTTGATTTTATGGTAGAATTTGAGAAATTATTTGTTATATTCCCTTAGGTTAGGGACTACTTGAAATATTGTGTTGCAGAAATACAATGTACACCCATGTCTTTCCTTTCCCCCTTTAATATAAAATACAAAAATGATCTCGTAGTAAAAATCAACTAATGATGGTCATGTTTTGAATGGCTAAGAGTAACAGAACACACAAAGATTGTGCTTTATTAGAATTCTGCTTAATAACAGAGAGGCTCCCAGGTGTATCATGATGTGTGAAGTAGCTAATTAATTCCACAGCTATCAGTAACACAGAAAAAACTTGCCCAGGGTGGTGGCATTGTACAGTAAGTGACAAGATGTCTTCAGCAAATCTCAGAACTGTGCAGCAGGTGTGAAGCACATGCCCGCTTCCTAATTACCAAGATCTGTCAGATGCTGCGCATTTATCATCTCAGCTAGTGGTCAAATTGAGTGACTCTGGGTTTTACTTTCAGCCATAGGTCAGGACTCCTGAGACAATTTGAAGTGAGAAATTTAACTGCAAAGTGGAACTCCTGGGGATGGGAGTGTTTTCCATGCTCATTATTCTCAAGAGCTAATAGTGTTTTCAGATGATGCATCTTAGGGTGGGGGGGGGTGTAAAAGCTACCTGCAGGCATGGCAAAGAAGAAATTATATTTTCTTTTCAATTTTCCTTGACAGAAAAGTACTTTTAGGTTCTTTTAAAATTAAACAATTTTTTCTTTCTCTCTTTCCTAAAGCTATTTTGTTACCAAGTAATTGAGATCAATCATGTAATAGTTGAAAAAAAAAACAACAACCAAATTTAAATTCCTTAAATCTTCAGAAGTTGGAAATTGTAGACTTGAGCAATATTACTTTATAATTATTTGCCTAATTAAAAGAAAACAAAAAACTCATTTATAGAGTACTACAAAAGTTTCCATTTATAGTAAAGTAAGATGCCTTTTTGTAAAATAAACTAACCAGTTAATAACAGATAATTAGATTTGCAACTTGATATTGGCTACTCTTTTACCTGTAAAGATAAGCTCACCATCTTCAAACTCAGCTGATCAAAATGTTTGAAATCACACTCTAGAATGCCATAATTATTTTAATGCTATGCTATGAATGTAATATATTCATGCTACAATTTCAGGAAAATTAAACAAGACGTTCTAGAGCCTGCGTGTGTAGGGGTCCCCACTGTATGTTCACCATAGTTAGATGTTCAGGTAACAGGTAAAATGAGTTTGAAATCAGTGCCATTTTATGTGGCCAGCACATCTTAGTTTACTCAGATTTATTGATTTTAAGTCCATCTCTAAATGATTCACAGCATGAGAGAACTACAACTTTTATTTCTTTAAGCAGGAGACAGCACTGTTTAGTGAAGAGAAGATTTATATTACAAAAGCAACAAAAATTAAACCCTTCATACCGATGCATGTCCTAACAAAAGCTCAGATTTTTGTTTGTACTGAATAATATGTACTGATATCTCTAAGATGGTAGCTGGTTTTTTAGTCTTAGTTTTAATGGTGAACAACTCCATAGTTTCTGTACAAATAAACAAAATGTACCATGAAATTTTCAATTATTAAACATTTTTTAATTTTCTGTTACTGACAGTTGCCAGTGCTGATGATTGAGTAAATTTAATGCTAAAATATTAGATGATCTAGACCAAATATAGAGTGAAGTATGTGAGGAAGATGACAATATTGTGGGCAAATTGAAAGGCCATACTAAGCTCCGACCAATGTAAATAAGTTCTTTAGTTGTTTTTCTCTGCTTCCTATGTAATCTTTCTCTCTCATTCTGTTTGTTTGGCATGGGCCTTGTTGATGCTTTGCAAGCTCTGTTGTTTGCAAAATGTGTGTGTGTGTGTGGATAGACACACATGTTGGTCACGAAACCACACACATACACGCACGCGCACGCACACAGCAACAAGAACAAAGATTCAACTCAATGTAGGCCAGAGGAACTTGAAAATGATGGCTAACTAGAAGAATACGCCTGGATTGGCATTGCCAGTCACTCTGTTTAAGCCAGAGACAGAGAACTGGAACAACTGAATAAAGTGTGGCTGCTCATATGGTTTGTATGCCAGTCTTCTACCTCCTCATGTCACTGATAGCAATCAAAGGCCAATGGCAAACTGATGGCCACTCACTAATACTTTGGTTAAGTTTTATACAGGGTAAAGACAAAGATATTGGTAATTTTTTTTTTTTTTTTTTCACTTTTAACTATAGCTTTTATGATGTCTTTGATTAAAATTTATGGGATTGCACCATCATGAACTTGTACTTGATCAGATGCGCAATTCTTTAAAACAATGAGCCACCATTGGAAAACATTATCAAGGTATCTTAAAACCTGGAGTCCTTAGACAAAAATCTTTAAGTGTTTGATATAGGCCTGTCCACATTTTCTTATTTAAATTTTGCAAATGTCAGCAACATAAAGTAGTTGCATTACTGAAGACTTATGGACAAGAACAATAATCAACAGTCAATTTGCACCTTGTAGTTTAGGCCAAGGAAAAGATGCCATTGACCTGGCCAAGATTCTCCATCTTTATAACCACCTTGCAGGTCATGTGGAAGCGCTGATCATGTATGGAATGATTGTGTATTAATTAATGTCAGGTGCCACAACTGCAAACACGAAAGGTCGCATAAAAAAAGTGACAGACTGCTCAAAACAGCAATAAGGTCAGAAAGTCAACCTGATGTTATTGATTATGTCCATGGTAGCAAGATTGAGTAAAGACCACTTTGTACATATGGCCAAAAGCCTTTTTCTAGGAAAATACTTTGTCAAGTGCCAGAACAAAACTTCACATTTGTCACTAACAGTGACTTTAAACAAGTCAGGCTTGTCCCTGTTTGGCAGAAATTGAATCATGGTATTTAATATTTCACTAGTGATTCTACTGTCATCACAACAACATTCAAGATGTTAAAGAGAAGTTGGACCTAGACCCAGTTTATAAACTGTTGCATGCATTTTCAGTCTCCTCTTTGGCTAAAAAATCCAGTTTGTAAGAAGCCCAGACCACTGCCACTAGCAAAGATCCAGGCAGGCAGCAATGAATTGGATTGCCTCTGTTGCAGGCATTGGCGAAAAGGTTGGCTATTCAGCACGAGTAGCCCTATCTTCACAGTTAGAAGCCAAATGGAAGTGTTTGGATTTATGGCAACTGCAAAGTTACCATGAGTAGTTCCATATTAATCAGTATCCTTCTCTTTAATAAGTGGAAGAACTCTTCACACAGGCTGAGCAGCAGAGAATGCTTCATGAATTTTTCTTGTGCACCATAGGCTATTTTCTTTCTCCATACAGTTATACAACATCTTTGAATTAATAATGGTAATTTTAAAAAAAGGATTAAAATTCATGAAGATTCCATTCAAATTGGAATAGTTGGCAAGTTTGCAACAGCTATATATATCGATGCCAACCAACCAAGAGCAGCCCTTTCTTAGAACACTGGAACTATAACGGTTCCATGCTACACAATACACTGTTTTAACAAAGCATTCAGTGTGCAATTTCTGCATATACTTAAGTGGTATCTAGGCACAAGCTATATCTCACTAAAGGGGGCAGCACTATACATACAATAATAAATCACCAAAAGCAATTTAGAATAAGATGAACATATCAATTACACTGGATAACAACCAATTTGCTACTGATGTAAAAGTATGTCTTAGACTAATTTGAGTATGATGTTTTTGAATCTGAAAACAGAATTAACCCAATACTAAGGATTTTTAGTTACAGAAATAAATGGAAATCTAATGTCATATATTTTGAGTGTTCTTTTTAGTACTGTGTACACACAGTAGGCCATGCGGGACAACCACGTGGTTGCCGGCTTACATGTATGCTCATGCGCTGCTTGTGCTTTGTGGAATAGCTGAGATGACACAAATCATTATAAGATCAAAGAATGGCCATCCAGAACAGACCATTCTCCAGGAAAATTCAATGTGAAACGTGTGCCACTGGTACATCTGTCCACCACTGCATATAAAGCTGGGCTTCATGAAGATCTTTGTAAAGGCAATGAGTGTTGAAGGTACGGGATTTCTTTATCTGAAAGAACAATTTGTAGCGATTTTAACTGATGCCGAGTTGAAGGCTGGAATATTTGTTGGACCCCAAATTCGTGATTTATTTTCCGATCCAGTCTTCCAGTCAAGGCTTAACCCACTGGAGCTGGCTGCATACCCTTGGGAACCACAAAGCAGACAACTATGCCAAGTTGGTTCAAGACACGACAAAAATCTTTGAAGAAACAGGTTGCTGTATGCCGCTGAAGTTGCATTTTCTTCTTTCACACGTGAATTTATTCCGGCCAACGTTGGTGCTGTAAGCGATGAACAGGGTGATAGCTTCCACCAATGCCCGCTATCAGGGGAGATTCAACTCCAACAAGATGGGGAACTGTTGTTGGTCTCTTAAAGACAAACTGTTGCTATTCACAAGTGTAAAATCAAGTACTTAGAGCATTTCTAAACAGCTAATGGATACTTTGTACAATGTGTTTATATTGTGAAATGAATTTATTTTTATTTTTTCAATTTTGTGATTTGCTTGATATATTAATAAACAATGACTGAAGATGACATTTTTCTGCAACTGCAAATCCTGATGAGCTGGCTCAATTCTGACTCAGATTTGGAATCTGCTACTTGATTTGGTAAAGGACACCTACATATACCTCAGTAGCAGATGAAAAGTTATTTTTTTTTTTTGTTGTTGTCCAGTGTTATAAACCCATGCTAAACAAATGACAAACATTACAAAAAATGAAGTAAAGAGCTACTGATTAATGGAATGTTGAGGAGCATTTCTAATTAGATTAAAATGTTTGCACTGTATTAGTTAGCATTACAATATTTGTGTCTTATTTTTGGTTTCACTTTTGGGAACTGGCCATATATTGAATTTCTTGCAGAAGTTCAATTCCTGGCATAACCAGAAATTTGTTGACGATAAACCTCTGCCTCCCTCTAGAGAGTGCTGCAGTAAGAATTTGTTGAAATAAACTGGCATGTCGGTTTGCCCAGAACTTGATAAGGGATCTTTGGTAGTTATGAAAAAAATAACAGCAGAAAGATTAGTGAAGTAACATTTGACCAGAAAGCTTGGCTGAAAGACCTGCACAGTCAGTCCAGATGTCGAAGTTATCTGTCATGACACAAATGTAATCCAATAAAATTATCTGATCTGAAGAGTAGTGCCTTCCATTTTTAAGGGCCAGTTTAGATTACCACTGTATGACCATTAGTTATCACACAAAAGAGCAAAATAAAATTTTAGATATTTGGATAATCTCTGAACATTTGTTTTAAATTTATTATTATTATTATTCAGTAGTCGTGTTAAAAATACTAAAAACAGCTTGCTCATGATACTTTAAAAAAAAAAAAAACAACCAAGTATCAGGATTTTTGTTTAACATTATTCTTTAGGTTTTTTTAAAATGAAAGTTTTGCTCTATGCCAGTGCTACTCAAAGTGCCGGTTCGTGGCGAGTTTCCAGAAAAGAAAGAAACAATAGTATAATTTAACAGTAGCACTTCCAGGGGGAGAGCCAGCAGGCCCAGGCCCTAGGCCAAATATCCCTTTAACGAATTTAGAGTTTATGGCAGCTACATAAGAATAGATGTTATTATGAAGGCTGCAGAGGTCGTTTGTCCCACTGGGGTATTCATATTAACATATAACATGTAATAACAAAGATGTATTGATACTAGGGTGGCCAGACGTCCGGCTTTTGAGTGATTTGTCGTCCGTTCTGCGCAACTCGAGCCGGACGTTAATTTGTCGTCCTTTTTGGGGTCTGACTAAAAATATTTTCTCGGATCGTAAACAAATAATAATATGGCACAAACATGGTACCAGTCCATGGCACATTGGAAAAAAATCTGCCGGTCTACCACATCAGATAGTTTGAGAAGCACTGCTCCATACCATTCCAATTTACTTAATTTACAAGCAATGCTAATCGGTGGAATGCTGGGAACTGTCTTGTAACAAAAATAGAATAGCCAAGTTATATTGTGTATATGATTGTTGCACTTCTATTAATTTTAATCAGGAATGCAATCTGCTCAATCCTGGATATTAAGGAGATCTTAAGACATTTTTGTATTCTCTAATTTGATTGATCTCATTAATAGTTTCCTGCCATGAAACATCACATATCATAATGATAATGCCGAGTGGATATGTTTGTGGATAAATTGCATTACTATTAACTCTTCCATTTTTTATTTTTACCTTTAGCAAAAAACACTTAAAAACAATAGAATTGCAGCATTAAAAAAAAGCCTTTATATTATAATCATCAGGAAAAAATTGCGATAAAGTATAATCTTGACAATCTAGTCTTTGTATTTCTGAGACCAGGAGAATTTACATATATTATTTTTGTTGGTCAGAACATTTGAAAAAATAAAATATTTTAAAGTGTGAAATTAATTTTGGAACCTTGAGATATTTCGCTATTGTTTTTAGTTTCGTGGCTCTTCTTTACCCCTTTTGCAATCTGGTAATTTTAGAGTGTCAGCTGGTTATGTTGCTGCTGGTGTGGTTTGTTTGAGACATGCCTACAAATGCACAGGTGTTTTTTTTTTTTTTTTTTAAAAGTTTTCTCATCGAATAGATTGTAACAGCATCCCATTTCTTACTGAACTTCCAAAATAATATTTCTGAAGCAGTGTTGAAAATCAACACAGTTAATAGTGATATTCCTTAATGTCTGTATGCAGTGGTTTCTGTATCTGTCCCCTCACTCAGGAAGGGACTTATTACATCAGGTATCAAATCATCATGAAATTATTTCCTCAAGTTGATGAACAATATAACTTGAGTGTATCATATCTGAAGATTTCAAATTATTGAGATATAATTAATAGAATTAATAAAGATGTAAGATCACAAAATATTGACCAAATCCTTATTTTGACAAACAACAGTACACCCAAAAAGTTACTGTTGGAATGGTTCTATTTAAGAAAGGAAAAAATGTGCTATATATTCAAAGAAGAAATTTTGAATGGAAAATCTGATCATAAATTAAAGCAGATTTGTTTTTAAATTATAGCTACATTTAAGAAATTGTTGTGTACAAATGAATAAACTAAGTAACTGATCAAATAAAGCGGCTAGTAATACACAGTTGATGACAAAAATTGAACTAATTGCAACAAAACCTGAGCTAATCAATGTGTCAGCAATGCTTCCCGATAATTAACCCAAAGAGGACTGACTGACCATGGGAATTCTAAATAGTGAAGTTTATGTAGCTGGTGATCTCTGATATGTGGCCAGGTGGTTGATTGCTGTTTTATAATACATCAATCGCTGACACTTAAGCTATACTAGAGGAACACGGTGAATCATTAATTAGTATGGCTATTATAGAAAGGTATGTGGATGATCAGGAATATTCAGCAACAATAGCAGAATGAGAAAAGCATCTACATTTTGCTAAACATGCCAGAAAATATTTAAGATGCTCTATTTTATCACAGTATTGTGTATTTGTGCCACAAGTATGCACTTTTTTTTTAATTGCAGGAGTTTCTACGGATGGATTAGTTATCCATGTGTAGTGTTTCACAACGACTTGTTATGTTACCACACACACACACACACACAATCCTAACTGTTTGAGAGATTGCATCTTTAAATGGTGAATCTAAGTGAAGTGGTTTTTTTTAAAAAGTGTTACAATATACTGAAATTAGGTCCTATTATTTATATATAAAAGATAACACTGAATTAACTTAGAAATTAGAGTTCCCTCCCTTTAATCATAGTGTGTTATAAGTTTAACAAGAAATCACCCCCACACAAAAGATCACAGTGGGCTGGCTGGATGAGTCTTAATGAGTAAATGATTGTGGGATATTCTAGAGAGAGAGAGAGAGACTTAGTCTAAAAGCAGAACCACTGTTAAATAGGACATGGATGATAGTAAGCAATTTCAGTTGTGTACAATTAAGTGAATGTGTTGGATCTATTGTTGATCGACTATCTCAGTCAGAACCTACTTTCTCTGATTGGCTGCTGGAGTTCACCTTCTGTTCTAATTGCCTGTCTTGGGAGGAGCAAGTTGGTGTAGCATTGAAGCCCACACAGGTAGTAGTGGGTGTACTGCTGTTTTAATGGAATGCATCCAGCCTCCAGTTTCTACCACAATTGGATTTATCTTTACCCACAGATCTATGTCACTCAAGTAAGATTTTACTTTATAGTTGACACAGATAGCCTTATTAATTTATAACAGTTTAATAATAAATGTTTGAGACCTGTTGGCAGATACCAGGCATAATATATTCACATTAATGAATTCTTTTTATTCAAAAAGTTGTATTCCATTATATATTTAATTCTTTTTTACATTATTTCACAACATAAACAACTTTTTTTTAAAAAAAAAATCTGTTTTATTTTCTGGTTTCTATATAAGAATAAGTCTCAGGAAATTTAAGTACTTTTATTTTAGATTTCCTTGTGCTCTTTTTTTTTTTAAAGCAAAATGTTTATCTATGTCATCTATAACTATTTATTGATTTAATTTCTGTACATTGAGCATCCTATAGAAACTTTCGTTATCTTAAAGAGAGAGAGAATACTGATTGTTTCAATACATGGTATAAAATTTGTTTAGGTATGATGTCCACTCACACTGTAAAAACTGCTGGTCCCACCAGGACGACCCCCCCCTCCCCTGTCTACTGATTGTGTTGTTTCTGGCTTAAAATATTTTCTTAAGCCAGTCTAAATGCAGGAAAACAGCTTTCTTAATGCTGATTTTATAGTGTAAGTTTTTTAAAATTGTTTTAAATCATTTAAGTGATCTGTAACATGGAACTAATTAACTAAGTGAAATGTTTTAAACCAAAAGAAAACAAATTACAAATTTTGGAGTTTTGTTTACTTTTCTTTTTAGTTTTATTTTGTGTGTGTGTGGTATTCTAGGATTGAACATTATATCATAGATTAAAGAAATGTACTCTGGTTTAATCAAGCAAACACCAGAGCATTATGCGGGTATGCAGGTAAAAGAAAAAAAAGGGGGGGGTTAGAAAATCTATTTAGCCCGTTTTCCTCACTCTTACACCACACTGCATGCAGGTAGGTTCCTTAGTTCAGTATTCCTGCCGCTACCGCCTTCCAGTTGATGCTGTCTGGCAACAATGGAAATTGTCATATCCAGCATCAGTGATTTATTTGCTGCACTGTCAGTATGTAGAAAAATAAACTTAGTGCTGTGCAGAGTAAAAAGAAAACTAGTTTACATGTAGACATTTGTTTCATAAAATCATTATTTAGTCAAGTTGTGTATGGCTAATAGTTGTGGTATTATTCTTATTTAGTGGAATTCATTATTTCAAATGTTCTTTATTCCCATTATAGATTTGATGTCAGAATGTTAATTGCCCATAGTACCTTTGAGGTTGTGCTGGGCATTGATTACTTATCTAACCAAGTGTCAGTCCAGGAAAATCGCTTTATCCAGGAGAGGATTTTCCGCTCTCTACCTTACTTTTAAATCACCTGCTTATTAGAATATTATTTCTGAGACTGTCAGTTTTCCTAAACATTTACTATAAATTCTGGGCATTACCCAATGAAACTGAAAATGCGGTTCACCCATTTAAAATAAATAGGGGGGGTCTATTTCAGATTAGGTAGTTTAGTTATATATGGAATGACAGAAAATAGTATTTAAAAGAGGAAAAAAAAGTTCTGGAAATGTTGCAGACGGTACTAGTAATAAGCTTCACAGCCGATGGAGGTAACTTTCTGTATTAGAACAACCCTATGAGTAGAAACTAGCTAGCATTGTCAAAAGATTTTCAGTTTTATAGTTTATTTTTCTTGGTTAGTAGATGCAATACAGCAGAATAAATAGAACGATTAAGAGGCTATAGCAACTAATGATTGAAGAAATATGCTGACCTGTTAGAAAATTCAAAAATGAAGTAATTGAAAAATTCTAAGTGCAACTTAACAGTACAGAAGAAAACTTTACTAGCAGCAGATTAGTTAACGTCATTATTTTCATAAGCACAAAACCCCCCCTTTTTAAAAAAAAGTTTATCGTATGAACTCTTGTAAGCTGATAATCCCCCCCTCTTCCCCCCTTTTTGTTGGTGTTTATAATAGTTTCTTTGTGTCCTTGTCTTAATCAGTTTGAATTTTCAAGTCAGAGACTTAGAACCATATTGATATTGGATAAAGCATGGGCTGGAGATTGTTGTAGGGATTGGGTTAAATGATATGGTAATTGTTATGTAATGTGTGCAGAAGCACTTTCTGGGTACACAGTATCAGTGAGCAAGCTAAAAGTGCCAAATGACTGATAGCAGGCAGGTTTTAGATTCTACTTGTCAGAAAATGTCGCAGCAGCTGAATGTCTAGGCCAGGCTCACCTATGTTTGAATGAAAGATTATGTAAATTTAAACTGGAAAAAAAAAAGATAGAAATGATATTTGATGAACCCATCTGGTGAAAGCTAACAGGGTTTGTCATGAAGAAAACACTTGGTCATTCATAAATTTACTGTTCTGCATGCTTCTAGAACACATTAAAACTTAATTCTATTATTTTAATTAGCTTTTTTCTTTTTTGCCGATATGCTTGGAATTTTGAGAATAATACCATGAAAACAAAGTTACTTTGTGCTATTATTTATAAAGTATATATGTTTGTGCATGGATCAGTCTAGGTCTGCAGTACGCAGAGGCATGCGTCAAATGGGTGTCAGAATGAAATAACGGTTATTTCCAGAACAGAGAAACTTACAATTTTCATAAAGCTTTTGTCAATCCTTAGGCCCATTGACCACTCTATGATGCTTATAAAGGAGATTGTTTCTGAGTAGGGTTGTTTGTTTGTTTTCTTCTGATGTAGTAATAATAAAATTAAAATTAAAGCTACTTATCATAACAAAGTATGTTAGCAAATATGAAGGAAAAGGTTGTAGTTGTGATTAGTTAGTTTAATAATTTATGGAAAAAACGGGGAACAAAGATTGACCTGGCAATTATGCTGTTAATTTTTTTTATTGAATCTGCTTTAGAAAATTTTCAAACTTTTGTAAATAAATGAACTGTTTTTCATGAATTAAATATTTTGAAAAGTAATGAGTTATAAATTTTATTTTCTGTGTTACTGCACTAAACAGTAGTATTCTGAAATAATGGCTTTACCACTTTATTTACAAAGGAAAATATACACAGTAAAGGAAAAGCTAATGTACAGAAGTGTTTGCTAAATCTTACTAGTGTTATTAAGCCTAAATTAAGCACTGTTTTCATGTTTTTGATGTGGAAGATTTCCATTGTTCTTTTCCAAAGCAGATTCATTGAGAGACTTTTAGCCCCATCTTCAACTGTTAAGAAAAGAGGTGCTAAATACACAAGTTAATTCTAGGAGCAGCATCCAAACATTTAAATTCCTTAGTTTCTGAAGAAGCTGTACTCTTAGATGTAAACCAGGTTTCTAATGTTTGCCATTGTGTGTGTTGTTTTTTTAATTGATGGGTTCCTATACTTAGTTTGCTGGTCTTCTTACCATACATAGCCTAGATAGAATACAATCCAGTTGTACCATCAAGATTAAATGATAGTAAAAGAGCATGCTGCCCTAGTTACCAGCTTTACAGCCTATATTTAACTTACTGGTAGTTTTCTTTAGCTATAATTTTGGTGGTGTCAATAATAATAATAATAATAATAATAATAATAATAATAATAATAATAATCAGAGTACATACACCACACATTCATTAAGAATAGTTTGAATAACTTCTAAAACAAGTGAGCTTCTGTCAAGTATAGCAGAGTACCAGGGACCATGGTAAGTTGATCCATGTGGATTGTGCTGGTGCTGCTGCTATGTGGTTAGGTAATTTTATCCCTTCCTATTCCATTCTGGCCTCAAACATTACTTGGATAGAGAACATTTGGACCCAAATGAACTACAGCCTTTACTGGGGACCTGCAAAAAATTATGCCACTGCTTGTGGAGCAATATAAACAAGTAAGGCTATCTGGCAGCTGATTTCTCCTACCTAAAGTCTCTAACAAAACAGCCAACTTAAGCTAGACAAAATGCTGAACATCTGGCTTGGCACCTCCACTGATATTTGTAAGATCTGCCCACGTATCAGATCCACCAAGTTCGACTACTTTTCTTTCTCCTGCACTGATTTTCCTTTCCATCTCTCCTAATGCATAATTGACAGCTGTGTTAATTTTGGTAATCAAAACAGATCAGTAGAATAAGGGAGGGAGTGCGTGCTCATGCTCTGTCATGACAGTTTTGTAACAGTACCTCTTTTGAATGGGGCATAAGAAAATTTTCAGGTAGTAGTAGAAGACGTGGGCTGCCTGGCTTATTCAGAACAATACAAGATTTTAGCTCTTTTGGTGTTACTTAAAAATGTATATGTAAAACTAACTTACAATACTACAAAAATGATTCATTGACAGGCCAATATTTCTGTTAGATAATTTTGCTTACACTAAAATTTTGCTTTGTTAAAAAAACAAGACCCATCATGTCTAAATTGTGATCTCCTTGATGTAGATCTAGCCTAATTTATTGAGGTTCATCATTTTGTGAACTAAATAAGTTAGACTTTCTTTCTTGCTACTGTTCTGTTCATACTCAATTTTACTTTACCATTATGTGCACATTTGGTTGATAGAAATTGCATAGGAGCAGCTTTGATCTGTGAACTTAACTAATACTGTTAACCCACTGTATATCATGCCACCTTTTACCTGCCTTATACCACCTGGTCAAGCCTACATATTTAGTCAACACAATCTATAATGCAAAACGTGCCTGGTTGGTGTGATACATGTTGTTACAAAGAGGTATTATATTGATGAGGGAGGTAGTTTGTGTGTGTGTGTGTGTGTCACAGTCCCTATGGCTTAACTTGTGCTTGAGTAATATAGATTTAATTGGTAGTGGGATGCAAGTAAAACATTCCAGGTAGAATAGAGAATGCCAATATTTTTACACGATGGCTGCACATGCTATAAAATCTTGCAAATCTTCCAGTAAATGCGCGCACAATTCTGTAAACAAATTTTTTGTTTGCTTTTTGTTAAATTTGTTGCTCTTTAGTTATGCATCATTTAAATAGATTCCTAGCAGGTTATCTAGAACAAATATTAAGCCTCAAGATGATACGATCTGTTTGTACAGACTTCTGTCTTCTTTTTTGTGAAAATTTCATGGTTGAATTATTATTTTTAACTTTTAATATCATTTTGAAAGCATTATAGTTGAACCTTTCTTAATTCACTGACAAATTTTGGTTTTTTCCATGTGTTTGAGATTATTTTTTCAATATGGACATCTGAGGTCTATACATGCAACTCCACAAAGCAGATGAGAAGTTAGCAGGAAAATTTTGATTAGCACTTCAAAAAAGTTTTGACAAATTATTTTGATAGTCATTTTATTGATGTGGTGTTTCTTCTATTTTCCAGGGCATGTTGGGTAATAACATCCCTATGTCCCCGGACTCACTGTCACCTGCTGCCAAACCTGGATCACCATACTATGCTTTTAATAGTAAAAGGACAATAGAAGAGCCATTAAGAGGTCAGTAATATACCAGAATGTACTTCATTTGTTATTTTAGAAAAATGAAATAAATAGGGAGATAGAAGGTACAAGATAACAGATCAAGATTGACTTAAAAACCACAGGCAAAGTTTATTTCCTTTGGAATTTGCTATCACTAAATTTTCAATAGAGAAATCACTTACCAACTTGAAACCTCAGTATAGTGTCAGACAGCCACTGTTCTATGTTACAAAGAATTGGTCAGCTAGCTAGCTAGGCTGTGTCTTCATTTGAAACCCAGAGATATTTTATTTCTCAATCAGGTGTTGCAAAGTTTTAATTTTATAATTACATACTTTTAAAAAAAAAATCATACACAAAAAGAAAACTAGTTAGATTTTAAATTGTTACACCAGAGGTACTTCAGCTTTAAATTATTTGTGAAAATAAATAAAATGAAAACGAGTCAGTCATTACTTGCAACAGATGTTCAAATTTTTATGCAGAAAAGTGTACACACGCAGTTAAAGATTTTTAATTCACCACCCATAAACAACATACAGTGTATTAAGAAAGGTAATGCAATTCTTGGTCAGTGGTGTACAAATTTAAATTTAATTTTTTGTTTTGAAACTCTAGAGAGACTTAATTATTAATAGGGAATGAAGAGAGTTTGGCATTAGTTGAATTAGCAACATTCTTTTGTTTGCTGACTTTTTCTTTTGAATTTCACAAAAACAAAAATGGACTATTAAAAACTCATGGACAACTATTTCCATAAATGCATCATATTCACTTCAGTAAATTCATGCACCCAAGTTAAAGATTTGTTTTCAATAGTATTGACTTATCTCCACCCTCTCTCTCCTGTATAAACAACCTCTTATGTTAATAGACTTTCATTCAAATGTGTTATAATTTCCTAGCCTTTCAGTATTGTGGGCTAAATAAATTACTCTGTTACCCTGCATACACTTGCATGCTAGTGTGAGTGGAATTCTTCTCATCTATAGGATTTCAGAAATAAAAAAACAAACAAACACAAAAAAACGACCCGGATGCATTCGCATGCAAGGATAACTCCAATTTACCAAAATATTAAAAAATAAATGCAGCAGTTAAGCGTGGAATGTGCAAAAAGGTAATTGTAAGTTAGATAAAGTAAAACAAAAAGATTACATTCTGATTTGCTTTCATTTATAAATGAGTGCATAAGTTATTCAGGTTACTAAATCTAAATTACTCATTGTCATCTAGCAAATCGTCATTGTCCCCTTCTTCACCATCGTCATTAGAGAGTTCATCTCCGTCGTCCTCATCGTCGCTTTGATCTGATTGCTCATCATCAATGATGTCTTTCATTTCTTGGAGAGAGACATTATGGAAAATGGCACAATGCCAAAGATTGTCGCCCCTATTCATTTCAATTTGATAGTTTTGTTACCAGTCACCATATCTACCAATGTTCTTGGAATCCAATCATCGATGAAACACTAATAACCCGAAGAGAACTCAGAAATTCTCACAACAACTGTGCAGTATGTGTTTTTAAGAACAATCAAATTGTTGACCACATTCCTAGAGACATATCCAAAGCTTGCTCGAATATTCTTTGCATGAGCGGAATTTTGAATGCGAAAGTCACAGGAAGAAGGGAAAATAAGCGGCATAGGGGGCTAGAAGTTCCAAGCGCATGTTATGTAAAAGGACCAAGAAAGCCAATGGAAAATGCTCAAATGTTAATAAATGAATATTTTCAAAGATGTAAATATAAATAAATTGAAGTGTTTTCATTTTCTAAAAATATAATCTAGATACACTTGCATGCGAGCATATCTGGGGTGCAGGTATATGCAGGGTAACACGGTAAGAGCTGTTTTTAAAAGAATTTCCAGGTTCTGGTGCTTGCTACTAAATGACTTAAGCACAAAATGTCCGTATTTAGTAAACAACAGAAACAAAACTTTTAAAGATTACAGATAAAATTGTTTTTTATGCATTTCCTTGCACAAAAACTGACCTACAAATTTATTCCTGGATATTTTATATTCTTTATTTGTATAAGTTTTATTAAATTAATGTAATCTGGAATTTTATTTCCTAATAATTTTGGTTGACATTGTAATGATGATGATGATAGAACTAATCAGCATTTCTACTAATTTATCACAACTGCTGTATCTATTATATTTTAATAACAATTATATGCAGTTCTGCAGTGTAGTCTCTACTTTCCACAATTTAGTGGTCATTTGATGAATTAGGTCCCATGAGGCTTATCATGGCGCTACACCGCAAATAAAGTAATAATTAGTATAGGTTATTAATACATTTGGAAATTTGCATGTACTTGGGGAAAAAATTAGAATTTTTTTAAGTGGCAGAAAGTCTTCAAACACTTAATCTCTCAAACCAATTACTGTTTATCTGGTTTCTTTCTTATAACTAAAAAGAAAACCACCCATGATTTCAGAATTTCCCTACTCCAAGAACATGAAAGAGCAGAATAGAAAAATGATTTGCCTACTTATAATTTAAAGAGAATTTGCTTTACCTTGACTTGGCTGCTTGTAAATTGTTAATTTATCTATCATTGTTTGTAGCTGGATTGCGAGTTCCTTTTAGATCTCTGCATGATGCCTTCTACCTTAGCTCCTATACTATTTCTCTTGCAATGATCTCACCTCACTGCTTTTATCACTGGTCCCTTTCTCTTAGAGACTATTGCATTCACGCATGAATTTGCCAGCCAATAATGTAAGCATTTCATATCCTATCAGTTGTTATCTGAGGCTCAGAGGCACAGCAATCACAAGGGTTAATGTGAAAACTATTGATGTTTTGTTAAATATAATTTCTTTATCAACAGCTATTTTCCCTTCATGTACTAAAAATGTAGATTCACCCTTGGAAAAAATTATGATGATTTTAAAAATTCAATCTTATTTTTAATTGAAATTCTTTGCTTTGAAAATTTTACATCATGTCCATCACAACAACAAGAAAATATTGGCTAGAATTATTTGATTATGCCATAACTCTGTTACTATGGTAATACTATAACATCAAATGCAAAACTAGTTAGTCACTAGCTTTGTAATTGTATAAACTAATATCCATTAAAGCAAAGTAAAATAAGCTTATTAAGGTCAGATGTATTTAGCATTGAACTGCAGGTTTAAAAAGTAGAAATTACAAATAAAAGCTTTAGAAGATAACTTGCTAATTCTGTTTTTAAAATGAGCATTAGCAAGCTTTATACTCTACAAATACTTGGGAAAGGTTCTTATTTTCTAGGTAGTAACTTCTCCATTTCCTTGAGAAAAAAAATATTGCTATCACACATAATAAAGTCATTATCTGGGGTTTGGCTTTGAGGAAATAAGCTTCAGATTTTAGACAAGATAAGTAATAAAGTTGAAAGCCATTATAAATTTAACTAAAATACTAAAAATGTGCAAACTAATTCTTAGATTAGTCTTAGTATAATTATTGGAATAGATAATTTATGGTACCAGATGTATACTTAGTTATGGGGAGACGTATTGGTTAACTTTTGGATGAGGCTATGATATGTAATACGTCAACACTTTAGAGGATGTAAGAATTGAAATGGTGGAAGAAAATGAAGAGGAAATGGTGGGGTGGATGCTGCAAAAGGAAGGGGAGTTGTTTTTTTTTTTTTTAATAAGACATATACCAAACTATGGGCAGGCTAGATATTTTATATATATAAAAACCAGCTGTGGTTTACTGAAGCAGAGGATTTTTTTTATTTTCATTAAATTGGATTCCAGTTACATTGCAATATATCAAGAGCCGATAGCAGATTAACATGTAAAGTAAGAGAAATGACCATGTGGTATGCACTTGTACATTGCCTGGCAAGCAACCGCTACGTCCACATTATCTTGCTGGTGTCCCTTCCTGCAGAAGGTACGCAATGCTGACAGAGGGAGACTTCTGTTTTAGAATGACTTAGATGTTTTTAGCCTCATCATTGACCATCTGTGTCTGATAAATGGGTTTTTGGTTGTCTTGAAAATGACATAATTATGATGCTTGAAGATTACCATACACCTAACCAACTATGAATAAAATTATTGACTTATTTGAATTCAAGTAGACACAAACATATATCCAAAAAGTTTTAAATCTCAGCCTGTGCTGGCTGGCATAAGGAATGATAGTGTGGTACGCGCATTGTACTCCCATCTGTTTGTGGTTGATGGCTTGATGCATAGTTGGTTAGTTTTTAAAGTGAACTGAGTCCTCAAAACTTGTTGGAATTTGCATTATGATTTTAGTGTCAGATCAAAGTCTAATGAAAAATGTGCATAATATTTTATTATTTTAATTTGTTAAAAATGAAATTTGCAACTTATGAATTATTAAGAACTGCAGACAAAATTTTAAACTATTGACTTACTTTTGTTTTAAGCTGATATCAAATAAATGACTTTCTATAATAATTCTATTACCTTTTTAAACAGTTTGTAATAATAAAGTATAGATCTTTCTCAAGTGAACAGAATGCCACAATTATTCAACACAATTTCACTAGTAGAAAGTTTAGAATGAACAATTTCATCATCACTTATGCTGCCATGAGCATTTGCTGGTGACTGTTCCTTCCTTCGTGTATTCTGCTTCAGCTAATAGCACTGCTAATAACCTATAAGACTACAAAAGAGAGAGAGAAAGGTAAAATGGAAGGAAGCAGTGATGCCTTAATAATTTGATTTGATATTGAATGGCTTTTAATCATAGAAAACATGACTCTAAGTGAAATAATTTGAAACAAAACTGGTTTTCCCATAGACTTAATGTTATAAATGGAGGATGCATTTCTAGAGGATATTTTTAGGTCATTACTTGTAGAACAAATATTGAATAAGTACTAAAAGAGAGATGATTATAATAAGCTTAAATAAATAATGTATAAAAATGTTAACACTCACCAGGTATGGCATAGGAAATTGCTTATTGAAGTCTGCAGAGGTATGGGGTGGGAAATGGAGGGGTTACTCAGATAGAGGTGTGATTGTCTGCTTTTTCATCTGAGGGGTGTAAGTGGAGCCATTTTGAGACATTGCCGAATTGTCTTGGGGTTTCTTCTTGGCTTGTAGTTGGGGTTCTTTCTGAGCTCTGATTTGGTGTTGTTTGTTGTCTGCTGTCTGGGGTCTTTTGGGAGCACTCTTGTCTGCTGCTTCAAAGGAGCAGAGACACCTGATAGCTCTCCTTTTTACCAGTAGAGCTGCTTGTAGCAGAGAATGCTACTTTCAACATTGTTACAAACTGCAAAGTTGCATCCACTGTTAGAGTCATCTTCCATCAAAAAGCCAACCTGCACCCAGAACCCTGAATGCCTATTAGAGTCACTTCATGGTCAATTGTTTAAGAAGTAATGTTTTGACACTAACAGATTCTTCCTCTGCTCATTGTTGCTATAGCTCAAAAGAGTCATCATTTGAAAGTGTTTCACCATGGGACTTGAGCAAGTCCACCATGTCAGCCTCATTGACATCTAGAAATCCAGATTCGTTGGCAAGCCCCATAATTTCATGGTTTCTGGTACAAAGTCTTTGAATTCATTAATATACTCAGGCCATAATTTCTTTCAGCCAGCATTCACTGTTGCAGAAGTTACTTCATGTCACAATGCTCCAATATTGTCAAATTGTCAATGATTTTCCTGGTGTTATAGGCATGCCAAAACTTCCTGATGGTTGGCTACAGCAGTGACATTGTTTGGTGGCATGAAGATAATGTAAACATTTTCAAAGAATGTCCAACTCCAAGTTTACAGGATGCCCAGGTGCATTGTCCATAATTAGTAGCGCCTTATGATCCAGATTCTAAGGGCAAAAGTATGGTGTAAACCAATCGAGGAATATAGCCATTGTCACCCATGCTTGCTTGTTTGATTGGAGCCCAGAGATTTTCAGAGTGATAACCCAAAGAAGGCCTTAACTCCATGTCTCCAGAAGCATTACCACCAAGCAGCAGATTTAGACGATCTTTTTGCAGTTAAATCCTGATGTGGGACCTTCCTTGGACATGAATGTATGGGAAATGGCACGTGTTTCCAAAATAGACCTATCTCGTCTATGTAGAAAACTTGCTAAATAGAGTGGACCCCTTCTTCAAGTATTCTCTTTAGTTTATCTGGATAATGAATGATTTGCTGCCACCAAGTCTGCACTCACCAGTCATTTTGATATTATGTAGGTTGGTGCAGCACTTGAACCATTCAAACCCATCACCCTATCTCTTGATATAGAAATTCTTGTAGCATTTGATGGGATCACATTGATCCTATTCTTTTATTTTAACAGCATTAGCATAGATTGTTTTCACAATTGTAGGTGGTAGACCAAGTGCCTTAATATGTTCAATTTAAGCCTCGAAAGTAATGTTGTTGTTGTTGTTTTTTTTCTTTAAAGTCTTTGATGTAGCAGCAGTAGGATCACTTGCTGGTTAATTTCCAAGCATGGTTGCTTGATTTTGTGATGGTTTAGCAGGTAGAAACTTGTAACAAATAGATTGATGCAACAAAGTTGTTATCAAAGCGATATTGTGTTAGTATTTGATGGAAGGGCACGAGGAAGGTGTAGTGGTGTGTGTTGTGCTGCCTGAAGTAGTTCTGGCATGATGTACCAAAAACTACTATTGGAAAATACACTGTCTACTTTGTTGGTGATGTTAATGGGGACGACTATAAATGAGGGACTTACTGTAATCCTAATATAGTTCTTTCTCTTCATTGGTAAACGAATCTGATTTAAATAATATTTTGTACATATGTATTTAAGGGAGCTATATAGTGGCATACTGAAATGAAAAATGACAACTAATAAGTAAGGGTCTTTCTGGGCCATTGGTACAAAGTGAAATAGATTTCACTTAAATATTATTTGAGAATATTTTACTCAAAAATAAATTAGGAAATTTTGGCACAATCAGCAGACAAGTAAAACAATTAGTTCTTGTTAATTCATCAAAGATTACAGCAACATTTACTTCAAAAGATGTAAAATATGGCTGAGGTATCCGGCTACTTGAATGTTTGTGTTAGATCCTTTTGAAAATTAAAAGCAGCAGCTCTGTGCAGGAAAACAGAATTATGCTTTTTGACATCATTTCTAAGACGCTAGGATAGTAAAAAAAAATTAACTAATGAGTACTAGCATATATATTTAATTAGAAAATATCAAAGCTGGAAACCTAACATGCTTGTGTTTCAAGAGTTGAGCAAATCAGCTTGTATCAAAACTGTCATGATCCTTGAAAGTAATTTTTATGAATAGTGTTATATTTTAAAAGGTAACTTGGTTTTACTGTAACTGCCAGACTGAATAATAAAAACAGTGCTTCCTTGCTCAGCAAAAATTTTGGAAGCTTTGTGCTGTCTTAATGAAAAACGTTGTTCACTTTTTTGAAGTTTTGTTTTTCATTCTTGCTTGCTTGCTTTCCCTTTTCTTTTATTTGTAGGTGGTAGGACAGGGAAATATACACCACCAAGTGCAGGCCCAAAAAGGCGAAAAAGTGGTTCAGTAAGTAAGGCCTGACTATTTCCGAAAACTAGCCCATTCTGCTGCTTATTAGTAAACAATCTGCCAACCATACAGTAACATCTTGTATTTAGAAATTTTAATACAGAACTAATTGAAGATCGTGACTTTGTAATATCAGTGTTTCATGGAGTGCTATACATAATTTGTTAATGCTAAAAATATGAAAGATTTTCTGCTCTATCAATAGCAGTTCTGTCTGCATTTGGTTGCCTGCTTTGTACTTTTAGTTCATTCATAGATTAATTTATGTTAAAATAGCGTAAAACTGCAGTCTGGGCAGCAGCATAAACATGCTAATGTGCATGCAAGCCTTTTCAGTTTTGTATGCAATATGAAGGACAGTTTTGTTTATCTTTAAGGTAAGTTCAAAATTTGGTTATTATAGATTTAGTAAAATTGATTTACTCTTCTTTCATGCCATTATTTTTCCATTGTCCTGGTTATTTCACAATATGGCTTATTGAGCATTCTCTTAGAGTGGTACAAATGTTCTTTGCTTCACTTCTGCTTTTCATTATCCAAGTTTCCAACTCTGAGTTACTTTTAATCTGTGCATATATCAAACCTCTTATTTCTGTTTCCTTTTTTCTTAGTTTGGCTATCTAGTCTGTGGTTAGCTATACCATACCTACAATTTGTATGCATATTCACAAAAGGAATGAGCAAAGTTTGATACATCTTTGTTGTATACATTTGGACCTATAAAAAGAGCTGACTCAGCTGTGTTTTTAACACTAGCTTACAAATGGAGAAAAATAATGGTAATATATTGGTTTTTTTACTGTTAAACTCTCAATTATTGATGATGGTGAAGAAAGGGTTTGATCACGCTTGAAGAAAATGTCACTAAATTTTAACAAACTTTTCTACTGAGAGCCTTATACATATAATTCCAACAGCTAGAGTACTTTGTAAGTGTTGAAGGGATTTGATTGATGAACCAAAATCTTAGGAAGTTTGAGTAACTAACTTTGGGTAGGGCAGAAGGAAAATCAAATATTCTTCCAATCAATCCATCTTGAGACCAAAGGGAGAGAAACCATCATTGTATTTATTCTATTCATTTGTTTACTTGGTTTCACAAGCTATGCAAAAGATAATAAATACATTTAGTTGTCAATTATTTTTAGATTGTATTTCACTGTCTTATTTTTATTAACAATATAATGTTAAAAGAAAAGGCAAATAGATTTTGTGCTTATATTTTAACTAGCAGGAAATCTACTTGTGCTTTCATCTTGATATGATGTACACATGAATTTAACTAAATCAAATTAACATTGTCAATCCTATCAACAGAAGATTTTAGCTATTTTGATATCATTCCATGGATTCTAATTGTGGGAAAGGTTAACCCCTCCAAACATCTCCTCAAAAATTATAACTTCATTAAAATTGAGTTCAAATTTATATATGCTCTAATATAACAGGCTAAAATCAATAGATATTTTGGAATGAAGACTTCCACAGTACACCATTTTTACTCAGTAGCACCATGGAAACTTTTTTCCTGGTTTGTGATTTTCTGTCCCTATCCGTTTGCCAGTTTTATCAGGTCTTCTGTTTAACAATGCTTGTTTTACAGTCTAATTGTTTTTGTTGGTGCCATTCAACAAGATATACACACTATAGAATACTTTAGGCAAATTCCCCCAATTTAAATCCAGAAGCTATCTATAATTACCTGATTTTAAGAAACAATTCTTTATCAAATGTTATTGATGTATGCAGCATGCATGGTTGTGTATTTTTAGAATACCAGAAGCAGTTAGTGAAAGCCAATTTTATAGCTGCTAATAGCCCGCAAGCAATGCATAAGATAAAATTAATAAAATTTTCGCAAGTGGACAAAGATGTTGAGAATAATACTTAGTGAAAAAAAATGGAATAAAGTTATTAGAGTAGATTCATTTTTAAATTGCAGCTTTTCTTTTCAAATCCACAAAAAGCAACATGGAGGTTCTACTAAAAGCTTGATGATTAACCTGCCTTAGGTTAAGGGAGACAACTTTTGTTTTATTTTAATTAGGATGTTGTTGAATTCATATTTATATTTTTGTCACTGGTTATGCAGATTTGCCCTAATTAGATTGATAGAAACAAACTACATACTATCAAATTTGCAAACATACAATGATTATGTGGTTCACTGATAAAACTGTTTCTCCAAGTGTGTATTATTATATATAGCTTCCTAATTATGAAAATTCTCTAACCTAATTACAAGTCTCCACTATTCTGATAGTGTGCATACATGGGTGTAACCATGAGAGGGGCACAGTGCTTATCAGTTATACAAAGAAACTAATTGATCACTTGATTTCAAAATAAGATCAGGTGGTAACGGAAGATGCAGAAAATTCACCAAAATTGTTTTCTTTTTTAAGGAGGCAAACAGAATAATTCTGAAGTAATGATAGTATCATTCAGAAGATTTATTTCGTAGTTTTGTGGCAAGGTAATGTGGAAAGTACTATAATAGTAGAGTATCATTGGTAGGAATACAGATCAGCTATCTATTTTTCTCATCTGTGAAATACAGAAATACTTTAATTAGATAGTAAAATGATTCATCTATGCAATTCTTCCAGTAGAAGGCGTGCTGTGGCAGAATATTTATACATTGTAAAGGTAAACAAAACATCGATACATAATTATATTTTTTAAGTTAACTGATGTAAGGATGTTTCATAAGATTGTGTGTAAAGTATTGAATGTGCATCAATCTGAGAAGAGAATGGCAAAAAAATTTCAGAAAGTTAAAGCCAAACATTCTGCTTTCTTACATCCTTCTATTGTTGCATTTATTAATTTTTTTTAAAAAAAAGATAGTTATGATCAAAATGCTTTAAAACAGGTGTTTTAATTAGCAACTAATACATTGTGACCACTTGATAGCAATACACTCTTTGTGAACTCTGCCCTTCCAGATCGTATATGAAAATAGCTTTAAAAGAGTAAATATTGTTGAACGGTTATTTCATATTGATTTTTCTTCAGCTTAGCATAGAATGTATTTATTCTGTCTCAAGTACAACTAGGCTTTGAAAGTTTTCTGTAGGTTAATTTTTACTGCATATTCTAGGAAATGTGAGCGATTTAATTCTAGAGTTGCATACAATGAAGCTTAACATTTGTTAGGTGAAATGAAAAGTAGGAAATGATTTAAGTTAAAATCCAAATAATTTGCTTTGTATGCTGTGATGACTATATTTAATCTCAGTTAAATTTTAAAAAGCCCCCCTCCCCTGAATTCTGTCAGCCATCTTCAGGATGAATTTATTTTATTTATATACTTTTTTTTGCCTGGCTGAAGATAATGCCTATTGTGAGCTACAGGTTTAATTTAACTTGAATACTTGCTAAATTTATTACCTGTATGAGCTAGCCAATCAGTGGCAGTATAGCTGTTGTCCAGCATTTTAGCAATAGAAAGGAAATCCAAATAGACAGTAACAGCTGGCCAAGATGGCATTGAATTTAATCTGAACCTATCCAAGGGAGATCAATGGATATGAACTTCACAGCTATGAATTTTCTGTGATGTGCTTGCAAAACAATACTATACATAACAATAAGTTTTTTGTTTTTTTTTTAAAAATCCTTTAAATGATAATTCTCTACAAATTTACTTTATTTTGAGGAAGAAAAAAAAATCAGCCACAAAACTTGCTTTTGACACCCCCTCTATATATTTACTTTAATTTGGTGGTGTATTTTAAACAATTTTTGCTGGTTGTTTTGCTTAGCATATTGGGTTTATGTGCATATTGTAAATGGAGGCCAGTGTGGGAGCTCTCTAAAGCTAAAGGTAAAAAATCAATAGTTGATAATTGACCTCTGTTAGATTATTTCTGACTTTATACTGGAATAAGACAGTTTTTTTTTGCATCATTAGGTAGGTAGGTAGACTTGCTTTTGAACATTGGGCCAGTTTTGTGGATTATACCCACTTAATAATGATGCAGACAAGAAAAGTAGCATTCACTGGCTTTATCTGCTGTGTACAATGAATTTTTCAACTCAGCAACTCTGGAAGTTGAAAATTACTAGTAGTATTGTGGGTAATAGAGGTGCAGGCTCCTATTGCTTTTGTACACTCTAGCACAACAACAATATCGAAACGAATAACTAACAATGGATTACATTGAACTCAAACCTTTGCAGATACATCATGAGGTGAGTGTGTTACTTTTTCATTTGTTGTCCTAGTAACAAACTTTTACCATTTCTTAGCATATTACTTTAATTCTCGAGCAGCGCCATAATCTTTTACATTTTTTAAAAGAAACTGTTACCTTATACCTGGCATTGTAGGTTACATATATAAATCAAGCTTGAAATTAAATTAAAAGTTTGAATTATTTTTTTAAATAAGATGCTGTTAACATTGGTTTTCAAATCAAATCTATATTTACAGGTTTTAAAATTTTCTTTTCCAACAAGTTCAGATATTTGATTTTTTTCTTTCCCTGATTGTGAATAATTGGTCTTTAGAAGATGGTAAGTAGTGAACTACAGTTAATATCATTCTAAAAATATAATTCCTGCTTAAGATAGACAAAAAATATTTTTAGGTATATCTGTTTCATTTGCATTAAAAGCATGAGCATTGATGTCAACATGATCTCTCTCTTGTGCATGTTTGCTATTTCTTTCCAGCATTTTGCACACTCTTGATATTCATATAGGTGTACTGCATTTCTGGCATGCTTTATGTCAAGTGTTAAAAAGTGTAATATTGATTTAAAAAGAAGTTTCCAAATTTCAAGCAAGAATGCTGTGTAAATATTTTTTCCCTCATACCTTAACATATGCTGCACAATTTTCAGAATTTTGTATCAGCCAACTTAAATGTAGAATTCGACCATCACAAAGAATTTTGGTCCCTGCTAAGTTAGTGTTTTTCTGCACTAGTGGTTTTGATCTGATCAACTGATCGGCTGATTATTAATCTTCATGATAATGATTGAAATTTTTCCTTTGTCAGAAACAGCTGGAATATTGCTCTTCCCCTTGTTTTCTGTATCACACTAAAATTTTATCAAATTATTTTATCTGGATTAATTCATACACCTAGAAGTATTGATCTGGCTTTAAGTTTGAATGGGCTGTGTTGAAAACAGTACATTTCATAGGCATTTGTTCAATTCCTCTTTCAGACCCCCTCCTTCCCTGCACATAAGTAGGTGAAGGCCAGAGCACAAAAAGTAACATTGGTCTCTAAAAGCACAATTTAAAATTCAACAATCTATGAGACTTTATAAGTTTACAAAAAAAAAAAAAAAAAAAAAAAAGAGTGGGAATTTAAATCTTTGAAAGTTCAAAGATAACCAATCACTGAGTAGTTATTTAGGGTGTTTTACTCTTTAATTTTTGTTAAGATTTTGGGCAGCTGAATGAAATGTGAACACAGTTTCCTATAGACGGAAAAGAAGACAGGGCCTTTAGTCCTGTTTATTTTCTTCCTCCTCACGATGATACTCTGTACAGAAATAAATTTCTGGCTCTCCAGCAGAAGCAGGTAAAAAATTCTGTTATGAATTTTACTAAGCAGCTGATAAATTGGTAATCAGCCATTTTGATAATTGGTAATTAATCCCTAATACGATCACTCAATTCCACCAAACCAGTGCTGAAAGTTGAGCAAGCATGGCATTTTATCGTGTTCCTGGATTCAAGTCAAGAAATTTCTGATAAACATCTATAATGGGAGAATATTCACCTTCAAAGACTTTTGGATGAAGCCAGTTCCTTTGACCCCCCCCCCCTCAAGACTAGAAAAAGTCTCACTTTCTGGATCAGGATTAGATGTTGTAAATGATGTAGTTTTCCAGCAGGATGTCTAGCCTGAATATGTAATAGGAGAAAAAGCGTGACTATTTGTTTGTGATACAAGATTTGAGGTTTGGAAACTGACTTTTGTTATGACATAAAATGCTTATTGGGCACTGTTTGCCAAGTTATTGAAAGTTGATTAAGTGGTAAGGAAACTGGCTTACTATTTACCCTTTTCCTATAAAATATGTGATAAACCCCATAGTTGGCAATTTTCAGCGTCATTAAGTAACGCACTCCTATTTTTTTACATTAATTAAAACACTGCCCCAGTCTCAGTGTGTGCATGTTTCCGACACCACACGCTAACATTTTATACCACACTGTATAAAATACTAAAAAAAATATTAAAGATTGATATCAGGACAATTTGAAACATTAATTTAAAATATTGGGTTGGTGCTAAATTTGTGGAGTGAAAATAAAATGTTTTTTTTTCTTTTTTTCTTTTCTTTTCTAGAGAAGCTTATTTTGTTGTTTGTCAACAATACCTCTTCTGCTTGTCTCCAGCCTAAATTTAAAACACACACAACATTTAGTGGTATATGGCTAAGAAATTTAGATTGTGTGTGTGTGTACCAAGTAGATGATTTACTCTGCATCATAGCTATTAAATTCTGTTTTGGGTGCTGACTTACTGATTGTAAACTTATATCATATTTTATATTTTTTGGTATGCATTTAGCAGTCTTTCAATACACAGGACACAGCTCTCTTTATACAGGTATAAATAACATTGTTTGTACACTTAGCTTAGAAATGAAAGCTATTATTTTAACTGGTTTGTTTAGAACGTGGCATTTATGATCTACCGTGATGCATCTTGGGTACCATCCCTTCCTATTTACTCTCCATTTGTTGTTTGAAACATGAGACTGTTTTGCTAAGTTAGCACCATATATAGAGTTTTTCTACATGTAGACATCATATAATAAGATGATGAATTGATTTACAGTATTTAAACTCATGACTAGAGCTAGCAACCATAACCTCTTGGCCAGGAGTTCAAACCATGGTTTATTTCTAAGGACGTGACATTGATTGAATCAGTTTCAAGCCACACTGGGCTGCACTTTTAGCTTTTGGGATGCCTTATTGCCATTTAGCAAGTTTCAAGCATCCAGCTTAGATTTGTTGATAATTTGAACGTGAAGTATGTTGCTTTCTAAAAATTAATAAAAGGATAATTAATTACCATACTTGACAATGCTTTTTGGACATAAATTAAAGATTTTATTCAAACTAAATACTTAGTTGCAAACAAGATGTGAAATGAAGAGCTTTCTGTCTATATGAAACAATTTATTTCATGCACTCAACTGTGTGCACATACATACATATAATATTACACTGCTACTGCTGTTATTTTTCTCATATATAATTATGTTGTTGTCCTCAAGTTATTTGTCTTATGTACTGTTCAGTTATTACTGTGTCATCGTATCATGGCTTATTTAAAGCAGTGTCTGTCTTGCACCTCAAGAAATTCTAACCTAGACTTTTAAACTAAAATTCTTAATACCAAACTCAACTGACACTTTACTATGATCTCTAGTATGTTAACCTCTAGGTAACCAAAAGAATTTGTTTCTGTTTGCATGCTCAAAGCCCTTATTAGCAGGTCTTTCCTCAAACACCTAATACCCGTAGCATGTAAATCAAATATTTTCTCATTGTTTTGCTTACTCTGAATAATGCCTGGAAACTATGAAGAAACCCATTAATATAGATCTTTTTTTTTTTTTAAACATGGGACTTTAAAATCTCACTTTTTTTCAAATAACATTTACACTTTAAAGTGCTTTTAAAGTCCATTCTCAACTGACAAATCTAATCAGGTTTGTTTTTAAATTGTCTTTTTCCATTGATGGAATCAAACTCTTAATATTATTATGCAAATCCAAAACAGGAGAGGAACCAGAGTGAACTATGTAGCACTCCCTAGCCTATTATTACACAATTTTTACTTTCCAAGTTGCTTGCATCTTGATCGAACCTGCAAATAAACTTTTCTCTTCCTGTTTGTGTTTTTATATTTTTGTCTTTTTTTTAAAATAATTACTGCTGTCTTTTAATTCATAATCTGTCAACCACTTCATCAAGCAAAATTTTCCAATTTGGATAAACCCAAGTTTTCAGAAATATGTATTTACGCTTACCCAGATTTGGTCCTTATCTCAGAGATGATAGACTTTTGCATTTTTAAAAATGTTTAATACTTGCTGTCTCAGTAAATAGTATTATTAGCTTTATTCACAATGTTTGTAGGTGATTATATTGTTTTCTACTTATCCATAAAAGTTTGGTATGGTTGTTTGTTGGGGCCCTCACTTGAAAATCCAGAAGACTGGAATTTGGGTTCAGAAATTTCTTGGATTATTTATCTAAGGTGAACTCAAACACAGTTTTTCTTCATTACTTTATCAAGCAGGCTCCAGATTCTGGGTTGAAATTTCTGTGAATGGCCCTGTCTGGATACAGATGAACACATTTCTGTTTAGTACTTCTCTCTTCATCATCTGGCACAGTTTCGTTTTATTCCATTATCAGTAAATTCTGGCAGGGGGAGGGGGTATTTTGTAAAAAAAAATCAAATTTACAAAAAGAATTTTTAAACTCCTAAAACTTAATGAAATTTAAGTAAGAAATATTCCAGATTACACTGTTTTAGGACACTAAGCACACATCAGTGTTGCTTTTCCCTTTTCTCTGTTTAATCCCTGCTCTTGTCGCTACATCTGTTATTAGAAATCTGTCTGGAATAAAGTAATCTGTTTAAAGTCTGTTGTTTTCCTTTTTTTGAAGATAGCACTTGGCAGTCCCTTTTCAAGCTCAATGATAATTTAATTTCTTAAAAAAAAAAATCAACTGATTAGTCAACTCTCAGAAAACTTTGCAAATGAAATCCATCATAGGTGTTGTTGGGAAGATCAGATAGCTGTATCAGTAATGGAATTAAAAGTAAGTTTGTAGATAAATGCTAATTCTAATTTCCTGGAACCAGCTAGGTAAATAAACCATATTACATGCATTCTCAGCGATAAATACCAATAGTTAGGTTTGGGAATAAGTGGCAGGCTCTACACTTGAGCCTTGAACACAGAACTATTAAAAGAACTTTAAGTCGGTCTCTTACCTTTTTGTAAATAATCGACAGATACAGTTTTGGTCAATATATTATAATATCTAACAATCTATTTTTTATTTTATGATTTATTGAAACTACAGCAACAGAAGAGGTTATGCATGCCCACTATCTGAGAAAGCAAATTAGTACTGTAATTTGAATTCAGATTAGATTAGCTTTTTTTCTTACAAGATACGTTTTAATGCCGTGGTAGATTTTTTATTGGAACACTATAGTAATAGTAGTAGTGTCATGGTTTTGTACTGCTGTTTCAATCTGATTCTGGTTAGGTGGTGATAGTGGTGTTTGTAGCGGACTGATCCTGATCACATTTAGAAGAAATTGGCTATTTTTTGATGTACAATAAAATGAACAGCATAGAAGTAACTTTGGATAACTGGTATTAGCTTTTAGCAGAACTTCTCAATACCTGTCTGATCTGAATATTTATCTTCATGTGATGCTACAGCATGGCTCTGAATATAACAATGCATATTGATGGAGAACACTTGATTAATAGCTATCACTGTCTTGTGCTCACTTTGCATCTTCATGTTGTGTTTCAAGTGGATCTCTGTTCAGTTAATTGCAAAATGGAACAGAAAACTAGAAGGAAATTAAGTGCCTGCCACCTTAAATAGGTGTAGAATCAAGTTTGGCTGAGAAGATACATTTGTCTTGCAGATTCACCTTTCTTAGTATCATGACAATCTCTATAAATTTTAAAGAAAGGAAAGAAATTAAATCTCAAAAAAGTTTTAGCTTATCCATCTAACTTGACCATAATGTGATTTGTGATTTTCTTTAAAATCCATGATAAAATGTTTAATGCTAAAAAAAAATTGAAAATTTTAAAATCCATATTCTGTGTCAGAATTTCAGTGAAAGATTTATTTTTTGTTTTTACTTGTCATCACTTGTATTTTAGTTAACTCAGGTTATCGAGTTATCAGCTTTACCTAGCAAGTCTACTTAGTAGTAGTAAGTAATCCATGTGGGTTGGGCCTTAGACATTCCTTAACCAAAGTGTGCATGCATGCACAATCAGCTATTTTGATTTTCTTTCTGTAAGTCAGTGCACCACACCAACACTTTCCCAGTGAAATAAGTTACCAGCCCAAATTAATATACTCCATATAATAACCTAACTTACCTTTTCTGAGAAAGTTATCTTTGCCTTGTGGATTTTGAGGAAGAATGAAGTAGTATTTTTAGTAGTAAATTTAAGATTTTGTATTTTTTCTGTCTGTCTGAAAAGTAGGTAGGTTCCTATCCACTTTGTGAAGTTCTTCTGGTATGAAGGCAACAAAAAGGATAGGTAGAATTATGTAACTGTTTCCTTTAATTGTTATAAAAATAATTTTATTCATTTTTAGATGCTTATTGTTATTTGTTTCAAAAAATACTTTTGTATGTAAAAGCAGCAAATATATAGTGATGATATAGACTTGGCTTTTATGAATGTACAAATTGTTCATATTTTTCTAAGCAGTTTTTAAAATTTGTAGATGCTGTTAGAATTGTAACAAGTCTTTGCTTTGTAATTTATGTTTGCTTAATGGTACCATTTTCATTTATAAACGGGTAATGTTTCCAAATTAGCATTTATAGAGAGATTATTATTACTTGAGAAGAAATTTTATTTTTGGTAACTAAGATGCTTTTAAAAGGCAAATTGTTGAATATCAATGGCTAGATTTTTCTTCAATTGTAATGTTTGGAGTAACAATTCTTATCTCTTTCATTTTATCAAATGCAAGGCATAAATGAAGTAGTTGACAGTTTTTGTAACATTATCTATCTGTGGTATTTTTACTAATCCACCTGGCTGAGGAATGAAAAAAGGTAGTTGTATGTGAAAGATAAATTTCATGAATGGAGGTCCTTCAAATGTCCTGGTCCACTTGGATTGGGTCTCTCCTTTCTTCCCTCCCCTCTGCCTGTCTGCTGATCTCTCTCTCTCTCTTTCTCTCCCTCTCTGTCTGTCTGTCTGTCTCTCTCTCTCTCTTTTTAACCTTGGCTGCTTTACAGATCTGGATGGGTTCCATCTGGTCTCAATCAGAACCAAACTGGTAGAGAGAGTGCTGGGGTCCGATTACACTCTGGTAGATCCCCATTTTGTGAAGGGGTTGCAGGGCGAGCTGGCTTATAAAGAAGAAAACTGTCCTGACCCCATCCTCATGTTAAAATGTTGATTAAAACTTTCCCTAACTTAGTATTACTGCTCTTACTACTAGCAAATCTAACAATAAGGGCAGCAAGCTTTTTAGGTCATACTGCTAATAGTTCTGATGGAAGTTTTTGAAATAAAGTTTCTTTGGAGTTTCAGATTTTTCAGGTTTAATATATATAATTTTATTTGATTGCTGTTAAAGGGAAGGAACATTTTTATGGGTGCTTTGTTTGTTTGTTTGTTGGGATGGTTCCTGATTGTTTTCCTCCAGCTACCCCCTCTGGACAACCAGAAGGTTCCATCCCCAGGATGAGTTGTACATGTGGTGAGTGAGCCTAACATACAGCAGTCACTGGCAGCCTTTTGGACTGTTATCAGGACTACCACTGCCTGGGTTGAATTTTTTCAGACAGACAACAGCTTGGACACACAGACAGGTTTTGGTGTCTGCACATTTGGTACTAATGTTCTACTACGCCAGGCCCGGCTTGCAGGTGCTTCCTTTGCTTCTTTTTTGGCTGTGCTTTCTGATTGGCTGATACTTGTCAGCCCTACCTGAGGTGAAATTTGAGTTTCCATCGGTATCCAGTAAGACCTACTACCAGTTTTTATTCTTACAGTTTTCGTACCATAGCACACTAATTGCTCCAAGTAAACTTGATTCAGAGGCGGATTTAAAAAAAAAAAAATTATTATATAATAAATTTAGTGAATCAAATTTATAAATGTACATTAATGTAATTTTATAAATCTAGAATAATGCCAAAAGTTGACGAGACTATAAGAACAATATTTTTTTTTATTTAAGATGATAAATTTTAAACATTACTTAACATGTTTGTGTGCATTGTACAGAGCTGATGCAGTTCTTTAAGCCTAGTTTTTATTTGCTCTTCAAATCAGATCATGGATTTGAAAATTATTTTTATGAAGGAAATGTATTTAACTTGTATAGCTATAATCTTTTGTTTTGCACTGCCATAGTCTTTTAAATTCAGGTCAGTGAAAAATAAACTCATATTTAAGTGATACTATAATCTGTTTAGTTTGTTTTCCCCTGACTGAATTGGTATCTAGCTTTTAAAAATTTTCTTATGCAAATTAGATGCCAGACTTTCTCTTTTTGGTGGTTGAGTTATGTAAGTTCTGCATGCAGCATAATTTCCGTTTTTTCCCCCTGTCTGTCTAGTTGAGGGTCGAGGCTTACAGTTTGCTTTCCTGGATTGAAACAAAACATTAGAAAGAAACAATTTTAACTTAACATCTCTGAAGAGTTGGAAAAGTAGATTAAAATGTAATCACACTAAAGTCTATACTTACAAATTGTAATTCAATCTGAAATGTTTTTATGACATTTGTCAAAATTTTAAAAAAGATGCATACTTTAAATTGTTTTGATAATAGTATTCCCTTCAAGAAGTGTAAACATAGTTTCTTACACTGTTTTGTGTCAGATTTTACTTTGTCTGCGACTTGCGCATAACAAAGGTTAAAGTTGTGTTTCAGGCAACAACCTTGTGTTTACACTTTTTTTTATTATTTGTATTATGCTAAACAATGATGGATGATTAATGTCTGGCTGATCTGAGGTGGGGGACAAAAAGTCCTAACATGGCTTGCATATTCTGTCTTCCATGGTTTTAAGGTACTTCCCTGTAAGAAAAACTTTTGTACGGTACATGTGAACAAGTCTCAACATTGTCGAGTCTCAGCCTAGCCCTGAACCCGCATTCTTGTTGACTTTGTTAACTTTATTTTCTGCTTTTGATTATACACTTTTCCAAGCAAAAATAAGAAGTTTTCAGATGAGTGTTTTAATTGTCTAATGAAAACGAAACTTTTTGATATTGTTTTTCAAAAGAATAAATTAATGAAATGGCTGCTGTTTTGACTAGGTAAAAAGCTAAATGAAAAATAAAATATGTCAGACTACTACTAAGTTTTTCAAAATATTTTAAAAGCTGGCCACAACTAATCAGCTTTTGTCATTTAACGGTGATTATGATCTGAATTTGCTTTTTATATGTATAAAATGTTAGCGAACTTAATTTTATTAGGTATTGCTAGAATAAGTTGAGAAAGTTTGGGATTAATCTGTCCATTCTCTAAATTCTGGATATTTGATAGAAGTGTCAAGTTTTGTGGTTTTTGTAAAGACTTGTTAATTATATCCTAGTTATTTTCCAGTATTTTATTCGCACCCCCTCAACCATCCAAGCAAACAATAACATACATGGAAGACAGATTACGATGCATTGATTATCTCTATCTGCATCCTGCTCAGAATGAACTGAAGTTCAGACGACTCTGCTGGTAGAGGCGAAGAAATTTTGTCTAAAAAAAAAATTTTTTTTTATAGTTTAAAGGCGGCTGTGTCAAGAAATAGTAATTGAGAACAGTCTTTTAGAGTAAACGTCTACTTTCTGTATATCCGTCCAAGCACATGCTCAGGCAGATTCAGTTGAAAATAATTAGAAAACACACTCGTGTATTACATACTGACTTACTGTTTTCAGAAAACATTTGCAGAACTATTATGAATTTATTTTCTTTCTTACCTACTGTTTAATTAAAAAAATAGATTGACTTTTATATCATAAACCATACTAAAACACCACACAGTGCACAATTATTCACAAGTATGCCTTACACACAGTTTTATTTAAATAAATTCTCTCTCACAGAAATCAGAATGCACTTTTTGAAATCTTTTTTGTGTATGAAAGATGGGGGTTAGGTCACCGGACACTGTTATGCATTAAACATAACATACATCTTATACCCACAAAATCTTAATTAGCATCTTCATATAATATCTTATGCACGACAAACTCAAATTTAATATACCAGTCTTTTCAAAAATGGTAAAAGTTGTCAATTGCTGCATTGTTTATCTTTATTTTCAAAGAATACAGTAGATACTTTTCTAGAAGTTAAAAGAAAGAAAAAAAAAACACTTTGTTAAAAGTGCAATACTAAGAATGTTCATAAAGAGATAATATTACACTAAAAAAGTTGGTTTATCTACTGTATCAGTTGTATTCTAGGAACAGGTATGTGCTGTACCTCACTTGTTAGTATGTATTTACTTTAGATGCGCAGATGGCTGACCTTCTAAGATTCTGTTGAAAGAAACTTTCTTTTTTAAAAAAAAAAACAAAAACAAACAAACTTTGTTTGCCTATAGAGTTTTGTCTGGCGCATGGCACTTGACCACTACAAACATCATCAAAGCAGATCTACATATCGAGGGTTGAACTCTCTTAGTAATTAACCATTAATGAAGTTAAGCATAAAAAATAATTTAAAAAAAAAACAACAACATTTGTTCAAGGAAGTTAATGTTCATGACTGATCATACACACCGATTTCCTGTGGTTGAACTTGATGACTGATGTGCAATTTCTTTGAAAAGTACAATTTAATTTGAAATACCAAAATTATGAATTTTAATTAAAGATGAAAGGATGTAAACTAATTATTTTTTCTCTGTTTTAGTTTTGTAAGTAAAGTTTTTCTTCTCTGGTGTATCAGAATTTGTAGTAATGTGCAACTTCACATTTTTAATGAAATACTGCAATACACTAAGCAAACATTTTGCCAGTAGAAATTGCAGTCCCACGTTTAATTCATTGCAGAGTGCATCATTCAATTGTTTATTCATTTTAGTTAAATTTCCTAAATATTTTTTTGTTTTACTTGTAGTTTACTTGTTGCTTTTTTAACCGATAAAGTAATATTTCAAGAATACAACACTTTTGATTATAAAATGTATTAGATTTCAGCTTGATGTTTATAGTGTTTTGGGGACCTTCTGTTTGGAGTGCCCACTTATGAGTTGACAAAGATCTGCCATGTTATGATTTGCAATACTTATGCACAATATTTTAGCTAGATGATGACATTGTCCAAGGAATTATCCTACAAGCTCAGCTTTCACTGCAATATTTATAAAGGCTTGTTACATTACTTTTAGTGTTGTGGCTGAAGTTCAATGCAACACACTGGACAATTAATTGTTTGCCTCAGTAAGAATCTCTACAAAGTTCTGAACAACAACAATGAGCAAATGATTGCACAAAATTTCTTTCAACTGATGTGAAATATTTATTTTGTGGCCTTTGTCTCAGCAGCACGGCACAGAGAATAACAAAGCAAAGAAAAAAAACGCCGACTTGTTTAATGTCACTTCATTCATTTTTGTTTAGATTTCCATTTAAAAGTTAATGGCACTGCTGTTGTAGGAATGATTATTTTATTGTCATACTTATTTTAATAATGCAGCTAATGATAGATTATTAAATAAAACAGCAGTTCGTACACAAGTCTTTACCATTCAAGAACTGTTTTGCTCATAGAGAACATTACTCTCCTCTAGGTCCAGAATTAATGAAAAAAAAAAAAGATGTTCAGGATATCTTACCAACTAATGTAAAATATGCTACATAGGAAATGGTTGCGTTTAGACAATAATGGTTACAAACAGATTTAAACCTGACAGAGACTTAACTTTCTGTTTTTAAACTTTTTAAAAATGTTTGGAGTGGTGATTATTTTTTTTTTTGCATTGATGTTATAAATTCTTAATTTTATTTATTTTCCAAAACGTTTACAATTAGCATAATTGCATCATTGAAAAAAAGTATATCTAACATTGCGCGGTGTAAGAAAATTAATTACTTGTGTCATTCATACTTTTCCTGCACGTACTTTAAAATTCTTCCATGAGTTTAAAAAAAAAAAAATCTTAGAAGCAATAAAGGTAAATACGTGAGTAGACACAAAATATCAGTTTTAGCAGCTGAGGACCTGTGCAAAATCTGTGCAGACTATTAATCACTAGACAGCAAGTGAGATTTCTTCAGCAAAATCATTTCATTCATATGCAGGTTATTATAAACTACAAAGCTCCTGAGGACCAGTTTGCAATGCTAAATATAGAAATATCTAGGAAGGAACCTGGTCAGCAATGTTGGTTACCATAGGACCAGGTCATATATTTTTCAAATATCATATTTCCACACAGTAAAGTCTCTCTTTCCACCTGGTGCTTAGATTATGTTCCTGGGAGTTATGTAACATTGCAAGAACAGTTTTAGATCTTGCTGGTTGGGTTTATAATGCAATCATTTGAATATATGAAAATCTATAGAAGGATAAACCACCAGGTGGCTGTTTTTTTTGTTTTTTAAGGTTGGCTCTGTTTTCTTTTGTATGAGAACTTTCAGGCAGACTAGGTGTACACATGTAAGATCTTGTAATTATTTGGATTCTTTGTATCTTATTACCTTTTCAAGTTCACTTATTCTAGCTGCACACTCTTCTAAAAATGTGAAAGTTGATGTATATTTGAGCATTTGAAGTCCCTTGATGAATCTTAATAGTGTACATATGAAAGGAGGTGTTGTCGTATCAGGGGTAGTATTTGGTCTAAAGAATTATATAAGTCAGTGATGTAACATAACATACAGTGGCCATGTTGGTGTCTTATAGCTGCTGAGATTCTCCAGTTAATTTTATCCTAAATGAATCTAATGATGTGAAAAGTGTTTGTTTATTGAGATATGCAGATAAGATTTGAAACAACCAGTGTGTATATACTGGGAGAGGTGGGGGGGGGGTTACAAACAGGCTGTCTGAAACCCAGACTGGAGGACCTGTTATGTCAGTAGGTTAATTCCTTGGCATAGGCAGCTTTCTCAAAGACTCTACAGGCGACAGCTACAGCAGACAAATTTTACTGACCTGTGCTAAAATAATGGAAGGCTTTGGATCTGAAGTTTTCTTTTTCCTGGGCTGTTATCCAATAATGGTAGATCTTGTTTCAAAGTACTTGTGTTTCTTTCTCTAATGTAAACAGATGACTGTTTCTTTGTTGTTGAACAGGGAGGGGTGGGTATCTATTTTTGAGTCTGGCTGAAGTAGGATGTTCAGTGTCAGATGTTGCAGCAAGTAAAGTAGGAGAGAGATAGATGTTTGCTTTCTTCTCTTACCAACCATGATTTGTTACTGTCATCAGTAACCACCACTGAACAAAGATTATTTAGCTTTCTGACATTGATTGCTTTATTCTATTTTTTAGTTTTGTGATGAAGATTTCACAGATAAAAGCAGCAGTATATATTCTTATTAATGAAATCCTCATAAACCTGGTTCTTTTTACATACCAAAATGTATTATTAATATTATTTTAAGGAAATTAAAATTCTGTATTGATTAAACTTGTAGTTTGACTAATTTTACAGTGGGTTTTCACAATTTTCTTTAGTTAAAAAAGGAATAGTTCAAACAATAAACTTCTTTTTAAATGTAATTTTACTAGCTTAGTTGTCAGCTATCTTGCATAATTAATGCAAAAAAGGGTTAATCTAGCAAGACAATGAACTGTGAGTGACCCTAACAAAGGGACAAGTGGTTGCTTTATACTATTTATTATTTCTCTGTAAAGAAAATTGTTCTGATTGTCAGATCTTTATCAATTAGCTTATCTGTCTAATGTTGACAGTTTCCTGTTATCATATTCCATTTGTACTAAATTTTAAAGTTGAAAATTATAAAGCTTCAAAATTGTGTGATTTTCCTGTTTTGCCAATGGGGAGACACACGTAATGTTAAATCAAGAATGACAACACAGAATTTAAAAAAAAAAAATTTTTTTTTTCAAAGAAAAGCAAAGATAAAGCATCGCAAGAAGTTGAAATAAAGTTAGGCTACAATTATTGATAACCCACAACTTTGTTTGTTTTGTTTTTTAATGTGAAATAAATAATACAAGACAATTACGCATCTAATAACGACATGTATAATACTTTTATGCTGTTATTTTATAGTTTTACTTTTTGGTTTGGAACTTTGTGATTTTAGATTTTCTAAGAATTAATACTTTTCTGGAGCTGTTACATCAAATGTACTTAGTTTGTTTATCTTTATATTTATTAAATGCACCGCACTTAGTCCCGAGGTTTGTGTTGCATGCTTACTATTCACGATCAGACACTGCAGAATCTTTACTTTTGTTGCATAGGCTAGATACTGGTTATTCATTCAATTTAACAGGTTTCTGTTTATATAAATAACTGTAAGGATAATTGTTTCCTCTAGTGTCATGTTTATGCTGTATGGAAAGGTGTTAATTAAGAAGAATGCTGGCAGAAAGTGAAAATTTGTAATATTTACCAATTTTCATTGGAACAGTAATTGATTTATTTAACAACATAATAAGTTGTGAAACATAGTGGTTGTCCTCGTTACTATTTAACACTGAAAGTCAGGGTTTGGAATTAGCAACACAGCAGGCTATCTGAGCCCTGCCCTTCAACCGTCTGGTTTAAACACAATTAAAATTATGCATCTTGTCCATAAAGGTTCTTATACTCACTTGCTAAAATAACACCACAAAATTCTTCCTATGATTATTATAAAGTAAATGTAATGGTAGGTAGATTTGTGAATTTTTTGTTGCCAGCAGTAATTTAATACTGACTGACCTTACAGTGGGAAATTATTTTTTTTCCTTTCTTAAACGAAGATATTGTGCAGGTATATTTTGTGTACCTTCCTGCAGGCTGTACTTGTGTGAAATTAGGCATGTATAGATGTATAATTATGGCATAATTTTGAAAATGATCAGTGCTACTTTCAAGTTTGCCGAGGAAAATCAGTTATTCGTGATTTTGAAAAATTTGATGTTGCTGCTTTATTTTAATTTCTTTGTATCTGACAGCACAGTATTTTGTGGCCATGAAGAGCTGCTGGCTTTGGAAATTAACAATTGCCATAAAATGTTAAGTTGCCATTAATAGACTGAGATCATGCCACAAGCCTATTGCAGTGGCAGAGGTCTACTCTGGCCCAAGACCAACCCCATGCTATGATTCCAGCATTGGGGCTGCTAGGTTTAACTGCACACCCAGTCCTCAGCAAACACCAGTGTTTAGTAGGAGGCTATATAAAGGTGGCAGTCCTGACTAAATGGCATGCCATGTATGAAAGAACAATTTGCTAGAGCATGTGTTCATTGTTGCTGTCATTTTCTCATATGAGGCAATTCATTTTGTCATTTGCAGATTGTAGAGAGTCCAGGGTTATTGTAGCTTGGCAATGATAGTGTCATGGTATTGGCTACTGTGAACACTAATCCTCAGTCAGCCAAGCTAACACTTGTGCCAGAAACTGATAGCCCAATGTTATGTGAATACATGACATTCCAGCAGGATAAGACTTGCTCCTACCTACAAGCCAGGTTGACAAATTTTCTTAAGGCAGAAGAATGTCAATATGCTTGATTTGATATTTAGATTTTAACCCTATAAAACATCTAGGGTGTCATCTTTGTCAATGTGTATCATGGCACTACATACCCGCCAGCAGCTTGCCTGCCAATTCATGAACCTTACTGGAGTATTTGTGTGCCATAGTAAGAGGTAACAAACATGATATTTGGAGGCATGGACATCAGATAATGAAAAATGTTAAAATTTCTGCTAACTTTCAGATGTGCTACTAATGCTTATCATATCAAAGCAGCACTACTAAGAATTGGGTTCTTATAGTATGTAAAGTAATTGTAATTCATGAAGATCTGGAAAGGAAAAGATAGTTTGATAACTTCATTTGTAAATAATTTTTTTATGTTTATTAGTTTTCCCTTGCATGTGAGAAGAATTATATAATTTGAATGGTCAGTGATATTTTTTATATAAAGTATATGGCAAGAAGCCAGCTTATCCTAGACCCAGAATGATCTTAAAATATTTGTTGACTTCATCCTTGTTAATAATAATATTAGTAATTTGTTTCTTGATCCACAATTCACTTACTAGAGAAATACTTTGTGATATCAGAACTTGCAGACACTTTAGATAAGTTTTCAGCATGAACTTGGTCAGAATCCTGCATTTGCCTGCAAGATGCTCTTTGTTGTCTATAAGAACAACTCATTTTCAGTCTTTCTGATTATTGAAGAAATTATTAAGAACTTGTACTAAAAAGTTGTTTGTTATTTTCAATGTTTTATTATCCTTTTTTTTTTTAAAAAAAAAATTTTGGAATTTGAATTTAGAATTGCCTGTTTATATCACTTTATTTGCACGATTTTTCTGAGGTTTCGTATGTTAAAGTTCAGAAAGCAGGTACTCAAGTTGTTTTGTTTCACAATTATGTAGCAGCATCAGGTCTGAGTGATGTGTGTGTGCTCAACCAATCAATTCCACACTGTTCATATGTATAGGAACAGCCATTAATTTTATCCCCCTTTCTCCTAGGCATGGCAGAAAATATCTATCCAACATTTTCTATCGCTAAAGGAAAAAAAATTATAGTTTAATATATTTTTTGATAATAATATCATATGATAGTAATGTTTATCTTTCCATGGCTAAGAAACACAAGCCTGACTAGGTGGTTTTGGAAAATGACTTTAGTTGTCTTACTTAGCATGGCTGCACAAATGATGGATATAGATCTGGCAAGGCAAGTGATTAATTTTCTGCTTGTCTTCCCCTCTAATAACTTTCAATAACCCCCCTCTCCTTTCCAAAAACTTGAGGTCTGAGACCAAATACAGCTAAGCAGATAGAACCCCAGAACCGACTGGAAGTTAACTTAATAGCAGATTAAATATCATTTGAAGATTACAGCTATCCCTTACTTGGCCAGGCTTAATTTATAGTGTGGAGCAACTAAATAAAAATTTGTATATAAAAGGAACAGTGCATATAATGCAAGTATAGCTACTTATAGGCAGATTCTATAATGTTGATAGTTAGTGAAGTAGGATATTCAAACCAAAGGCCCCAAATCAACTTAATGGGGTGAGTATCAATTAAGTATAGTCTCTGGATGACTAGTGAGCATTTTGAAATTTTATTGTATCATAGCAACCAGTTATCTTCAGCAATTGCATTCACTGGGTCATAGTATTCTGTGAACCATTTATCTAGTAGGCAGACATCAGCAAGTACTACATTACACCAGAACCAACTATTCTACTTACAAACTCTCGTTACACTTGATTGTGGTGCTGCATTCAGTGTTTGCTTGGCCATTGCATACTGATCTCAAAGGTTCCTTAGATGCATCTAAAAGTTTGACAGGTTATCAGGGTTTTTAATTTCTGTTGAATGTGGCAAGGCAACCCAGACTCACGGCTTAGCTGCTGCTAGTTGTTATCTGCTGCCAACATTCTGAGAATGCTCTTTTCACATTACATTGTAACTGATAGCAACAGTAATTCCATATTTAAAATGTGAATCTCCTAGATTTTCCAGCCAGCAGGTTTTCATACTAAATTGATAATTTGTTATGTTGTATACAATTACCTTTGTTTCAATACTGTGTACAAATGTGCCAAATTTGTATTATTATACAGTATTAAAAAAAAAAAAACTTATTGGAAAAGCTAAGTAGAGCGCACCTGCTGTAAAAAATAAAATGATTAGGCATTTAAGATGGTGAACAGTGGTAAGGCTTGCTTATGAAAAGATGGACAAGGATTAATGCAAATTGCTGTTGTTCCTTAATACCATTGTTGTAGCGATAGACAAGCACATTATAATCCCTAGCGGAGTTCTTCATTTTCAGATGTGGTAGGAAACCCACATATCAGCTGGTGAAGAAGAGTGCAAACCATGGTACTCCAAACTGAGATTACCAGACACACCTTTCCACACACTCAACTGTTTACATTTTTATTATGTTGACAAATGTTAATTTATGTAAAAGTGCAAAAAAAAAATAATTAGTCTTTCTGGATATGTTCTTCCATGAAATAATGAGTTGTTTAAATATTTAGATAGATAATCAATGTTATACTTCCACTATTTATTCAACAGTGGGAAGAAACTAAACATGAAATTCTCTCTCTCAAACTTTTCATTACTAAACTAATGCCTGCCTATGGTCATTTAGCTTTTTTTGGGGTTTGTTTTTAATATTAAGTTTTGATCTGGCTTACAAGAATGCAAACATCGTACCTAGTTAAGATATTTAAGATTTTCTAACAGCAGAGGAGTGTTTAAAAATACCAACTTTGATCGATGTTTACTCTATTATTATTATTATTATTTCTTTAACCAGGGGCATGTGTTTTATTTCAGTAATCTACCAGATTTTTGGATAGCTGGGAGTTAGTGAGTTCTCTTTGTATTTCTGCCCAAGCAGCAGAGGAAAATACCAAGACTGACTCCCTCCCACCCACTTCCATTGTAAACTGTTTGATGTGAAACAGGAGATTAACTGTAAAATGGGCTGGAGGCTGCTGGAGTCATTCATCTGTCCTCTTAGAGCTACTTTATAGAAATATTAACTACTTTTTATAAAGGAAAACTGGAAGCAGAGAAAAATAAGAACAAAAACACATTACAAATGTTTATACATTTAAATAAACAAAAGTTGGTGTATCATTACAAACCCTACAGTTTTTAGTTGAGCAGACTTTTTTAGGAAACAGTTGTTCACATTTATTAAACCAACATTTTTAGATGTTTATTAATTCCTTCTATATTTCCTTTATCTTTGGTAGAAACGCTTTTCTTTTTTAAGCATACAGACAGAATTATTTGTAGTAACTACCTTATGCAAGAAGGTAAATTGGCTAAATAAAGTTGTAGTTAGTATTGTTTTGTATGTGTTAATCAGTTTAGACTTTTAAAACCATTAGCTTAATGAATTTCTGTAAAAGTATCGACCTTTCTTTCCCCTTTCAGACATTCCATTTGTTACTATGTTAAGTTTCATTTTAGGTAAACCCCAAATAGTTAAGTAACGTCCTAAATGTATTGAGTTTGTTGTTTGTTTCAAAATTATCCTTTTTGTTGTATTTAATGAGTGTGGATGTGAATGAATCTATCTTTGTCATCCATTTATATGGATACCTAACCCTTTGAACGAAAATTGGAAGCTGCTTCTGAACCAGCTTAGTGTTTTTAGGACACTTTGGCATTTAACTTCTCCAGACTGCCCCGCCACTGGATTTTATTTCCTGTTTGTTTAAGGGAGGAAAACTTTGACTACAGACAAATTTAGATTTTTCTCAGTTACTTGATAATAACTGCACATAAAAGCACAGAGTAATGATCTGTCAGCAAACCAGAAATTGATTAAAGTGTGTAGTTTGTTGGTTATTGGAATGGTTTTTAATTTATTTTACATTATATAATATCTCTCTCTCGCGCGCGTGCGCGCGCACACACACACGCACACACTTTGAAAGATCTATTTTATTACTTGATAAATTTTAATTCCTTGAGAATAATTCATTAATCAACAACATCTTATGATATAAGGCATACATCTTTAACTGGAAGTATGAATAATTATTATGGTATTTTGTATGAAAAACACAATTTGAGAGAATTAAATGAATATTTTCATGCATTTTGTCAGGTTACGATAACTTACTTAGTGAATGTTGACAGCAGCTTGTTTCGTGTACACAGTCCACTTAACACGGTCGGGTTTAACTGGCCGCCTCTTAGCTCGCTTAACAACTGTACTATTAAAAAAAAAACATTGAAGAATTTTTTCAAAGGACTTGTATTAGGGCACAACTGATTCTGACTTCTCAGGATCCTTCATGTGTATTGATATCCTCATATATGCATTCACTAATCACTTTGGATAAAATTGATAGGCCTACAAGCAAACTAGATAAAAGTCAAAAGATTTGCTGGCCAGGGGTAATGTAGTCAGATATGGCAGAACAAATTATGAACTCAAACAGATGGCCTGCTTCTGCTGCAGCTGTTGCTGCTCATCACATGAAAACTGACAGCAGACGTGCCCTATGACCAACCACAAGGAAACAGTTGATCACTTTACATCCCTACATCATTCTTCTTCATTCAGGAAATTACTTGTATATACCAGCTTTTCCCTTAAAAAAAAGAGGAAAGAAATCTGCTTTTATGAATGCCTCCACCATTGGAAAACTGAAAAGTTTAAGTGTGCAAATAAGAATGTAAATTGGTATATGTGGAAGGGTGTGGATTTGAGCCACCACTGGAATGTTTGTAGAATGGAATTAAAAAAAAACATTGAAAAAATATTTTTATATTTGCTCATTGCGTACAAGTACAGAGGCCAGAAGAGACTGGTATATATAATTCTGAGGAATAAATGAAAGTAACAGTTGCTGTTTTTTTTTTACAAATAAGCTGGCAGAGAATTGAATAAATTGTATTTTATTGTTGATTTCCAAGTAAATGAAGAAGACTTTAGAAGATAGTTCTTGGAGACAAAAAAAAAGAGAAAGGAACGAGCAGATTTTATAAATCGTCTGGATGGATGGTCAAGCTTACAATCAGAAGAAAGTATTTTGAAATCACTCTAAATGAAGTCATAGAAAACTAGAAGTCCATTTGCTCGTGGGGCCCTAAGTCTTTGGTAAGAAATAGAAATTACCGTAGTGGTTAACCCTGTGGTCAGTCAATTCATTGGTTTCTGCTGCCTCGTTTTACTAAGAATAGTTGAAATGTAATTTAGATGTATTCTCTTACAGTAAACAATGAAGTATTAACATTATTTTTTGTTTATCTTGTACAAATATGTATATAAATCTGCAAACATTTACAAAACACTGATTTAGTTAGCTTTATCAATAGAATGCATTACAGATACACTGGCAGTAAAAATTATGGGAACACGGATAAATCTTACTATAACCATACAAAGTGAAGAATAATTAAACAAATTTTATATACACCACCAAATTATCAACAATTACAGATTAAGCTTACAGAAGATATGCTTTATAAGCATTTTTATTTCAAATGTCTTTTTTATCAACCCACCCCTCCCAGCAACTTTCTCATGACTTGGTGAGGAGGGGGGGGGGGGACAACCTAGCAACCAAAACAATTATATCTTAACTAAAGCTCTCATATAATCACAATAAGGGGCAATACATGCTAGCATTAACCATCCCACTTCAAGTAATAACTAAAATGAGATATCGTTACTTGAAAAATATTTTAAAGAGAGAATAAATACAGTTTAAGGAGGGGGGTAATGTGATGGTGGGCCTGCCTGTTCTCCATAATCTGGTTCCAACCTAGATCACAAGGTGAATGTGCTACATGCATATCAGGTGTGCTACCTTGTCAAAGTTTAAAATCTCAGTTTGCACATGTAGGTTGTTGTGAACAGCAACAGAATGCTGATCCAAAATGACGACGACACTTAATGATTTGTAGCATGCTTTCACTGTGTCATCAAGTATAGTTTCATTATTGATTCAGGATTTTCAAAAGCTAAAGGATCTTTCATCCATTGCCTTTCCTCTACTTTTCAAACCATTATGCGGAAAGCAGAAACTAGAATTGCCAGACAACAACAGCTGTAACTGTACAACACATTCCATTTCATTTCTTCATTGATGCTGTTTTCTTTACTGTTGTACCATTGTTGGGAATATGCACAGTTGTGCTGGCTAAAGTTCTAATGACTTTAGGGATGCTTGTATCTGTTCACAATGGCAAAACGAATCATTGGCTTTTCGTTGTAACTTTAAAAAAAAAAAATGTCAGTTATATATTACAATGACAGTTGCAAATTTGTCAAAGTAAATGTGAATCTCTTTCCTGAGTTTGTATCAGGTCATTACAAAAGTTCTGTCAGTTTTTATACTATGTTCATTTTTTGCATGCGTGTCAAGGTGTGTGTATGTAGATAAGTTATATATCGTTTTGTAGCATGTACTTTGGCAAAACCTACCCCTTTAAAAGTCATAGAAGAGATATTTGTTTCAGGGTTGTGAGTGAGGCATGGTTAGAAAAGTTTTTCATGTCATCTTGCTTCACGAGTTCAAACTAGGCCACAAAACGAGTGAGGCAACTTGTAACATTGAGCAAGCATGGGGTGAGGACACAGCAAACAAATGCAAAGTACAACGATAATTTGCAAGGTTTTGATCAGGAGATGTGAGCCTCAAAGATAAGGAACATAGTGGATGTCCTCCCATCTGTGATGACAACCACCTGAAAGCCTCAATTGAAGCCAACCCAAGAAAAATGGTGCAAGAAATTTCTGGAGAGCTTGATGTAAGCACTGCAACTGTTTCCTGCCATCTTGATACAATCGGCAAGGTGAGAAAGCTTGTCAGGTGGGTGCCTCACAAGTTGAACGAACAACAACAAAATCATCTTTGGAGATCTGCTCTTCACCTATCATAAGAAACAAAAATGACCCATTTTTTGACCAAATCATTGTGTGATGAAGGATCCTTTATGAAAACTGCAAACAATCCGCACTGGCTCGACAAAGACAAGGTGCCTAACCACATTCCAAAACCCAGCTTCCACCAAAAGAAAGTGATGGTCACTGTCTGGTGGACTGCAACTGGTGTCATCCACTATAACTTCTTGCAACCTGGTGAATCCATCACAGCTGAAAGGTACTGCCATGAATTAAACGTTCATCAGAGACCCAATCCTGCTTCACTACGATGCTCTTTCTTATGTTGCAAAAGTGACTCTTCAGAAACTGAACAGGTTGGAGTACAAAGTTCTCCCTCCCCCAGCCTATTCACCAGATCTTTCTACCACAGACTACCACCTTCTCAAACACCTCAACAACTTCCTCCATATGAAATCCTTCTCCAACAAAGCAGCAATTGAAACTGCCTTCCAACAGTTTATCGACTACAGAAATCCAGATTTTTTTAAGAATGGTATAAATGCGCTTGTAACTCGTTAGCAGAAATGTATTGATAATAATGGAACTCACTTTGATTAATAAACTTCGCATCCAGCAAAGATATGAAATCTCATTGTTGCGGTAAAAAAAAAAAACGACAAAACTTTTCTAACAACCTAATACAACCTTGTAAGCATCCCACCCCATGACAGCTGTCATACTTCGCTATAGAATAGTAAATGAGTATGCTCCATTCCTGTTTATTTCTGAACACAACATTTAAGCCCGCTTCACTAATCTTTTTATAAAATGAAATTAACAATTTTGACTACTTCCTTTAGTACTGCCACAAGACCAGGGTAAATAAATACTTTTGTATGCCAAAGCTTTTGCAATGAATGAAACTGATTCCAAACAACAACATTACCAGCTACCTTAGATATTTTTCTTACTACTACACTATTTCTGCCTATCATATTTTGTGCATCATCACTTGTAATCTCTTTGCAATTAGCCAAGGCCATTTTGCATTTCCAACTACACAGTTATGTATTCATATATTTGTGCTCCTGTTGTATTTGTTGATAAAGCTAGATAATACTGCAAATCTTGTCATGCATATCTCACAAACTAACAGTGTTGAGCAATTTGAAATATCAGTACTTATATGAGGTTGGATAGCAAAATTGGGCTTACTATAACCAAGTAATAAGCTTGGCTTCTAAATGCTCTGCAATAGAACACGTTTACCTAGACACCGTTATCACTAAGATGAATGAATATCTCAATTTTTCAGCAGATTTCTTGAAAATTGTTTGCACCATATTTACACATGCTGGAAGATAAGTTTAAATAATTAAGAATAAGCATGTATATTATTGATACTAATTGAAATAAGCTTTGGTATTTTTTATTGGTGCATAGATGTACATTAGCAATTCATGTACCCATTTAGCTTGATACAGTCTGTGTTGATTGCATTAATTTTTACCTAATGTAACTTTAGAGATTAAAAAAAAAATGATTAGCTGAAGGCTTTACTACTTCATTGAAAAGGGTTAAGGAAACAGTTTTCTAAAAGAAGTTGAAAGAATGGAATTTAAATTGTGCGTGCAGAGATATTTAGCAATGGACTTAGTTCACCAAGAGGAGGCCCCTTTAGTGGTACAATTCATTTGTGCGAAAATTACAATTAAACAATCTAATTATACACGGTACTAAATTATCTTATAGTGGACCTGTAACAGTTTAAAACAATTTTTAAAATAAGTTCAGGACAACTGAATTCTCTCTGCTGGCCAGTTTCACTGTTATTCCAAGCTGTCTGTCCCACAAACCCAGTTACATGAAATCCACTTGACTGCTGCCAACTTTAGTCTATGAATTTGTGGCTGTCCAGACGTGGAGCCATTTTCTGAGTTTGGCAACCATTATCTTTTTATCCCCATTCCACCTTTGTTTTTAAATTTATTTCATTTAGAGATGCATTCAATTTTCCCCAAGATTTTAACCTGTCCCTTTACCAACATGATGTTCATAATTGTTGTCTCGCATGGCTTGGCCCTGGCTATTATAAAATTTTGTCTTAAAATTCACTTATTGTATTTCTATTGAAGCTACCGAGATTTTTTTTTAAAAAAAAAAAAAACTTTGAAGTTTTGTTGCATAATTGTTGTCATTCAGTTTTCTTGTTAAATACTCTTAAATTATGGCTTCATTGAGGATCTTTCTGGGAGAATAATGAAATTTACATCATAAAGTTACCTACTTAACAGCTGGACAGTTTCACTACAGGATTAAAAGAAGGTAAAAACTTTGAGCACACATTCCTTAAAAAGGAATTTAGTTGGTTGGCCCTCTTGATTATTGCTAAAATAACAAGATTTATGTTTACATTGCCTCAGTTTGTTTTGTTTTTAGCTTTCAGATCAGAATAGCATTTTTCAAACCTGCCCCTTTCCATTATTTACAGATTGTATTAATTTAAAAACAAGAAGCTTCATGAGGAATTTCTAGGATTATGTACAAATCCAATAAAATTTTGAATATTGGTAGCAATTTACAAAAAAAAGACAGATAGGCAAAAGTCAAATTATTTGCATGCAAGTGAAACTGAGAACTTAGCAGTATGGGCTCCATTGTGAGTGATGGTTGGTTGCCATGTCCAGGCAAAGTGCACTACAATGACCTGGATAACTGAACTGAATTGCATTTAATTGAGTACAATGAATAGTGTGCAATATTTCAGAAGAATCAGGAGGAAAATGTTCTTTTGTATACTATCCTCTAGATTGATTTTATATAATATACACACTTAATGGTTTGTAGTCATGGTATATTGTATATAAAACATGCATATTTGTTCTCTCTCTATATACACGCACATGCACACGCACACGCACACTTTTGGCAATTAAAGGCAGTGTTTGAGGGCTGGCTGAGAGATGTGTGTGTCATCCCAGATGGATTTATATTCTTGGCAATAATGTATTCCATATGAAGCACTAGTGAGCCATGAAGTGCAGTATACATAATCACTTGCTGGTGGCAGATGGTGGAACAGTTTTGAATGGTGGCAATTAGCTCAGGTTGGTCAGCTGATACCTGGTGAATATTTATACTATGTGGCCAAGAATAATCAGGATTGCTACAAGTGGCTTTGCCCAGTAATCTATTAAAAGACAAATCGATAAAACAGTTTAAAAGAAGTGAACCTGTCGCTCAGCTCTGTCATCATCTATTTTCTTACCTGTGTAAAAGTTTGTTGGTGCTAACTCATAAATTCCAACTTTGTTTAAATCTGAATTTCCAAAATCTTTTTGTTTGTTTGTGTTTTTTCTTTTACCTTAATGATTAGTGAATTGTTATGTATGCTTTTAAAATCCTGAGAAAATTATTAGAAATAACTACTGGTGGGAGGAGAAAGGGGTCAGATTGGTATAATGTCCAGAATCATGCTGCCAGATTCAATTTTCAAATTGTCCAAAATTGTTTTCATTGTCAGCAAAGAAAGAGATTAAGACTGAATTAATATTTCAGAAAGAAAAAAGTTCTATCAGTTTGATATGAAACTTTGCATTAGGGATGCCACTTTAACTCAGTACATGTACACACAGGATGCAAGTCTCTCTTTTTTTGTGTGTGACTAATTCAAAAATAAATCTGCTATATGTGTAAGTTAAATTTTTAGCAATAATATTTAATAATTCGTAAATGGGGCAATCTGAGCATTGTTTAACAAACTAGTTTAACAATATTTAAAAAAAAAAATATTAAAGCTTTTCTGGAATCCATTGTAAGAATTTTGTTAAGTATTCTTTAGATAGACACAGCAATATTTAAAAAGCAGTTGATATATTGATGTAACGCGAGAAAGGAGACAGAATTAATGTGCGAATGTTTGATCACTTAGTGTGCTGCATCTGTAGGTAACTAATTGTTTTATTTGTGACAAGTCGTCGTATGTTAGCATATCAAGCTTCATCCCCCCCCTCTTACAAAGAGTGGATATCTTCAAGTAAAATCTACTTATGATGTACCTTGACTAGTGAAAGAGTAAAAAATTATGGTATCATAGGTTATTAAAATTAATTTTTTTTTGCTTTGAGTTTGCTTATGGTTTATGGCAAATATAAGTATGGTGCTGGTTGTTGTTTCACTAAATGTGGAAAGGAGCGCCTCAGTAAGTCGACAGACAGACAGACAGACAGACAGACATACAGCAGGCAGCCAGCCAGATTACATTTGGCAATTATTAAATCTGTTGGCTTGGGGGTGGAGATGGATGTATTTACTTTCAAATTTCATTTAGTTAACCTTTTGAAATAAGGAAGTAATCAAGGTCGGGTGTTTATTATATATTTTTTCTGCCTAGTCTTTGCAGATGTTTTCCCTTGATGGAAAAAATTTTATTTGATTATTCCTGTCAGTTAAAAATGAAAATCAAAATCTAATGCCAGTTTGTTTAGCAGCTTCCCGTATCTATATCACCTTTTACCCAGGATATGATTAAAAGGATTTTATACTTGAAATCTCTGATTAAGTTGATATCTCAATGAGTGTTCTGTTAGAAAAGTCTCTCCCTGCCTAATTTGGGTTAGTAAGTCAATTCACGAAAACCAAAGCAGAGTTCTTTGTTGTTTAAGAAATTTGTTTAACCCCCGTAAGCTAATAGAAATAGGTTGACTGTTGGTTTCATCTTTCGTTTGAATTCTATTTTATTGTGCAACGGTGGAGATGTTTAGTCCATTCTTCCTTTGCAAAAACATTTCTTTACACGCCATGTGATACTTAGAATATAGTAGATGGTTTAGCATGAATAGTAACTACTGACCTTGAATTAAGCATTAGCGTAGTGGTAGGCTCAATAACACTAGTTCTACTGTCATCTGCAATTTTCTCGCGCTCATAATTGAGAGTGCTTACTGAAATACCCTAAAAGGATACTTTTACGAAAAGTCTTGTTGGATCGCTTTTCCCTGAAACATTTAACTTACACATTTCTTAAAAAGTAAATGAAACAAAAATAACTCAACCAAAATGCTTACAGTAACGAGAAGTACGTAAAGGTCACCTGTAAAGTTTTTATATCATCATCATGCTTCCATATTGTTGAAATTATAATTTTTGATGATTTTTGTTATCCATGTCATATACTTACCTCCCTTACACTGTGATACTTCCAAGCTGCTCTCTCAATTAATGAAAGACAAGATAAAAGTTCAAGTTATTATTGTACCCAGTATTTAGAGCTGATCTTGAAAAAAAAAAAAATTTATATACTGCTAGTCATAAATTAGCTTTAGAATCAGTTGATATGTGCAAAGAAGAAGAAAAAACAAATCTCTAAATTGAAAATATAATAAATTTGAATTTATTTGTTATTCTATCCAACTTTTGATCTTCATCTCATATAAATCTAATTCCATCAGTCTGTAAACTAAATTCAAATGCATAACTTCAAATTGAAGCGTCAATAAAGTGAATGCTTTTTAAAAAAAAAATTTTTTTCCCTAACTTTGAAAGGATCTTAATCAAATGTGAATGACATAGAAGGAGATTTGTACTTCTTGCTTGTTTTTGAAGCTATTTTCAGAGTTGATAGACAATTAACTTGATGAACTGCACATGATAAATGAAGTTAATTAAAGGTGTACGATTATTTGAAATAAACAGACATAGCATGCAGTGTTTCTTGGGTCTCATTATATATGCCACCCTCCCACAGACTTTCTACCAATATAGAATTCTCTTTCCATTATTACCTTTTTGGTTTATAATGATCCAGATTGATTTCAAATGTAATTTTCACAATTTTTAAAAGAAGTTAAATTTCTTATTGATAGATGAATTTATCTCAACAAAAACTTTGCTGTGGTTCTCTATTACTGCTGACTGCACTGGTGATAATATGTCATGTTATCTGGGACTGTGTGTATTGAGGAGACGTGTAAAAATGCACAGTTTGAATACTTTTATAAGCAAACTTAAACCTTTGCACATGATTTTTAAGCAAAGGAAGAAGATATTAACCACCTTTAAAATTCTACAACAAAAGTAACTTTAGAAATAGAGTTAATGTTTTCATTAAAACTAATCTGCTAACTTTAGTTTACTATTTGTTAGGTTGTCTGTTGCCATCAGGAACAAAATGTCTCAAAAATACTTTAGTTCATGCATGCCTTGGTTAAGGGACGTTTGACGTGGTGTGTAATTCTGACATTATTGTAATTTGTTATTCGCATATTTCTGCTTGTTTTAGCTGGGCTGGATTCATCCAAGATTTTTTTACCTTTAATCTAAATAAGCAAAAACAACAAACTCCTAAAATGGACTCAAACAACAACAACAAAACACAATCTGAATAATTAAAATACCCAGCATTCATCATCAAAAACAAAACAGGAAGAAGGAAAAAATTACCACTGCATGATTTTGTTCAATTTTCACTTTTTTTTTTGTTTTTAATTAAATTTAAACTCCATTGTACCTGGTTTTCCTTAAATCATTTAGTTTTTATCAACATTCCTGTGATTGTTTTCTTAAAAGAAAAAAAGAAAAAGAATTTAAAACATTTTATGAATTTATATGTAAAGTAGATGTTAATCTGATGTTTCTAGCCCTGCACCACTGATATCATGCTAAAGTATCTATATGACAGGCGTATTGATATTTAACATATGTGAAAATTTTTCAATATAGACATTCAGGGAAGCCTGAAGTTTCTAAACATGTATATAAACCCCTTTTTGCTAAAGCTTCATGTCAAGACTACTATTAGGCTTTTATACTTCCGGATCAGTTAGTGGAGGCAAAGTATTTCTATTATTAGTGAAGAAATACTTCCTATTGTCTGGTCTCAAACTTTTCTTATTAATCTTATGCGTATATCTGCTATGAATGAAAAATCTATCTAAATCTCTATGTACTTTTTGATTTAGAATTTTAAAAATTTCAATTATCTTGCCATGAAATTGTCTGCAGGCTAAAGTAGGCAATCAGAGCTGCTTTAGTCTTCTAGAAGACCCTTTTCAAGACACCTATATCCTTCATATTCTGTGGATTTCACACATAACAACATACTCTAAAAAGGGTTCAAATGATTTACAAAGGGAAAATATGACTATTGAACTTATATTATTTTTGGTATGATGTGTGTTACCTAAGGATCTGTATGACACCTAAATCTTTTCCCCTCTACCTTTGTTATTTTAGCACAGCATAGTTCAGGTGAATAATTTAGTTAGTCTGTTTAAGGCTGAGATATTTACATTTGGAAATATTAAATTTCATTTGCTATCTGTTGTTCTATTATCTAGATGATTTAAGTCAGATTACATACTCTAAACATCATTGCTGTTGTTGCCCCCCTCTAAATTTAGTATCATCTACAAATTTCATAATATTATTAGCAATTGTAGTATCAGTATTATTGTCTATACATCAAAAAGAAAATAGGCCTGAGAACTGAACCTTGAGGTACTCCACTGATATTATTTAGAATTTCAAAACTGTTGAGTAATCTTCATTCCATAGTAGATAGTAACCACTTCTATCAAAGTTTTTGTTTGTCTATTGACTATGTGGAATGGAATCAAATGATATATAAAAATGGAAATAAAGAGCAACTATTTTGTTGTTACCTTTGTACAAGTTACTGGTGATATCTTCTAGACATAATCATGTGTGATCAACTATAGATGACCTTCCACTCAATCTCCACATCCGATATTTCCATCCTTGAGGTATGAACATCCATGACCTTCACATCACCAGAAGGAAAAGATTCAATGTCAGATTCCATCACATAGATAATAATAACATAGGTAGATAATATATTTTATGTAATCTAAGTTGGTCATACAACTAACTTGACTAGTAAAGTCACTTTTGGATGAAAATGAAGTGATATAAATAGTCGAAAGAAGTGATAATATGGACTAGCATCATCATCCTCGTATTATTTCTAGTATAGATTGAAGTGATCATTAAATATCTCATCACCCACCCACCCCATCCCGTGGCTGTTTTCTGCCATCTTGATTGGGAAAAGATCAATACATTGGTTGAGTTGGATTTTCCAGAATGTTAAAGCAAGTTAATTCTGCTCTAAATCATCATCAAATTTAGAACAAAATCATTTCTTCAGTTTTTTAATTATTTATAATTATTTTTTAAATAACTACTTGATGTTCTTTAAACTAAAAAAAAAAAAGTTTAATGGAAATAGAAGACAGGAATTGAAGAATTTGCTTTTGTGTAAATGAAAGGTTCAATTTAACAATAGATTTCAGAAATCAATATGGCTATATTGAATTGATCAGTAATAATTACCTTAGATTCAAGCTGATATTGACTTCTCAAGTATGAAATTATGTCATCAAAAAAATTAAGGATCTGTGTAGAGTCATCCCGAAACAACTCTCCTTAATTTGAAGAAATTAGAACCAACAACCATAGAAAATGATTTTCTCAAGTTACCTAATCCATGTCTATGGGTTAGGTGTGGCTACTTCAAGGACATTCCTAGTAGCAAGGTGGCTGAAATTATGGAACACTATCAGAGAAAGTCCAAATTAGACCGAAGAAAGAAAAATATTTTTTGAGTTGCACTGTTCCCAGTTCTGCTGAGATCCTTTTCAAAAATAAAACCAGCAATACAGTTTCTAAGGTTGAAGTGCCATCTCCAGGAATGACCATGGGAGTAATATTTTGGAACTAATCCTTTCTGCAAGAGAGAGAGAGAGAGAGAGACTGTTGAAATAGCTCCAGTATTTTAAAGTGTTCTAATAATCTGGACACAAGATAGAGATCAGAAGGCACTAGAGTATAGCAACATTACTAGAATGTGCAAAATAAAAGTTCAGGGGTTGTTCTGTATCAGGAGATAAAATTGTAAATGTTGATTTTTATTTGTTTGCCATCTAACTGGCAGTTAGATTGTTTTTCTGCCTTCCTCTTTACCACCTTTGTCACTTACCCGGGCTGGTCTTTTTACGTAAGCTAATTTCAGTTCCAGCAGCTTCATGACTTACTGTAAGATGGGGTCAGCATATAGGCTAAGTGAAAGTTTGTGTATGTTCTTCAAAAAAAAAAAAAAAGGATCAGAGTATGGGATAATGCTCCATTTCGAAAGAGCAAAAATAACCATCACCTGGAATTAATAAAAATTGCTCTACCTCTTTCTTTTAAAAAATGGAATGTTCTAATGGTGATGTAGTAGGCTGATAGGTATGCTTTTCAACCCTCTGCTATGGTTGGGTATGTTCCAGAACTCTTCCACAGTAAAGGGATAAAGGCTGAACCACATGCTGGCCAGCAGGATTACAGAACTCAAGTGTTGTGAGTTTATTACTTCACTCATTGATGTGTATCAGATCTGATCAGAGCCCTGGAGGCAATCTGGACTCTTTAAGGGCCACCAGCAAAACTGCTAACAACAGGCAAAAAATTTAGGGCAAATTCTTTCCTCTTTTCTTTTCCCCTTCTCTCCCCCACCCTATCTGCTTGATGCTGTACAGTCTGATATCCTGTTTTCCTGTTGAGGAAAAGATCCTGACAAGTTAACCCAGTGTATGGATGTATATTTTTGTGTGGGATTTTCATCATAATTTGGATTGTTACCTTTAGGATGTGAATCTATCATGTACTGTACATATCCATTTTACCGTCCTTTAATGTACCTACCCACCAAGTTGGGCAATGTAAGTATTTCAGTTTCTCTTCTTTTCATTTTAGTGTAGCTTGTAGTAACCTTCAGACATCAGTGGTAACTTGAGCAATACTGTTTGTTATCTGATAGTAAACTGGGATTGTATGCAATCAGTCAGTCTCTTTAAATGACAAATATTTATCTTTTTTCTTTCTTTCTTTGATTGAGAAAAAAAAAACTTTAAAATGCTTGCCTGTTTTTTAATGGAATATGAATTCACTTATTGTACAGCACATGAAGAAAGAAATTAAAGTAATTACATTCTGTCATGCCAAGACAAATTTGAAGATAGATATGAAATAAATTGTTATAACCATTTTGATATTTTTTAAGTATATAAATTAAGTTTTATTAGTTTATGTGGTGTTCTTAATAGATGGTTAAATTAGAATTTAATTTTGTCAAAAACTACAGATTAAGAAATTCGTTTTTTGAGCAACTTTTATTTTGAAAGCTTTGTTTGTTTTCTTGCTGATTTCAACAAAAGTTGGTGCAAAAAGTAACTGGAAAAGTGGAAGAAAAATCTAAGTTAACTAAATAAATATTTTATGCCAACTTTGTTTTGCTTTTGCATGAGGTTTTATTGCTATCATTTACTTTGTACATTTTACTAGAAATAGTTATTGATGACTTTTTAGATGGAGTTATACATATATAAAGAAAGTTAAATTTGTTTTTTTGTTTTTTTTTGTCATATCAAATCCATCATCGGTTCTGTTTTTGGATACATATTGTCATTGAGGGGCAGTTAGTTCATAGATATAACTAGCATCCAAAGGAATAAGATAACAGTAGATATTGATTGCCATCTCAACTGTTTTTAATTTTATTTTAGTTGAAGCAAATATTTTAGCTTGATTAACAAGAAACGTGTCACAGTAGGATGTTCAAACTTTTGTGTTAATGCTAAAAATTAATAACCAAAAATTTCATATCTGAACGACAAAAGATGATTATAAGGTTTAATCAAGCAACAACATTTCTAAAAAGTATTTAATTGAAAAGATAAATCAAGATATTTGAAGAAATGTTTTGTTAAAAGCTGTTATATTTGTATTCTTACTACATTGTAAACTATTTATGAGAGATTTATTCCCGCTCCATCTGTATACTAATAAAAAAAAACTAGCCAAAAGTTTGTGGTCAGAATGCTGAACATCTGTTTGCCTGTCTCTTTACTCTTCCTATCTGTCTGTCTAAAAGGGAGAAAATTAATTGTTTGAAAGTGAACCTGTGAATGACATAGGTGGTGAGGTATGAGATCCAGATTTAAACTTGTAGGAGCCATCTGGTCAGCACGTGGCCAGGTCAGTCAGTCTGTCACAGTGATCAATGATGTGGATCAGACAGAGGCTGGTCTAGAAAAGAAGGGAAAAAACAAAAACTACATGATAATTCTTGTCTCTTTTTAGGCGATTCTAATTTAATCCAAATTATTTACAACTTCCTATTATTATGAAATTAACTTAAAAAAGAGGAGAGATAATATTTAGAAGTTTGGGAGAGGTGGCATAGTAAGTCAGAAAGTAAATATATCTCAAAAAAAAAAAACAAAAATTTTTCCTGTCAGATTTAAACCATGATGATGCTGGTTTCCAAAGTGGATATTTCTGTAGCAGGATAACGCTGCATCCTTTACCATTTAAATGTATATGTTAATAATGTAAGCGAATTTCAGTTATACATAAGAAAGTTAAGGCAACCACTCTAATTGTGTCTAGTAATTTTGAATACTGTTACTTCATTATTTACTTGAGAATATTAATGTAATATATTTGGACGTGCTAAGTTGGTTTCTTAAATAAATAAGTATCATCATCAAAATTGCTGCCATCCCATTGGAACATTTGGATGCGTTCTAAGAGTTCAACATTTAATCTTGCTTATATTTTTAGTTTTGATATATTAACGCGTCATGAGTCAAGGAGAAACATTTCATCATTTTGGAAAAAGTCACCCGACTTAGTACCAGAGAGAAGTGACAGTTTTTTTATATAGCTAGTTTTGCTTTTGTTAACACTATTGTTTTGTATGCATGCATACACATGTGTAATGGAATGTTCAAGTAATCTAAAAATAAAGTGTAAAATATAGCATGTTAACATGTAGACGTTTATATTTATTATAACTAAATATAATTATCTCTAAGAATAACTAAATCTGATTATAATTGTTGTTGATGTTTTAGTTAACATTCTTTTACTAATTTTTATAAGTTTTGTTTTTTTTTAATGTTTTTCCATTTAAAAGAAGAGGAATGACAATTCTAATTTAGACGATTCTATCAGCTTAACGTTAACCTGCACGTGAGACAGCAATGTACAACAGCAGAAATTTTTATTGGCTACATGATCACAATGAAAGACACCAGTACCTTACACAAGTTAGTTTTCTAGTGCATGTTGATCATGTTATTAGTTAGAAAAATCTGATTTAAAAAATTTCCAAAACCTGAAATACTTTGGGGAAGAAAAAAAAAATCATTTCTTTTTGGTAGATAGTAGAAGTCCTGGAATTATAGTGCTATGAGCAACCAATATAATGCCTTTAATTTTTTTTTGGAGGGGGGGTTAAGTATTTTTCTATTTATTTAATGTGTGAGTGAGTGAGTGAGCCAGAGATGGAGATACCTTGAAAAATTTTGCTGGATAGAATAACAGGAAGGCAGGAGTGGTTGGTTCTCAGTGAGGTTCTACAGTCTTTATAATCATTACTGAGAGTGGGGGTTGGCAGAGATGAATTATAGAACCCAGCACATCCGGTGGCTGATGGGAAAACCAAACTTGCTACTGTAGTTGCCATATGGAAAAATATTCTTGAACAAAGACATTAACAATCATTACAGCTATTTTACAGATGATGAGATCAGATTTATTGCATACCAATTTAACATGTTCCAAAATATGCCAATTTTAAAATAGCTCCCTGTGAACTGTGATATCAGTTAGCATTAGATGTCAGCACCTCAGATAATGACTTGTACAAGTAAATTTTTTATAGCTTTCAAAGAAAGCTAGCCAACTACTTCATAACACAATGGTATAAACACATGTGTATTGTTTGTTTTATAATACCTTCAAAATAAGGTTATAAATAATCAGTAGATCTTCAGCAACACACAAATGAAAAACTAAATACTACATAGATAATCAGACCAATGAAGTATTACTCTATCTGCAATAATGTTCTATTGCACTGTTTGACTTGATTATGAATGTACTTTTAATAAGATTTTTACCCTCACTTCCTTGCTAGAAAAAAAAAACAAACTGCTATTAAGCATTCATTTATACTTTAAATTTTGTTATGACATGTTCCTAAATTCTAAAAACTAGTAGTGCTAACCTGTCATGGTACTAGAAAGTGCCACCCTGTAGTTGATTGAGTTGGCTCGTTCACTTACGTGTATTAGCAAATATCTTTGTATTCATGAAGCCAGATTGTGTTGGATAGCAGTTTTTAGTTGAGTAAACCCTGCAAAGTTCAAGAGTTATATACAGACCTGTGAGAAAACTTAGCTTAAGCTTTACGTTAATGCTCAAATTGCTTTTAGCATCTCTAGATTTATTAAACAGCAAATTCAGACTTAGACTAAGATGATAAACTATTTTTCAATCATTGCTATTTACTTGCACATTGATGCAGTGGAAGGATTGGTATAAAACTTTTATTGGACTCATATTAATTGGAGCACATGTTTAAGTTTAAAATTCCAACAAAATTGTTTATCTACTTGCAGGTATATTCTCCAAGTCCTGATGAATATCGGCAGGATTCTCCACAATATCCTTCGCCAAAGCCAGGTTTATATGAACCATATTTTATGGGTAAGTAGTTACATAACTGCTTAATTCACTACGTGTCTCACTTGTTACTACATTCTCATTAGTTTTCACAGCATTATATGTCATATCCTTCAAGAAGTTTGGTCATTGGTGTATTTACTCTATATAATCCGGAGAAAAAATAAATTGTATAAACAAAATGTCATGCCATTTAATGGATATTATAATTGCAAATTTAAGAAATACTGCATTGTGAGTGGTGTTAACAAAAGAACGTAATTGGATTAATTTATAATTTCATAGCTGATTTGGAAGCAACTGTCACAGCAAAGTATTGTCATCTTTCATGTACCAAAAATTGTTGTTGTTCTATGGTCATTCATTATTGAAACATCTGTTTTTAGACCAATGAAGCAGCAACTCTAAATAATGCAACTAGCAAAGTGTTTGGTTACAAAAAAAGTGCTGGAGATCTTGTGAGACATTAACATGAATAACCTTTCCCTGAGCCCAAGTATTCAGGCCTGCCTATCCTTTCATGAGATTTGCCACCAACAGACCACTTGTTTTGACTAGTTCAGCAAAGCCCACTAAGCACTAAGGCTTGCAAAGATAGTCATTTTGACTAATACAGGACTGCTACATCTGGCACATAGCTTCATCCATTCAAAGGCTGTGTCCATGTGTCTGCCAAGTCAAACTGCACCTGTAAGACAATTTAAGGCATTCTATTCATCAAACGTTCTGGATTCTTCTTTTAAAATCTGGACCCCCCTCTCTCTTCCACCCTCAACTATTGTATCAGATAGAGCAGTGTTCAGATTCCTTGTTCTTCAGGTACTAAAGTTTACAGATATGATCTCTCTTGACATCTAATAATCACAATGAGTTAGAGAAGTAATAGCTGTGGAAAAGAAAAAAAGCAACAGCGTCACCCTAATTTTACAGAATTTTTTTTACAGCATAATTGTAAATTTCATGATATGGTCAATTACTGAGTAACTTTTGCAACTTCTAGAGCAATGAAGTGTTCATCATGATCCTTATAGTAAGCCAGCAATTCCCACAGGAAGGGTTTGGGTCATGAAGCTGGCCAGTATCATAATTATATTCATATAACATTTAATCTTTTGATTGATGTGCATGTATGTACCCTCTGCTTCACAATTGCTCACATAACACTGACTGCCTAGCCTCATATAGACATCTTGAGATGTAGTTTGGATGTTATTTCACCCTTTGTTCAAAATATTTTGATGAAGCATTTTCCTGGAGTCCCCTATCAAGGTGCATCTCACAGGAATTTGTCACTGTTGATGGGAAAAGACTAGAAACCTTTGTAGTGTGCTAGTTGTAATTTTCTCTGACTTCTTTCCAAAAATTGGTGATCAAATGTTTAAATAAATGTATTGCATTTACATTTTGTGTGTGTAAACTTCAAGGTTAATGTATGTAGTTGGTCAAACTTTTATTCACTGGTGGTGCTTTCCTCTGCTTTGATAATTTGTAATCAATCATAGTCAATGTTTTTCAGTGGAATAATGTCTTCGGACAAGTTGCTTGTTTTTATTTATTTAGGAACAATTTTGTGAATCCAAGAACTAAATATTTGGGCATGATTGACATGTAGCTGTTGATTCCAACAAAAATAAATAGACAGCACCTGTTTTAGTCAGTCTAAATAACCTGGGTTTGCAACTACCATTTCCAATACTTAATTTTTTTTCTCCCTTTAAGGCTGCATTGTTATTTATATATTTCTTACCTCACTCTGGCATATCCATCTTTTTTACACACATTTTATTTCTAATACAAAATGTTGCTAATTAGTTTTATTTTATGTTATGCAGAAGATACTTGAGATTGAACAGCAGTGTTTCTATTAGGAGAGTCATTGGCCTCTTAGTGTTTGGGTTGTGCAGGACACCCTGTTGTAGTTTTGTATTTGAAACTCCAAGAGACACTGGTCAGTTTTTCCAAAAAAAAAAGGATTTTAAAAAAAATAATAATATTAATTCCCTCTTTGAATTGAATTACTTATGAGGTGCCAAATGTATTTCAAATTTTATACTTAATTTGTAAGAAACACCTTTTGGCTTTGCAAATTGAGCACTGATTTCAGTTGTCTAGGTAGGTTTTTATCCATTTGAGATTATGACCCTACAACCTGAAAAATAGAATTCTTTTCTTTTAAGATAAATCAACTGCACATACTCCTTTTTTCTCACTAATAATGCCAATTAAAGAAAAAAAGACTAATCCTCTGACCCTACCTATCTAAAATGGTATACAAATATTTAGTTAATGTAAAAACAATATGCTTAAAATGCTAAACAAATCAAGAACTGTATATATATATATATCGAAATTTATAAGCTTTATTAATGAGAAACTGTTTCCTGTAGTTTACTTTATCATGAATTAGTAGTTGGTTAGTCTCTGGGTTAGACTTTAATGAAAATAATGCTAAAGAATAATGTAAATATATTAGTTATGAAATCATGTAGGCAATTTTAAAATGTTAATTGAACCTCTCATATGGACCTTTAAAGTCTTCATTTCTATAATAAACTTTGAAATCAAGAACATCTTAGCAAATTATCTGCTTTGCTTTCATTGTGGATTTGGGAATCTAAATACTATTATAACTCGGTTCACTCTTATTATTGTGTAAAACTACTAATATCTGTTTGGCTAGAGGCTTTTGAGGTTTTAATGGACAGCTTCATTTCCATTTTTTCTAAAACTTGAATAGCACCATTGACAGTGATATATACTACATACAGCCACATTTTAAAACATTATCTGTTGCAATAAGTTAACATAAACAAAAATAAATACAAACCTTGCTGACATTCACCTTTTGACAGTCAGAGAGTGATATTTAGTTTGTTTTTGTTGTGCTCGCCAACCATCCATCTTTAATTTTCACAAGATGTTGCTTTAATATTAATTAATTATGTTATATTTATGCAACATATTGGTTTTAATCTGAGATTTTTCTTTGTTCAGATTTATAGTTTTTTTAAAAAAAAATATCAAAACAGTCATTGTCTCACCAAAAAAAAGGTTTTTAATAATCTTTATTCTAATGCTTACAGGTTTGCACAACCAGGTACTGCAGTAAGGTTTTCGGTACAGTTTGCCACTGTTAAAATACTTGGCTTAACTAACAATAGATTAGGATAGATTTTATCAAAACCTGAACTATCATTAGGTTTTGCTGCCTCATAAGGTTAAAATTTAAGGTAGTAAATGTGAAAAATTTCCCTATTCCTGGTTTAAAATATCCCTTGTCATGTAAAAATATGAATTCTGTAATCCATGCTTGTTTATGAATGTAAAAATGTGGGTATGGTGTAGCTGACATCAGTTGTAGTTCATGGGCATGTCTCACCTGAACAGAAATTCCCTGCAGTGGGTCAGTGTAGCTACAAATTGCAATGCTGCTCAGTCATCAGCTAACTGTATACATGCTACTGCCAGATCACTGACTGGTCCAGCCTGTTGCTGTCTCCATTGTGCAGATGCTTATGATAATATGATAAATGGATAATCAAAGAAATGGATAGTTACCATTATCCAGACAAACTACCAGAAACCACTACTTTCCAGAATTATGCACTAGATGTTCCTATGTTGGTTGTCTTTAAGCAGTTGTCAGTTATCATAATACTTGATTGCCCTGGACAAAGTTCAGATCATTGGATAAGAATTCAGCGGTGACAAGTAATGTTTTCTGATGAAAACGTGTTCATGTACATAGTGATGTGGGGGAGAGCACTGCCTTGCTGTTGATGTTGTGCAGCATGGCTGTGATGGTTTGGGGAGGGATCATGCCTGGTCAGTGTTCAAGATTACCAGACTCCACAAAACCCACACAACGGGGCAAGCAATACCAGTTTGGATGGTCAGACCTAAAAGTGACTATGCCAATGATCTTTTAATTTTAACTCTGTTTTCCGTAGAAATTGTTATGTCGTTCCTCTGGGCTACTGGTTAAGAAATGCACGTTTTCTAAAACTTCTGATTACTCTTTGTTTCTTCTTAAATAGAAGTAAATATATGCTATTAAATTCCAATATTCCTAGATTCTTTGACCAGCATGCAAAATGTTTTACTGATAATTTCAGGGTATAATTGTATTATATCATGTATGACTTTTGTTAAGGTATCTACTCTTAAAGTGTAAACTGTAATAAGATAATATGTTGATCTGTTTCCATCACACGGTGCATTATCTGTTTTAGACATTTAATTCAGATGAAGTGATTCCAACCTAAGCTTCACATGGCTGTGAGGGCTGATGAGAGTGAACTCTCTGAAAGGTTTTTATTTGTACTTATGTTGTTGTGACACCTGAGCATCTCAAATTAAAGTTTACAAATTGAACCATGGTTTTCTATACTACCCAGATATACGAAGAATCACCTGTTGGTAATTCTGATTCAGTGTTTTAAAACAGATATAATTAGAATAGCTAAGGAAAACAGTAATGCTTAACAGGGATAAATTTTGTATTAAACGCGCTTGTTTCAGGGAATGTTTTAAAATGTAACAAGATTAAGATAAGCTGAGAAAACAGGCAACAACATATTTGCTGTTAACACCTGTTTGAGTCACCAGTGCCAAATGCTTGGGGCAGCAATGGAGAAAGCTTTTGATGTTTGACAACACTGACCAGATGTCATTACTCCTTAACTGGTGCAGACAAATTCTTAACATAGCAAAAATACCAATGTGGCTAAGACTGAGGAAGTGCTGGCAACCAAAATTAAACCCAGAACAAACATTTGATTGTAGCTGAATCTTTTGCTCATCAACTAGAAACCTGTTAGAACCTGGACACTTATCAAATTTATTGGCTCTACTTAGTTTCAACAATGTACAAAGTCAATTTACATAAGATGAATTCCAGCATTGCTGTTTGAAATGATGAAAAATCTTGCTTCCATTTGGTTTTAAACAAATTATTGGAATTTTATATTGTGCTCCCCAACAGTTGTTTTTGATGGGTACCCCCCCCTTTTTTGTCAAGTTTTGTAAAAAGGAGAAAAAGGAAGGGCTATTTAAAATCCATTCATAATTGGATGCCAGTCTATCCAGATAGCAGACCCTCCTACAGAGTTGGATGGCATGATATCATTGTGGCTCTGCTGGTACAGTACAGCAGTTCTAGTGCTTTCTTGACATTTTGTATGGCAAGCAAATGTTTTCCAAGTTGAGTCCTTTTCTCACAAGGATGATTGTTTTACACACTGTATGATGGTGAGTGTATGTTTATTCAAACATTTCGCAGACAGATGGACAGACAGACAGACAGGTGGCTTGTGTGCATGAAGAAGCAGAAATAATGAACTGCATTATTAGGAAGAATAGTGAAATCCTTGGAAGTATTTTCAAAGCTAATTAAATTTTTTTTTTTTAAATTCTTGGGGTTTGGGGGTAACTAACAAATTATAATGAAGAATATATTTTAACCTTAATGCACTGATGTGTACTGACAAATGATTCAGTGAAACTAACAAAGCTCGTTTGTAGTAGTTTATCTTACCTATAATAAAATATCTTTTTAATATTTCATTAACTGGGATTTGTATGAATTATTTACACTTGTTTTCCCTGTTCTAATGGAAAAAAGAAACGCACAGTAAGACTAAGTAAAAGTGTAGGAAAGAAGACTATTTTATATTATCATCAAGTTTTAATAGTTTTTGCTCATGAATCTTGGGACTTTTCTGTTAGCATAAACCATGTTTCCAGTTTTTTATTTGGTATCATGCTGAAGCCAGGTTGTCAATGTCAAAACTGGCCTAGAATGTTCCCGTGGAATGAGGGCTAGCCAGTTAGCTCCCTCCCAATACATATACATACATCTGGTTGAACTGAGAGCCATCAGAACATACCACATTAAAATAAAACTGAACTAGTTGACAGCTGCTTGGAAAAAACATCTTTACATTATGATGACACTGCATCAGGACGGGTTAGACAGCGCATGCGCCTTTCCCTCATTTTTTGGGTGTGCACGGCTGTCAAGTATTAGACTGCCTGCCTGGCCAATGAGGCAGACCTGCCAACTCTAACGATTTAAGCATAATTATTTTGGTTTTTTTTAAAAAAAAAATAAACTTTATGTCTGCATGAATTGTTGTGTTTTACGATTTTATGCAAACTTCTCGAATTTTCCACCAGCCCAAAGTTTTCTGGAAACTGCTCTCTCCTTTACATCTTGATCTAACAAGTACTTGAAAATAGTTGATTTAAAAACCGTGTAAGAAATGTAAACTAGGGCATTTAAATGAATAACTGGGTTTTTTATGCATATAATCTTGTGTATTTCAGTGTATCCCAGTTTTTCTATGCACCCATTAATAAGCATCTAGGGTGCATTGATCATTTAAGCATTAAAGAAAAAAGGCTGAAAAATGTGGTTCTGCTTCATCTCCAATTCTCCAACAAAAAAGGGAAAAAGTTTATAGCGAATAGAAGTTTAGGCAAGAGTATTCAGGGAGGTTTACCAATACGGCGTCATCCTCAAAGGGTGTAGATCGTGCAAGATGTACAATTTGTGTCTGTGATTTCATTATTTATCACTGAGGTGACAACGACATCAAAACATTTCTAAACACCAGCAAAATTGTATCAGAAACTAACAAACCTGATTCGTTTTTTGTAAAACCTTGTACCAAATCAGAAAATGATGCGATCAGGGCAGAATGTTTATTCACTTCCTCATTATGAAACAGAGTCTTCCTTAAGCAGTTTCTGGCCATGCCCCAAAGATTTGTACTAACATGCTTCCAGATGGAAATAGCTAGAACCAAGAGTGCTAATAATTACAGGGCCCTTAATCGGTTGTAAACTGCAATTAGTAAGTATTATTAATTAAATAAAACCTTGTTCCACCAAGTATTATTTTTTTTTTTTTTGCATAGGAATTACCATTTTTCAAGATGTAATGTTGACAGATCTGGTGGGGGATTACTATGCAAGATTAAACAAGTCAGGGTCTCTGATATTCTCCCATTAGCTCCATATATCGGTGGGTGTCATCACGGTAGGTAATTGTGTCCAACCTTTAGAACATGGTTCCTCTCATACTTACACTCGGACAGCTTTGTCACTGTGATGCAATTGTGCACCACTGCATGTAAGATATGCATAACAGCTAGCAGCAGTTGGATTTTTGGCTGAGAAAGAATTTAATGTCGCTTTTCTGTGTTGCTTCATGCTTAAAGAACTTCCTTTTTCCTCTTATTTCAGAAACACCTCATAATTCCACAGACCACTGGTCTTCAAACAATGGCCTTCCAACATCATCATATCCCTCCTCCGTGCTTCATGGCAGCTCACACCACTACAGTCAAGCCCCATCTTATCCTGTTATGCACCATCCTCCCCATGACATGGTAAGTTGTATATTTACTTTAAGACACCTCAGACATTACTAAATCTTATATCGGGTATATAAAAATACAAATGAAAAGGGAAAAAAGAAATTGTAAAATTTGAATATACAGTTTTAAGCCTGAAAATATTTTCTTGTCCACGCTTTCTAGCCTTTATTGTGCATGCGAGAGGACCAGTTTATTTTTAATAACATCTGATTGGTAAACACCTAATCCTAGATCTCTTGTGAGATCAGTAGTGACTAGAATTTTTTTTTTTTTTGTTAATACTTATGTGAAACTTGGCTACCATCATCGTTCTTTATCTGGCTTTTGCATTCGTTAACAAATCCTCATGCTTGAGGTAATCCCTGAAACTCTCCTTTTTCTTGCCTTATCATCTGTACACCATTATAATCAGTTGTGGTGATGACATGCGTGCTTCTCACTACCATTTCTTCTGTATTTCGTTTGCCAGGTTCCTAGTATTGCCTTCATTGGAGAGGTGGATCAAGTCAGATAGCTGCCTTGGAGCCTTGAGTACATTTATATATCTTGTTATCCAGGCCAATCCATAAAGTTTTGAGATGGACTTATGCTCTTGCTGTCTCTGTTATCCATATTTGCTTGACTTCAAGACATTTGCCTGTGTTATATTCTTATTCACTAGTTTTTCTAATAGCTTATTTCTGTAATGTATATCCAGGTAATTTGTTGGGATAATGTTATTTTACTAATTGGCATCAGGCCAGATTGCTTTGTTTTGAGATGGAATATTATTTTTAAGGGTAGAATAATGTTTTGTATATCTTATTCTTTCCCACAGTTTTTTTCCTCAAGACTCCTCAGGTACTGTTTCACTATGTTAAAGTTGTCTTTGCTTTTAGGTAGAAAATTGTGCCTCAGTAGCAGATGGTTAAGTCAGTTCTTAACTACTTTTGGTATATATATTTAGCAATAAAAGATTTTTGGGCATACTATGGGTAGGCCAGCCTTAAAACCCTGTGTGTGTGTGTGTGTTTATTTCTACATTAAAATTAAATGACAATTAACATTTGCTTTGGTTTGTTTTGGAAGTTAATCATTCACATGGTTTGAAGTGAGTTCTAATGACTTGGTCGCATAAAATTTTTGAATTAAAATGGTGTTTTTACAAAATGAATTTATTGATATTAATTTTTTTTAAATATAGAAAATATCATGTTTTCTATTTTGCTGCATTTCATTACTCTCTCAAATGATAACAGTAAATAAATGAGCTTGTGTACTCTAATCTCTCCAGTACTCCTAGATTTGTGTTACTAGTATACTTAACAAACTAATTAAATATCTGATTGATCCTATATGCAGAGAGAGAAAGGGTTTGGAAGTTTATTGCTAAACATTATTAAAAAGTATCTCAGTGAAAACACGAGGAACTAAAAATTTAATGTTAAATTACTAACAATTAAAGTTAGACACTTTTAAAAATTATTTATATATATATATATTTTTCCTTTTAAACATTACTAGACTTGGCAGATGATTTTACCTTTTCTAATCAAACAGAAGCTAAATCAGATGATGCGGTTGTTTACCATGGCCGATGGCTGGAGTAATCTGAAACTTAGTGACATTATGGTTCTCGTTTTGACTTATAAATCTGCTTTTGATGTGATTTGTATGAAAGGTAGTTACTCTCAAATCATTCTTTCTCAATGTTTCATGTTTAACGATTGTATGGCCATTTATGATGAGTATTATTATCACTAAATGTCAAAAAGAGTAGCTAATGGCAAAAGATGGAGGATGTTTGAAAACAAACCTGGCTGACCCAACTGCTCCTGCCAGCTTTTATTGTTCTTGAAACTTCTACCAGTGCATATCATATTATTTATAAAATAAAAGTTAGAATGTTGCCATTGTGAAAACTATCTGGCAAATGGCATGATGACAGACTTGTCCTGTATTAATTGTTTCTTGTTAGTAACTGCAGAAGAATGTGGAGCACAGGTAACTGTGGCCAGCCCCTTTTTGTTTTTCCCTCTGGATCTTGGTGCTGGTGATTAGAATCTAAACCATTCCTCTTGTAGCATAAAAGGTCTGGAGAGACCAGAGCGTGGAAGTTAGCATGTATCTGAGTGATCCTTGCAAAATTGTGGAAGTAATCAAGATGATGATTTTGTTGGGTGATTTCTGTGTGATATGAGATGAAGGGCGGGCGGATATGTTGGAGGGGGGGTAGGGGCTGAGTGATACCACATGGTACTAGGCAAAAAGGACTAAGAAGGGCTCATTTCCTCCTGTGCTTCTGACAGTAGGTTGACATGAGCTGACCTCAGTTGGCTCCCAGAGGAAGTTACCCTATACCAAAGATATCTGACACCACCTCAGTCTCTAATGTTAATTAAAATTTACAGCCATGAATCAACCTAAGATTTAAATATTTTTTTTTGCAACAAATTACTTGTCTGGGAAGTTTACTTAATGTTCATGCACTAACCTAAATATAATAATCTCACTCTATATCAGATAAAAAGAGTGTGAAGAGATGGAAGTAGGGCGCTTAATTTATTATGCAGAAAACTTTAATGATTTTGTTGCATTTTTTTTTTTTAAGGAATTGAAAGTTTGAAAATTGAAGAAAACACACACACACTCTCTCTCTCTCTTTCTCTCTCTAATGGAATAAGCATTTTAACCCTTTCTTACTAGATCAATTACAGAAATGCTTAACAAGATATGTCAGTGTACTTTGATTAACAGACATAATAATTCGAATATTTTGACAATGGAAAACTTTTGGTAAAATAGGACCAGTAAGAAATGAGTAGAATAAAGCAATAAATTGTTTGGTGGTTGGGAGTTGAAAACATCAAATTTTGGAACTCTCTATTATACTTTGACAATGGTATCTCAGAATCAGGTTTTGTTCTATGGCAAGATCACATTGTATAGATTTCCCTGACACAACTTGCTTGCTTTTGTATGATGAACTTAACAGAAGTGTAGAAATATAAATTAAATTCTTTTTTTGATGTTGCAAAAGATAAAACAAATGAACCTATCTTCTGGTAGTGGCAACAATGAGGTGTATGCAGTAACAGCATATGTTTTTGGTAAGAAAGCTGGCCAGGTGTGATGCAGGTACTACAGTTTGTGAGATAGACAAAGATATAAGGAACTTTTTAGAAGGTTATGATGCAATGTTAGGAAGAACTGATACTGAAAAATTATAATGGAGAGCTGGATATTCCTAAAAGTCCCAGTTAAATATTTAGACACTTCCACATGTGTGACACAGTACGAAAATTTCCTTCAAATCTCCCCCCCCCCTTTGGGTATTATGTCTGGTTTGGAGATTATTATTGTTTTTATTTCAACTGTTCTGCTGTTTATGCTGCTACATAAGCCACATTTAAAATAATAATAACAAACACTTATTATTGAATTCCTGAAGCTTTTCAAACATTTTGTATCTTAATTGATCTATACCTGAAGAGGATGGATTTATACTGGGTCATGTGGCCTCACTTTCTTTACTGAGCTAAGTGTTTAAGGTTAAAGGTTTGGATGCAGAAACTTATCTTATGTTTGCTCATCCACACTATTTCATGTGCCATTGAATATTTAGAAAGTTAGTATGTACGTGTGTGTGTGTATTCATAATTGGGTTTGTCTATAAAATCTTTTCAAGTTATTGCTGTCAAACAGCTCCTAGGTAGATGCCATTGTTGTCTGTCTACTATTCTCTATCATAAAAGAAGATTCTGGCCAAATATCCAGGCCTTTAGTAGTAGAAACAGATATCTATTGAAAAATAAATAAAAGTTAAATTAATTAGTACTTTTTTCCTACTGCTAGTTGTTATTTTTTCTCCCAATGTAGACTCTTTCCTCCTTGAGTTTTATGATTATAATGTAAAGTGTTTATGTAAGTATTTCTATTGTTTTTCCATCTTGAAAATTTTAAAACTTACATTAAACCTACAAAATGAGTTTCTTACCATTTGAATTGTCATTCTATGTTGTTGTTTGAAATCTATGGAGGATGATCGTTATTGTACTAAACACACAGTGACATGCTGATGTTATTGGTCAGGTGGCGGTGACATTATTTCCACAATGAGGAAATCTAGGATATTTTTTTTTTTTAATCTTGACATCAAGAATTGGTGGGAAGGATGGATATCCTCCCCCTATTTCCTGTACACAGCTAATTGATAGGCAACAGTAGAAAAACAGCTCATAAAATCCATAGGTAATATCTGTTGAAAGGAAAATAACCAGCCAGCTCTCTTTAGTGTCTCGTTTTGCTTGCATCATCTGCTCGATAGATTAGATGTGAAACAAACTGCTGATGTTGATATGTGTAGGGTGACCAAAGGTATGACGACAAATTTTGTTGGTGAATAAATTTTCATTGTTCTTAATTAAATTTATGCGTCTAAGATTTTGTTGGCAAAAAAAAAAGCATAATAATAGTATGTTGCCTGAAATACAAGTGTAGTACTTAGTGTTTGTGCATTATATAAAATACATTTGGCATGGCATGTGCAGTGGTAAACATTTATTTATTAATTGTATCCCAAAACCCTAGCAGAATAAAATGAGCCACACCCAACAAAAAAGCATCAGCCCATATGGCCACTCACTCTGGCTATAAATAATGTGGTGTGAGACAATAGAGCAGTATAATGTTAGATGGCTCTTATGATGCATCACCATTTACACAAGGTCGAATGATTGGACATTAGATAGCATGGAATTTTAGACACTCAAATGGGACAGTGTATATAACATCACGTTAATTTTTATCGGGAAAATGAAAGAAGAAGAAATCATCAATCAGTTACAGAATTAACAAAAAGAGCCCTCATTTGTCATTAGGGATCTAAGCCATCCGTAAGACTTGCAGGCATTGCCAGCATTATTAATGCATTACAACATACAGCTCAAGTGGAGGGAGGGATGCATTGGTCCATTGGTAGACTACTGAACTGTTATGGTTAAAGGGTCAAGCTCATATCCCTCTCAGGAATAGCTTGGCTTGGTGTACCTCTTTGGCATGGTTTCTCCTTGCTATTTTCCCACCATGTGGCTGTGTGGATTTCTTTGGACAGTTCTTCTTTCAAGAACCACATCCTAAAAACAGAGTTTTAGCAGGGACTTTAGTAGTGTCAGCCAAAGTCTGAGTACACCAAGTACTTTCATGCTAGCTATGGTTTGCAGTATCATGTCCTTAATTACCAATGCAATAGCAGCTAGTGTTTATTCCCACAAGCTGAGCTATAGTGGATATGTGGTTAAGCAAAAAAAAAAAAAAACCCACCTTATGAAGACTTGGGAAATGATATAGAGACCTATGACATCTGGGATGTCTGTTCTGCTCTCTAAGCCCCATCTTTCATCAAATGGATGAACATGGGTATGAGGAAGGCCAGTGAAGCATTTCAGTGGGCTGGCTTGTAGCCCTTGGTTAAATGGCAGTTTTAGTGTAAGGCTATGCGGTGCTGGAAAGACTGGTCTGGTGTTCATTGGGGGTCATCTGAATTCTGTTGCATGCTTGCACATCTACTCTGTAATCATCCTTGTGCCACTTGTTATACCTCCAAGAGACAAAAGAGGATGCAGGTTCTTTCCTGGTGTGAATCTGGATGAAAACATCTGGAAGCACCTTGGTTTCTTGCAAAATTCAAGATCACCAGAATTTGGACCATGTTCTCATATAATCTGTCACTGCATCCAGGCCATAAAGATTACTTATGCTTTAAGTGTGCTCATTTTCTCTTTGTCAAAGAATACTTTCTTCCTTTTTTATAAGTACTTTCCTGCACTTCATATTGACAATTACTAGAAGTACTCTCACACGAACATCTTATGGTTCTTTGGGTGGGGAAGTATGCATACCTTTAGCTCTCTCTTTAATAGAATAAACACACTGTCTAATCCAATCATCATCAAGGTGGAGGAACTAAATTTAAATTATTATTATTTTACAAGAGCACTTCTCCTTACTTAGCAGGTTTGTGTGTGTCTATTAGTAGCAGTGCTTGTTCTTTCAGGGTGGAAAAAAATCCGTGTTCATGTAGTTTGCACGTTCGTTTGGATCGCCAGAGAACGGCCCACCTCTCAGTACCCTGAACAGCAGTGAGGGTGTCGTTTACCATTACATACAACAGGTCACAGTTTGGAATGTGGCAAAAACAACAACAACAACAATGAATACTTTGTAGCGGCTAATGCAAATATACTGATGTTTCTGTAATAAATATTTTAACCACATATAATATCTCACTTTCTATCATGGCTAATTTTTAGTCAAGAATTAGAATTATCATTTTGTACCTCTTCATCTGTCAGCTAATTTATGCACTAACTAAAAAAATGTTATTTCATAAATTGTAGCAGATATTATTCTGCAGTTTTTTCCTTGCATCTCCATATGATTTGTATTCCTTGGTCATTTCATTTAACAAATGAGAGCATAATACAAGTTAAAAATTGTCCTGCCCTGTTGACTTTCTATATCTATAAAATTTTAATTCTTAAATTGTCAAAAGTACCTATATTCAATGCACTGTTTAGTTAATAAGTTGCCATGTAATTCATTTCAGAGTTATCATCCAGTCTCTCCAAACCATGATGCAATGATGTCTTCTGGTCTTCCACCTATGTCCTCCTTCCGTAGTAACAGTTCCCTCCCAGCTTCCTCTTCCACGTATTCCAGTACGTCACCTACAGTGAATGGGTCGGATATGATGCCCAGTCGTAACCAAGGAACTTCACAAACGGGAGATGCATTAGGAAAAGCATTAGCATCTGTAAGTTGCAGCGCTATTCCTCAGTCAGATGACGCAATACCATTTAGTGTACATCTACTTACTCAGCTATTTATTTATATATATATTATAATCCTTAGTGAAGTCACAAAGGGGAAAAATTCTGTTATTAAGCAAAAGAATATTTCCACTTATGCATAAGCAACCTTATTAAGGTTATTTTTTTTTTAGATAAATCCAGTTACTGTATGCATAAAATATTAATATAATTTTAAACCACTTATTCAGTATTCTTACTATGATGCATTTTAAAATTCCCCAAGAGACTTTAAATGTTAAAGTACAATAATAATAATAATAATAATAATAATAATAACCTGCAAATTCTTTGCTTCCTCCACTTTTGTTTTGTTTCTGTTGATCCATCAACTTTATGATGCTAACTTAAATACATTAAAAAATCTAGGAAAAAAGTTAATTGCAAGGCAGTAACCAAATATTTTATCTCTAATGGAAGGAAGTACATTGTGGTTTCTGAAATTGTAAGCTGTTTGAATAAAAATCTTAAAAACACATGCCCTAGATCAGTGGTTCCCAACCCTTTTGGACTTGTGGACCTTTTTCTAATACTCTAAACCCCCCCCCTGCTACACTTCCATAATTGAAAAAAATAATCATAGAATAAATTTAGCAAGAAAAAAACTACATAAATAAGAGTTTTATTTGAATATATTGACAGTTTGGTGTCCAAATTTGCCTAAAATCGAGTTGGCTAGTGTGCATCTGGCCGAAGTCACAGTCCAGTCCTTGTAGCATGCTCTGCCCCAGGTGTCGTAGTCCGAGTCTTTTAGCTGCAGGCCCCAATGGCATTAGCCAATGGGAGCGTGCCTCAATTGCATCAGTCCTACTGTGGTAACAGTACGAGTTCTAGCCTTTGTCACCAGTGTGTATTGTCTGTGTTTCTATGAGGGTGGCAGGGCAACAGGAAGCACTGTGCTGGTGATGCAAGTGTGTTACTGCAGAGCCCTGTGATGCAATCGGGAGTGCCCGTCGTGGGAGACAAGCCTTACACCTTCGGCGCTTGGCCCCCCCCCCCAATCAGTGATACCGGTGTATTGGACGCAGGGTAATTTTCGTATACTTTTTTCTGGGAAAAAGTGTGTCTTATAAGCCGGCAAATACAGTACATATAAACAAATCAAATACATACTCATGAACTCAGTCATACGACAAAAATCGAAACTTCCAGGGTTCTGTGACACACAAACACAAACAAACAGAAAAGACTTTGTGACTTCCTGGTTTGGAACCACTGCCTTAGAGATTCGGAATATATATACATACTACTATATTGGTATTTTTATTTTTGAAAACAACCCAACAGCATCTATATTATACTTTTTTTTTTAAGAAGTCAAAATTGCTGTTACAGATTTTTTTTTATTTAATTGTTTTAATAGTTTCTTTATATACCAGAGAGATATTTAGAAACCAGTGAACTATTTACTTATGTAATCAGCATATTCAGGGTAGCTTTAGTTAGAATATTTTAATGAAAAAATAATTAATTGCATGTAACTTCTGAAAAAGACTACTAGAGCAGTTATATCTTCAACGTTGTGCTTTAAGCATGGCAAATAAGTTTAGTGGAATATCAAAATCTGCCTTAGATATATATTGCTCAGCCAGCTGCTTGCAGTACAAAACAAATATATTAAATAGGAAATAGCCTGTGACATAAAAATCTAATCTTTAATTATGTTATCAAAATTTAAAAATATATGAAAAAATAGCATTATTTTAAGCTCTCTTAGTAGTGCATTGTGGAAGTTTACAAAACTGAATTAAATGGACTGTTTTTCACCTGTCTGTTGATCATAATGCTTCCCAGTTTGAATATAGACAGCTCTTGAGTCCTAAAACAACGTGTAATTAGAATGTGTTGGTACTTCTGACAATAATGTAAGCATTTCAGATTCTTTATATAACAGATGTATCACTTTCTTGGTAAGTATTATATTGTGACAGCAGGTTTTTGCACATTAAAATAAAATAGAATCTAAAGCAGAATTACTTCAGATTCCTTCCATTTCTTGTGAGGACTATAGGTTAGATTTTCTAAAGAATCATATCTGGACTTTTATAATATTATGACTGTGGTCTTTGTCAGTTCCTACATTTTTATTTTACTGGTAATTAATCAGATAACTCCCACCTATGAAGTTTTGTTTGATAGTTTAAGGCTAGAGTTTTGTGCTACTCACCTTATGACGTAAAGATAGGTGCTTTTAATGCTTGGCGTTCCTCCTTGCTAAATGATTCGTTTCTTCGATCAGCAGTAGTTAGATTTTGAAATGGAATTGGTATAAAACAAAACAACAATAGATGACTGAGCATACAAGTTAGTGCTGGTCAACCAACCATGGTGTCCTTCACAGGGTTGTTGTCAAAGCTGAATGTGACAGGAATTTCTTCCACTGTTACTATTAGCAAGGGTCTTCATTCTGAATTGTTCAGTTTCATGCACAAAGAGAAATAGGTTTTCAGGTATGTCATTCTCACAAGTTGATGTTCATTCTTCTTTACAATTTTTTTTTATCCGGACTGCAAAAACGCCACGTTAGAGAATCCTCCAGTGTTGTTTTTTTGAGTAGAGTTCCTGCATTAATGTATTTTGCCTTGAGTTGGCACCAGTGAATGGAAAACTTTAAATCTTTTTTAGTCAGAATGAACTGGAATATTGCTTCTGTGTTTTCCATACTACACCAAAGTTTTACCAACAAATGATTTAATTTAGTTTAGCACACAACCAGGGGCATCAAGCTGGCTTGAAGTTTGCAGGGGGCCCAAAGACTAAATTCTAAATTCCATAGGCATACATTTTGACAGTTTTTTTTTTTTTTTTGGGAGGGTGGGGTGTGGCACCTTCAGCGCTTAACTAGGCAAAGGAGCCAAAAACATAGACAGTAATACTGGTCTACAAACAGATTAAAAAATTGAAAACAATCATGAAAGTCTGTCAAAAATATAACTTAGTATTTAAAGTCAGAAGCTCTTAAAAACATCAGCTTACCACTTTCTTTCTGGATTGAGACGTGGATCATGTATCCACCCACCAGTGTTAGTCAAAAGGCTGTTCATTGTCTGTGGAAGATGCTGGGTTCTTCAGTCTGAGAGTATTTCTTTTCTGCCACAACAGACAAACTTCTTACCTGGGTAGTACGGGCAAGTTAACTTATCTTTTAGTCAGTCTCTCTATAATAGCAGTGCATGTGTTCTTCTGTTTTAGTTCTTGAAGATGTACAGTTTTCTCTCTTGTAAAAGAATTGGCAGCTCCCCCACCCCTGTTGCTTTTTATTCAAAGCTCTCCAAAAGTCTGGAAACTGTCTCTATTGATTCATTAGCTATACTTGGATGATTAAGACTTGTATCAGAGTCTGTGGTTACATTTCTTCTGGGACCTTGTCTAATCTCCTTCCATATTCATAACTTTTACTTTGGAACTTCGGTTAGAAGCTAGGGTCTAACCATGTGGAAATACAGAGTTGCTTATGCGAACACCTTTCTACGGTTGTTGCATTCTTCTGATGCTATCTTCAAAGGATTTTATTTGTTCAGTATTATGTTCTGGCATATAATATAAACTCTTCCCACAGGTGGGTACATCCTGTAGAGAAGCCTGTGATTAATAAAAAAGATGCCTTTTACTGCTCATTAGTTAAATAATGGCATGGATAAAACAACATAGAGATGGTAATCCAGTTTTGAGAAGTTCATCAATCATGTTAGTGGCATTGTTCCTAATGGCCAAATAGAGCGTATTTAGTGATATTTCATTTTTCTTCAAACCAGCCAAATTTGCTCACTTATGTGGTTGGCTGTATGTGATTCTAGAAATGGGATCAGGGTGGCTCCCTGCCTTTTCAAATCGGGTTTTAGTCAATGACCAGTCATATTAAGAAATGCTGTTTCAGCAGTACTAGCTGTCCAAATGTCTGTTGTTAATACTATACATGTCATTTCCTATTATATTGGAGATTTTGGAAAACAGCTTTGTACAAAACTGGTATCACTGTTTGACAGAAAAGGTTACAGTGCAGTATATGCAGTAGTTTTCTCAATCTAGTGTCTTCTACAACTGAGTGAGTTCAGTAAGTAAGCAGAAGGAATCCCTTGTTAAGAGAGAATTTCTCTATAGTTGTTTACTGCAGCAGTGGCAGGGAGTCTTGTCTTTCTGCTGAAGTATTTCTTTATTGTATGCAGCAGCATGTTTCACTTTTAAGTAGTTTATTAATGCGGTTGTTGTAAATGTTTGGAAGTTTTCACACTTATAAAGCCTTTTGAAGATATCTCTACCTTTAGAATTGCTTATCTGGAATTGGGCAGTGTAAATGGTCAGCTCGCTATAGTTCTACTTCTAATTTCTCAGCTGAGCAGCATATGGAAAAAACTGACCAGCCATAATATGGGTCTTAGACAGCCATGATTGGTTAAAGCAAAAAAAAAAGAAAAGAAAAAAGTATTGTAATGTCACTAACAAAGGCCACGGTGGTTATCACCTCCAGCTGCGGTAAAAACATTTACCTTTCTTAGACAAAAAACATGTGGCTCTTATCACAGTACTCTCCTTATAATCACCCCTTAAAGCACATCTGAATCAGGTATTGACTACAAGAGAAACAGGATCAGGGTGGTGCCTTGATCACTTGAATTAGCAATTACTATTTTCAGTGCAGATAATATTACTAAGAATGAATAATTAGACAAAAAAAACAACAACAGTGGTTGTTATTTGCTTACATTGGAATATACAAAACATACACATTCCATAATCAAAACAAAATTTTAGATCTATTTTTGCAATATTATTATTATTATTATTATTATTATTATTATTATTATTATATTATTATTATTATTATTATTATTAAAATACTAACAAAACTTCATATTCTTCAAGAGAATATGCTAATAATTACGAATGCAATGCAATATAGGAACTTTGTGCAATGATCATCTCTGGTTCCTCCATCTTTAAATATTTCTTTCTCCCATCAAAAACACATAATTATATTGAAAGAATGTGGTAACATCAGAAATTCTCAACGTTAACATGAATTAAGCAATTATTTAGGGTGTTTTTACTCTTTAAAAATTTATTTGCTAATGAGAATTTTTGTCAAGATTTTTGGTAAATGATTGAAATATGGACAGGTGAAGTTTCATGGAGACATCTGTTCCAGTGGGAAAGAGGGCAGGGCCTTTACACCTGGTTAATTTTTTCCTGCGTGTGATGATACTCTGTGTACAGAAATAAATTTTCGTGTTCCTAGCAGCAGGAAACCAACAATTCTTTTGTGAATTTTACTACTTATAGACCATTTTGAAAATCAGCTCATCTCTAGTAAAGAAGAACAGATACTGCTAAATAAAGATGAAATGGCAGTATACTATTTAAATACTACTATACTAATTCCCCACTGTTGTTTTTTAATACAAAATGATTCAGTGAGTGTTTCCCCACCTTGTTAATCCTATTGTTGTTTTATGTCCAAAGGATGGATGTTCATAGCATCCAGAACAGTTTCAAAATGACAACTTTAAAAAAATTCTGAAAACCTTGTTCATTCTATTTGAACACTGTTTGTGTTTTTTGCTCCCGGTGAACTTTCCTTATGTTTAATGGTTATCTGATAAATAAAACTGACCAAACAGGCCGGAGAGTTTGAGCTGCTAATTCCTCAAGTAAGAACGAGTTAGTGGGACTTGTATTTGCTCACTTGCCTGTAAGTTTTGAAATTTGGCCATCTGTTAAACACGTGGACGATGCAGAAATTAAAATAGACTGTTGACATAAAATTTCATCTTAAAGTAGTTTCATAACTGTTTTAAAAATTCTTTTTTTAAAAAAATATTACTGTTATTAGATTCATTTGTTTATTTACTTTTGTTTTCTTTTTTAATAGATATATTCCACAGAACAGACAAATAGTAGTTATGGATCAAATCCATCTACTCCAGTTTCTTCACCACCACCCATGTCAGGTAAGATTTGTTGTGTTCTTGAATTCTACCCCACGAGAAAGTTCACACCTTAAACCATATGAATAGTTAAAACAGCATTTGAATTTGTTTGTTTGTTTTATTGAACTCTGCCGCTTGAGTTCTGTGGGTTACTCCAGTCAACTCGGGGATGGTGGTTCAGTTAGTAAACTACTGCTTGGATGACTTCAATGGGCGGATGTTACTGTCAGGTTCTAAAGTCTGTCTGGGCTACACGGAACCGGTGTATGGTTTGAGTCAGTCAGTTATGGTACTTGATTTTCAAAGGTGGCAGAATTACATTTACTGCATAGATTGTACCTTTTCCATTATCATTGTTGTCATAGTTCTTTAGTGTTTCTTGTGTTGCACAACTCAGAAATACCAATAAAATAATGGGTTACTAAAATGAGGAAAAATGTACAATAAAAACAAAACAAAAGGAGAATTTTGAACAACACAGTGCTCATTTCCAACCAAGCATCTTTGAATGAAAAAAAGAAAAATCCTGCAGTTAACAGCTGGTTTACTTATGTAGAGAAAAAAATTTTTTTAAAGGATTAAAGGAACGGAAGACAGATGATCAACAACTGTCACTTTACTTGCTTAATTAAATTTATATTTTGCCAGATTTTTAGTAACATAGATAGACAGCAGTATATCACTAACTAGTGACAGGTGGGTGTGGCTGTAGTGGTTTCTGAAACTTTTGTTATTTATTCTAATAAACAGATTAAAAAACAAAAAAAAAATCACTTTTAACCTCACAAGCAAAATAGCCATTGAAATCTTTTACTTCTTTCTTTGAACGAAAAGCTGTTTCTTTTGAGCTTAGTAGTATTGCAGTTCACACCCGTATTTGGTGCAAATAGGGTGAAAACTGAGTTAGAGGCTCTACGGTCCATTAGCGTTAAGATTACAGTGGTGCATTGTGTGTAAAAAACAGTTTGGGGTAATAAGTGAGTCTTCGGGGTACTTGTTGCTTCACATTCAGTGATGGCATTAGGGAAGCAATGCTATGGAAGTTGAACTCCAAGAGATTGTCATTCTTTTGTTTCACTGCTCTGCTTGTCTCTGTGGATTAACAAAGTAATGCAATGATTTTGAGATAAATTATGTTGGTGCAATTGATAGGTATATCACTTTTCCAAAAATACACCAATATATTGCAAAAATATAATATAATTATATAGAGAAAGTGAACAAATTTTGCAAATAGTCCAAAGAAAAGTGCTAATTAATATTTACTTTCTATAAAAAAAAGTTCATGTAGATAGGAGTGGTATGTACTTTTTAAGTACTGCTCAAAATTCTCTCTAGTATACATTTATTGTGTGTGTGTGTTGACATTCATGTTGGTTGATTACTTAATGTATTTCAGGTCCCACTAGTCACTGGCAGCGACCCTCAACCCAACGCAGTACTACCTCGCCTCATGCCCATTTTGAAAGTCATCTTCATTCATTGGTAGGTTATTCACTATAGAATGTTAACTCTAACAGTTTTATAATCACAGCTAAAAGAAGGGGTGGTACTACTATTTTTTTTTAAAAAATAAGCTATGAAATACAGTTAAAGAAAAGGATGTTGGTTGAATAGCAAAACATTTACTGTAGTAGATGAATGTTGTGCTTCTGGTTGGAAGAAAAAGATTTTCCACTTAGCAAGTTTTCTTTCTTTACTAGTGACACCTCTGAAGAGTACTTACATCAGTAGTCAGTCTTTCAATTCACTGATCATTGTTGGACACTAAACTCTTGTATAATTTGGCAGCACAATCAAGATTGTTTAGAATTTATGATCTGCATTTGTTTTAATAATGAAACAAGAAAATATTGAAATGCAAACAAACATAACAACCTTTTAAAAAATGAAAACAAAACAGTTAGAGTGGGTTTAGGTATTATCACGTGTTCCGACACAACACTTTGTCAGTCTTTAGTAAATGTACCCTGAGAGTGACTTTATGCAGTACAAGAATTACTAATTCTATTTTGTGATTACACCTACATCTTTTCAGTTTATTTTTCTTTTTTGTTAAATATACTCGTAGGTATGGATATATAAAAATTATTTTATAATAGTATAGGCAATTTTTGTGCATCCTATTTGGTATAAAGAAAGTAGCATAGTGTTGATAAAACAACTCTGCTCTGCTCTTTTTAAAACCCACATTCTCAAAAAATGAATGTTTTGTTATTAATGAAAAGTTAGTTTAACATAAAACTGATTTGCACTAATGGCTTGATGCTCTCCATGTTACCAGTCAAACGTGATAAATAAGTAAATTCTTGAAAATTCAGGTATTACTAGATAATTTATAAGTGTCACACTTTTCTACTATTATTTTAAACAAAGAAAATGTATGCTTGGGTGTTGCTAGCTGCAGCATATATATAGCACTCTCTCCCAAACTGTCAAGTCATCCTTGGTTTGGTTTGGTTGGTTGGTTGGTTGTCAAGTCACCAGGTAACTTCATTATTACCATTTATCTTGGGTGTACAGTGAACTAACTCTGGCTACTGTCAGTCCCTTTTAAACTATTTTTATTTTTAAAAACTAGTTCTCTTATTAAGAAAATTATACTCAACACAAATAGGTGTAGCTGGAATGTTGTCTGTCTCGTTAGTTTGTGTTTGTTTACTTCATGCTTTCAGCAGAGTAGGATGGAGGAGAGGTTGGATGATGCAATTCTTGTTCTGCGTAACCATGCAGAAGGCCAGATGCCACCGGGCATGCATGGTCACCATGGCCTACCGGGCATGATGCAGCCGCCACATTCCAATGGTACGATGGGTAGTTTGCCGGGCTACCCGGGTATGGCCATGGCAGCGCACATGGAATCACATTTGGTGAGTATTTAATATCTCACTACTACTAGAACACTAGCCATGACAAAGAAAACTAATAGATAATTGTATGGAAAAAATACCTTTTTTCTTGTTGAGTAATCTCACTTGTTCACTGTTGATGACTAAAGGTGAAGTTTCATGTATTTGGTATCTGAACCTATTTCCATTTCTACATACTGTTTGATACCTGGTGTAATGGCAAAACAGTATAAAATTACATATTTTTTTTAGTTAAAATATTTCCCCAAATCATTAAAATTGCAATATTTTTATGAAGCATGTGCAGTTTTTTTTTAAAATAAAAAATTTAGTAAAATGAACAGGTACTATGATTTCATTGCAACACATTTTACAGTATACATTACTGATTATTATTAATGTTGTTGTTAATAATGATGAACTGATACAGTAATATTTAAAGTTTGATCATTTATGGGGAAACTCATTAATTTTTTCCCCAGATCAGAAGTTGTCAACATTGCTTTTAAGAAATTAAGATCCTTATGATTCTGTAGAACTTTTGTACATATTTGGTGAACTTTCCCACTGAACCAGTGGCTCTGTTTAATTTGAAGTGCAAACATAATATTTCAATTTGCTTTAATAGAGTTAATTATATGACTTTTACATATTTTTTAATGAGAAATAATTGGTAGACATTTATATAAAAAAATGTTTTTAAAGTGTGTTAGATGTATGAAGCAGCTTGCAATACCATCTTGTGAGATTTTCTGTCATGCATTCTGTTTTCCACTCTCTGAATTAACTATATCACTGTTGTCCCTGAGATGCATGCACATTTTTCCAAATTATGTAATTAATAATTCCTGATATTTAGTAAAAAAAAGCAGAGATTGAGTTGCCAAATGTTTTATGTAGTTTGTAAGAAATGTTAAGGAGCATAAATAATTCTTGCTCACTTCATGAGCCATCTCAAAAATATATTTAGATGAATTTTTTGAAAAATCAAATGTGGTAATATGATTTTAATTTATTTGAATTCTTAAATGATATTTGCTTTTTAGTTTGAATTAAAGTAGTATTCTCATCTGTTTTTTACAAGCATAGTCACCTGGTGGTTGTGTGCTTGAAGTTCTAAAAGTCAATCAGTATTATCTTAGTAATGGGAAATATGCTTGCTGCTCTTTTAGTTTTTATGTTGATAAAGATTATGAAAAATAGAACAGCTAAGAATCTTTTTCAATACAAGAACTTACCACACATTCACTTGGTGTGTGTAATTCAAGTGGTGGCTGGCTTTTCCATATACATAGGTAAAATTGGCTTTAAGCAGAAGTGAAAATCATTGTGTCTGAAAAATTTTTAGACTCAAACTTTTAATAAAGAATGAAACGAAAAAGATGACAAACAAAATAAATTGCTAGTTTAATGCAATTCAATTTAATCCCTAAAACTCAGGAAATGGTATGAGTAGTATTTCGTTGAAAATTCGATACAGACACTAAAAGATGCCATCTATGTTTTGGGTTTTTTAACTAACATTCAGTAATTTATTGCAAGAGCAGCCCTGTGATAAAAAGAAATTTGCTTGTAATAGAATTATACTCAAAGAGTAATGAGCCTTTTCTAGTTTAGCTCATATTGACTTTAGCCATCTCTATAAACTGTTTAGCATGAACACGCGCTTCATGGAAATTTGTTAGGTAGTTCATTCTTAGGTTTATAACAATTAGACTCTGGGCCAGTTAACTGACTATACTAGTGTTGGCTGACTAAGAAATGAGAGAATGTGTGGAACATGAGGGAAAGTGTTTGATGCCAAGAAGTGCTTGCATCTAGTCAGACATTACTGGAAAGGTATCATGGTGGTTTCAGTGTTAAGTGCTTGCCACTCATCCAACCTGTTGAATGTTGAAGATATTTGACTAACACGACAACCTAAGATGGGAGCAGATCTTGGTGGATCAAATCCATTATCTTGTAGCCCACATGATACTCTGGAGAGAAACCTTTGCTTATGGTATGCTGTGGGTTTTAATAGTTGTGATAATATACTTCCAAATAAAAAAGAAAGAAAGAAAACAATGCAGGAGTATCTGGGGCATTATGCAAGAAAAAATAATCATTGGAAGATAAGGTACAGTTGGTCAGCTTGATTTATCCTATTTGGAACAGATGGTAGGATTTGGATATAGCAAAAGTATGAGGGATTGCACCCTATCTGTGAGAGTTATCCTTCACAATGATGACTGGTTGGTTCTCTATCTTGATGTCAGCACCTATATAAATACATAGGTACCACGACATACTAAATTGATTCTTTGATGTTGCCTCTGCTGTATCCAGGTGGGGTCCCATCCCATTCTGTTGTTTAACTTTGTACCATTGAATGTTACTAATGTTGATTTGTTCACAGCTTGCTGAAAATAGTACCGAAAAAAGAGAGGAAAATATTTAAAAAATGATGTTATCAGCAGAAAGAAAGCATTATTTTTTAAAAAAAAAATTATTATTAATTCTTTTACCAAAAGGAATTTACTTTTAAACAGACATAAACAAAAATAGTTTAACTTTTGTAATGGAGTGATGTGAAACTTGTCCTGTCTTTGGAGAAGATGTATGTTTTATTTAATAGAAAAAAATAGATTTCACTTAAAACATATTTGTTAAACAGCTGTAAAATCCTTGTGCTTCTGACTATCTGAGATGGGGATATATTTAAAGACTGGTTTGAAGTGGTTTTTCAATGGTATTTTATCCCCTGTTCTTCTCATATGGGTCTAATTAAACTAGAAGTAAGCTGCACATGTGTTTTCCATACTACTACAGATTATATGCCTTCATAGCTTGGACTTGGCCAAATTATGGTGTTTACTTTGTAACTGACAGAGTAGGAAAAACAAACATAAGCAACCAATGAAAAGTAAGAAATAGTCAAGAAAAATAAACAGGAAAATGTCAGCCAAGGAAAAGCAGGATGAGAGATTGGTGAAGTATGCCTGTAGGATCTATTGCCAACACATGTTTGTCTGACTGACTGTGTTGACCACATGGTGATGAGGTAAATTACTGCCAGATCACAGCTAAAAGAAAGTTGGTTCAAGACGACTACTTTACCTGCAGACTTAATTCCACAAAACATACATAAAACTAGGTATTCAACTTTTTACAATGTGGTTGATTGTGGGAGTATGTAACAGATATTTTCCCATATAATTATTAAGATTATGGATTTTTTCTGGGAACTGTAAATTGCTTTTTGCTTAATTTATTTTCTAACAAGAAAGTACTGCTGTAAGAGATGGAACAATCCCTTTAGCATATCTTCTGATTCGGTTACGGTGATTAGTTAGACATTTTGCAACATATTTATTTATTACTTTTCTATCAAAACTGGAAATTAATTTTACAGAGTATTAGTGTTTATTTCATTGACAACAAAAAAAAAAAAAGCAATTTATATTTCCACCTGTATATGTATAATGATCTTGCAAAGCAGATGAATAAATATAAAACAGTTTTCTGTTTGTTTTTAAATTTCTAATTTTCTTGACTGAATTTTGGTGGTGGCATGCATCATTTTTACAATATTCTCCATGCTATATTTCTGGGCCATTTTAATGTATGAAGATTCTCTTGTATAAAAAATAATTGGTGGTAAAAATGAGCTTATACTGCATATGAGCATAACGTTTACATGGAAGTAAGATTGAGACAATACAACACGTTTAATTGACTCTCAGCAGGTGGGGCAGACAGTTTGGCCATTTTAGTTATTTTCAACAAATAGGATCAGCTGATGACTTGGAAAAGAAAAATGATGAACTTCACATCAATTTTAGTTTGCTATACCTTGTTGCTATGCTATATATTCAACAATGTTTAAAATTAAAATAACTTTCTTTCATTCAATTACTTTAGGGTAGTCATTCATCTCTGGAAAGCAGAGGGCAGAGCAGTTTGTCTACGGTGTCAGAACAGAAGCCTTTCGATGGTCAGTCAGTCTTCTTCATTATATTTGCCATTACTATTTTCTTTTTTTAGTTATAATGTCATGTGCACAAAATCAGTAGAGGTTCATTGACCTCTGCCATGCAGCTATCAAGGAACTGGTATTTCACTAATTTTCTGATGCTCAGTGAACTTAAGTGGCTAGGTGTGGTATTATTAGAAGTATACTAAGTTTCTTTTACCTTTCTGGAATATGTTTTAAGTAACCCATTGGATTCATTGGCAACAATCTTTTTTTTCCCCATTCTTATCGATCATTTTGTTTGAATCAGTGGAAAATAGGAAGTAACACTATTGATAATCATGAAATGTACACAACAGCTCATAGCCTCTATTTATTTTTTTAAGAATACTAAAACATTTTAGATTCTATGGCACTTGAGTGAAACAAAATTAAGTACTTTTTATAATCTTAATACATCCTTGCAATGTTCACCAGTTATGTGGTTTTAATAGATTTAGTAATGTTTCCATATACTGCAAATCCCCTTTTAATCAAGATAATTGATGTGGACCTCTTTTTCGGTAAATGGGTATTTTTGGTTAATAGAAACTCTAATTTTATTAGGTTAGGTATGTTTACCATAAAAAAAAAAATTTTTTTTTTTTTTGAATTTAAGGAAAGGGTGAGTGGATAAATAATAAATAAATCAGATAGTAGTTTGAAATTTGGGATTATTGAAGAAGAAAAAGTATTTTTAATAGTAACCCCAACCAACATCAGACAGTGGTGTTGTGGCATGTCTTTACTCCCAGTTGCATTACATTTACACCATGTGAAGCTAAACATCTCAATGAAATACTGTTCCATAAGGTGACATTTTTTAGGAATCAGATCAATTTACCAAAGTTTTTGGTAAACTAGTTTGATTGCCCAAAGATTTCCAGCTTCAGTTTTAATTTTGGTTGCTATAATATTGGTTAAGCCCTTTTCATTTTATCCTAGTGGTTAGCCCTAGATCACTACCACGATCAAATAGGGTGGGGTTCCCATAGTTCTTTCTTCTCTGCCTTTTGATTTATAAAATATAATGTTATATCTGCACTACTTTGACTATTTAATGTTTAGGTTTTGTTGTAGGTCACACACACAAACACCATTTGGAACTACTGAGCCTAATGACAAAAACTGGAATATGGGCTGAACATAAGGAGTTAAAGTTGTGTGTTTTGATAGGTTTCTGTTATACATTATGATGTGTACTGTTGTTACATTTGAATCTGATATTTATATTTTAAACTTTTCAGTTTTAAGGGGAGAACAAGCTGCAAGCCAACAAGAATTAGATATAAAGGAAGAAAATTCTGACAAAACTTCAGATACAGAAGGTTCCAAAAGTGACAGCGTGTCGTTAGATAAATCTGCCCAGCAAACACATACCTCATCGGTAACTTCAAACGCACCACCTACAAAGAGGTCACGGTATGTAATTTACATCACTGTCTGGCTTTATTATAAATTTTAGGGAAGAAAAAATACTACTAAGAACTGGGGAGGCTGGCTGTGATGCATTAACTGGTTTTTCTGTGGTACTGAACTTATGGATAGAAGGACCTCTCTACCAGTAACTGTTTTTAACATGTAGTAGTTTTTTTTTTGTGTGTGATTAGATTTTTGCTGCCAGCAACAATTAGTTAACATGCAATCTTTCAGATGTGCAGGCATTGTACTGTGACAAAAGAGAAAATTGGGAGGGGGGGGGGGGGCTTCACCCTTACATGGATGCTGTTTCATTTTGGTTCCATCTGAATGTCTCCAGTATGTGTGAATAAAATGGTTTTCTCCATGGGAAGGAGTCAGGGTTATTTATTGAGTTATTTTTAAAGAAAAGCAGTGCATTTTCTCATTGTAGTAGTGTTTGGTATAAACACTGGCTGACAACACAACAATTACATGTAGCCATTGTTCACCAGCACTCAGGAAAGAGCACGAGGAAGAGGGGGTGTTTGCCTCACCCCATTCCCCACAGTCCGTTGTGTCTCCACTGATGTGTGACCACACGGTCGCTCTAGAGCGGCACCACTTTGAAGAAAATAGCCAAGCTGACTGGGATGTGCTGGAAAAGATGCTGCTGCTGTTATCTTACCGAATGTGTGTTTTATAATTCTAGGATACAGTATGGAAGGAACTTATTTTCCTTTCTTTAAACAGTAATTTAAGTAGCAGCATATCTCTTTGGGCAGTTTCCACAAGCTTAAGATGTAAGGTAATGGCACATTTGTTATCTTTGATGTTAATATGATCTGCATTGCGACATTTAAATGAAGATGGAGAACAATGTTTAGAAAAAATCATTACCTTATTGTGTGATATTAATATATATAGTGCAACTTTTTCAGAAATGAACCTGAGGAAGATGAATCTCCCGAAACAAAAGCTGAGCGAGAACGATTACGTAGACAAGCAAATAATGCACGGGAAAGGTATTTGTATTCTCTTTCTAGTTTAACTTAGTGTATGGAAGGAAACAAATGGTCATCGGACATTTGCATGTACAATCACATTATACTGACACATTCCAGAAATAGTCCTGCTGTCATAAAACTTCCAGAAAGTGAAAAAAACAAACAAAAACAAATGGATTGCTGCAAGAATATCAAAAAGCTTTCCTATTGGCACAGATTTATCCTATTTTGAATTTCACAGCTGACTTCAGATTTATATTTAAATTACCCTAAAACTATTCACTAGCTGCTGATGTCTGATTTTGCTATTTGTTACTGATGTCAACAGTGTTGTGCTCAACAGCTAACAGTTCTATGCAGGTGGCTATTGGATACATCGGAAAAACCAGAAGAGTCTCTTAAAAATTCTCAGCCTAAACTCTGTTGTTACACACTCCAGCCACTAGAGCAGTGTCATATCTTAAGATATTTATTTAGTTCTAACTACTTGAATAAAACAGGAGGTCAGTGCCTTTGGATTTCTATTTGTAATTCTAGGTTTTGTTTCAATCTAAAAAGAGAGAGAGGAAAAAAATCCACTTTGGCCAACATTTCTCCTGCCATCTTCTAGAGAGTCTTAATGCTTTGAAGAGTACATCCATACATTTATCGGGAGTGGGTACTAGTTCTGACAGTAATCTTGTAAATATGTTTTTGGAGTTTCATGGGCCATATACGGATGCATCTCAAAAAATTAGAATATCATGGAAGAGTTCAATATTTTTTGTCATTTATTTCAGAAAGTGAAAATTGTATATATTCTAGATTCATTACACACACAGTGAAATATTTCAAGCATTTTTTCATTTTCATTTTGATGATTACGGATTACAGCTCATGAAAATCAAAAATCCACTATCTCAAAATATTAGAATATTCCATAAGATCAATTAAAAAAAAAAAGGATTTATGATATAGAAATGTCAAACTTCTGAAAAATATGTTCGTTTATGCACTCAATACTTGGTCAGGGCTCCTTTTGCACGAATCACTGCATCAATGCGGTGTGGCATGGAGGCAATGGAAGCCCGAGTTGCCTTGATAGCGGCCTTCAGCCCATCTGTATTGTTGGGTCTGGTGTCTCTCATCTTCCTCTTGACAATACCCCATAGATTCTCTATGGGGTTCAGGTCAGGCGAGTTGGCTGGCCAATCAAGCACAGTAATACTGTGGTCAGCTAACTAGTTACTAGTAGTTTTGGCAATGTGGGCAGGTGCCAAGTCCTGCTGGAAAAGGAAATCAGCATTTCCATAAAGCTTGTCAGCAGATGGAAGCATGAAGTGCTTTAAAATCTCCTGGTAGATGGCTGCGTTGACTTTGGACTTGATAAAGCACAGTGGACCAACACCAGCAGATGACATGGCACCCCAACTCATCACTGACCGTGGAAACTTCACACTGGACTTCAAGCAACTTGGATTCTGTGCCTCTCCACTCTTCCTCCAGACTGTGGGACCTTGATTTCCAAATGAAATGCAAAATTTACTTTCATCTGAAAAGAGGACATTGGACCACTGAGCAACGGTCCAGATCTTTTTCTCCTTAGCCCAGGTAAGACGCTTCTGATGTTGTCTCTGGTTCAGGAGTGGGTTGACACTAGGAATGCGACACTTGTAGCCCATTTTCTGGACCAGTCTGTGTGTGGTGGTTCTTGATGCATTGACTCCAGCCCCAGTCCACTCCTTGTGAAGCTCCCCCAAGTTCTTGAATCGGCTTTGTGCACCTTTTCCCTTCCAGTCAACTTTCCATGAATATGCTTTGATACAGCACTCTGCGAACAGCCAGCCCTTTCAGCAATGACCTCCTGTGGCTTACCCTCCTTGTGGAGGGTGTCAATAAGTGTCTTCTGGACAACTGTCAAGTCAGCAGTCTTCCCCATGATTGTGGTTGTGTATACTGAACCAGACAGAGAGATTCGTGGTATTTATACTACGTAAATAGTGATTTACTCAATTATAATATTTTGAGATATGTTTTTTCTATTTTCATGAGCTGTAGGCCGTAATTATCAAAATTAAAATTAAAAAATGCTTGAAACATTTTAGTTTACATGTAATGAGTCTGGAATATATACAGTTTTCACTTTCTGAAATAACTGACAAAGGATATTGAACTCTTCCACGATATTCTAATTTTTTGAGATGCACCTGTATGTGTATGGACCTTGTCAGGATCAGTACCCATTCCCCATAAATATATGGGAATACTTCTCAAAGGGTTAATATTACAGTAATGAGAAAACAAAGCTGGATTCAACTCTATTTATATACTGGCCATGAAGTTAAACAGGTTCATGAAAGCTGTAATTTACTATGACTTAAATTGGCAGTACTTTAACATGAAAATCCTTCTTTGTTTTCATGTATACATAACATTGTACATTTTCCGACACGATTTTGAGAACAGCAAGGTTTACTATGCTTCTTTTTTGTCATAAGCATGGCTAAGGTGATGTCAATACCAACATTGACAGTTTCAGTGGTTTTTTTTTTTTTTTTTGTTAAAGCAAATTAAACAAATCCTAACTTTGATTTAGAGTTAGGAATCCAGCTATTTTTTACCACCTCCCATCCACACACTTTATTTCATTATATATGTAATCTTTTCAAGGAGGATTATGTCAACAATAAAAATACTATAACGTTTTTGCTTGTTTTTTTCAGTGAAGGTGAGCAATCAAATTTTCTTTCATTTGACCAACACAAAGTGTTTGACATTTCATTCTGCTAGTGAAGGTACAAAATTCCTTACTCGTATAACAGAATCTGGTGGGACATTGGTTTGGCTCATTTAATCTAACTGCTGGACTACTATGATAATCTATCTGTATGTATGTACACCAATTTGAGTAAGGTAATAGCATTACCTTACCATGGTTCTTGTACTCACTTGTGGGTACTGCTTTCTATCATCAGAATTCGGGTGCGTGATATAAATGAAGCTTTCAAAGAACTTGGTCACATGGTTACTTTGCATACAGGCAACAACCAGCCTTTGACGAAATTGATGATCTTACAGCAGGCGGTTACCATCATCACCTCTCTTGAGCAACAAGTTCGAGGTTAGTGGTTTTGGTGGACAGTTAGTCAGCAGCATGTCACGCTGTGCAGAGGATAGGCCCAGGATAAGGCAAATGTCATAGGGGTTTGTTTTGGCAACCACTGCATGCTTATTATGTATGTATCCCTTTTTACATCTAGATTAATACCTGAATGGCTAGTTGGCTTACTGGCTTGTTTCCTGTTGGTGCTATTCATTTTATTAAAGAAAGAAAATATAAAATCACAGTTGTTATAAATGACTTCCATGTTGCTGGATGCTCTGCCAGTATTGTAAATGTTTAACTAAAACAACAATCACCCTTTTTAGAAGCTTATCATTATTATTTAAAAAAGAAATATAATAATATTAATAATAATAACAACAAATTTATATCTTAATTCTCTTTTTAAAAAAGACAAAGAAAAACTTTTACTTATTTTTGTATTGTATGTAAGTGGCATTGGGCATTTATAAGATTATACTGCTTAAAGTAAATCATTTGCAAGATGGTACAAATTAAAATTTTTATAAATGTATATACAATCCATTTGCCAGGTGCAGCCATGATCACTAGCCGTTAAAAATAATAATAGCTTTTGCATGGTTTGGCGATGAGTAAGTTTCTTGTAACTGGCAGATATTAATTAGAACAATAGACTTCATACTGCACAGCGTTATCTAGGTTTCAGTTTTGCATTTTTTAAAATTTTTTTCTTGCTCACAAGCTAATACTTTAGTGTAGAAATATCATTGGCTCCCTCCCTCTCTAGTTCTTTCGTGCCATTTGCTCATCTACTGAAGCAGTACGCATGTTTTCAACATTTGCGGATAGCATGAATATATTCTTGGTTGCCAAAGGAAACTTTCAAATGACCTTGCGCTGTCTTCTGTCTTGTGTTCAACGTAGACTGTTGCTTGGAAAAACGAAACAAAAACCAAACCAGACCAAAGGGAATCAAATAAAGTTTTTAAAAGGCAAAAAAAAAAAAAAAGAAATATATGCCCTATTTGGGTGTTGTACAGTTATTTTTGGACCGTGTTCATTCTCTTTTATCAAACAGGGTTCGAGTGAGAGATATAAATGAAGCATTTAAAGAACTGGGTCGCATGTGCTCCTTACATCTGGAAAATGACAAACAACAGACAAAATTACTGATCTTACAGCAAGCAGTCTCCTTGATCACAAACTTAGAGCAGCAAGTCAGAGGTAGGGAGCCTTTACATTCCTTGTAGTTTCAATATAGCTGCTACACTGACAGCAGTAAAAACTCTCCCGATGCTTCACTCAAGTATGCAATGTAGATACTTCCAGCTGATTTGTACAAGATCTTGAATAACTACCAAAAGTGCCTTGAAGTATATAAATTATAAGAGCATTTATATAACAGTGTTCTTAAATCAGTTTTTTCTGACTGAAACACACAACACTGGGATTTTCATTACATGCTAGGAGTGTAATTTTTATAAAATGTTGGTGTTGGTTTTCAATTGGCTGCAATTTTTATCTACATTGCATGAGAAGTACTTCTGCTTTATGGTGTATTAACCCTTTGTCACTACTATAAATGACTGCCTACTGGTAAGTATACAAATTTATAATGTACATACTGCATGATTTACCTAAAGCATTTCTGCATAGTTTCTTTTCATTATGGGAATGGGATTTTTTAAAAATCATATTTAGTATATCTTTAATGATAAAAAAAAGTGAATCCAAACGAAAGTGTGCTAACATGATTAGATGTTTTGTACATCATTTTAATGCTATGAAAAATGAGTTCCTGTAAACTTCAAATATACATTTACAGTATCAGTGAAGACTTGTTAACTAAAGTAAAGATCAGTCTAAATTTTAAAGTGTAAAAAGCCAAATTTGTGTAATCGAAATAGAAATAACGTTGTAGTTTTTGTTATTTCAAAATTTATTTAAAGTTTAAAGCAGAAGATAGTGATAGAAATAAGAGAATTACAAATGATAAGCTTCTAGTTAAGTAGTTAACAAGATTAGAAATGTTTTTCTATCATTTAAAATGATTTTACTGCTGTTACTAGCACAGTGTACTACATAGGTATATAGTGGGTGGATTTAAAAAAAAAACAAAATGGTAATTTATGTGCTATTCTCAATGTATGTGCATGCCCTAAGTGAAAATTTTTTTAACTTTATTTTAAAAATGCAACCTGGCTGTAAAATTATTTATTCCATGAACTACTTCTAGTCACCATCTGACTCTCATCATGGCCACCTGTTAATATTGTGAAGATTTCACACACACACACACATATATGAGAGTTATTTTTTGGAATCAAAACAAATTTAGAAACATTAATTTTCCAACTGTAAGGAAGATTACTGAAGCTTCACAATTAGCAAAACACGTAAGTATTAGGCTTTGGTAAAATACAAGATACTACAATGTGAAAATGTGCAAAAACTGATAGACAAATGGCACTTGCCACTAGAAAGTCTGCTGTATTTTGCTATTAAATACACCTTTAATATTCATATAGATAGAGGTCATGTTGGGATCGACAAGATTATCAGATTTTTTGTTTAGCTCCATCGTTTAACAAAATTTTGCATCTGAATTTGCACCTGAGATTATCAACAAACTAAGTGATGTGCATGATAAATCAAATGTCTTTGGAATGAGCAAGCTGTGATACCAGATTGGTAATGCTTAATAATGGTGGCATCAGAAATTCTACAAATGACTTCCAGAAGAATTTTGTCATAGCAGCTCTAATGCTAAAGTTATTCTGTCATAGTCCAGTTTACCATGCGAGACTATTATTTATTGCAATCTTTTATTCATTCCACATCAAAATTAATCAGTGCGATTGTACCAAATGCAGAGCCAATCTTTCTCTTGACCCATCAGTTATTGAAAACCATGTGACTTCACACTAAGCATAGTGGCCCCATTTATCCCCACATGCTGTGCAACTATCCAATATTCAAACACCAACACATGCAAAGCCAAAATTGATTTTGCAATATCTTTTATCAGGAATATTTCCCTTGTAAAATGCATACATCAAATCCTTATTGGAAGATACAAAAAAAAAAACTCGTAAGATTTCTATGCTTTTAAGGTCCTAATTAATTTTTTGCATAGGTAGATTCCATTTTAGCATACGTTGAAGCTTGAGTCAATTTGAGGTGGTGAAAAAAATGTCAAATGGCCCTGAAATAATGAATGTTTTGTGATCAAGTTATTTTACAACTAGTGATGGCTGCTCCAGTGTATCTTGCAACAGGAACTATTATCTTTTTTTAATTTTGAACACTTTGTTCTGAGTAAATAAATTTGTTTTTATTTAACTACCATTAAGACAGATTATATACAGTAGAGTCTTGATTATCTGACGTAAACGGGACCAACAGGTGGTCGGATAATACGGACATGATGGATGCGGGATGAAAGAAACCCAAATTGAATGAAAGTCCAGTATAAGTTTGAAATTTTGTTTATTAATACTGTCCAGTAACCATTATACAACTACTTGTACCGTAATAGATATTTTTACAGAAATAGATTCATTTAGTTAATTGAACAAAACATTTTAAATTACATGTAATTACAGCAAATGCATGAGTATACAATATGGTCAATGAGAGAAAATATTACTTAAAAAGTTTAGTGATTAAAGTTTGTTTTCCTGTTTATTTCTCTTCCTTGCAGCGAGGTCGCACCAGTGTCTCAATAACATAGTGCCAGTAGCAGTTGCTTCCTCTTGTTGTTCTACATAAGCCAGCCTCGAAGGCCTTGCCCCCTTCGCTATGACTCATTTTCTCTGTTTTGTCTAGTCCCAGTGCAGCCTCAGTGCCATTTTCTTTTTCATCTTCATTCTCATTCCCATTCACCATAGCAATTGCATCATTGTCAGTGGGTTTTTCTTGCTCAACTTTTTGCACCCATTCATGTATGTCATCGTCATTTGCTTTCTCACAGCCTGATATTTCTTGTAACAAAGGAAGCAGATTATCACCATCTTCTTGTGCCATTTCTTGTTCATTTTCATCTTCAGAAAGTAACTTTCTCCATGATCTTGCCAGGGTTTGTGGTTAAATTTCATCCCATGATTGTGTGATCCGGTAAATAACATCTTTAAGGTTCACTTTTTTAGCATATCTAGCATAAATAAGCTTAGTTAAAAGCTTACGGCGATGTTTTTTTCTTTAATGCTTGAAGAACACCCTGGTCCATTGGCTGACACAATGAGGTGACATTAGGAGGAGGAAAAAATGCTCTAATGTCACCACTTTTCAGTTCATCCTCGTCATGATGAGATGGCGCATTATCAATGAGAAGGATTGCTTTCCTTGGCAGGTTTAGCGATTTCAAAAACCTTTCTACTGATGGAACAAATTCATTGAAAAACCAGCTTCAGAAAATGTCTGAATCCATATGCATTCTTCTGCTTCTTGTAAGAAACCGGAAGCACAGCAGGAGCCAAGTTTTTAAAAGCTCTTGGTTTTTTGGACTTTCCAATAAATGAGAGCTGTAGTTCATAGTTACCAGCAGCGTTACTACAAGTGAGGATAGTCTGTCTGTCTCTCTCTCCCCCTCTCTCTCTACTTTGTTTATACTCGGGAGCTGAAGCTTCAAGACGGGAAGCTAGGGTTTTTGCAGGCAACATTTTATAGTTTAATCCAGTTTCATATCTGCTCCCTTGCTTCTCCTCCATTTTCGATAAGACGATGAAATTTTGTTTTAAATTCAAGAAATTCCTCAGAACTTGCTGATGATTTCACCTCACAAATATTGAGCTGCCTTATTCCGTATCATTTTTCCCAGCGATCAAGCCAGCCTACACCAGCCGTGAAATCAGAGCTTTCTCTTTCAGTATAGGGCCTGGTGTAGGCATGCCTTTGTCTCTGCTGTGTGAACCACAGGAATAAAGTTTTGCTCACCTTTTCATGTTCGCCTTTCTTCGTAGTTTTTCCAGCGTTTGTTCCATGATTATAGGCTCGATTGGAGCTCCACTTCTCTAACTCTTCCAATCGCTAACAGTAGCTCTCCCCATGCGGAGTCTGGACGCAATTCTTTGCACATGGACTCGCCTTTGTCTGGCATTTTTAACGCTTCAGGGTTTTGCTCAATTAAAAGAACCACTTTCTCTTTTCACTTGCCATTTTTTTTACAAAAAGAAATGGAAAATAAATCACAATCACAGTCTGTATGACACAAATTACTAGCGCAGACAGACAGTTTACTCTGGTGGCGAAAAGCGACGGACTGAGACAGACAAAAACAAATGCACACACATCTAAATACTATAAATATAAATGACGACATTTAGCCTTGAAATAGCTCATGTCGTGTGGGTGTCGGATAATCGAGACTCCACTGTATCAGTCAACTAAAACTTTTTATTTTTTAAGTAGGGCATGCACTTATGACTCTAATGTCTGTAAATAATCTTACATAATCTTTATTTTGCCTGTATTAATGTTTAGAAGGTGAATTTCCTTTTAATAGTGGTAACCTAAATTAGTATTAATGAAACCTGATGGAAGTTGCAGTAAACTAGAAAAGGGCTGTATAAAGGTGTGAACTTGTTGAATTAATGTAGTTTGTTTATTTTAAAACAAAACAACAATGATTTATTTCATGATTGGAAGTAATTGTGATTTCCCATTCCAAAGGATATATCCATTTTGTTTGTTTTGAGAAATATGACATTTTTGGTTCAAATTTACCAGCAGCATCTACTTTTGATTTTTTTTTTTTTTCATTGTGATATTTTAAGTGAAAAACATCCTGAATAAACAAAATATTTTTTGGAATACAACTGATTGATGCCTAGCAAAATTTGAAATTAGTATTTATCATATTTTCAAATTAAATATATAAGGGTTGTACTGAAAGTAATGAGTCCTAATTAATTATCGGAAAACCACTGCTCATACTAACCAGTTATTTTATTTACAGGTAGCAGCAAAGTAGCAATAGTAGATGGAGTCTGCCCTGAACGGTGCTTTGAAACTAGAGTTGTAATACTTTTCTCAGAAGAATTTCTGACTGGACACATGTTCTCTTTGCCTGGTCTAAATGCATGATTAAAAATTTTTCACTATGGGTTTTTTCCAACTAGAAACACTGAAGGGGGCTATGTGGGACAGTTGGGTTCTGATATTTTATAAGGCTTTGTAAAATCACAGGTTTGTTTTTGAGTAATGGATTTTCTCTAATTTAATTAGGGTTTGTTGCTTTCAACATAGTCTTGCGTGTGTGTGCTAGCATCCTCAAAGAAAATAATCGTGTGTACTAAACAGCCAGTGCAGAGTTATAATCAATTACAGCCATGAAATACCTGACATCACCTTGTAGGGTGTTGTTTGACCAATCTACTGTTATAAACCAGCCAATACAATTCTCACTTTATAAAAAAATATTAGAACTCTTTGTATATTACATTGTAACAACACAGTCATTATTGAAGATGAAGGAAGTTACTGCCAAACAAAACCAAAAATGGTAGTGAATCTGTAAAGCCTATCTTTAGACATGTCAAATAATAGATACACCATTATTGTTTTGACCACTCACCCTTTAATGAGAAAAGGTTTGACGACTTTAAATTATAGTTACTGGTTAGCTATGTGTTGATTGACTGGTTTCCTATGTATGCACACTTGTTGCATTGGAGCAGGTTTACAAACACTCAATCTATAAAGTATAAAAACTTGGACCCACCAAAACTAACAGCTAGACTCTGAAAGTTGATGGTACAAAAAAGATTTCTTTTATCCTCTGTTATTTTGTACATTTATATTCTCTCTCTCTCTCTCAGAAATTAATCTAGCTAAGTTTGGAGTTGGCTGATGTATAAAAGGAAATCTCAGACCAGCTACATTTAGCAATAAATCTCATGTAAACCAGACCTGGGATTTATCCAAGTGTACAAGCAAATTAAAATTTAAATAAATAGATTTTTTGTTTGCTAGGACAATTTATAGCCTGCTTTGTTTTGTTGGGGACAGTATGACACAGTTATGTTTCAGGTAAACTGCTTACAATATTGGGCAGGACAGTGTGTGTACCTAACATCTCGTTAGAATAAAAGTAACACACAAATAAATAAAACTTTTTTCTATTGTGAAGTAAGAAAAAAAAAAACTGATGCTTTTTTTTTTTTTTTTTTTTTTTTTTTTTACATTAGCTAATTTAAAACATTTTTATCAGGGCAGGTTTATAGTCAAATAGGGAGTTAAATTACAAAAAAATATTTAAAATAAAGAAAAAGTCTTTTTAAAAATGTAATTGTTAGACTGACAGTCAAATCAGCAAACCATATGGAGCCAAGATAATACCAGTGGCCATTTTCATCTAACCACAATGTTGTCAGGGTCAGGGTTAGATCAAGCATATCTGTTGTTAGGGATGCTGGTAACACTTACAGAATCAAAAGCATGAAATTTATATATTTATTATTGATGACAAATGCTTCTAAGCTTCCCCCTTTTTGACTGAGGGAAAACAAATTTTTAGTGCGACACCTTTACTGTCATTGCTTCGCTGCTGCTGCTGCTGTTTTTTATTCCACCCTAGGCTTTGATTCTTTATTTGGATTCCATGTAATAGTCTATGCAAAGCATATTTTAGAAAGAATGCTAATAACAGAATCAAGTAAATTGCCCCCCCCCCTATTCCAATGCAAATGAGGTTTTTAAAAGAATTTTGTATCATATTTGCATCATAAATTCTTAGGCACTTATGAGGAGGCTACACTGATTCTGGTAACTTTTTTTCCTTCTAAATATCCATAATATAACAAAAAAATAAAGTCTAATGGCATTTGATTTGTTGCTGTTTGCATAACGTTAAAAAAAAAACACTAATACAAAGGTTTCTTTGTTTACCTGGAAGAGGTTTTTTATTATTTTATACAGAAAGATACAGATTTTATTATAAAATGTCACACCCAGAATATTACCTGAATTATGCTTTATAGACTTCCAATGCACCAAGAGGAATGAGTGTCAATCTGATCAGTTGGTAATTTCTGTAGGCAGATTCTTGAACTAATGACCATTTGAGATCCAGTTCTATTCTCTCGCCATTTGGTTCTTCATTTCAAAACAACAAAGAGAATGAAGCAAAAACCTTATCTTTAATTTGTAGGGATTTTGCTTGCTTTCCTCACTGACTGAGCTTTTTAATAGTTTTCTGTGATTAACTCTCTACCATTAACTGGAGGGATCTGTGTTAATTTATATGGTTTTATTTTTGTCAATTCAGGTCTCTAATGCTCTGTCTACATTGTAACTTCTGCACTGGATATAATCCAGGCAGTTTGCTTTGTGGTCAGGGTTTGTTTGAACATTTCACTGACACAGTTTTCAACTTAAATTCCAGATATGACTACAGTTTTGATTGTGATCCTGAGCCTGCTATCTTCCTGTTCCTCCTCCAGTCTCAGTTCTCTCTTACTGTCTTTAAAATGTCTCTGTCTGCCCTATCTGTGTAGTAGAGCTCCAATATATCAATGAACCAATTCCATTGTTAAGCTTTCCCCTATTGAACATTGAGCAGCTTTTCAACAAGAGTTCCCTCTCTTGTTAAGATGCCAGATTGTCCTGGGTTTTCACTCTTTGTGAAGAAACCCTGTCTAGCAGAATCTTAACTTCTTTCTACCCCAGTTTCTCTCTCAATATAGTGGGTTGATCTTACAAATTTCAGGCTTCTGCACACTGACATTAATGATGTCTCTATATGAATATTTCTCACATCATCACCTTTAAATTTTTCTTAACTTCTAGCTGCATATTACTATTTCAAACTTAACTTTTGGTGTTTTTTATTACCATCTTATTTTTCGCTTTTTTTGGTCTGTCTTTTATTGGTCAACTCTGCTATTGTGGCTTAATGCACATTTCAGAGTAATATTTATTTGTAATGTTTCTTTGCCACGCACTACTGCTGTTTCTGTTTTTCACAGGCCTCACTACTATAGCAAATTCAATCCAACCTTGGAACAAGCAATTTTCAGCCTGGTATGTTCATCACACCTCATCTACCTTTGTTATCACTATTTATCATTTTTCATGCTGTTTTAAATTTATTACATAGAAAAAAACAAAGATATAATATGTTGGCTTTAAAAGGTATTGGACTATACCCACTGGCCTTCCTCCAGATTATATAGATGCTATCATTTAGTTGCATCATAGGAAAGCTTTTTGGCGGAAACTGCCTCTCACTGGGATTACTGCATAGGTTATTTGTCTTCAAATGTTGCTGAATCTCTGATGGTCATCCACCAGAACCTCTACCTACAAAAATTACCTAAATTTCTCAATTCTTTGCAGTTAGAAAGAAGTAAATTTCAATAGAAATACATTTCTTTTCCTCGAGTAGAACTACAGTAAATTCCTTTCTCTGGCTCTTTGCAGAACGCAATTTAAATCCCAAAGCAGCTTGTCTGAAAAGGCGTGAAGAAGAGAAAACGGAGGAACTCCCAGGTCGAGTTATGAGTGCTGATGAGATTGCCCAGCAAGCAGCGCTGGCAGGTAAGGTATGGGCAATTTGCTTTTTTTATTATTATTATTTTCTTTGTTTAATGTTTAAATGTGATAATGACATGCTTCAGTTGTAATTAATTACCAAAAAGTAATCATTTCTGATCAGAAGCTACAAGCATTTGATTTCAGACAAACTATGAAGATTTCCCAGGTACAGACAATGGAACCTTTTGTAATTACTCTGGGTTTCACCTTCTCTACAACTATTATCATTACTGGATTGACTGATTGCTTGTTTGCTCTACCAGTATTATATAATTAATTTATCATTCTATCTCTAAAAATTTATTTTACCTAAAATCTTGTCTTGTTTGGAAAACAAGGGATGATTAGTTTCCTGAACACTCCACTCTTGCTGCTTCATGGAAGAGTTTTTGTTTCTCTTCCTCCTCTTTGGGGCAATTACTATACAAATGGAATAGAAAACATGGTAGTTCAGTTTGCAAAATAAAAAGAAGAAAAGTCTGTCAGGTAGAGTTTGTTGGCACAGTAGTTCACCAAGGTTTATGCAGAGTAGTTGTTTGAGTTAGGTAATTTAGTTCTTTCTCTCTCAGCACACAGGTTAAGCATATTATTATTATGCCATTTGATTGAAAACAGCTGTTTGGGTGATTCTGTGCTGGTCTAATAAACTTGTCTGCCATCTATGAACATGGTAGGGTAGTGTGGTGTGAGGGAGGTGGATAGAGAATGGTTGTGCTCGGGGATAATCCACTGCTCTCTCAACAACTATCACATCGGTTTTTATGTTAATTTTTGTTGAAGATACCATGTACAATATTTTCATTGAGCATAAAATTGCAGTTTTATGTAAACACGCATGCTGTATACATGTCGGTAAACAAGAATGTGTAACGTAAAAGAAAATACAAAATATGTGAATGCAGTGTGTGAAAATCGAAATTTAATGAACCATCATTTCTGGATTATTTTAAAAAGAAAATCTTGTGTACTGTTTCTAAATCTTTTGTGGGGGTGGTATGCAAATGGACATAAAGAAAGGACATTGCTTTTGACTGTAACTGAATGTAAGCTTTCAGGTGATATTTAGTTTGTGATTTAACTGCTGTTATTTCGAAGACTCGTTAAGATTTTTTAACACTTTCTTCTGACAAAAGCCTAAATGTTTCCTGTACGGATACAATAACACCAGCTTTACCCTCTACTTCTGTCTAGATAGTTGTTTTGCTCATGTGCATTTGCATGCAGTGCATATGATGCCTGAATCAGCAAAGTCTTTACTACTGTTGTACAATGGTTTGTGCTGAATAATAATTCTTTAAAATGACACAGATTACATAGGAAAAAGCAAATAAATTTTGTACAGCATGGATGATGCATTTAAGAAAAATGTTTGTTCTCATTTGTTATTGAAACCATGTCCCATGAAACACTGATATGCAGGAAACCAACACCAGTGACTGATTTACTTATGCAGTTCCCTATCATAATAATTTTCCAAAAAAAAAACAACAGATAAAAACAAACAATACAGTGGAATTCTTTGTTAATTCAGCATGATTTTGATATTTGTATCATTTGGTCAAAGTTTTTCTCGTATCATGTGAGAAGTTTCTTTAAGTCCATCATATTGCCAGCAGGTGGATGTGGTGTTCTCAGCTGAAAATCAAATAGCTCTCAAAAGTGCTTAATTAGATTTATCAGGGCTTTGTGGTGTTCAGAGAAGAAGTCAAATGCTTTTAATGATTCCCCTTCTAAACTAGTCAGACAGGTGTAGCATAAGCTCCATCTTTCTGAATAATATGATCATTGAATCTCATTATGCCTTGTTGGCATAATTGTAGATGTATTTAACATGGTACTATACCTAGCAAAAAATATGTTCTTCAACAAACACCAATTCTGTCTTTCTACCATGCCAGATTGCAATCCATGGCATTCACATTTTCATACTTGATCATAGGTTTCAGACATTGGATTTGAAGGTCTTGATTTGGTCTCTTTCAAACCCAGGTGTGATCTTCAGATATGAATTGTTGAAGCCTGCATTCATTGGAGAAGAGTACACTCTGCCAATACTTGAGTGTCTTACCAAATAAATTCTCTGACCATACCATTTATTTATTCCTGTTTATAGTGGGGGTGGTAATATCAAGATTTTTGGCAGTTTATGATTTACTGGCCTATAAGGAAATCACAGGTAAATGCAGAAATATAGCAAATTTGCTTGTTTTTAGTGTGATAATAGTGCACTGGTGGTCTGCTTGCCAGGATGTTTAATATATGCATAATTACACCTGAAATATATTCATTTCTTTCATATACATACATTTATGGAAAGGTTGAATTAATATTGCAGATCACTCTTTTAAGTGCCCATGACAATTTATGGATGTTTGTGTGAGGTGATATACAGTGGCCAAACAAAAATTCCAGCTCGGGTGTTACACCGATAGAAAAGCAATTGTTCTTCTGACTGGCATGTACATCATCAATGTGATTGGTAATAAATATGCTGCATTTGCTCACTTTTCCTACATATGATGACCAGTTTAAGAACACCTATGTCAGTTGCTTATGTTTGTAGATATTTTGGACAATCAATAGAATATAGTAAATTTAATTCACTTTTAAAGCAGTTTACAATGAGTAATAAATCCAACAAAACAAGATTGGATTGAGTAGTTGTATATGGGGAAACTTTTATATTCTGAGATTGTTAAATACAGCTTGTTATGTAGACTGACAGCTGTCTGTACAAATAAACAAGCAACTACATCAAATACCATAGAAGAATCATGGTTTCAGAGTTTTGGATCAGATGGTTGGACTTATTTGCAGCAAAGATTTGACGAGACATTCATCCAGAGTGTACCAAACTGCCAATTAAAGGTGGTGACCGGCTTTCCAAAAGAGGGACAGGCCCTATTCATACAATATCCAGGGAATAATAGATAAGTTTGTTTATCTGGACATTTTGACCAATATACTAGAACCATTTAAAAAAACTATCCTAAAGATTCAACTGCCATCATTATCAAATAGTACCTCTCAGATCAGAAAATTTCAGTTCTGGAGTGGCCAGCTCAGAACCCTGATTTGAATTCAATAGAGAATCTGTGGAACAGTATAGACAAAGCTGTCAAGATGTATTAAGCCAGAATTATTTGTATCAACTAATCAGTTGACCTTAGCCATTATTTGTAGAAATGCTGTCATGGTAACTGATATTTATGACTTTGTGAGCAAATGCTAATCTTTCTCGGTCTGTTTATTTCATGTAATCTTTAAAAACAGGTCTTTGTGACAGAATTTTGAATATATTTGATTCGTTCAACTTTTTTCACTATTAAATTTCTTGGTAATGTAAGAAAAGCCAGTGTGTGCAAAATGTTTGCTGCTGATTATGTTGATGAAAAACAAAAAATCCCTTTTCTGTCGGGGCGATGGTTTTATTTTTTACATATATATGTCAGTTTATGTTTGCTTTGCCATTGTTCTTAAACTCTTATGTTTGCCACTGTATTTCTGATTTTTAATGGTTACCACTAACTGGTTATTAGCATTTCAAACGTGGAGAGTGCAGGTGATGCCTTGGGTCAGTGTTGAGAATAGTGCTGTTTGTGCTGCTACTTACAGAAAGTAGCAGGTTGTTGTTTTGGGCATTTCTACAACCTCTCACCGTTGCTGCAGTTGGTCTTTAGTTTTGCGGATGTCTGTGTTAGTATGCATTGATATTATTTTGCAGTGCAATAGGCTTTTTTTTTTTTTTCATGAATAAATATGGCTGGATCTGTGATCTGTTGGTTTGGCAGTGAATAGATTAAGAATTCCAAGACAGTTCCATCCACCTGTAATATTTAAAATACAAAAACATCTTCTGCAACTTGACATCACTGCACAGTAAAGCAGTCTTCCTTCTCAGTACTATTCCCTGATACGTTTGGGCATTTCTCACCATCTTGCTAACAAACAAACTAATACTCTACATTACTGTGTTCCCTCTACTTAGGTAGGATCTGGAGCAGTAGCCAGATGAAGAACAAAGGGTGTAACCTTAACAAAATGATATTTGACATATTGGCTACTCTGATAGAAGTACAATCATACCTTTGCATGCCTTTCATTGTTTTAACTAATATATTATAAGCTGATAAAATCTCTGGAATTCATTTTCTTTGAAATCTTAATGTGTGCATTTTAAACATTTAACACATTCAAGCACTGAAATTCTGAATACCAAATTTCCTTGTTACACTGAATATATATATATCATATCATATAAAACAAATTAGTCATTCATAGTTACAATGAAATCACATTTCAATATACTCAAAAGCTTTAAAAGTATGCCACCTTTTCAAAGAGATGATTCACCGAGATTTGGTGATGTGCAGAATACACACATGGACATTGTCTTTGTTTTTGTTTTGTAAATGAAGTGTGATGATGATGGCCCACTAAATGCTTCAAAACATCAAAAGGCCAGGCTGGAACAACTAGATGGCAGGAGACTCTGTGTTAGGCTTGTAGGATGTGGCTTTCCCTCCAGAGTGATTTACAGCTCTGTTGAGTGTGTGTGTCCATCTCTTTTTGGCTTATATCCTATCACAAGGCAACACCAGAGATGGACCTAGTGATGACCAACTGTTCTCTAGAGAATCATTATTTTAACAGATTCAACAGTGTAGATGGTTTGGGACAATCCTGACTTGAGCATTTTGTCATTTATAAAGCAAGGCCCAGGTTAAACCATCATCAAAGATTACAATAGAATTGGGGAATTGCAGCACCATCGTAGGGGTTGCTATGAACACTAACTAATTTATGCAATTAGCTAATGGTTCTGGATTGGAATTAAACTGCTCATAACCACTGTCCCCATATACCAAAGCTGGTTGGCAAAAGTTTTGAGGAGAAACAACAATTGTGCTTGATTTGCCTTCGATCTCCATTTTTTGAGCATGTTTGAAATGAGATAGGGTGACTGGTGGCCCAGTAGTTAGACCCTCAACTCTGGTAGTCAGGTAGCCTGTGTTTAGTCTTGTGGGTTTGTGTACTTCTCTGGCATGCATACTTTTTACTCTTCAGCAGCCAGCCAGTGTTGACAGATACTGCTCTCTAGCAGATAACCACAGCACTAATTCACTTAGAGACAGGTGAGCAACGCTGAAAGAAGAAAACCATCCCAGCGACCAGAACACCAGATATGCAGCCATCATATTATAAGCTCTGGTGTTCAGAATTCATTGCTGCCCACTTCTGTGCATGTGTCACTGGTGTTTATTATGGGCTTTCTGTCATTAGGTGTTACTTTTTTTAAATGTTTAACTATTTATAATTAATATCTTTATTGTGCTTATTTATATTGTGTCTAATATTTAAGCAAAGCCTTGAAATAGAAAAAAAATTATGATTAGAAAGATCTAATACTAGTGTTTTCCACATTACAGTGTATTTTAAGGTAGTTGCTAAACTAAAGTAATTGGTTTTAACATAAATCTGACTTCAAAATGTCCCCATTTTCCACAGTAGTATTTGATGTAAAATTACTAGTATAATTTTCTTTTGATATATTGTGTTAGTTACCATTTGTGTTGGTATTTTAAGCAATTTATAACAGTGGTTTGTCTCCACACCTTTATATTCGATATGTCGGTCTCTTAGTTTTATTTATTTTTCATTTATAGTTGACTTTTGCCAAAATTTGGTTTCCAGGATGGTTTTGTACTTCCTCACAGTAGATAGATATATCTATTAATCAGGAACCTTGACTCTTGACAGACTTGATTGCTCAGTACAGTTTGACTTGATTCCATTGCAGTAATATACCTGAGCCTATGCTATGTTCATTAAATGTTTCTAGCACTTATGAGGAATGAAGTTGTAGGTTTATCTTCTCATAAAAGTTACAAAAGGTTTTCCTTGGAGCAACAGATTTCTTCACTGAGTAGACAGTTGTAGTGAAATAAACACTGGATTTCCCCTAATTATTAGTGGCACAGTACTTATAAATGTATGTTGATACTGTCATTTAAAAAAGAAGAAAAAAGCCAAACTAATAAGTTGAAAGTTTTTATTTCACTAAATAAGTTATTTGTTAATCGCTGTTCAGTTACTGTTGTATTTAGACTTTGCAGCATGTCTAATGAACTTCTCTGTCTAGAAACTGCACACTGTAGTTCATATTATTAACCACCTGTATTTTTATTGTTACTGAAGTTTACATACAAATAATTAATTACAATCATATCATGGTCATTTGAGTTTGATACAGATTGTAGAATTGTTTTATACTACTGCAGTTAGATAAATTATAGTTGCTTTAGCTTTTTTCAAAAACAGAATTGTAAATACAGCAGAACAATAATTTAGACTTTATACATTATTTGATTTTTACATCCATCACACTGAAGCTTGCACAATTTCCATAATTACAGGTAAATATAAAAGTACTCTTATAAAATGTTGTTGCAAGAAATTTGTAATAAAGATGAATGAATTGTTTGTTTGTATTATTTTCTCACTGTGTAATATTTCTAAGATGAGCAAGGTGGCAAATCATAGGCAGACGGATGAAAAACCTGGCAGATAAGCTAAAAATGTATGTTTTTATTGGTTGGTTTGTTATCTTTTTTTGGAGCTGTTTTTTTAAAACATTTTTCTAAAATAGCAAACATTTGGAGGCCATTTTTTTTTTCTTTTCCAAGACCTTGAAATTAAATAGCACAATTTAAACCAGAATTATTATTATTATTATTATTATATTATTATTATTATTATTATTTATTATTATTATTATTATTACAGTAGGCTGTGATTTGTTTTGTTTTATTTTAATTCATGGCAAGTAAAGTACTTTTTAAAATCCTATTCAGATTTAATGAAGAGCTTCATGTTGGTGTCCCCACAGCATCATGGTCAGTCGCAGTCGTAACATTCATGGTGGTAGAGTGCCAGGACTGAAAAGGAGACAATTTTCAAGTAAATTTTCCTATAATTATAATATGAAGAAAGAAAAAAACAAACAAAAAAACAAAAGCTCCATACTCAGTAATTTTATAGTGTGTGGATAAATTTACAAATTTTAAATAAAACTTAGAAAACAACTGAAATGTGTGGCATCATTCCCTTTCAGTTCTGGCACTGAAGCTATTCCTGCTACATGCCTGTGGAGCTGTTCCCACCACTAACATGCATGATTATTTCTAGTGTTTGCTCTGGCTTTTCTAGATATATATATATACTGTATGTATGTAGTATGCTCTTCTTCACCACTAACTACGTATATTGAAGCAAACATGCATGGCGTTTGTTTTCTACTTAGTTAAGCAAGTTCAGTTTGAAATTCATGGTTTCACTATATATGTTTGTTTTTACTTACTGATTCAAGATATCTTTGCAAAATTCCAAATAGGGAATAGTCTTAACATCTGTTATTTACCTTGTAAGTGGTGTGGTTACAGGAAAATTCCAGTTATATTTCAATTTTTAAATTGAGAGGAGTGGGAAGTTGTGATCCTATTAATGGTTTGATAAAAACTGCATTGGGGGTGCAAACCAATTGGAGATGATGCAAGTTGAGATAGCCAGACCAAAAACAGTATAAGAGCAGCTGATTGCTGCTGGGGTGGTGATCAAACAACAGCTGTCTTATTTAGCAAGCTGAGTGGGCACTGTCATAAAAACATCTCCTCCTCTGGGTAGTCACATGGCTATAAAATTGTCAGTTTTTCTCTTAAACCTTTGGAAATTACCAAAACTGTAACTGGTGTATGGATAGCTGCTTTTTTGACCATGATTTTCTAGCATTCCAAGTAACTAATTTCAAGTATTTTTCCAATGTCCTTAATGTGTATAGTGTTTCACTAGTGGCCATTTTAAATTACTCTTATACTTATCTGATTATCTGGATTTATTAAATAGCATCAAATATTTAGCTTTTTTCCCAGCCCGCTTCCCTTTTAGTATGCAATTTTTTTGTTTTTCTTTATGTGCCAGGGGACTCTAGTACATCAACAAATGTGAATAACTGATTATACATTTTAATACAAAAATTTTAGGTCTTAACTATGCCAGTCACTGTTTTTGGGGGGGGGGGGAGATCTTTGTTTTGGAATGCATGACTTGTATTCGTTCAAAGAAAAATTTGTAAAAATAAACTTGACAGTGAAAGACAAACGCATTCTTTGATGTTTTACCTGTGTTCTTGTCATAGGAGTTGGTGAAGTAATTCTCTGTTTGAAGACAGACCACTAAATACTTGGAAAAATAACAGGTCCTGTGTGCACTATATCATAGTACCAGTCTGGGATGGCAAGTGAACAAGCGTCTGCTGCTGCTGCTGCTTTGTCCTCTGATCAACATTGAATAACTTTTCACTGGGTTTTTTTTTACTTTAAAAGAGAAAAGTCAGTCAGTTTATAAGCAGTTAAAATGGAACCATGGACTTTTAACAACAAAAACTGCTTATGTATTAGCTTAGAAAAATATTTCTTTAAAAATTGTCAGTAGATTATTTGTTTTTCTACTAATTATAAAGCTTATTTGCATTCCCTTCTCATGCTTAGTGCATTACTTGAGTGGAAATAATGGAGCCAGCAGCCAATTGGCAAGTCTGCTTTCTTCTGTTAGTGTGGGTGGTCTTCAGACCCTTATTAAATCCCACCCCCTTCTCGGCTCTTTAATGAGATGTGACAGATCTGTTAGTACATTTTGTTATTTAATCATTGGGTTTGTATAAAACAATTGATTGATTGCATTTTGTTATTCTAAATGTTTGCTTTTATTAATTTTCTTAAAATTGGCTAGGAACCTTCTATTTTACTGTCTGGCGAAAGTGATTGATTACAAATCTGTTTTAATCAAGGTAGCTAAGCTACCTGTTTCGAGTTTCAGAATCTGGGTGTTATCCAGACCTGGTGCTCTTCCTAACATTAAGCTGTTCAATATTATTAAGTATTTTTTTTTTCAGCATGAGCATAAAGGGATTGGATTAGTAGTTTGTTTTTTAAAATAATTTTTCTGTGATGATTCTTTTGAGATCCAGTTGAATCAACCTAATCATTTTGTTAAAAATGTTAATAAAATGGTTTTAAATATATTCCAGTTCATTCCATCACCTGTAGCTTCAGAGAGTTCTGGGTTCACATTTAACATAGTAATAGTAATATTAAATTTCTTAAACAAAAAAAAAGAAAAGATTTGTGATATCTGCATTGTGAACTTTGTTAAGGATTTGAAACAGACTAGTAGATAGATTTAATATGAAAAGGAATTCACTCTAGCTAGCTTACAACTGATTTACGTTAGCAAGTGGTTGTGCATACTTTGAATAAGTTCTGGATTAACAATTATATGGTCTATTTTTCCAACCCAATCATGTCAAGAAAACTAATTTCATCTATTCTGATAGATTGTTTTTTTTTTTTTATAGAACCAGATTTATGCAACAGTTTGCATGCTTTGATTGATATATAATGTAGGTATATTACACACCTTAATTGTGAAATTACCCTTTTCAAGAAATGGGTATTGCACTGTTGAGTTGTAACTAGCTAACACACGTGCATGCATGGGCACACTATTCTTGAGAGATTTTATGTAAACTAACTGAAAGTATCTATAACATACTTCACTCGTCATGTCAGTCTGATCATTTACAAGTGAAAATGTGAAAGAATTAATCTTGATTGGGCTTTGAAGCATTTTTGTCACAAACACCAAATAAATTAAAAGATAAGAGATGAAAATTCTAAACTAAAGATATGTACAGGTAGATTTACTGGTATCAAACAGACAACTTGTTAGCTGAATAAATAAGAGCAGTTAGTACTGTCTAAATGTATTTTTAGCTATTGAATTCTAGAGGGGGAAACGGAAGGAGAATTGTCCATGCACCACAAGCTGCAAATCTCTCTTTCAAGTAGGACAACAACAAAACACCATTTTTAAAGGTCGTCGTCTTTTTTTTTTAAGGTGAGGAAATAGATTTACATTCCACAGCTTTGCTTGCCCATATCACAAGAAATTTACTGAATTAAGAAAAACACTGTTATTAACTGGTCCAGTCAATAAGAAGTAATATTTTGGTGTCCAGCAGGGTCACATAATGAACATTTGTTTCTTGTAAGTTTAACTTAGTGCTGAGAGTATCAAAAAACAACAACACACATTTCTATCTTAGTTCAAATTTAAACAGTTTTCTAAATTAATATTTTTAGTTAATTTTTTTTTCCATTGACTCCAAAGTATTTTTGTATGCTTATATTTTTTTTTTTTTAAGGGTCTCCAAGTTTTCTTTTAGAAAAAAGATATTATTATTCATAGGTAAAACAACAGAAAACATTCTACAGGGTTTATAGAAACAATGGATCCTTTCTTTCCAGAAATAAGCCACTGCTGTTTGTTTTATGTAGTTTAATAACATTTAGGTGTTTTATTGCTGTTTTTATTTTTTGCTTATAAATTGCTTTTGTCTGGTCTGTCTTTGAGATGGCCTCAAAGGCACTTTCAGCATGTGTGTGTTCTTCTAAACAATGCCTTTGATTTTGCTCAGTCGAGTTGTTTTATTTTTGTTGGTAAACAAAGCTTTCCTTTTGTTATTGCTTTGACACCCGTAGCTGCTACCTATCAACATTTTTTTTTCTTCCAGAAAATTGCTATTGTCTCAGATACATTTCCTTGCTTGAATGCCTATTGGTTGTCTTACAATTGTTTCTTTTGTGGGTGGCTAACTACTGTAAAGGGCTGGGTCTTTTCTTTATTTCACCAGAACAAAATCATTTCCTGTATTTGTAACAGTTCTTTCTTTAGCTTGCCAAAGTTCTGATGATATGTAATGTACTGTAGAAAGCAGCAGATCCTTGTAGTAAGGGCTCATCAGAGCTATGATGGGCTACAGTAAGTATACCAGTGGAAAAAATAGTGTGGCACACAGTTGTTGTACACTTGTGCTACAGCTGAAAGTATGTCTGTTGTCATCTATAATGAAAGTGCTGTATTCATTTCTTAAAGGTACCACTATAAAAACACTGCCTTGTTTGTTGTTTTCATTTATTTTTTGTATTTTTATTCTTTTATTTATTTAGTTATTATATTCTACATGAAGATGCTACATGCCAGGTATTATAGTGATCTTGCAAAAATATTATATTCCATATTTTTATGTTATGGTTTGTAGCTATTCTTTATTTAATATTTTTAATTATTACAATTTCTGGCTTACTCTGTGCTTGAAGATTTTCTAGTTTTCTTTGGCTTTTTCTTCATTTTTAGAGATTTTGAGAAGAAATATATTTTGTTTAAACACACTAAAATGATAGGCTTAACATGATTTAGATGCATGCTAAACTAATCTTCCATTGTGATAGAAAAAATTTATTTTCTTTCTTTTTCTGCAAAGCTGCCACCTTTGGCTTTTAGTATTGCACTATTCTACTTCTGTATCTAACAGTGTTGATTATTTAACATACCTTGAATAACTGTGATATGACTTTAGCAAGGCAAGATCTTGCAAAGACCTTGCATCTTTTGCTTTAAGGTTAGCAGAGTTGATTGTTAGCCTATGCAGTGCAAGAAAACTCACCAGCAATACTTAACAGCTCCAAGCAGCACTATCCCTCTCTCTCTCTCTTTCCAGATAGTGCGTCCCTGACCAGGCTAAATCAGCGGGGTGGAGGTAGATCAGGAGGACCAGTTCAAGGAAATTATGCAGCATATCCTCCTACTGGACAGGAGAATAGTCCCATTGGATTACATGATATAGATATGACAACAGACAGTATGGGTTCTGTAGGATCTAGCAGTTTGGGATCACCAGAGACTTATGCTGGGTCCGTGTCAAGAGGTCAGCCTACTGTTTCAGGACATTCAGCCCTTTCACAGGCCCAAATCAGTACTGTATTATCCCAGTCCACATCTGCCAAGTCTTACAAAGGTGCCAGTGGACAATAGGATTATCTGAATTTCTCCTGCCTGTGTATAAATACCTGCCCCTATTGGATATTAACAAAGGATTTTAAGAATGTACAGTTATTAAAAAAAAAAAAAGAAAAAAACAAAAAAGAAAAGAAAAAAAAAAGAACATACAAAGATTATCATCAGAGCCCCAGAATTTCCAGCAGTCAATTATTCAAACAAACTGTTGTGAACATATCATGTAGCATTCAACATACAGTAGCTAGATGAATCTTGTATACCCAGATCGTCCATATTGGCATTAATTGTGATAAAGAGAGAAAACGTTATATGCAAGGATGTGAGAATGTCTGATGGAGAGTGCTTGCCATTTTATGTCTGTCCCAAAATGAAGAAAAAAATGTACATGCAGCATCATATCTATCCATTATCATCATTATAACACTGCAGTTTCTGGCTGCATGGTATCATTTACAACTGCAGTTACAGTGTGTTCTTCATGACTGTTGTTAATTTGGGGGCCAGGTTGTACAAAAGTATGTCTAATTATATGACATTGTATTTAACTTCTGATCCAGGAGGTTTGCACATTTATTACAGACTCATTGGTGCATTATTCTGCTACTTGGTTTTGTACTGTAGCCTGATCTGTATGCTGACTGTTGCTAGGAGACATGGCTGCTAGTAACTAACATCAAACATAGCGGCTGATAAAATCTTGTGCCTCTGCACTTAGTTACAAGTTTAGCCAACAGGCAAACCAAAATATATATATTTGCATATATTTATTTGCCTCATCTCTTCCACATTATGAACATAAATTGCAGATTTTTATCTATTTTTGAACCAGTTAGTTCATAATAGTATCAACTATGAACTAAGGTATAGATTCCTTATTTTGGTAGGTAGATTTCACCAAGCAGGCTTACAATAGGGACGGGGTGTATGTTGTGCATAATTTCTGTACATTGTGATCTTATTTAAGGGCACAGATTTGGATCTGATTTTGGTATGTTCAGTAATGAAAGGTTTATATGCAATTACTGTGGCCAGAAGCTATCCAGCCTTGCTTACCAAACTTAGTTAGGGGCAGCAGCATTAAAAGAAGTTCAAACAAATTTTGAAAAACTCAAACCAGAAAAAAGCTAGAGAGGTAATCCTTGATTAGTAAGCTGAGTATCTAATGATGCATATCACTGTTTTCCTGAGTTGCATTTTTTTTTTTTTTTGCATCCTTCCAGTAAGCAGAGCTCAGTTAGTTTAGACAATTCAATATGTACGCATTTTTTAAAAAAGACATATCGTGCTGGAAGCTGAGTACCACCAAGACTACCGGGGTGAGAGGGAGAGCTGTTTGGCTGCACGGGGACCCATCGCAGTTAGGTGAGCTGCTAAAGACAAAAAAATGTGTGCAAAAATATCTTTAAAACAAAAACACAAAAAAAAAATTTTTTTTTTTTTAAATCAGAGAGAGAGAGAGGGGGAGGGAGGGAGAAGTACACAGTTTAAAAAAAAAAACAAAAATGTAGAATGCTTACCAGGATTAAATGCTCTGTTCTCCTTGTTATTAGAATTCAAAGTGCCTGCCAGTTCTCATGCATTTGTTCTGCATGACGATTGTGGAAATCATGCAACAATGGCAAGGATTGGTGCCATGCAATAACTAAGCATTTCTCCTGGAATGGTATTCTGATGCGGTGCAGAAAGGGGAGTTTACTACTATTCATTTGGCTTTGTTTGTCTTAAAATTTGTATCTAAGTCATTTCATTTAATTTTACAGCATACACACGTGCATGCACATCCAAAATGGACTCCACTTATTCATCTCATCCTTTGTTATTGTGGGATGGCCTGTAAGTTAAAATGGGGATTGAGCAGTTATCATTTTTAATAGCTACAACCATATATATTCTCTTCACCGTGTCTCCTTTTTAAAAGATTTTTAAGACAAAACTAACACTTAGTTTGTATAACGTGTCACTGGTTTTATTGCTGTTTCTTCGGCACAGATTTTTAATGATGTGGCTGACCTTTTCTTCAAGACTACTGCTCTTTAGTAGTTCCAACTTTCTCTTAGCCCTCCTACACTGTTTGAAAAGACTCCTTTTATTTTTAAATAACTACTATTGCAGTACAGAATGTTAATTGTATATGTTGATTTATGTTAATGAATGGCTGCCAATATTATAATGGATTTTCATATGCATGCAGTTAGAATGTTGTTCACCTATTACTATGCTTTTATTTGCCTCTCTCCTTTTTTTCCTTCCTATCTTGGATAATATTGGCCACCACCCAGCAGTGTTGTTTTGTTAATTATTTTGCAGTCACCTTTTAAAAAGATTGACTGGTTTACTTTTCAGATAACAGCTATGATGCTGAAAGGCTCGTTAGATGAGATAGTGATTGGAATTGTATTAGAATCTTCTTTTAAACATAGATTTGACCTTAATTAAATTTGCATTAAAGGTGCCAAAGCTGCAATAATATCAGACAAGAATGTTATACAAGTAGTTATGGATCAGCAGTATAGTCTTTGCAGTCACTTATAGTAATGTAAAACGATTAACTTTAACCACAAAACAGAGATGTTTCATTGCTGCTGTTTTTACAGACTAATCCTTCATGTAAAATCTCAGGTGAACTCCCAACATGACTAGGAGAAAGCCTGTCCCCAGTTTGTGTGCCTATCAGGCTGTCCCTTTGTATCATGTGATTATTCCACTTGCTCTTTCCCTGAATCTGGATCCAAGATGGTTCCAGCTATTGGTTGACTGCATTGGTTAGTCCTGTCTCCTGTACATACATAGTTTTCTTTAGAAAAAAATAATAAAAATGTCACATTTTTAAGACTCTCCCTCCAGTGTTGTTATATCATTGCAAACTAATGTAGCTTGACCACAGGATGATTGCTAATGTGTCACTAAACACGAACGCTTCATTGACTCTGTACACCATCTTTTGTCAAAAGGTCGCGTGATTTCCCCCCCATAGAATTTTTTAAGAATGTAAAAATAAAAACAAACAAATTACAAGAGAAATTGTGGTCATCTTTAAATGGAATAAACTTATTCTTACACTACCGATGAGTAAATATTCATGTTTGCTAAGGCACCACCCAGTTTTGGTTTGGAGTTGCCTTTTTTTAATACACAAAAGATCTATTTAAGACTGCATGGATTTAATCGTTTTAAGAACATGAAACAGCTTCCCATATGATTGTTCTGTAGAGTTGAACTGTTAGGAGGAGGAGCAGCTATAGAAACGCGATAGTTAGCAATGGCCCGCTGTCTTGTCTTTTAGAGGCAGTTGATACAGAATTAAAAATGCAGCCCACAGAGCCTCATGATTGAGAAACCCTCATGCATACAGCCTGCATGGTGAATGCTAGAAAATTGTGTTTCATGTTTACACAAGTCAGAATCCAGGAAATGTTATAAAAAAATTTGTTTGTTTGTTTCTTGTTTTTGCTTTTTACTTTATCATACTTTTTACTCTGAGATATTTGATGATGATTGTTTTGCTTAACGTGGAATTTAGTCACGAACAATCTTAGAACTTGTCAGGAAACTGAAGGTAATCAAAGCCAAAATTATTAAATGATAATCTTTTGCATTTTAAAAATATATAAATATATATATAAACCTTTTTTAATTTGATACAAATACAAAATTCAGCACTTGTACCTTGGGTTACGGTTATAAGTCTATGATGCAAATCTGGAATATCTAGTGTTGTCTGTTTTTTTTAAAAAAGTAATTTTATCTACTTTAGGCATTTTGACCGATTTGTTATTGAGCCAGAGAATGCAAAGAAAAATTTATTAGGAGAGTCTTTTCAAATTAAGGTCATGAAATGCTGCTGTTACCCAGTGATATCTGTGCTTTGTCTTAGGACTTCTAATGCTTTCATATCTATTTATGAAAGCATGCTGGCCTTTAGTTGAAAGATTTCCAGTCACTTGGCAGCCTTTACAGTCCTAACATTGTTGGTAAAGAGACGATTCCTTCCCGCCTGCCGTTTCTCCAGAATTATAACTGTTACATTGTTGTTTTCACAATTTGTGGTTTTATGATCTATACAGCAAAAACTTTGTGAGGTCATCTTCAATTAATGTCATTTAATAAGCTGATCTGAAGCAAATAACACACTACTGATTATAAATCCTTGTTCCATTTCTATAATTATTAACATCATTTGAACTATTACTGAGATTGGGGGCATTATCAAGGATCTGTAGCCAGCTTTCAATTAACTGGATGTAGTCAAAGAACTAACCACATGTTGAGAAGTGAAGCTCAGCACTTTGAACAAAATGTCCACTAATGCTAACTTTTTTACAGATTAAATAACTGGCAGAGTTTAGCATATGTCCAAAACAGTGCTCTTTTGAAAGTTTTATACCACTTATTTTAAAAATATCTATAATTATTTCTAAGTCTATATGTATGTCTATGGCAATTCCACCACGATGATCAGATTTGAGGTTCATGTCGTTGTCAGCTTAATACATACAACAAGAAGTTCACAGATTATTCAGCCCACAGTTGGCTAGCAGGTAAAACGTTTTCCCACCACCTTGTTTAGAAGACCCTGCCATGCAAGTAAAATCAGTGATGTGGAACACTCGAAGAGATTCTCACAAGTAATCCTGCAGTCTGAGCACTGGTTAAACGTTTTGGACACTATCCTCCTGTAAACTACTCGGGTATGTGTGATCGTGACACATGGATGAGCCCCTTTAACTTGGCTAATTCTTATTACAATTCACGTGTAGTAGACTGCCAGAGTTTAATTGGCCATTAGACAGCAATACTTGAAAATGAAATGATGACATACATATAAACATTACATTTATGGGAAATATTTAATCTTTTTTTTTTTTTTTAGTGATTTTAAGGGACATTTTTTCAGCTACTTAACAGTTATCAGAAGTGTTTTGTTTTAGCAATAGAAATGTTAATGAGAGTATTAAGCAATTGTATTTATGACTAGTTCTCTCCCCTGGAGCTGTGATGGCTTCCTGTCTCCAACTACTAAACTAATCTAATAAATATGTTTGTTTTTAATTGTAATGTTCTTGTTGCTTGTAAGAAATTATATTTTAGATGTCAGCTCATCTTTGGATGAATTTTTTGTAAAAGTAATGGCTTACCAGAGAGGGAAGGTGGTGTTGGTTCTGTGAATCGGAGTTATTCACACCTGGATGTTTCTCGGTGAACAACACCAGGTTCATACAAATGTTTTCTAATATAACCTCTTTTTTTTTCAGCACTTCAGAAAAATTCTTCTTCAAACACCATAATGGAACTGATGCCATCATAGGATTATAATTGACTTTACTATTGTTGTCGCAGCCAGGTGGATGATAAATCTTTATTTTTTAAATGTGGAAGTAAACTTTTGAGTGAAAGGGGGAAAATTTAATTATGTCTTTTATTCAAACTAAGATGAGAAGAAATTGTGACAGGTCCATGTTAAACAATCAGCAGGTGAGACTGGAGCGAGGTTTTCTCTGATGTTTGCTGGTAATTTAATGGTTACTGGCAACTAATAAGGTTCCCCAAAGGTTTTTTTTTTTTTTTTTTTGCTTTCAGTTCTAAGATTATATGAAGTTTTGGTTTTTTAACAAGCCAGCTGTGTCCATAACTGATTTGGACTTGAAAGGGTCAAGTTCCCCACCGTGTAGGGTGTGGCATCCATCATCTCTAGGTACATGGGTCCCAAAGAGAACTTAAGCAAATTTCAACTTTGAATGACTTTGAGTAAAAAGCAGGCATAAATCTCGTTCTATTTATGAATTTTTGTCTGGGGAAACCATTAATATCCCAAATTAATTTCAGTGTGAGATGATGGCAATAAAAATCAGGAATCCTTGCTTCTAAATTCTGACCAAAAAGCTTTCCTGAAATGACTTGTCGGTCGTTACAAATGTGGAAGAAAGTGACAGATAGTTGCGTAACCAATGAAAATCATAAATGCGTGCAGACCCTGACATTTGTGGGTTTTTTGTTGTTTTTCAGTCATTTTGTAACATTTAAGGTAGCATCATTATTTCCTAATCTAATAATAAGAGAAAACACCTCAAATTTCAGAAATATGCTATTAAATTTTGCCTTGTGTATTAAGCTGCTCAGATAACAAGCAGAGTTTGTTTTTGGCAGAAAATCAGTTAAAACAATTATTTAGTTTGTCCATTGAGCCTTGAAAATGGGATTTATCTTGGAAAAAACAAACTTCTTAATACTCCGGGGTGATTTAGCTGATGATAATTAATCTTTTTTTTCTAGCAGCAGCAAGCAGGCAGACACTAGATGCGTTTGTATATAGAGTCAGTTTTGTATTATCTAGAATTGCCATTTGGAATGTGTAAGAAGCCCAGCTGAATTTCAATAATCATATCTGGTGGGTTCCCCTGTAGTCTACTCCCAGGCAGCATATGGTTAAGGGGAGGTAATAGTTTGAGAGAAGTTTAGGCAAAAGTCCATTTTAACTGGTTTTAAGAGAATATACCTGTCTGGTTTAGAATTTGTCACTACTTTCAAATTTATAAAGTACAAGTCTTATTTAGTGTGTTAATACATAGGTAGACAAATACATAGGTAGACAAATATTTAAATACAATAAGGGAGGCAGACATACAGAAGACTGGTTGACTGTGGTACCAATCAAGGATATGTTTGATCCCCACTACCATTTTGTGCTGAGAGTGGAGGAGTTGATTTGAATGCTTGAAAAGTTTAAATTAAATTGTACCCATTGCTGAACAGTCGTGTAGCATTTGTTTATGGTCTTGGCAGAACGTAGGTCCTTAGGCTGCTCTTAAAGAACGTAGGTCCTTAGAACGTTATAGTAGATAGATACACTAAATTAAAGAACGTAGCTCCTTAGAACGTTATAGTAGATAGATACACTAAATTAAAGAACGTAGCTCCTTAGAACGTTATAGTAGATAGATACACTAAATTAAAGAACGTAGCTCCTTAGAACGTTATAGTAGATAGATACACTAAATTAAAGAACGTAGCTCCTTAGAACGTTATAGTAGATAGATACACTAAATTAAAGAACGTAGCTCCTTAGAACGTTATAGTAGATAGATACACTAAATTAAAGAACGTAGCTCCTTAGAACGTTATAGTAGATAGATACACTAAATTAAAGAACGTAGCTCCTTAGAACGTTATAGTAGATAGATACACTAAATTAAAGAACGTAGCTCCTTAGAACGTTATAGTAGATAGATACACTAAATTAAAGAACGTAGCTCCTTAGAACGTTATAGTAGATAGATACACTAAATTAAAGAACGTAGCTCCTTAGAACGTTATAGTAGATAGATACACTAAATTAAAGAACGTTATAGTAGATAGATACACTAAATTAAAGAACGTTATAGTAGATAGATACACTAAATTAAAGAACGTAGCTCCTTAGAACGTTATAGTAGATAGATACACTAAATTAAAGAACGTTATAGTAGATAGATACACTAAATTAAAGAACGTTATAGTAGATAGATACACTAAATTAAAGAACGTTATAGTAGATAGATACACTAAATTAAAGAACGTTATAGTAGATAGATACACTAAATTAAAGAACGTAGCTCCTTAGAACGTTATAGTAGATAGATACACTAAATTAAAGAACGTAGCTCCTTAGAACGTTATAGTAGATAGATACACTAAATTAAAGAACGTAGCTCCTTAGAACGTTATAGTAGATAGATACACTAAATTAAAGAACGTAGCTCCTTAGAACGTTATAGTAGATAGATACACTAAATTAAAGAACGTAGCTCCTTAGAACGTTATAGTAGATAGATACACTAAATTAAAGAACGTAGCTCCTTAGAACGTTATAGTAGATAGATACACTAAATTAAAGAACGTAGCTCCTTAGAACGTTATAGTAGATAGATACACTAAATTAAAGAACGTAGCTCCTTAGAACGTTATAGTAGATAGATACACTAAATTAAAGAACGTAGCTCCTTAGAACGTTATAGTAGATAGATACACTAAATTAAAGAACGTTATAGTAGATAGATACACTAAATTAAAGAACGTTATAGTAGATAGATACACTAAATTAAAGAACGTTATAGTAGATAGATACACTAAATTAAAGAACGTTATAGTAGATAGATACACTAAATTAAAGAACGTAGCTCCTTAGAACGTTATAGTAGATAGATACACTAAATTAAAGAACGTAGCTCCTTAGAACGTTATAGTAGATAGATACACTAAATTAAAGAACGTTATAGTAGATAGATACACTAAATGAAAAGCTATTGATAAAACCATACACAAGGAATTTTTTTCACTCTAAACTTTGAGGCTATGGTTTTTGTGTTTAGTGTCAGGAAAGCTTCTCTGGGTTTGACAATTTTGTTTACTTCTAGATTGTCAAGTAGAGGAGGGTAGGTTTCTTTCTCATCACTGCAAAACTGGTTTATTCTCACTTTTCCTTGTCATGCCTATAGAGTGTCCCTGCCTGACAGAGTGCCCAGACAGGTCACTCCCCCAGCAGTGGGAATTGAACCCACAACGCCAGTAAAGTACCTTGCTCAAGGGTCACAACAACTGCCAGCAGGTGGAATTGAACCCAGTAAGCAAACTGGAACAACGCCAGTAAAGTACCTTGCTCAAGGGTCACAACAACGCGCCAGCAGCGGGAATTGAACCCAGTAAGCGGGTCACAACGCCGCACCAGCAGCGGGAATTGAACCCAGTAAGCAAACTGGAACCACGCCAGTAAAGTACCTTGCTCAAGGGTCACAACAACTGCCAGCAGTGGGAATTGAACCCAGTAAGCAAACTGGAACCACGCCAGTAAAGTACCTTGCTCAAGGGTCACAACAAAGTGTCAGCAGTGGGAACTGAACCCAGGACCCTTGGGTCCTGAAGCCAGCATACTTACCACTGAGCCACAATGCCTGACCAATGAGACATCTCATTTTCACCTTGAAATATCCTCTAATATATAAACACAACATTTTTCAATTTAATCTATTGCTTATATTTTAAGAAAGATATGCTGATGAATTCATTTATCACATACAGCCACTTTAAACTAAATAGAAATTGTCAAATTATGGACATTTAGCTTTGAAAGGTACATAGAAATGAATACATTAACACTTAAAAAAATTGTTTTCCCATAATTAAAAGCACATTTTGACTCGACCTTTCATTGTCATGCACATCATTTCAGAACAGATGGAAATCTTGATTACAGAGAGAATGAAAATAAAAATGCAGGAAGACGTGTTAAAATTCTCTGATGACCTTTTGGGGGAGTACAAATTCTTGCTCATACAGTTTAAAAGCAAAACTCTTTAAATATATGTCACGTGCGACAAATACATATTGTTTACTGAATGATTGCAATTACACAGGTGAAATAAGTTTGTTATTACACACAACTAAAGAACAATAGATGATAATTATTCCTTCAAGAACTTTGCCATAGTGGCCTTGGACTACCTCTCGTTATTTGGTTCTCACAAAGGAATAGTCCTAATTGTAAGACAACAGTTCTGTAAAGGGGCTTAAAATCTGCACACATTTCATTATTGTGGTAATGCAAAAATATCTGAACAATAAGCAAACCTTCATTTGCATCATGGGTAGTTACCATCCAGAGGAATCTGGTGGTGTTTTCCAGGTTCTCAGCTCTTATTGTTGATGGTTTTCACACCATTACACTTTTATGTAGAATTTGTAAGTTTGACAAAACTGTTCCGTTTGTCACTCAGCAACTACAGGTGAGTGAAAGTTGTTCACAAAAGTCGGGGTATTGAAATTTGATATCAGAAACATTTAATAGCAATGAACCATATAAATTGATACTTTATCCCCCAGGAAGTCTGGGCTTTGAGTTGTCTATAGATAAAGTCATCGAAACAGATTACAGTAATTGTTGCCCAGAATGTTTGCCGATTAGGTGAAACACGTGAAATTATCCAATCACCAATTACATTCTATCCTAAATAAATGTATCAATGCCTCACTATAATAGAGTCACGGAAGTTTTACCTGACAGCTGTGAAGTGAAGGAAGAAGGAAGGACATGCTATGAATTACAAAGAAAACTAAAATCAAATCAAATGGATGCAAAACTGGGTAGACTAACATTGGAGGAATTACATACTAACCCATACACAGCACGTCCCTGACTTGGTACTCTATAGTTGAAATAAAGTCCAAACAAATCACAACTGATGATTGCTGTCTTTTACTGGGGTGCAGTGTTCACCATATTATCCAATCAAGAGAACAGCTAAGCAAGCTGCCCTCTGTGTCAGCTTGGTTGGGAACTTGAAACTGAGCTGGACATATCAGCTGGTGCTATAAAAAATGGAATTGAGAGTAGAATTTCTGAAAATCAAATAAAAGTGTTGAGGATAGATATAACTGATATGTTTGGCTTTTTAAAGTAGATAATTCAATATCAGAGTCAATAATAAAGTTGACAGTCTCTCCGCAATTGCATGCATGCTGAAAAACCATTTCACTACCCTCATTTATCTGAAAGATGGTCCCACAAAGTGTTTCAATGATATGCACTAACAGCTCATCAATATTTATGAACTTGGAATTACTGCAGATGGTGTTATTGAAGAATTTAACTTTTTTTCTGATTGGTTGAAAGTTTGGCTAATACTGCAGTTGATCTATGAATGAAGGAAAGAAAAATGGGTAAATTAGTCAGTTCGTCTTGTACACCACATCAACTTCAAAAAAAAAAATGGTAATCAAAGCTTATAAAAATTTATTTCTTTGCCAAATTAGCCTGTGGATTTGATTTCTTTACTCGCTAATAGTTGAAACAATTTCAACTACCAAACAAAGGAGTAAAAACTCTCAAAAAGATGTATGGATGGCATGCAGCCGGTACATCATCTGCACTTGCTAGAAATGTGGTACTGATCATCCCATATCCTGGGTCTTTAACGGACAAAAGATCTGGGAACAATGCTAGCCATAGCACAGTTTTAAATAAGTGTCAGTCAAACAAGAAAGCTTGTCTGCTGAAGGAGTTCTCTTAAATATGCATTGTAAATCATATCTCCCATTTACTCGGAACAATTTTTTAGATCAAAGAATCTTTCTGCTTATACCATAAAAAGTTTGCATTATTCTATCATTTCTTATTACTTTGACAAAGTTGAATATCATAAAAGAGCTTAGATCTTCCATAACTTTGTTTAGGATTATATTGTTTGCAAACAACATTGAGGAACTTACAGGATCTTCCTCTGCTGCCAGTCATTGAGGCGGCAGGATTGGTGATCTCTGTCTCATCCAGGCAATCTTGGGGAGGCGGCCCTGCCAACCGTGATTCTTCCTCTCAGCTCGTTCGCTCCCTTTCTTTCTTTGATGTCACCATACTATATAAAAAAAATATTTACATACTGAACCAACTTTCATCAAAAAACACGATTGGATACTCGTGCTTTTGCATATCACAATTCGGGTAGATTAGGGAAGTTTTATGATTGTCTCGCGTGTAGGAAGAGGAACAATGTCCAGAATGAAGGCTGTGTGTGTGTACATTTCATATTCGTTCATTCATTGTACTTTGTATTTTTCTTAAATACTCAAAAATGGACAACTCAATCATTTTTTCTTTTATGGTAAAAACTGATAAAATACCAATTATATTAAAATCATTTAACTTCTATTGACACCTATTTAGTCAAATATATACCGCATAAAACTATTGCATTGTTCAATTTCCATTTTTTAGTAAGGGAGATAATTATGTATAGTAGTAACTAGTTAGAGAAAAGACAAGATTTTAACTTGGTATCCAGTGATCGTTGCCCTTTTTATGCCTATCTGAATCAACAAAAGACAATTCTAAATGTGTGGAGAAAGAGGGGAAATTTGGTTGTCCCCCGCTCACAAGTAGCTATTATTGTAAATTAATAACCAACCAAATGATATCTGAATAGTACCTGTGGAGACAGGTTTTGGTTGCTGCATGTCTGCAGCATCAAGCCCCTGCTGTGGTCCAAACTGTTTTTCCCTGAACAGTTGCTGTGTCGAGATCTCTAAAGGGTCACACCAATGTTGCTCCTTTAGAAATTTCACTTTTTCAACAGATGTCTACTCTACTGTAACTTTGCTCTTTCTATTCTGAATAATACAAATGTTCTGTTGTTTGGGGAAAATGTTTTGTTAGATAATTACTTTAAAATGGGTTTGAATTTAAAGTTTTTGTAAAATAGAATTTTTTTTTTACTATATGAAGAAATCCGTGTTCCAATCTTCTCCAGGATTTTTAAAGAGAACACTAATAATGCTACAGAGGATGTTAAACAAAATGCATGAATAAAAACTGATGAGAACATAAATAGGAATAGATGTAACAATGCTTGATACAGACAAATAATGAGGTTACTCATAAAAATCATTTTTGTACATCTGTTGTTGTTTTTTTTCACTTATTTTCCCATAGTCGTGAATTTTTTTGTCTTAGAAAAATGAAATAAAACTATTTCATTATCTTGAGCATAGATAGGCCAACCTTTATCCTGCAGGCCTCTCACAAGCCAGATAGTTGCTTCAGTCAGTGATGAGTACGAACTGTCTGCGCTCTCAGAGTAGAGCTTTTCCTTAAGAGGTGAAATACGCTGTAGTTGATCAATTCCAGTCAAAATTGTTCTGGGGCATTTTAAATGGCCAAGATAGCAGTTCCAGCTCCTCAATTTCCTAAAGTCAGCAAACTAATGGAAACACTCATATAAATCACTCAACATCTTGCTGTTCCTGTCAGTAACACTGCAGAGTTTAGAAATGTGAAAATAGTCCTTCACCCGCCTTGAGAACAGGACTATAGCCTGACTCTGTTTTCACAGTTGAGCATAGCTCGCATACAGATGACCTGCAGTTTCAGGTTCAAGTCATTTAAACATCATCAACAAAGAGAAGTCGGAGAGCCAATCTGCATGCTGAGTTATGGGAAATTGTCATCTTTTCCCCTTGATTTCCAAGAAAATGTTGATTTCTTTCTTCAGCTCCCACACTTTTCAGTTCTTTCCTAAAATAAGCCAACGGATATTTGTGATATACAAAATGTGCTCCCTGCATCAGTGTTTACAAGTAGGAGAATCAATTCTGAATGATTAACGACTGTCCACACCACATGGCTCAAGTCTATGGTACTTTTACAGGCCACCTAATGGATGATGCAATGAAGATATTATGACTTGACCTTTGATCTTTCTTTCACTTCAAAGTCCAACATTTTTACCTGTTAAGTTAGAACCATCCATTGGGGCACTAGCCAACTTTTCCCAAGGTAAATTGTCTCTTGATGCAGATCTTCACCCTATTATACAATCTAGATTGTCATAGATAACAATTTCAAATTGATCATTGATGCGCCTTCGGAAAATGAGTAGCTGAGCCATGTTCAATCTGTGCTACTGCCTAGTACCAATGAACATTAATTAATATACTAAAATTTCTGGAATCTTAATTGTTTTAGTTCCCGGTCCAGTAATTAAGAGATTTATATCTTGAATTTATTTTAGGACTGCACTTGGCTTTTAATAGTGGAGCAATTGAAGATACCAAAGGTGAATCCAATAATGATTCTTCTGTTGGTGTTAAAGCTACCACATTCTAACTTTGACAGGAAGGTGAAACGAGTAATGCTAACTGCTTGCTTGCTATTTATAGTTGACTGAAATAATTTAGTTGATTTGGTATAAAAATCATCTTTAATTTTTTCATCAAGAAATTGTTTCTTTAATCTCTTAGAAATTTAAGAATTTCATCTAATCTCTCTTTCCTATTTATATTAAATGTGGCATTTAATATATAAAAAATTGATATCATTAAATGATTATATTACTAGGCAGGATAATAAAATTACCAAACAGCAAACACGTGTTTTTTTTTAAGATGCTTAGTTGGAAAATGTGGAACTAGAACCCTGATGTCGTTGCTGTATTTACTTGCTGGCAGTGGAGGCTTCAGCTTTTGGAATGCTCATTACATTTATTTTGATGACTGTTGATGTTGTTTGTTTCTGACTCCCTCCAGACCAACAAAGACTAATTTGCTGCTTATAAACCAGAGGAAGAGAGAGTTTTATACGGACTGTCAATGAAAAAAAACAAACAAAAAGCTTTCTAACGGCCCTTTGAGAGAAAAAATAGCAGGACTTGTTGGTTCACCTTATCTTTCTGGATGTTGGTCTCTCAGACACTACTCTTGCATATCGCAAATTGTTTAAAGATCTTTCATTCCTCATTTTCTAGTAAAACACCTTTAAACTGTCAGCATCCCTGACAAGGAATAGGTAGGTAGGTAGGCGCCAAGCCCGCAGAACAGCTGTGCCAACATCTCCCTGTTAGTAACCCCTAAACTGTTGTGTTGTGTTTACCATGGCCCAGTTCAACAACAGATTTAAATCACTGTGGAGTTGTCCTCCTACCTCAAAGTCAATATCAGCTCCACCAGATAACCTGACCCACTACTACTACATTGTTCCCAATCTATCCTGCAGTACCTGGCTTCAGGCTGATTTCTGCTGTTTATCTAAACAGGGGATCAGAGGAGAGGGGAAGGGGAATTAGTGACAAGAAAACGGGGGATTTTTTTTCAGATTTGCTAAGTTTAGTTTGATAACGGGAAAAAATAGATACAAGATGTGGTAAGTTCTATGAAAGAGAAAATTAAAAACCATTTTAACTTTGATTATAAATCTGTTTAGATAACTGGTTTTTTTTTTTTTTGCTAAATTAAAAATAAAAACAAAATTACGAAAATAAAACGGCTAATATAATTTAGAGAAACAAATGTGATATTTTTTTTAAAATTTAAATGGTAAAAATATGATCTAAGGGAGGTAAATGAATGTTTTCAACATATCAGTTGCCAACTTTGAATATTCCACAAATTTTGTTTAATTACAGGTAAAAATAATAATTTTTGCGTTAATTTAAAAATCAAATTAATTTATATAATTTAATTTTTTTTTTTTTAAAAAATTTAAGACACCGTATTATAGTCGAAGGGAATTAATTAATTAATTGTGCGACACCCTAACATTATTAGCTGCTCCCTATTTTGTTCAATTAAAATCAATCATGAATTTTGTTAAAAATAATAGAACCGTGTGTACTTACACACACAGGGAGGGGGGGTGTGTGTATGGTGCATATTTTAAAACGAGGACAGCTTCTTATGATAAAATTTTAAAGGTTTTTCCTAGATGTGCTGTGCTCCACCAGTCCCTTATCACTCAGCACAGCCACCCCATGTTCCCATCTGATGGAGACGCTGGCCCTCGACACTCAGTGCAGCCATGAGTCTCCCAACGTTCCATTCGACAGAGACGCTGGCTCAGCTAGAAACCGAGATGGCTATAACAGCAGAAGTGTAAAAAAGATTTCTTCTTAATTAAAAATGCTAAGAGATATTTGCCTATTAAAATGAAAAATATTATTATTAAGTAATTTTTTTTTGTTTTCTGTAAATGTTTAAGTAAAACAGTTAGCGTTTGTGTGCTACCATTTCTATCGAAAGGCGTTCCCCAGATCAGGAGGGAGGGAGCTGTCACCACCCTTTTCTGGACTGATGTTGACATACAAAAAAAAAAAAAAGGGCGAAACAACCACCGTAACTCTTCTGGAGGAAGACATGAAACTGCTATTTTCCAAGTTCCCCCGTCTCACCAATTGCAGTAGTGTTTTGGAGATCTCTCATTTGAATTAAGAAGTGTGTCAGATATGGCCACCTGACTGTGGCCTGTAGTATAAGATCAGCAATGTGGGACTAAGTGTCATCAGTGGACAGACAAAGATAGATAGCCCTCCACATCTCATCACATTTTTTGTTTGTTCGTTTATTTTTTTAATATTATATTTATCCAATTTACATTCGAATAAATTTAAAAAAGCTGCTGCCTTGAACACAAAACTGATTATATACAATCTTGTTTTTCAGGGACTGGAGTTAGAAATGTTCTCCCATTAGGAGTAGATAAGGGGACAGTCAGTGATTTATATTGAAAGGCAAGCAACAAAGTTTCATGCAAAGAAAATGCTGCTACAAATACAAAAATAACCCTGGTTAACGCCAAACCTATGGTGGTGGTATCGTACAAGGGAGCCCAGTGCCAGACTTTGGCTGGGAAAGTTCTAATGAAAACACTTTATATTGTTTAGATGTGGGAGGAAACCCGCTGAGGTGGTGCGCCACAGGCCCCGGTCCAGTATGACGGCTCTAATTGTAAAAAAAAAACAAAAAACAGAGAGAATGAACAATGTCATCATGGAAACACACCTTGGAAGAGTTCCTTCGTAGATGTGCCAGGAACAAAACAGTAAGATATCAAAATAAAAATAATAATTTCAAAGTAAAAACTCATATTTAATATCTTCTCAACTTAAAATCAATATAATAAAATGATTTTAAAAAATTCTAAAAGTGCAATCTACAAACAGATTAAAATTTCTAAAACTACACTGGATTTCTGAAAATTTCTATTAGTAGTAGAAACAGAAGCTCAATGAGAATGCCAAAAAATTAGGATTAAAACAACATTTAAAGGCTCATTCAGTAATTTCCTATAGAAAGTCTCTCAAAACGAAAATTAAATCCATCTAAATATCTCCCCCAAGATGTGAGATAATCAAATTTTAAAAAATCAATGAACAAAAAATATCCAGAAAAATTCCTAAAAATGAAGTTTCCAAAAATACATAATGGAGCCGTCTTTCCTTTGGGGTGGTGTGATGACTGAAGCAGTTCTTTCCCTGGAGTCGTGGAAATAACTAACAGCAGCTGTACCATCCAGAAAGGTTTGTTTGAAGAAACAGTTTAAATCTCCCACAATTTTACCTTTAATTAAAATTTAAAAAAAAAAAAAAAAAATCTCAGAAATGAGAAAAATTTCCAGTAAAAACGTTACAATGAAAGAATCTTATAAAATCAATAGCTCAAAGATTGGGTCCTGCCCAATGAAACGTTTCTGATCTGAATGCCAGCAAATGCTGCTGATCTGTTCCTTTGGTCATCAGTTTATCCTGACACCAGCAAAAATGGCCTCATGCAGTGTCTCTGGTTGCATAGATATATAGCTGATGTTGCCTTCATTGCAGGTGTGATATTATGCAATGAATGTGCACAATTTCCAATTCCTACATCAGATTTTAAACCTGAGAGTTGGCAGCACCTTATGGTAAACCTAACTTTCAGATTGTATTGGAAACACAATACATACTTAACTTCTGGCATTCCACTGTAACATGACCACCGTTATTAGTACAAGATACCTTCGTCGTGGTAATAAAATGTTCACATTTACCTATATTGAACTGTTAATAACTTGATGGCAGGGATGCAGCATCTCACTGTTGATGAGGCAAGCATGGCTCTCTGTTTACCTCAGACTGGAAAGTATCTGAGATACAGGTTCCTGTAAGGACCAAAGTCTGGTTCTAAAACACCAAAAGCTTTGTGCTTTGGTGGTGAAGACAGAAAGAATGGCTTCAGGTTACACCACACACAAATCAACTTTCCTTTTGCTTCAAATGTTATATTTTCGGTTTCACTATATTTGATCGCCCCTCTCTTTTTATAGTAGAAATCAAAAATGGTTAAAATTTAAATATTCTTAATTGAAAAAAATTAATAGAATTTACTTACAGCACCTTAATTTACATTTCAAATGTTGCATAGTACAAATTATCTCCCTTTGAATCAGAACTGAATACTCTAGTTACATGTGATGAATCTTCCTTCATTTTTCTGCAATTATTTAACGCATGTGCCAAGACGTTTTTGTCTCTCTTTTCTATTAATATTTTTGTTAACATCACGAAAGCAAATCCTGAGAATTAAAAAAATATATATACTTAACTTTTAAAGATAGCAGCTATGACCTTTAACCCACACATTTTGTGAATATATTTCAGAGTAAAGTTTAGCTCTATGTTATACTACATCTGTCACATGGATGTAACTGACACATTTCACATTTGTGAATGGGTCCTTCAGTATTATTATTCTGCCATTCAATTGTCTACATCAACAAAATACAGATTAAAGATAAACCTCATCATCTGTACAAGATTTAAGAGCTAATTAGTGATCTCAAGCTCAACAGGACATTATCTGTAGGGTAAGATTATAACCAATCTTATGAGATAATTTTGAGGAACTTGGGATGCCGGATGTGTAAATGGAGTCAAGTTTAATTATAGTAGTAAGCATTCCTCCATTCTAATACTTAGATAGTGTGTGTAAAAATACAACAGATGAGCCAGTTTTGTTAAAATTAAACAGAAATGTCTGTAGCTACAAAGAAATTTGTTGATTATGATCAAGAATAATCAAAGTTTCCAAATGAGCACAAAGTATTTCTTTTTAGGAATACCTAAAATTCGACAAAAAGATATTTGGCTGAATGTTTGTTTTAAACATTTCTTTAATTGGTCAGGTGAGGCAGATTCTAGGACACGTGAACACAATCCCTTGTATTAGCTATACAAACATTATAGTGAACATTAGCAGTACTTATAGGGCAAGTAAATTTAAGCATTAAATATAAAATTTTATTAAATAAATATAGAGGCTCTGCTCACTGGTGAAGTGTCTCCAAAACTTGGCACAACACTAGAAAAACAATGTCTGTTGGTTCATTTATAAAATCCAGGACCTTATTAGGTGTGTTTAGGGCAGCCCAATGCTTAGGTTATTGGACTACCAGGGCTGAGGGTGCAAGTTGGTTCAGTTTGGAATGAAGCCCCTGGCAGTCATGTGAATTTCCTCTGGGCTCTGTTTCCTTACCAATAGGGAGGCAAAGTCAGAAATGCCAGGGACCTGATGGCACAGATCAGGTAATGCTTTCTAGTGAATAACGGCCGGGGATACCACCAATGAAGAGGTTATCTCCATTATTGAGATCAGTATATGGTATCACCATCAGGAATGTTTTAACTCTCATCATTTGTAAATGTTGAAATCATTAGCATAAATGACCAGTGAGAACTAGCACTAACTGCAAGGTAAACGTTTAGATGCAAACGAAAGTATATCCAAATAGTGAGTGTTCTTCGTCCTAGTCAGAGGTGGGCCATGCACCAGTTAACAGTCTGAAAAGATTTATGAAGCATTTTCAATGGATAATGATAGCTGAACTGCTATCTTTGTAAAGAGAACCAGTCTCCCAGCTTAATGCATTTACTGAGAAATGCACTAAACAGGCAACAAATATTTGTATAATGCAACTATAACAAAGTCATAAGAATATAGTTATTCTCAAGGCTTTTGTGAAATTTGAAATCTAGGGGCATTTGGTTGATATAAGATGATAATCCTGGAGTTAGGTGGAAGTTCCATTGTTTGGTGATATCACACTTGAAAGAAGCTAGTTTAGAAAATGTATAGCGACATAACTAATATTGTCTTAAATTCTCTATTTTTTTTAATTGAAGTGTTTACATTTGTTGTTGCATTTGTTAAATGAAGATTTGACTTGAATTTGTGCATGCAAACATTTAAATTAGAAATGAAAATCAGTGGTTGGGGATGAGAAAATCTTTGTTAGACTGGCATTGGAAGTGCACATGCTGAAGCAATCAATTGCTAACATTTGTAGGTGAATATGTTGTAGAGGAGGAACATCGTTGAAGTGGCCTTTTGTAAATATTGTCTAGATACTGAACAAAAGAACAATGATGATGATTATGAAAGCAATTCTGATAGTTATGACAAAGACAAGACCTTTGAAATGAAGGAAAAACTGAACATATGGATGTTTTGTAGCCGAAAAGTTTCAAATGTTTCCCACCCACTATCAGCAGAATAAAGGTGGTTCATGTATTGTATAAATGTGAAATGTAGTTTATTTAAAACAAAAGGAGACTGACAGACTGTAGAGATGTGGGAACGCTACTCTCAACTATAACAATCTGTGACAAAATCATTTAAAACATTTTATTTGTGTCCAAAACTGTGCATATCCAACGTATTACACATCTTGGCAAAATGTACAGCTGCATTTACAGTTGTAGTGACTCTTGTATGCATTTCACAGAATTGCATTTGAAAATATGCAACATACTTAAGTACCATGAAGCAAGAAATGTGATAACTAACAAATAATAATAATAATAATTAAAAAAAAAATATATATATATATATAATTCCAGCTTTTTGGGAGGTGCTGAATTTTTCAAAAGTCTAAATAGGAAAAAAAAAGGCAATTAATTATATTTCCTCTACATTTTTCATCACTTGCAATGTCCTCAGTCTTTAGCTGTATCCCATTTCATCTCAGCCTTGCATGACAAATTGTGTGGTGGACCAATATGTACATAGAAAATTCTGCTTTCTTGTGTACTAAATGAAAGATCAGCCTCATATACTCTTATTCTCAAATACAAATGCGTCAATTGTTAAAGTTTTACAATCACTGTCTCTTTGACACATTCCTTAAATCTAGGTAATGTTGTTTATTTTTTCTTTCTTTTTATACAAACAATAAAAAGGGAAAGTATATTTTAGTTGAACTGACTGTATAATCCTGAAAAAGGACAGAGCAGTCCTGCAGTTATCTCTATGACATGAGAAAAATTAAACAGCTCATATTTATTTTTTTAAATATATACACACACACATTTTAGAAAATTATTTTTAATGATGAAAATAAAATGTCTGTGTTATTGTTGCACCTTAATTATTAAGGTAAAATTATTTGTGTGTACCTTTCTCCCACTCACCACCATTTCATCAGGCCTTCAACAGATATTTTAAAACATTTACTTCACTGTATTTTGCTGATAAGTGGAAGTCATAGAAACAAAACATTTTTCTTTCTTCTGGTTATTATGCAAAAGGTGAAAACACCATTGTCGTACCCATCCCGTTGTTTCAAAGCTGTATACATCCCTACATGCAGTATTTCTAAACATCAATGCACAACTTTCTCTTTTTCTTGCATTCTATTTATATATTTTCTACTCATTTCTTGTATATATACACACACACACAGATACACATTTCATTTTCCAATGGTAGTAACATTTATTTCATCTAAAGAACTTGTCTGACTTTGCACAGAGTTTTCCATAAAATTGTGCTAGTTGGAAACTTTTACTTTACTAATAAAACTCAATTCAAGATGAGTTTGCATGTAACACATTTTCACTTACACAACTTGCACAAGTTTGCACTTTAATAAAAAAAAGTCTTTGCTTCAAGCCCAACCTCACTTAATTAAAGGGAGCATCTGGAATCTTAAACTACTTTCCATGTACCACAACGCAATGCTGCAGAGAATGGTCTGCTCAGCCAGCCAGCTCTAGTGGAACTATATTAAAAGACAGCTGCCTAAAAATGTATTTATGATGAAGATCCCAGAGTCTACAACTGAAATAATATTTGAAATAGCTAAACAGAAGGATCACTTACCATCAGTTCAGTTTTCCTTTCCACTGCATTATGGACATGCTTCCTTAATTATTGGAGGGGAGAAGCTTTTGTTTCACCATCCATAACAGCTGCTACATCAGCTTTCTTACCTCTCCAACCTTACGCGATAATTTGTCAGTTTTATGTTGATACTTACAATTTTAAAACAGACCTCTAAAAAGAGAGAGAGGAAGCTAGATTACTTTTATACCGTTTTAAACTTCAAAAGAGTTAACTTTGATGATGGAGAAAATAGATAAATTGCAATAGCTGATGTCAAGTTAATTTGGTGAAAAAATCTCCAATGTTAAATACAACGGAGGCAAAATTGTTTAAACAACAAAATCAAAACCAACTCTACAGATAGGAGACCAACACGTGATGGCAATTCCTTTCCATAAAAAAGCTGTCTGTCTACTTCCTTAAGTGTAACCATAGCAAGAATGTGTCTTGGAACGTGGTCCCTAACTAACAAACAAACAGGTGACACCTTACAAACACCACCCCCAAGACTCGGACACGTCTTTAGGCCCCCCCTCCCCTTCCAATAAAAGCCTCACCTGGATCAAGCTTTCTTCTCATTCCTCCTGCAGGTGAAATTATGTACTTACTCTTGCATTTTGGTCACTCAAGTTAATTGTTTCACCAATAAATTTAAGACACAGGAGCATTCTTTTCACAACTAGACGCTAGCTGCTATTTAGCAAATGTCTGTACACAAAAAAAAAAAAAAAAAATGGTGGATAATATCAGGAATAAGATGTTGAACACTAAATTTGAATGTTGAAGGAAACAACAATAAAAATATGTAAAAAAACCAAAACTTTTGTGGACTACCGAGACAACCCTTCCTTCCTTTCTCTCTATTTACTACTTAAAGCAAAGACACTACTAATAAAATGGTTTAAAATCATCCCAAAAGAATTCAGTTCACTTATCTAGTATCTGACCATATGTACTACACTCAGCATACTGGGAACCCTTCCCTCCCCCTTTTTAAAAACGATAAGCCGTTATCGTGGTTTACCCCAATCTTTTGATGACAGGATTCCTCTGATACTCTGGTATTAAGAATGTAGGGAGGCCACTTCAGTGACAATAAATAAGGGAATTTCCTAGAACAACACATGGTCTTCAGGAGTGAGGCGATGTAAAATTCTTAGCCAAAACTCTAGATCAGTACAAATTTGAGAGTCAATATTTACAACTATGGAAAAACTGGCATCATGACAGTTCAATGTCCAGATCACATTGTTGCAACACAAAAGGCGAAACAAGTCAGGTCAGTCAGCTTAGGAAAGAGAGCAGCACTTGTAATAGTTGCCTTGGCTGTTAGTAGGTGTAACACCACCATTATTTCTCTTTCCTTGAGCATATGTCCATGAACATTTGATTATCAATTATCCAATTAGCTTCAATGAATCTGCAAACCTCCTGGATAGATGAAAGTAGAGGAACAAATAAATCCTCATGAAACATTTTATGAAAGTCACAAAATGCACAAAACATCTGCCCTGGGTTGCTATCACTTCACAACCATGGTGCCTTCAGCTGATCACTGTGGATAAAGTGGTATCATTCATCCCCGACATTGTCCGCATAGACAGAAGTGCTTATACGACCCATTTAAGTAGTACAACTTGTGATAACTAATGAAGCAGCAGCCAGATAAAACCATGACTAGGTATGATTTATCTGGAATATGAAAGGGGTGTTATCACTTGCAGCAACAGAACAGATTTTTTGCAGGTGGAATATATAATTTCAATAGAAACAGAATTCATGCTACATCAGATGACAAACCGCTCAGCAGCTTTGGAACATGTCAATAAACTGTCAAGCGATTAGATTTCAGATCCTCGAAAGTTCATGCATTTGAGCAAAGTCCTTCAATCAAGTCTAAGTTACCCTGCCTCAAGGTATCCACAACTCTTCAAAAGCTGGTCCCAGAAAACAAAATCCTGGTGGTAGAAAAAAATCCCATACTGCAGTTCTAATAAGCACACCTGAGATGAAGAAATATTTGATCGAAGAATGAGAAACAGAAAATAAAATAATTCTAGCAAGAAAGGTCAGAAACAAGTCGGTTACAGATGTTTCTACATCAAAGGCAAGCCAGGAGAGAGAGAGCATGGTGCGTCAGTTATCTGCTAGAGAGAGTTACATACCCTGTGCCATGTGGGATCAGGCACTTCAGACTTTGGCAGGGAAGCACCTACTAGAACTCTTCATTCTTAGATGGAGGAGGAAATCAAAGAGCCCAGAAGCAGCCCACTTGACCAGCTATCTGTGATACCTATTCCAACTCTGCTTGGAAAGGAATAGATTCAGTACAGATGGTTCCATATGATTACACTCACTATAAATGTTTAGATCATCAAGACATCCATTTTTTGATTCACAGTTTTCTAAATGTCTATCCCTAAAAGTTTTGCACAGGCTAAAGGATACATGTATTATATACATTCACACTTTTTAAATGAGTCCTCTTAGCCTAAAGGTCATCTATTTCTTATATATCTAAAGATATGCTTTGCAGCACAAATTCATTTCAATTTGTGTAACAATGTACTTCACATGACATCACAGCTGGGCCAGTGGTCAGGATAAATTGCGACAAACTGACCTTCCACTAAAACGTATTAGTTATTTCATCAACTGTAGCTAAGCTTTGGCCTTAATGAACACAGAACAGTATATCTACCTTATTTTCTCCTCTCTGGCAACAAATCGAAGTGCCCAGAAGAATGTATGAAGTGAAATGGTATAGAAGAGAAGGGCAAAAGCATGCTATAGGAGATCTACAAAACTGAACCAGTCCCTAGCATTAGTCTAATCTGGGTCCTTAGTCACAACAAACCAGCGTGCTCATACTTTTATCTAGGCATTCCATGATAAAATACCCTGATTAACTCTTTCCAAATAAGAAATAACAAAATTTATGCTTCTTTACTCATCTCTTTCACTATTAAAGCAGACCAGCTTCTAGCATTCCTAACAGTTGTTATCAAGATTATCAAAAAAAGTGAAAGTAATTCAAAAGGAAGATGCAAGTAAAAGACTGAATATTCTCAGCACTATCTTCAAAAACTAGAATCAAAAAATTACTGTCCAAGGGTACATCATCAATAAAGTTCTTGCTTATCTAATCTGATTAACTAATTTCTTGAGAATAAAGATTACCTATAAACAACTGTTCAATCACCAGTTATTACAGTGAACAATGCAAGAAGGATAGCATGATTTTGTAAATAAAATACAAAGTTTTTGTTTCCTACTTTATTGTTTTTCATAGGCACAAATAATGGATGGGTAACATTTGTTCTGTCAATGTAAATTACTTCAAATTCCAGTTGTCTACAGTACAGCAATGACTAACAGAACATGGCTACAGTACAAATGGTAAGGATATTTTCATAACTGCTAATAAAATCTTAGTATACATAGTAAAGTTCCAGTACATAAAAGGCATAACCTAGAGAATGTATAAACTTGGTATTTTCATGTAAATACTAAATATTTTGAGTTTCACATAAATATAACAAAAAACCTATGGGACATAATTATAAGTTAACTAAACTCTAAATTGACTATAAAGTTTCATATCAAAAAATACATTTTTAACAGAAAAATGGTAAAGTGGAATAACATACCAGTTTAAGATTGCATTGATAAATATTCGCTTACCCAAGGTATTATTATAAACCAAAATGACTTCCCACTTATATTTACACCATTCACAATGTCCACATCTTACCTAACTCTAACAAATTTCTTAAATATATATATATTCTGGAGTGTGTGGGTGGGGGAGAAAGTGAGTACAGTTGTACTTTGGCAGTACAAGCTCATTTTAATTAGAATTTTAAATTTAAAATCATAGCAGTTTCTTTTAATAATAATGCAGTAGCGAGGCAAATGATTTTGTATTATAGTTGCAGAGATTCTCTCTCACACAGGGTTAACACATCATCATTTCCTGTCAATACAATCCACAAACCTGTAATCAGGGACAACAAAATTCTCCAGCAATTTGCTGCTAAAAAAAAAAAAAAAACAAAACTTTGCTATGTACTAACCATATTTTACCTTATATAAGTCTAGGAATTATAAAAGCAAAATTTAGCAACACGCACAGTCTTAAAAACGCCCAACATCCTGCACTACCTAACAATTTTTTTTAAAACACCGTCTAGGTATTGCATACAATTTGAAGAAAACCAATCAAACTTTTCTTTTTTGATTTTAAAATCATAGGCTTAAAAATCTGGTGAAAGCCCAGGAATATAACCAGACCCGCAGACACTTAGCAGCTCTCATCTAAAATAGTATTTTAGATGTAACTACTTGGGAAAATTTTCTGAGAAAAGATTTTCAATTTTAATGCAGCACCAGTTCCAATATCTACGTGTACAGACACTTTCACCGATTAATTTTTTGTCTGTTGGAATAAAAACAATTTAATATTTATCAAAATTTATATCTTTTGAAGGTATGAAAAATAAAATGAAATCCTGCTGGCCCCATATGAATTTAACTTTGCTCCTTTAAGGCCTGATGACTAAAAGTCTGAGTATCCCCTCAACATCATTCACCCAACGTTCTGCGAAACTATCAAGTAGTTTTACATAATATATTGTGCGATTTCTTCAAGTAACTCCTTCATTTTTTTTCATGTAATTTTTGTATTTATGTACTTTTTCTGTTTTTCAAAATTTATTTATTCCATCTAATCACCTTTAAAACATTTTGCACAGGTATTTAGAAAAGGAATACGGTGGGCTTCAAGATGAAGGGAAATAAACATCAGGGTGCTTTTAATTTTTGATGTATGACAGTAGAAAACGTAAGTAATAATCATTATTTGGTAGCCTTCAACAACAAGAGAACTTAAACACAACTTCCAGCTAATAAATTGGTGTGGCCTGGAATAAAAGATACAATATATATAATGAATGTTGTAGACCTTATATTAGGCAAAATACCATTTGTTTTTGTTTTTTTTTGTAATGAAAATACACACTAGCAGCCAATGTGAACTAACAATGAAAGTTAAAATTGACTCTAAAATTTGCTAGAATATAAACAAAGTATAAAGATACTTATGTACAAATATTTCGCTCTCACTATGTACAGGTGTGTGTGTGTATATATATATATATACTATAATTTTGATTTTACTCGACAATATAATTTTAACGAAATAATAACTGCAAATTTTTATTCTATAAAAGCATGCTTCATCTTGGAACAAGTTTAATAAAAAGAATATATATATATATATAATACTTATTTATGTTCCACCCTCCAAAGTACTATCTAAGCAAAATTAATTTTCTTTTGCGATTTGCAAGACTTACAAAGGTGTACCTCAAGAAATAAAGTTGTACAATAATATCCAAAAGGGATTTTTCGGTGTCCCTACAGCTGTAAATGAAGAAGAATCTGGCTCTGAAAACAGTGACTCTCAACATCTGCTACTCTCTTGTTTAAAGTTAAGGGTGGGGAAGGGTCTGGTGGAATGAGTTGTTCCTGGAAAAATCCCTATACAATCCGCTTCTGTCCCATGTCAACTAAACCACAACTGCTTACCTAGCTACAAAGTCTGGTGGTCTTCATGAATGGCAGTCACCTGTTTACAAGGACCGGACCATTGTCTTTAAAGACTTTGTTTATGCTTGGTCTGCTCTATGGTCTATTTTCAGCTTGTGTCTTCGGGCTTCTGTCAATCAACAGATCCAAACATTACATTAATTCATTAAATGTACAAAGAACATAAGAATAAAATTAACTTTCTGACATACATTACATTTGGATTAGATAACATTTATTTTAAAAAAAAAACAACAAATAATTATTAGTCTTTAAAAAAAGACTTCATGCACAATTAAATTCACACCAGCTGTACATTTCAGCAGTATCATTCATCATCATAGAATTCTTCACTATACATGTGATCTGGCCTAAGCAGTAGCGGGATGCCTACCACCTTTGATGGTTTACACTATAAACACAACTCATGTTCGATGAATTTTCAACTATGCATGTTCCTTGGCCTCATCCTTGTCACACTTGCTAAAATGGATAGTCTAAATTAGATATGTTGGTAACTCCTTGTCTTGATTCTATCACAATAAGTGCTTTTTGAAAAAAATTATTTACAAGGAACTTGACCTTTCAATCTTACAACTTGCTATATTATGGCTTAACAATAAAAGATTTTGTTATGAAAAACTATTCCAGATACAAATGTACATAGATGATGATGCAGTAACATAAAGCCCTTTTCTCCTTAGAACATGCTGGTATTTTATTAAATGTTACTGTTAGATTACATGAAATCAATTAGAAAAAGTGAATAGAAAGGCAAAAAGATCTGTGAAATTTATGCCAATGCCACGTGATACATTTTCAGAACAGACGTTAGCAAGCAATGATAAAGGAAGGCTTCATGTCCTATACTGGTTTGATTTCCATGCACAGACAAAAGGTTAGACAACATAAATCTTCAAACCCAACAGTAAATGTTGAAAAAAATATTTAAAACTTTGTCTGAAAGATTTTTTTTTTTTTTTTTTACTGTGTTTTATGGAAAGCATGTTTATATATGTATTATACTGGAGACACTGTTCAAATTAAGCCCACCTGAAATAGCATCGCCATAAAGGTATCTGACCCACGAGTTTTGACTGAAAGTCCCTAGTGTGTGTGTGTATGTGTATATATATATATATATATATATATGTGTGTGAAAACTATACGGATTTTATGTGGTGCAGTGTTCCTGAGTTAGTGGTATCTGGGTTATCTTTCCAACTGGAAAGGAGCACATGGTTACCCCCTTTTCACCCACCTAAACCATTACCATTCCTTACTCAAAACAGATCTCGGGAAATACTAAACAGAAATCTTCTCTCAAGTTTGCTTCCATAAACATAAATACTGATTAAATACAGACCTCAAGCAACATGAAAATAATTCTATGAAAACAAATAAAAAATAAAAAAAAAAACAACAACAGAGTCAGAATTTTTTTTTTTTAAAAAAGAATGAAATGCACCTATTCACGGAGCTCCGTCTTTTCAACCCATCTCTCAAATGCATCTTTAATGTTAGTATATAAAACTGTTTCATCAGGTAAACAAGTGTCTAACACTTTAACACTAAAGTAATAATCAAATGTTAAAGATATGCATTCTCTCTTACATGAACAGAGCCTGTGCCATTTGCATAAATTAAAAAAAAAAAGAAATGAAATGTGCTAGTTTTTCCTTTTCTAATTCACATCAACATTGTGTTAGTGTAGATCACCACCAATAAGCCTAATGTAACCTTCCATATAATAGTAAGCCAAAAAGTTTGTCAAAAACAATCCAGAGTTAGTAAAATGCATGTGGGTGCTTCTCAAATTTCTTAGAATGTTGGTATTGAGAGAGATTTTTTAAAATTACTTAAACTAAACTGCTAGTGTTTCCATATCAACGCTGATTTATCATCTGCTGATCCCCCACTTGTAATTCAGCATCAATACGATATGGAAGACAGTCTAAACGTATATTATTTTTAGTTGTTACCATACTACTTATTTTAAATGTTGTGTCAGGCTCTCCTTTGCAATTTAGAAATTTTATCAAATTATTTTTAAACAATAAATAAATTATGCATTTATGCCCTATTATGCTTAATATATTTTACCAATAATTGACAAATTTCATTCAATCTTAACAGATCAGGTCAGGCCATCAGTAGATTTAGTATATATCACAGATAGTCACTCAACAACAACACAAATTAGTCAGTGACAAAGAAAAACACAACAAAACTTAATTCTGCTAGCGCAATTATTTTAAAGTATTTTTTTCATTTTTCATACAGTGTGTTACAGTCCTTACACACACTTAAACATTTTTTCCCAATTTATATCCAGTCTTATCCAAAAATTACATTCATAATTCCCATAATCTTTCCATAAAAATATTTTGTAATTTCTTGTTAACTAAAATAAACTATTATATGCAGCTGCAGAGATACAGACAACTGAGTTGTGTAGCTAAATTCTAGTTTCTTGATGGTATTTTTCCCTACATTTTTATACCACCTGCCATAATTTGATAAAATCATCTATCTAATGATATTTTTAGATGTGCCATTAGCTGTTAAGTTTTCCCTAAACATTTCAATTTATGCCCCCTAAATGAGCCCTTTCTTGTTAAAACAGGAACAAGTTTTCAGACTGACTACAACTAGATGAGTTTTTGGCATTGAACACGTGACGCGTGTGGCTTTTTACTAGGATCTGAAAAACACTTTTCTTTCTTCATTTTTCCTGCTGCCTTCACTTTTCAGATCCTGATGGATTTATTCTGATACACAAACTGTTTAAGGTAAAATACTGTATTTACTTAGTTACTAGTTAAAATAACTGTCTAAATAAGCAAGAGAGAAGATAAATCAGTTTTTACTTTTTTCAGTTTCATACGTGTAAGGCGTAATCCAGCACCTACTCGATTACTTCCCCTGTGCCACATTTGAAAAATACCTACCGTCTGTGAGCATGTGGTGGTTTGACATTGGTTTTCGGGTGGTAAGCCACTGTACTTATTGTTAGTGGATGGTAAATGGGCTGACACTGGTCTGAATGGCCTCCCATCGTCGCTCCTCACTATTTACTAGTAAGTTCACACCAGGCTTACACAGGAAGATCCAACTGTCCTGCCTGCCTGGCTGCTATATCGTGCCAGACTCTGAACAATGATCAACTGCTCTTATTTACATTTTTGGGAATCTTGTAGAAAAAAAAAAAACAAAAATGCATAGAATTTGACAAAGAGAAGAGGAGAATGAATATATCATCTAATATGTGCTGTGCATCATAACATTAGAGAGGTGGGAATTTTTCTGCTTCATTTCATTTTTTAAAAATTTATTGTACGCACAAGGAATAGTTTACTACTAGTATTTACAAATACCTAAAGTTAACAATGCATGTACTCACAGGAACACTGTGTATCTGTTAGTGGGTATTTACATTGTAGTGGCAATTTCCCCGGGCTGGGAAAATCTATACTTTCTAGTAGAGAAAAACAATACAGCAAATAGATTCAACAACAACAACAACAAAAACAACAACAACAACCACTTTTCCACTCCTTTGGCATTCTTACTGCTGTGCTGTGGTGCATGATTAAAAAAAAAGCACCCTGAGCCAGTATTTAACAACACTTGTCTTTGTTCATTCAGCCCTGTCTGGCAGGACACTTCAGATTAATGTGGCACCTTGACCAGAACAGACTGACTAAATCTTGTATAATGTGTGCCACAGGCCAGAAGAGTCAAGTCATCCATGGGGCCTCTTGTTTTTGTTGGATCCCCCTCACCAAAAGTCTCCTAGATGAATTTTAACAGCAGCCCCAATTCTAGATTCTCCATGTGGACTCACCATAGCCAGTGATTCAATTACCTGCAGCATTCCCAGTAACCATGTTCATCATCACACAAAGCTGTCAGGGCTATCAATGCTGTTTTGCTTTATCGTTTCCATTCGTGGCTTCTCTTCCTCATTGTCTTTGGTTCCCAGCACAACTCTTGGCTCTTCCAGCATCTGCAACAGATGACTACAATAGGACACAATGTGGACATTGTAAACATCACCTCTTAAACACACACACACTAATCACCATTAACTGTGTATCAACCCTGGCAACAGCCTGCCCTACTTCCAAGTCTGACAGGAGCAGGGCTCCAGACCACATCATTTGGCCAGTTTACATCAACCTATGATGTTTAAAATAACTCTGTTTGCTGTTTTATTCTAAATGCTGAAAACTGAAAGTCATTGGTGATGTGTTACTTACGAGAGGTTAGTTTGGCCATTTCCTGCTGACATGTTAGTGAACCAAACTGAAGAACTTGAGTTTCCCCGAGGACTGTTTTGGTATACAATGGTGTTAATTGTCAGCACAGTAAGTTTGCTTTTTTTATAATAAATAAATACAATTGGCTGTAGCTTGTCTTGAGCCTGTTAGTTGCCAAGTATTTTAAAAATATATTTTAACCAATGTTCCGACCCATTGCACCATTAGAGCATCTTCTGACCATATAAAATTCAATTTTTAGGATTGTAATCACTCAACCAATGAATACATCTGGTCCTGGTTCCAAAAACTACAGCTGGAAGACCCCTGATTATACTCAGTTCTAGTTCAAGAACCCCACTCGAGTCAGTGGACATTCTGGAGCCAAGTATAATCAACGGAGTTGTAATTTTGGTTTGTATTAACACAACAGTCATATTCTAAAGGTTATTTTCATGATGATACTGCACCACTGTCCTCTTAAATGTATATACAAAACTTTTTTCCTTCAGTTAAATTTTCCTTCTGTTTGTGTATGTCAAATGAATTTTGGTTATATATGATTTTAAAGAAAACAATGGCATGCATAGCTTCCATATCAGACCATATCAATGGTACTGCAATGAATATAACTAATATATTTATGTCAAATGACATGACACTAAGAATGATTAGAAAAACAAGTATTGATGAAGTTACATCTATGTGGGTATGGAGAGATTAGAGCTTTATCAATGATATTAATATACTTCACAAAGCCTGAGAGAGAGAGAGAGAGAAGATGGGAGGGAGAAAAACAATATATGGAAAACTAAGACATTTTAAAAGAATTAATTTTTTTTCTAAAAGAATTGAGGAAAAAACGTGCTTTGATGGCTTTTTAATCAATAGAATATTAGCTATAAATTAAAAAAAAAAGAAAATTAAAACCTTGTTTCGACTGTAGTTGTGAACAATAAGATTATCTATGTAATTTCTGCCATAAAACTCACTTTCCACTAAGTGTAGGTTCATACTAACATGTTATTACTAACACAACTAAATAAAAGTTAGAGAAAAATTTAAAAAACAGATCTGGAGTAGTTTAATTTGGCTTCCACATCCCACTCCACCAACGAGTCTTGAATAACCAAAATTAAGCATCAGAATTTGGAAAAATCATTTTCCAATGCCTAGAATTGGTTATTAAGGTCTTCAGTACATATGAAACAAAGACAATACATCACTAAAGCCATCTATTAATTTTCTTTTTACTATAAGTAACACAAGCAAATGTATTCCATGGCCCCCGTATACAAATGTATGGGAACACAGTGGTCTGATAGTTAGCCTCCTGCTGCACCGCTATAGTTCAAATCCTTGTTTGGACCAGTTTGGTTTGGCATTGTAGCTCCACTCGTATGGTTTCTTATCACTCTTCTCCACCAGCCAGCCATGTGAGTTTCCTCCCAAATCTGAGGATAGAGTTTTTAGTATGGACTTTCACTTGTGGCCTCCAACACTGAGTAGTCGTGTAAACCGTTTAGTATGTGAGCACGTGATCCCTAATCTCGTAACCAAGATAGGGATCCATAACCCCTATAACTGTGGAATTGTACAATAACGAATACATTTGTACAGGTCTACATCTTGCTGGACAATATGCGTAAACAATTCATCATCATCATCATCATCATTAAATATTTAGGATCATCAGATGCTGGCAAACTCAGTTTGTAATAATAAGCATGGTATTCATTAAGACTGTAATATTCACAACTCACTAACTATCCTCTTTGGCTTCCCCCTGTAACCAAAATGATTATCTTGAGAACTAAGTCTTATATACCAACACACTGCACATTAGTGGAGAGGAACTGTGTAAAAAAAAAACCAAAAATACAAACTGCTGGCTTCATCCTCGACACATTAGAATTATTGAGAGAGAGAGATTTGGTGCAAGTAGAAAGATGTTGCCTCGACATTTCATGTTAACATCACTGTTATTTGCGCTTTTTAGAAATCCTCTAATTTGGCCAGCAGGCACAGGTAAACATCAATACTTTAAAAGAATAAAAAGCATCCATAAAATTATATATAGTTGGACAAGAGGGAACTTGTTTAAACTGCTGCCATATAACAACAATGGCAGCAGATTGCAGCAATTCTTTACTGCAGAAATAATAAATTGAGGAGGAAAAAATCCCCCATTACCTTGCTGAAGTCCAGATCATCAAACAGTTCCTGAAGAAAGCGTCGAGCAGACAGACGGTAGAGGTAATTCGACATCAGATGGGATACGTCAGAGTAAAAGCAGAGATCCTGGAATGCTTTTGGAAATTTTTGCTTGAGGCTTCAAATAAATGAATGAATGAAGACTTAATTAATTTCGAGGAAGTGGAAGCACCTAAATGACAGATGGGAACTTTTATGCTCATTGTAACACAGCCATAACAACAAAATTTACTAAATGATGCTTGTCCATGTTGGTCAAGGAAGCTTACTGATTTAATAAAGATAAGTGCTAAAACATAGGGGAAAAAATAAAAAAATGGTATAACTTTTTTAAAATTCAGATGCTCGGGATACTGCTTAATGTTGGTCAATGGTTTAGTTTATACATTTAAATGAAGACCCAGCATTCTGTGGTTAAAAGCTGCTGCAGTTATTTTCAGACTTAAACATTAACTCTCAGATGAAATTTTTTTTTTTTTGTCTTCAGAGCACAAGACTTATTTTCACTTAGTTTTCTTTCAAAATTAAAGGTTAATTCAATACAATTTTTTAAAAGATGGCAGCGTGTGTGCGTGCTCAGACTTTCACTGCAGATTTGATAATAAATGATTTTTGGTGTACTGCAGTCTAAACACAGGGATGGATAAAAAGGATAAAGCAAACTGGTTAGAAGAATTGGGATATATCACTTAAAGATGTCTGTAATGTGTGTGTGTATACAGTAGACTAAAATAAATCATGGTTTCCTTTAAATTGATTGGTACTAGCTAACAGTAGTTGGGAACCCAACTCAATAATGCATGATTTTGAAGTTGTTTTAATTTTAAATCGGGCAGATGAAAACTGTCAGTCAGTCAGCAAGGTTTAATGATTGTAACCTTGACATGCCATGAGATATCAGCAGACCGTCAATCAAGAAGATTAAAAGAAAAGTCAGTGAAAAGCACTGCTTCTAAAAGCAGTGTTTTTGTTAACCTTATTATCACTTGGTAGATATTTTATAACTTAAATCTTGTTCCAGAAATATTCTCTCACAAGTTGCTCAATACCTGAGCCCATCAAAAGACATGCAAAGATGAGCAGGAATGTGTGTGGTCCAACCAACCCAGCAAAGCAGATGATTGGTTATGGTCCATATGCTTTCTCAAAATCATGGAGGTTATATATATATATATCTAACCATACTAACTTTGGACAGGTTGATACATCAGTATTATGTTACCTGAACTGTTTACGCACACTATCAAAGTAATTAACCTTCTTTAATTTTTATCTTTTCAGAAAAATAAAAAAAAAGAGAGAGCTACTAAATCTGAAGTTTCGCAAACCTTCCTATTTTAATTTAGGGAAAGCAGAAACTGAACAAGCTCAAGTTGTAAACAGCAGGAGACACTAAGATCAATCCCATGTATCAGTTCATTCTCAAATGCACTATGTTGAAAAAAACAGTGGTGTCAAAATTGGAGACAAAGAACCTTCATTCAACTGCAGCAGCCAAATAAATACAACTTTCATGGATTTGTTGGTAAAACTTGCAATGGCAATCACAAGAATTCCTGGCATGCTTGCCAGTCCACTGAAATCTGGTTGGAATTTTCAGGTGGTGGTATGTCTGTCTTAGCAGTTCTGCTTAAGTGTGAAACTACCAAATTTAGCAAACATGATAACTGTGCCCTCCACATTATACTAAGTAATCTTTGCAAGATGCAACAAGATAATATCAGGCCAAACAAGTGCATCAACAAATATCTTCTGAAGGTAAGGCATCACAAAGCATGGAAAATTCAAACTCAAAAAAGTGAAGCAAAGCATGTTTACACCTATTGTTTATAATTGTCCTTTGATGTTCAACTCTTGCCCATCATTCTCTATGAATTACTCACCAAAATATTAGTGTATCACTGCTGAACTAATGCAGTGCAAAACACGAGTCATTAGAGAACCACCACCATTTTTTACTGACACAAAGCATGTTGAAGATAGTAGTTTGCAACTCCAATGAGATGCATGGTGGAAATGCCCTGCCCAACACTTGGTTTCTTCCTAAATAATTCTGGCAGTGTAAAGTGCTTTGCTTCTCACAATAATCGCTACTCGGCAGGTGGTGACCAGGAAACAAGAACGAACTCACTCACCCCAAATGTCCCAAGCTTGTAACCGACCAATAACACAGCTTCTGTCAATAACAATCAAACACTATTTCTGGACCATTCTGGCAAGATGCTACTGACAAATCCATTCTTCTAGCACTTTAGACCAAATTAAAGCTAACGTGTCCAAAGAGCTGCATCTTTCATGTGCAGCTGATGGTTAACTAATGTGCCCAGAATGCTCAGTTATACATGAATCAATAATTATCTGAAGATTAATGGTTTTGAATTTTTGATTGTTTATCAGAGATTTTCAACAGGTCAACTAAAATCCAGTTTCTCATTTAATATAATGATTTCTTCTTTATGAGTATCTTGTTTTTTTAGTTGGCAGGTAAGAGGGTCATCGAAAAGACGGACTTCAGAGTTAAGCAAATTTGTTTCTATTCCTCCCCAGATTCTACAGATGAGAATTTAGCTTTAAAGCAAATAAAAAGGGGAGATAATCCATCATTTTAAAGAAACAAAAACAAAAGACTAGAAATTAATATGATAAATGTGCACTGTAGAAGTTGAACTGTTACATTTGAAAACATTTCTTGCACTATTTTTGACCAGTTATTGTTTTTAGTCATAGAAAGCAACCTATAAAACTGTCCACAGTAAGTGGATCAATGTGTTATCCAGGTCAGTAGGGAAATTGCTCCCACTACACAATGAGTAGGCCAAACCTGCACTTTCTGTTCAAGACAGACTGTGCCGGAATCCCTTATTTGTGAAAGCAGGGAAACTAGAGCACTTGTGAAAAGTCCACAAAAGTAAGTTAGCACTACAGAAGGGAAGAAAAGCACACCACCAGCTAATGAGTGAAATAAAACTCCATTTAGGTTAGGAACCCAACTACCAGTATGTTTTGAACAAGTTACAGACCTACCATCTATGTTCTTAAATTTATGACTAAATATGCTTTAATTTGGGAAACCTTAAGAGCAGCAGTAGAGACAACTCATTAATAGCCATTCAGAAACACTCAATTCCAACCACTGCCATATATGGACTGGTTACTATTTGTAATGTTTATTTTTAATTTTTCTGTTTTGTTGTGGAATTTGATGCCAGTAACAAACAGCACAATAAAACATGCACAGGTACTAGCAGTGTCTAAAGTTTATCCACAAGGCCACAAACAATCGTGAGCCTGTGCCCATAGTTATACAGAGTCAGGGGCCTATTTTCAAACTCAGGGCTAAAGACCAACAACTGAAAACCTATGTACTATCTCATTTTCTCTCTTTTTTTTTTTTGTAAAACTGGGTCTTACTAAATAAACAACTAATGCACAACTATAGACTCAAAATTAAAGTACCTTAGCAAGCCTTGCTCAGAACTCTTCACTCCCACAGAACTGCTCAGGTTAACCACAAACCTGAGAATCTCTTTTCTTATTAATGTCTTACCAAACAAGTTGTCATCTGTCAGTCTTCTTGAAGCTGGAAAAATACGATTCAGTTAAAAGGTTATGCTTCACATAGTAACTACTAATGCCAGAAGTCAGAAATTTAAAATAATAATGCAACACATCATCTTTTATGAAAACGTATATACTGTCTCCCGAAAATAGCCATATATCTTAGTTCTAGCTGATAATCAAACGTGTGTAATGATGAAGCCCTTCTGCGGGCTGGAATCTCCAAAACTGGTCAAAGTATCAGTCCAGTTACGATACCACAATACAAATTCTTTTGGAAATATGGCATGAAACAGATCTCTTTCTGCAGTTTGGCAAAAGGCCAAAACAGAATACATTTTTATCCAAGTGAGGTGTAAATAAGCTTGACTTTCGCACAGGCTATTAGGTGTGGAGACACAAATAACAGTCAGACAAACGTGACAGCACCTTTGTTAATGAGTGCCATTCTCTAATGCTTGCTGGTCTTTATACACAGGGTGATTCTAACCAAACAGTGAAGAGAACCACAGCACATGGGAAATAGACATGCAAACACAGATAAAAACTATTTAATTAATTAATTAATGACATTAGATGTATTCCATGTCACTTAAAAACATTCAACAAAATATTAATTTAAAAAAAATGAACTTGAGCTGAAACTAGCGAGTACTTTGATTTTTCTGAACAACTCAGTCACCCAGTTTACGGTACACCAAATGTAAATAATTTAGAAAAGTGGACCCACTGAAGCAAAACCAGATGATAGAAGTTTGACCTCTCATGACTAACTTAATGTAATACATCTTTTCAAATAGGCATGTGTTATACATGCTAAAAAAACAACTGATCATATATGATGTCGGATACTTGTATTTTATTGGAGTGCTCACATTTATGGTCACCGGGGATGTTGTCTTAAACTCAATCCTTTTATTTTTAAAGCAAAAAACCTCCAAATACTTCAATTAATGTACATAAATTAAACAAACCAACATTTCAATGGAGCAACTCTTGGACATTGTACAAGAAGTAACGTGAGTGAGAAATCCCCAGTAAGCATCATCTTTTTTTCTGTCTTTAAAAACTAAGGAATTTGGTAAAATTTCCTTTTTTTAAAATTCTTTACATGCTAAAGCAAATAAAACCCTGCCCCATCTCTTGCGTGTTGGTTAGGCGAATCTCGTGTTACTAAAGGTGAAGGAAACAAAGATCCCAAGCCGTGTCTCAATGTTGTGTGCCTTTTCCAGTGCTCGTGGAATGGTGACTAGAATTTAGCTGTCTGTACAGTACAACTACACGTCAGGTTACTTACACGTTAGTAATTCATATAGTGACAGGCATTTAAAAAAAAATTTTAAACTGCTATCTCCTCGACAACCGAACAACTTACAAGAGTCAGTACTTGTGTTGCTGGTGATGCTACCTGGTGTGGCCCAGGATGGTTCGTGGCTGCGGCTGTGTGACGGCAGTTTGTGCTGGCCTTGGTCAGCTGGACTATGACTGTGGTTGCCATCCATCTCCTTTTGACAAATGGTATTTGACGTAGACAGCTCAGCATCAGAGTCAATGGGGGGTATGCTACCTGTAAAATAAATAAATAAATAAATAAATAATGCCCAATCTTGGTCAGTTCGACGCTGCAACCAGATGTGAAGATGGGTTGTTTGTGAAAAACATTAGAGAATGAATGAAAACACTCAGATTCAAAAGAAAAAGAAAGAATCCACAAGCAAGCCAGAAATATAGTAAAATTATAGAAGTTAGAGAGCTAATTCAAGTTTTTCCTTTCCCTCTATTAGTAGCAACACAACTAATGAATGAACATATATTTTGGCAATCTTCCCCCTTTACAGAATTTAGTCCAGAGAGCAGCAGCTTTGGCAGGGGGGGGGGGGGGTCAATTTCTGGAATGCTCAAGTCACCTGAGCTGGTCATGTGATCTTGTTGACTAGTAATCTTGACCTATGCTTTGACAATTTGTTTATCTGATGACAGCAACAGGAAAAGTTTGCCAAAACATAAATAGTCATTAAGGTGATGAGAAATGCCTACAGTCATCTTCCAGCTGCTGTTCTCAGAGAATACAAAATCAGCAAAGATACTCTGACTATTGCAACCACAAAAAGCAGTCACACCCATTTCTTAAAAACAACGTTTGACCCCATGTAACAAAATGGGTTCTTTGTAGTTTTTATTCATTTTAGCCAATAATTAATTCTTTAAATGCTTTTTTTCCCCTAAGTTTTGCTAAAACATGGAAAAGAAAAGAAATCACATCAATCAGGAAAGAGTAAAGTATACATATATATTTTTAAAAATTACTGGGTGCTTAAAGATTATTTCTAAAGACATCCTAAGACATGTCTCCCTCGGGGAATTTTTGATGAACTGTATCATTAGATCAATTGATAAAGCTCTCCATTTTATACAATATAATGAATGTTTCACACCATACATAGATATGCTACATCAAAGTACATTAAACGAAATTCCTTTGAAGAGCCAATCAGCTGCAAGTTTCTATTTAGCTGATTTGGATGGTGACCCTTAACCCCACCCCCTAAGAAGCTGTGGCACATCCATTCAGTTGTATATCCATGTCATACTCCCAGACTAATCAGCTTAACAACAAAAAACGGATAGATTGCAAAATTAATAACAATCAGCACTGATTAAGATGAGGAAAGTCTCATTTTAATGAGAAAACATTTAAAAAAAGGTAAAACTTTCATCTAGATATTTTTAGTTAAAAGAACAGAATTATATAACAGATGCTAATATCTTTGGCTTTAGTCCAACTAAATTCATTAGGGTGTCACCTCGGTGACCTGGTGATCCATACCACTTAATTTTACCTCAGTTGAGAAACAGCAAACTGATGCTCTTCCAGACTTGACAACTCTCCTGAATTTGGACCTTTACCTGATCTACTAATCGGATTTTAAAAATTGGTCATTTCTACCGATTTTAGGCATGTACACTGGTTTTTTCTGGAAGTCTACTGATTTGCGTAACTATAATTAACTTTTTTGTACATTCAAAATTTCCCGGTAATCGTTTGCTCTCTATAGCTAAACCAGTTGAGTAAACACGTGAATCATACCGGAAATAAGGCTGCACTTTCTTCTTGGCCAATGGAAACCAATTATACAAATAAGACCACCAATCGTATTTATCGTTCTAAACGAAGCATGATTGTTCATGTGATTACTTAAAATGGCTTCTTTGGCAACTAAAGCAAAGAGAAAACGCTACAAGTGCACATTCCAGACGTCTTGGGAAACAGAATTTCCTTGGGTGGCCAAATGTACTTCGAAAACAGATGCATTTGCAAGGTGAGGCCTATTTTATTTTACACTTTACGTTTACAAAATGCTTTAATTCTCTGACTGATTATGTTGTATTCATAATTAAGTTTATTGTTTTCATTTAAATTAAAATTTCTAAAAAGGCCCAGGCTAGGAGACCCTCTGCCAAAATTTTTAATTTTTCATTGTTTAGTAAGATTAAAATTCTTGTTTTTTATTGCATTATTCTAGATAATGTGTCTGCTATTTTCAATAGTTGCTATCTTTCATTTTCATTTGTGATTGTTACAGTAAATTATCTTCAAACATGTTCTGTATTTGTGATTGAAATGTAATGATATAGTTTATTAAATTGTCTGTCAATACAGGATTTAATATAACTGATTTACCTGTTCATTTAATATTTCAAATCAACATAGGAAATTGAACAACCTATTTAGCAATTGAAGACAGTACTTCAGGTCTTCAGAAATGAAAACTAATTCATCACCTAAGTATGAGTAAAAACATAAAAAGGACAGCCAGGAAATTACTCCCTCACTAGTATTTATAAATGTATGTATATACATTGGTCTCAACCCTGTTTTCTGGGAGTAAAAAAACGACAGTGTGTTAAGTCTGAAATTTACAAAATTGAAAAATATGACGATATCTTGAGACCTGCACAATTGAAAACAAATGACAAAATCAAAGAATGCAGGGGATTTGCAAGTTGATGAGTTTTAAACCAGTTTTGCTTGTAAACTGCTTGATTTGCTGTGAGTCGTGCAACATCCCCCCCCCCACTCCTCCCATCAGAATTTTGAGACTTGTCAAGTATGCTATCCACTCTCACGTGAACATAACAACAACTGTATACACCATCTCATGCTAATAGTAAGTAAACAGGTACACAAAAATACATGTAAAGACACCAAGCTGTTTCCTGGTCCCTTTGGGAAGAATGACTACAAAACTAGTAGCAAAATAAGATTAACCCTAACCCCCCACCATACATTTGCCTGTCTGACAACATTTTAGAATGGTAATGAGAAAGTCTGTTTACTGGTTTCTTTAACACTTCACAATAAACTTATAAAATAATACTGAAGGTCTCAAACTATTGGAACAGAACCAAGAAAACTACTGCATATGTAAGTTTATGTCGATGAGCAGAAAGATTACTGAAACTGGGGGATCCAAAATTTTTAACCTAGTGAACAGCCCAATTGGTCAAAGAGGTTTACCTTGTGAAATGTCAAATTTGTCACATGTGAATGGTTCAAGATTTCTACCCTAATGAACAGCCAAATTAATGACACAGAGTTGGTCAAAGAGAAAGAATCTGACTTCACACAAATGCATGATCAAAGTTCGTCGCTAGAGGAGCACCCACATAGCAGTCCTTAATACTTGGCATAGAACTGAACTTTTCTGATAGATGATGAAAGATGCTTTATAAAAAAAATTAATTTATCATGTGCACAAGTTGGTACAAAAGAAAAAAATAGAAAGGTGAATGGACTAAACTTGCTAAAAAATTATAAGTATGCTATTGGTCATCAAATTTAACTAACGACAACAGAAGAATAAGCAATGGAACTACATTTCAACCCAAAGTTTGCCTTGATTCATCTAGATATTAAAATCAAACCATGCATGAATGATCACTTAGTGGATTGAACCAAACAATATTATCATCATCTCACCATCATCCAGCTCAGTGAGGACATGGACAGATGTAGATCCATCTCCAATTCTGTGGACCCTGCAGCACATCATACAGTTATGTGGTAAATGTTTATCATCATCATCATCGTTTATCTCCATTCTCTCATCCCCTCCATTTGTCTGAATGTCACCTGGTAATAAAACAGCCATTACAGTAACAAAAAAAAAAATATAGCACAATTTTCATTAATGCCCCCATTAAAGAAAGAATTTAAAGCATCGGTACAAATCTAGCTTTAATAATTCAATTCTGAGAATTCGTTTTAACCCTTAATTCTCCTAAATTTGTCAAGGTATATCACACGGTCCTCCTCAATGCAGTTCAGCAGGTGACCTATTTATCTGGAGGCTAAGCAGACTACTGGACTGCTAGAGCTAAGAGCCTGAGTTTAAACCCCCAACTAACCCAGTTTGGCATTCTCTTTGACTCAACCAATTATGAGTTTCCTCCCACATCTGAAAATGAAAAATTCTAGTAAGGTTTTCGTTGGGTTCACTTGGCAAAAAAGTGATGGTGACAGTCATCATCTTAGAGGGATTCAGCCTACATTCTTGGCCCAGTTAACACAATGTTCAGGACACTTGGATCTCTTCATCCTGAAATGGAATGGCTCATTACAAACTGTATGGCTCAGACAGACAGACCCGTAGATGTGCCATAAACACAGACTCTATAAAAAACATGCCTTACAACTCCATGGATTGTGGCACCAGTGTTGTGTAGAGAGATGGCATGCCAAATTTTGACACGTAGAACAACTTCTAGTGTGCAATTGCATGCATTTTTTTTATAAATTACTTTTAAGAGAGGGAAACTGCACAATTATATAAATATACATTCATGTCACAGATAATGAAGTACTGAGTTTTTTTTTTTCTATTTTACTTACTTACATACATACCTTTGGATAAGGAACCCCCTACCCTTTTTTTCCAATGAATATTCCAAAATAGTAAATTTGCTCAATATTTACTGGTAAGTTGAAACATTTGAATTTGTCATCTGATTTGAGCAGACAAAGGAATTCCAGAGAACATTTACTCTTTTACTTTTTAATACTGCTGCAGAAAATATTTCTACACCTGTCCACTTCCCAACCATCAAATCATTTCACTGACTTCTATCTTGCTCAAAAAGGAAGTTTACCTCCTAAAATTACTCCCGAATTTATCCTATATTGTGCACTTGAAAGCTCTGGCTTAATCTCCTCTAATAAAGCAATTATAAATGAAAAAGTTCAAAATAAAATTCTTATTTCACATTTTTGTAATATCTTTATATTTTCCAACATCTATCAATTTTAAGAGAAATCTAAATGAAGCACCACACAATAAATGTATCCAATTATCCAATGTATGTAGCTTATTCAATATTTTACAGCAAGCAGCATAATTCATAGCCAACCAAACTCTGTAGGTTCCAACAATCTGGTTTCAGAGGTCAGTCATAACAAGACAAAGCAGGGTTTTAACACAAGTGCATTTCCAAACCATTGAGAGTTCTTCATTTGTCCGACTGACTGGTATTAATGTAAAGATTGTTTACATCAGTGTCATACTAAGATAACAGGGCAAACCAACCAAACAGTAAGTCAAAGAGATTAGTGAAGCTCTGATCATCATTCTGTCAAAAAGCTACACTGCAGCTTTAAAAAATATATGAGGAAAACAACAATAAAGAATGTACAAGATGGAACTGTATAAGTAAGAGTGAACTAAGCTAACAAATATGCATAGACTAAATTGATAGCATAAGCATATCTAGTTGTGCTAAATCTCTGCTAAATGCTGCTTTTCTCTCATCTACAATTCTGACTATTCCTACTTCTGTTTAGATCATTAATTCCTTTCTTCTCTGAAATTTTCACAAGGAAGTCTCAAAGATTTTCAAAATTATTTTGCAATGTTTAAACTTAATTGACTGCCACTGAAACACTGACTCACAGCAGTAGCATCAGGATGGAATGTGTGGAATCTGAAACAAGTTTCTCTTTGCAAATAATTACTAAGAAAGCTTTCCCACAGCATGGCGATATTACGAAAGCTGACATCACTTGGTTTTCCACAAGAATTGATGAAGAACATCCAGATCAATTCAACTGCAACAACATTTATGATTTGAGCAAAAGCAGAGAGACTAGCATCCCACACTTAGTCTGAGGTCAGTTTTTGTCACAGAAGTATAGGTAGGTTTCTTTAGGTGTCAGCAAAGAGAAATCTATTTCACATTTTATATACCCTACAGCTTTAAAGAAACATTCCCCTAGATCAGGTGTGCACAACATACTGCCCGCCAGTGAATGTTCCAAAATGAAAACATTTTAAAATAAATATAGCAGCCATGTCTAATTCAATTAGATAAATTAGTTAAATGTGATACATTGCCACCTAGCAGGTGTTTTCCAATGTTTTAATCATCATTACATTTTCTGCAGCTCATATTTTTGTCATCTTAAATGGGCGTGTAACCTGTAGACCTCGACAAAGGTAGCTGTCTACCAGATCACATGCCTGGCAACAATGACATATGGCACTTAGTGCTGGACCCTGTATCATTGACATTGGCGGTACCTCAAGGAGTTTTGCATTCGTTGCTGGCATCACCTGGGGGGGAATCGCATGCCCCACAAGGAAATCCTCCAGTGGACCAACACACCCAGTGTGGAGACCATAATCACCAAGAAGAGACCTTGCTGTTACAAACCTAACCACAGTTGAATACTGTATGGAACTGTACTTCCCATCCCCAAGCATCATTGACCCTCGCTTACTGCCATTTACTCACTATCCATCACGTACTATTGTCACAGCAATGATTCAGGCTTACATCACAGACCACTGACTGCCACCGCAGACAGGGCCTGAGCAGTTGAACTCTGACCACCAGTGTGGCTGATGAAATCGAGGTTGCGTTGCCATTGGCTAATGCCGCTGGGATGTTCTGCCTGGGAAAACACGGAACTGCCACATGCCATACCTCGTGAGCAGGCGGTCAGCAAAAGATACTTGCGGAGACAGTGACCTAAGCACCAGACACACACCAGTTCAGCTCCGCTCACTAGATAAGCTAGGTGCCAACAACCTGAATAGGCAAATGTTATTTCCCTACGTGCTAACATGTCTCTGTCAAAGCCAAGTCTGAGTAAAACAAGAAAGGTTGATCATGAGCACAGGAAATTTAATCCAGAATGGACACCCAAGTACTTTTTTTTCGAATCAAGTCCTGGCACTTTCACATGCCTAGTGTGTTTGGAATGTGTAGCAGTGGAAAAAGAGTATAATTTACGAAGACATTACAAAACAGAACACCCAAAACGTAGCGATCTACAAGGTGAGAACAGAACGCAAAGGATAGAAGTCTTGAAAAAGCAACTGGTGTGTCAACAAAGCGTGTTTGAAAGGAGAAGAAAGGAGTCGAAGGCAGCTACCATTGCCAACTACAGGACTGCTAAACTTATCGCGAAATCTGCCCGTCCCTTCACCGACGGTGAGTTTGTGAAAGACTGTATGATGGAGATATGTGACGTACTTTGCCTGACAAAGGCCAAAGATGTCTTTAACGACACTAGTCTTTCAAAAACAAGCATTCAGTGATGCTTTTTTTACATGGCTAAGGCCAATAATTCATACAATCAGTTAAGAAAAAATCACACCACGTATTTTTCTGCTGCTTTGGATGAGAGCACAGACAAGACCACTACAGCACAGCTCTCCATATTTATCTGTGGTGTCACCGAAGCATGTCAAGTCCATCAAGAACTTGCATCACAAGCACCCTTGCATGGCAGAACTGGGTCTGAAATTTTCAGTGCCTTCAAAAAAAGTTGAGGACCTAAATTTACCATGGAATAAATTAGTAGCCTTGACAACCGATGGTGCTCCTACCATGATCGGTGAGATGAATGGCTTCATCGGATGTCTGAAGAGGCGCCTAGGACCGGATCTTGCAGCACAACTAAAAGATTACCACTGCATAATTAACCAGGAGGCATTGTGCAGAAAGCATTTAAAATTCAAAGATATAATGGATTTTGTTATATCTACTGTTAATTTTATCCATGCAAGATCACTAAATCACAGAATTCCAGTCTTTTCTGAAGGACGTCAGTGCAGCTTATGGGAATATTCTCTGTCATATAGAAGTGAGGTGGGAATGTTTTGAAATGAATTTTTTGCTCTGTGAAATGAAATCAAGCTGTTTTTACAGCAGAGAGGTAAGGACACTTCAGTTATGGAGGACGCTGACTGGATTGCTGATTTTGCCTTTCTGACAGACCTCACTGGACACTTGAATGATCTCAACCTGAAACTGCAGGGGAAAGAAAAACTGATTTGTGACTTGTTTGAGGCAGTCTCTGCATTTGAAATGAAACAAACTTTTTGCAATCCAGTTAAAAAAAAGGGAATCTGACACTTCCCAGCATGCCAAGACACCTTTTCGCACAAGCATTACAACTGGGGCCATTACAACTGTGTGCTTGAAGACCTGCAACAGGCATTCACCATCAGATTTTGGCAGTTCAGGAACGAACAGGCTGCATTCAGACTACTTGCAGATCCATTCTGTGGATGCTGAAACTGCACCTGGTGACATACAGCTGGAAGTAATTGAACTCCAGTGCTCCGCAGTGAGGAGGAGTAAGCACAGGGAGATGCCACTTCTACAATTCTATCAGGGCCTGGACCAGCATCTGTTTCCCAATATCACTGCAAATGCAGAGAAATGGATCTCAATGTTTGGAAGCACTTGCATATGTGAACAAGTGTTTTCCTTAATGAAGATGACTAAGTCTCCCCTGCGAACAAGACTAACAGATGATAATCTGCAGGCAGTGCTCAGAGTTGTGACCACCTCAATGGAGCCCAACATTAATCAGTTGGTGTCAGAGAAGCGCTGCAATGTCTTCTACTGACCACAACTTTTTCTTTTTTGTAACTGACATCCATGTAAGTAGAATAATTCTATATAACAAATTGATCTGAGTAAGTCTATAAAGAAATTTCATGTTATAAGGTATAGAGATAATTCATTTTCTTAAAACATGGCACAATGCTTTTAAAAATTAATTAGAAAATAATGCAACTGAGCAGATTTCTTCTGAATCCTGTGAGTCAGAAGCGTACTACTTGTTCCGACCAAAGGGAACTACAGAAATTCTTAATGAAAGAATCTTTCAAAAAGCATTATTTAAATATTATTTCTGCCTAACAAACAGTCTCGTCCTAATTCATGCTGAATGTGCACCCATCTCCAATCTTTTACAAAATGGATTTCAATATAAGACAGACATTTTTGCTTCTGGCAAAAACTGAAACTGAAAGAGAGAGAAAATCTTTTATAATTACCATTTATTCAAGAAGCTGCAGAAAACAAACAAAATTAACAGTTAGATAAAATGACTAATTTATTTTATCACAGTGACAGAAGAGCTAAAAAAATTTCTTAATTAAACCACATGACTTCAGAATAAAGTATACGAGAAGAAACAATTGAAAAGTAAAACACAGGCATACCAAAGATTACAAATTACTTTAACTATTTAGTCTTAGATAGTTTAATCAATCTGCTGGAAACATCACTCTGTAGTCCTTATTTTAAAAAATCACGACCTCTTGGCTTTAAGCACTAGTATCAAAATGAGAGAGGAAAATAATTATGCACTTTTATCACAAAATTTATAACACTAAGTAGATTTTGTAGGTAAAATAAATAGTAAACTCTGTAAATGATGGCACCCTTGTGAAATCGGGGTTGCTGTTATATCAAATCAAATATTCGATTATATGGAGCGTCCATATAAGGGAGGTGTCGATAAGTAGAATATAAAATGGACCTGTATGTGCTGCCAGTTTAATCAAAATATTCAAAAAACGCATTTACATAAAGTTGCATATGGAAAATATACATGTAAATAAAAAATAATTCACTTAAAAAATATGTGCAACAAGTTATATATGGAACATACGCATGAATAAAACAAACATATTTTAAAAAATGTATGCACAACACTGTTTACTTCTCTTGTTACCTGATGCTCCTCTGGCTGCTGCATCAGGAGAACGATTGATGATCCAACATTGTACTCACTCATCAAAACATTCCTGCTTACACCTTTTTTAAATTTGTGGACTATTTCAATTTTATCGGCAATGTTAAGTGTAGTCCTCCTTCGTTTTTCTCTAGTAATTGCTTTGTCAAATTTAGGAGCCATTGTTGAGGGGTGCAGAAGTTATTGTACGATAATAGACAAGAGAAATGAGCTATGCACACTTCCAAGATGGCAACCGTAAAGAAACTTAACTTGGTCGCCAGAGCTGTGACATATGCCGTTAGATAGACTGCCTCTATATCCAGTTTACTGTATCCACTTTCTAGAGAACTCATCCAAAAGAAAACAGTAAGCACAAATAAAGGTAATTATACTGAGTGCTACATCAAAAAATAACAAATATTCAAAGCAGCAGAACTATCAAACTGTTTTAAATGCGAAATTTTGAAATTCAGACTAAATGGCCGCCAATGATTACTAAATGTTATAGTTAACTAGTTGGGTCACCTGGCTGGCGCTGCATAAGGAAAAAATGGTTTTTATAATAAAAGTTTTATAAAAATTTGAAAAACAGAAATTTTATTTGTTTAAACAACAATTACACTGGCCAACATTTTTTTTCACTTTTTTCCTTGATTTTAAAAACAAAAATTAAAATAAAAACAGACCCCCCCTTAATCCTCCCACTCCAGTTGGATTTAATAAAAATAAAAAATGGCCTAAGCTTCCTTACCCCTTATAGTGTCTTAAGGACATACAGAGAGACAACTCTGTTCTATAGGGTTCAGCCTGGATAAACCTACCTCTCCTGAGCGTATTAGATTATGAAGGAGTTGGGTAGCCCGCTGCTCTCGCTAGGATGAGGTACACTAATACTAAAAAATAATACAGGTTGAAATAAGGCCTCACAGCTGTGGCGGCCGGTCGTGGAACCGACCCAGCTCCCACCACACATTTGCAACTTCACAAACACACCCCAACAATTGCACCACACCCCCCAAAAGATCTGCCACTTGTTTTTAGCTAATTTTGGGGTGCTGATTTCAAAAATAAAATTGGTTTTTGCCTATCATGTCAAGTTTTTCTTCTACAAGATCTTAAGATGGTTAACTTTTTACTTGATCAACAAGGAGGATACACGAAATATCCATGTTTCTTGTGCCTGTGGGATAGTAGAGCTAAGGACAAGCATTGGACTCAGAACTGGCTGGTGAGAACATGCTTAAACGTCAGAGAACCAAATATCAAAAACCAAACACTAGTAGATCGGGTGAAAATCATCTTTCCTCCTCTCCACATCAAACTGGATCTAATGAAGCAGTGTGTTTAAGCTCTAAGCATAGAAGGTGACTGTTTTAAGTACATATGCACAACATTTCCTAGCCTCAGTTATGAAAAAATAAAAGCTGGTGTGTTTGACGGACCACAAATCATAAAACTGATGAGAGATCAACATTTCACAAGCTGCATGAATGATATGGAGAAGAGAGCATGGAATTCTTTCATGGCCGTTGTGAAAAATTTCCTGGGAAACAAAAAAAAGCTGAAAATTACAAAGATCATTTTTTTGGGGGTGTGTGGTGCAATTGTTGGGGGGTGTGTGTGTGTGTGTGAAGTTGCAAGTGTGTGGTGGGAGCTAGGTCGGTTCCACGACCGGCCACCTCAGCTGTTTATAAATGAGGCCTTATTTTGACCTGTATTATTCTTTTTTAGTGTTAGTGTACCTCATCCTAGCGAGAGCAGCAGGCTACCAAATTCAAACATTGCTTAAGAATTTTTGTCATCTGGGCTGCAACAAGAGCATAAAGGTTCATTTCCTCAACAATCATCTTGATAAATTTCCTGAAAATCTAGGTGACGTAAGTGATGAGCAAGGTGAAAGGTTCCATCAAGATATACAAGCTATGGAGAAGTGATACCAAGAAAGGTGGGATACTCACATGATGGCTGACTACTGTTGGAGTATTAAAAAAGACTCTGTCTGGAAATAAAGCACTCCAGAAAAGCCTACAAACAAAAATTTAATCCATGAAGGAAGAATGTGTCATTTACTGATATCAGTTAATGTAAATAAACCCATGTCTGTCATTGTTTTGTTTGTACGGTATTCTAAATGAAATGATAAGAATATTCTGGATTGGTTTGTGCCCATTTTTGACTAAAATTCTTTCAATTCTAACATCGATTTATATTTTTCTATTTCAATATTTTGACCTGATATGTCATAGTTAACCAATATATTTGTTAATCTCAAAATTGATTCATGGTATTGTTTGTTGGAATGGTATTCTAAATAAAATTATAAGAATAGGATTGAGGGGATTGTGGAAATCATTGTAATCGGGTACTTTTTTATGGCGACTGATCGAAAATGGGGGTATGCTGTAGAGCAAAAACTTGACATGATAGGCAAAAACCAATGTGATATTTGAGTTCAGCGCCCCCAAATTAGTCAGAAACAAGTCTCAGATATAAGTCAGCAAAAATTGTGTTGACCAGTGAATGAACACTGAATTGATGCTAATGATACATTTCTTAACATTCTATAAGCTGTACACTTATATTTAACTTTATTCAATATGAGCCTCTTTATAGGCGGGGTTTTTAGTTTTTCTTTGAGGTGAAAAGCAAAACAGATTTTTGATTTGGCCAAATTCTGAGCACCCCTCATAGTCCATGGCAGGGACTACCAAAATGAAGCCAACAACTTTCAATGATTGGCCCTGTACTATGTTGATGGTCATAGTAAAGTTGAGTTTTATAGGTAACTGGATTCTCTTGAACTCAAAGGGGCTTTTTAAAAATTACATAATGGTTATGTTTCAGCTGAGTTGTTTAGGAATCTGAAAAGTACCTGACCAATACGTGGCCGGTTTATAAGATTATGACAAACCTGTAGCAAACTATTTTAAACGAATTTTTATTCTTAGTTTTCAAATGGCCTTCAAGGTCAACTGTTGAAAAACTGAAATCTGAGCTCACTTCTGAGTTGAGTACAATGAAGCTGTAGTAACTCTGAACCTTGAAAGGTGGCCTATGTTGGCCTTTGAGGTCAGGCTCTGGTACCCTTGGATCATTCATTATAATTTGAGGTTGCTAGATCACCTATTTTGAATGAGTGCAGTGGGCTAAGTGTAATCTATAAGGTTTTTGAGAAGTGGCCTTTGGTGGCCTCAAAATGGCCTGCAAGACCAACATGCAATAGCTTAAAACCCTGCTCAGATTCTGAAGTACCTGCACCTAAGATTTGGGGCCACTACGGGCTACAGGCGGTCTGTGAAAGAGTAGTAAACAAACACTTTAAAATATGTATTACATTTATAACTGAAAAAAAAAAAAATGAAAACTTAAAAATAAACAAAATATTTATCATTATGGAAATACATGATTATACATTATTTATATTTTCAATTTCTAATTTTATAAAAGAAAATAACTATTTTACTTTGCAAACATTAAAAAACAACAACTAAGTAGCAATAATGGATCTTAAGATGTTTGGGAAGGAGTATCATTTGAAGTAGAAGCAAAGACAGAAAGCTTACATAGGAGCAACTGACACCTTCAACAGCGTAAAGCTTTGCTCGACAATGACGACGTCTCCTCCTGATCGTCAGACCCTTCTCAGCAGCATGGGTTTTTAGATTGTATAAATGTACGAAAAACATGTGGTGGTGATCCTTGCCTAGGGTAGGAAGCTATACATGTGACCCAATCACAATGATCAGTTCTGCTTCTACAAAATCCCAAAACAAGTTTGGAAAAGTAGTTAAACCCACATGAAATAAAAGCAGCATTTCAGCAAGTGAATTTATAACACAACATGAACAATTGCCTCCATATTTGTATTCATGTATTTAAAATAAGACTACAGAATTGCACTAAATAAAAAAAAAAAGATTTTTTTTCCTAGTTAATTTTGACAATGAGAAACAAGCGAATCAACATTATTTTGTTGTTCCCCTGTTTTCATAACCTTTTCATTTTGCCATTAGTTCTAAAGAAACAAGTACAGTGTATTGCATTATATTTGAGCTCCACCTTAGTTAATTCTATTTTTTGATTAACTGTTTTCTCCACTGAACTTGTTCTTTTCTCTTCTATTTTCTGTGTAATTACACACAAAACTTTAGATATTTTTCTTCTCTTGAACAGCCATTTATTTAACATATTACGGAACTTAATCAATTTTTAGCTGTTTTTTTTTTTTAAAGTACACACATCTTAAACATTCCATGTATTTTTACTCTAAAGTGGACCAAAGACTACAAATCCTAGAATGAACACGCTCTATTAGACAATATTAGTTTTTTAATATGAAAATGTAGTTATTGTATACAAAAAATAACAATGATAAATCTTTGTTCCACTAACTTGTCAAAGCCGAATCAAATCTTCAGGTGTGATTAACCTGGTCAGATCTGGCCAGTTCTTTTTGGCATAACTCCATGGCACATGGTATTTTCTCGTTCTTCTTCCCCATCCAGCTGTATGGGATTTCTTCAGGTTTACTTGTTTCCTCCCACATCCAAATAAAATGAAGATTAAATAACTCTCTGCAGTAAGCACGTGTGGTTAATTCTCCTCACCCTGTTTTTCTCCACTTGGTTTAAGAAACTAAAGCCAGGAAATTTCCTCTGGTAAGATGCCTTAGCCTTGTGTGTTGATGCTGTGGGAAGTTTGAAGAAGAACTGTATGTAAAATTTTACAGATGAATTCAATGGATAAGAGTCACTAGAGAGGATCCTGTTCCACATCCCCAATCCCTTGTCATTCTCTTGTTCACCATTTTGTTCAATCTGTTTTTTCTTAAACACACACAACCAATTAAGTGACATGATTTCCTAGAGAAAACAAGGCCCAAAACTCCTCTAATATGACTTACTACTTTCTCTTTGTGAATAGAAAAGAATTTTAAAAAAAGGTATTAGCCATTTTCATCCCTAATAGCCCCCTTTTTATTTATTTTCTTTCTTTTTTAACAAGTTATTATTACTTTAGGATTCATAAACTTTAAGTAAAGTATAAAAAGCAAATTATAACCTCTGTAAATTGAATTTTCCCTAAGGTCTACAGGAAATTGGTTTCAGAACTTCCTTAAGCCTAGAACATGAATTGTGACATTTACAAACCAGCAAAGCCCACTTCAGTCAGAAAACTCCTACTTTCCATCTTGACATTTTCTGAAAACAACTATTTCATTTGGAACACGTTTTTTTTACAAATTAAATTTTCTACTGTTTTTGTTTTCAGTCGAGCTGCCTATCTACGAGATCTTTCAAGAGTCAGCAACCAATCATAAAGGGCCCAGAACTGCAAACACATGAACCCTTGCTGTTGAAATCCAATGCTAATATAGTTGATAATTTAATGTTAGCCTCTTATTTTTTGTGACTTTCAATCCCACTTCCATAAAATTTAAAAGATTGTTCAGCGATGGCATCAGTTACACAGAATACTGCAGGTTTTGATTTATGACAAAATCATGATAAAAATCAGTTTACTTACTCCGAACACTACAATAAACAATGACAGCTTCACATCATGGCAAAATGTTACCTGTAGTAAGTAAATGGAATGTTGTTCGCACTCACAGTGAGAGAGAGTTGTTCTACATTAGAAAGGGGTGGCATACCAAGCACCAAAGCTCACATTGTTTTCATTAATCAACTTAATCGAAATGCAATGTAGAGAGAGAGAAAAATTACTATATAATCCAAGAGTTTGACTGAAAAAAAAAAGAAGGGCAATCCATTTGGTTTCACTCTTTCTGCCCACATACAGGTTAAGTTTTTTTCTTTAGTAAATAAATGTTCAAATAGCAAAAAAGAAATGGAATCAAAGTTCTGACCTTAAGTTTTTTTTTGCTTTTTAAGCTCACAATAAAAAGGGGGTGTGGAGAGAATGCACTTACTGTACAGTAGTAGAGCAAGAAAGTAGAATAAATAACATGAACTGGCAACAAAAGCAGTAACCTAACATGACAATTAAGGAAGAACAAATGTTGCCATAACAGATGGACAATAACATCACTGACCTGAACTAGTAGTTAGCCATTATCTTACATTTTTCTCATTACATCGTATACATGATGCATGATTTCATTTAATGGCAGTACACAGATAAATCAGTAACTGGGTTTTGGCAAGTCAAAGACCCTTTAGATGTGCACACTTGTAACAGATGTCAACGTTTTGCCTTCTGCTTGAAGTCAGTCTAGTAAACAGCCATGATGAGATCTAATCACTCTTTTTAACTTTCGGATACCATAAAAAGAATGATGTAATCAATTTTATCAAAGATACTAAAAAATAAATTATTTTATCAATCTGCAATGAACATTATTCCTTTGAGAAAATCTAGTGTGCAAAGTTGTAAATGATGTAAGTAAATCAGGAATACAATAAATGTATCGATGTGACCACAATCATTTGGAAAACAAAACAAAGCTATGATCTCATAGGATGAAGACTTGATGTGTGCATGTTGTTTTTTTTTTTTAAATCAGTATCGGATCAAACTTCAAGCCTCTAGAGAGGAAATTTTCACAACAGGTAACCACTGTTTAGTCATTGATCACAAAACAATGGCTAGTCACTGGTCTAGCAACTAAGTTTCAAAGCCTGCCAACAACAAATGTGTTTGTTGTACCACATCCTGTGGTATGATGTGCACACCTGGCAGTTAATAAGTAGAACATATGCGATGTTTCTCACACACACACACGTGTAATTCTTGACCTTTCTCACTACTTGTAGGTACTAACAAAAATAAATGAAAACAGTTACCTTCAGCCTTTTCACTGTTTGTTGATCGAGCAGAGGATATAGAATTACTTCTCCTATCCTCACCTTCATTTACCTTTAAAATAAATTTAATTTAATAAATTGCATGAAATAACAGAAAAATTTGCATGTAAATGTAATTTTCAAATACAATGTAATTACTTTTAACCCTATCCCAGATTGCTCAGATTTATCTTTATTTACCTGTTGCAACAACAAGTACATAGTGGAAATTTAAAAGCATGACAAGATTTGTATCACTCAAAATGTACATCACCTTTGATTACCTTTTTTATGTTTAAGAATTCAAAAAGCTTTTTTGTTAGCTGTACTTAGCAAACTGACATATAAATGGATGTTTTATTGCTGAGAGATAAACTGCAATTCTACCTAAACTTTTACTGAGATCATATGACTGGCAGTTTACTGCTACAAATACTATGGAGAGAAAATCTTAAGGTATCCAACAATTTAAAAACTTTGCTAATCCATTTTCATCTTTCTTTTTTTTTTTAAAAATTAATGTTTTTAAAAGGAGAAAAAAATTATGACAGTATGATTCTGCAACAGCACATTCAGTAAGTAAAAATGCTACATCCAGAGATTAGAAGAAATCCAAGTGAATTCATTCATTGATGGAAAGATTTAGAAATCTGGCTAACATCAGAAAAATGTCCAATTTACAATGTTTTCTTTTTAGATATTGGGCCAATTTGATTAATTTCAAAAACAAATTTAATTAAAATGATTGGTAAGTAAGAAAACACACACAAAACAACAGTTAAATGCTATTTCAAATCATTTAGAGATCAAAATAATCTATCTACAATGAATACAACTGCCTAAAGATGCAAGTCAATTCAAAAAGGAAAATAAGTTGCTGGCATTATTGCAGCATTTGTGTGATGAGATCCAGGTTGTATGGCAGGCTGCATTTAACCTTAGCAAGTTTAGACAAGTAAGATGATAAAGCAAAAAATCTCCATTGCTTTTAGGGAAAACTCTGTGAAATGGCAATCAAGCTTAGACAGCTCAGAAGAGAACTGGTGTTTTCTCTATTTGCTTCAAGACCTGTACAGAAGCAGCATGCACACCCATACTTTAATGTTACTTGTACAGAGCAAAGTCACAACTTACTTCAAAGATCATATTGATGTCAACTGGTAAGCAAAGGCCAATGAATTCTGGTTCTCCACAGCCTACTTTCTTCACTGAACATGTAACTAGCTGTGCGTTTGAAGGGCTTGAGTGCTGAAGATCATAATCTTGTAAGGAAGATAAACTCATATTCCTGAGGATACTAGGGGAAAAAAATAAAAATGATACACTATATGGCATTTCTGAATATAAAAGACAAATCAATACATACTTAAGCTTGTTTACTTTTAAGTTCTTAAGTTTAATTTCCCTGCAATACATCAATATCTTTATACTTAATATTTCACATGAAATATTTGCAGATTTATGCCTTTCAAATTCAAAATTTTCTTTTGCTTTATGCCAACTTTTATTTATAAAACCAATCAAATAACAAACTTGTACTGTACAGGTAAAATGACTGTTATTAATGGTGGTACCTGACTGCAATCAAACTGACTTCAACACCTGTCTGGGTCTATTACCATATGGTCATTATAGTGTTTTGATTCTCTGTTGTTATAGGTAAATTTAATAAAAAAACAAAAACAAACAAAAAATGAAATTTTTATTTGAAGCTATCCTGAGAAAGTATGGAATTATGAAATGTCTCCAAGCATCATATCACTGTTTTGGAGTAATAAGATGGGCCACTGGCTAAAAGACACCTGTAGGATTCTAAAGGCTTTTCCAATCATTGGAAAGCAGTAATTTTTACATGACACAAGCTAGATTACACACTGATAAATCTGTGACCATTATTCTAATCAAATACAAAATACTATATTTCTTTTTTTACTAATTTAGAGAAATGAGTGGAGGGGCGGCGTCTCATTTACCAGATCAAATTTTCGTTTAAAGAGATTTAAAAAATTTTTATTAGCCAGTGCAGAGGCTGTAGATGGCAATGACAAGATGATAGCAAGTAGCAAGGCATTTCTGAACATACATATTGTGCATGAAATGACATTAAAAATTTTATCTAAAAAGTTAACCCATTGATCATCTCTCCATGAGTGACACTAGAACACAGATGTAGTTAAAGATTCCTATAAAACAGTTTAACTACAATTGTGAATCATCAAGCCAATGGCAATTCAAAATCCACAGGTGTAATGCACCAAAATGTGTGATTTCAGGTTACACTTACAACACAATCTAACTACAATCACTGTCGACTGGTACTTGAGACATATATATGTCTTCCATCGCCAAACACGGGTTTTCCAACCACAGTTTTGAGTATCCACACAAAATTTATTGAGTACTGATTTACCAGCTGCTGTAGTCATTGTCATGTATCCGTGGTTTTCACGCGCCATGTTCCAGCTTCCACCACTATGCTGTAGTGGCACTTCATGTGCACCTTTACCCACGCTAACACCAAGGTTGACATTTGGTAATTTTCTTTACCAAATGCAAAGGAAATCTGGTAATGAAAAATCTGTTTGACAATGAAAAATACGGTTTGGTGATGACGATTATATAACAACAAATGAAGTTAATGTGTGTTTTGTGCATTGTCACCAGCCAACCTCCTCTTCCCAGATCACAATCTTCATGCTATTAAAGGTAATACTATTTCTGTATTCTATATCATATGGTTGTTGAGTGAATAGGAAGCCTCTAGTCTTGCCAACTGCAGGGTTTTCAGGGATGTAACCCAGGTGGTTGGCCAGGGACAGCTCTATATAATACACGATACAACTACCTCAGTCTCACAGGGCTGTTTCAAAGCTGAGATTTACATCAGCTGCTGGGACAGTTTCATTCCGACTGCTGATCTTCTTGGTTTTCTTTCAGTTTAAATCATTAGAAAACTTCTACATTATATTTAAAGAATAAATAGATGAACAGAAATCAATGTGTGAATCTATGTGCACCATGCCGCTCTAGTGATGAGGTGCGCACAAATCATTTACATCTCTCCCACTGCTATGTACTTGTGTTACATTTTTCTTTAATTTAAAAAAAAAAATTCAAATAGCTGATAATAAATAACAGTCTGTCATTTCTTCAATCAGAAACTTTTTCTAATGCTTAAATCATATTCTGTAATATAATAGTTGTAGTAATTCCAAATTTTTAAGATTACAAGATCCTCAAAGGGAACTGTTAATACCCTCTTCTTTTTTCTTATATGTATATAAAAATATCGATGTCTACAACGGAGACAACTATGGTGAGAAAGCATAATGCCAAAGTTATCTGAGGCGATCTGTGCCATGCGAAGCCAAGCAGTTCAAACAAGCAAGGAAATTCCTACCAGAACCTTTTATTTTTTTGATGTGATAGGAAATCCAGATGGCCAGTTGGTAAAGAAGTGCAAGATCAAGCCATGCCAGGGGGATATACTATATCAAATTGGTCTCCTGCAGGAATAAAACTTGGGCCCTAAACCTTAGCAGTCCATTGGACTATCATGCCACTGCTGTTAACCCCATTAAATAAACGCTATGATAATATCAAAGGAAAGAAAATAAAATGATTCTGAAGAGTTTTCTATAGTCATACTATGGCAGCAACACATCAAGTTTACTGTAGTTATTTCTACAGAATTTTCATCGTGCATTTCTTGTAAAATGCTACCTAGCAACAGAACACCAACATAGACAAGAAAATAAATAAATAAATTTAGAAATTTAACTGATAGACATCTTTCTTTCCTGGGAACCATGATGGCTTCCTGACACTTTGTTTCCCAAAAAGAATTAAAAAATACATAAGGATGGATAGTTTCTCTTGGTAATCAGCAAAGCACATGGAATGACATACACGTGAAATGTTCTTGGCTAGATTTGTTTTGGTAGTTTTGGAGAATATGTCTGAAATGCATTAACAAATTTTTTTTTATATTAAATATTTATAACCCTACCCAGCTCCAGTAAAGCCCTTTATTTTGAGGCATCTATTTTTAATGTGTATGGGCATTATTTTGAATATTTTCTGCATGCGTAGACTCATAAGTTGCTGAGGAAAGGAATATTAATACTAGGGACATCCAAATGAAACTCAGGAGCACGGGTACCATTACAGCAATGCTATTTTAACTGGGTTTAATTTGAACACCAATCTCAAGTATAACGACTGTACTACCAAGAATACTAATGAAATAGTCTTCACTTATGCATTTCTTGATGACCAGTGTTCATAGCCAATACAGCAGAAGTTGCTGAAATTTTTAAAAAAAGACTATAAAATGTTTCATAGAATACTAATAAGTGTGTGAATTTTCCAACCTATGCATAATTTGTCAGGTGAGAAGTAATTTCACAAAACATTTTGGAAGTGATGGCTGAGAACTATCCAAGAAATAGCTGATTATAGATTATAAAGACCTTTTCTCTTTAATAAGTTTCAAAGCAGCAGTAACCTTTGTACACAGATAGATAGGTTTTTACCACTTCTGGAGAATGATATATACATACAAATCATTTAGTGTTTAAGATCTTTGCATTGAAGAACAGTGAATAAAGACCATATTTTCTTGTAGCCTTTACTACAGACATGGCCTCTACAAAAAATCCCCATCAATAAAAATTATTTGTGATCTCTCTCTAAGTTTTTATGAAGTAAATCATATCAGCACTCATGTACATAAATATTAAACAAAAGCTAAAATATCAAGAGTGCAAAACTTAAACTTAGCTGCACTAAACCGAAGTGTCATTAATCATGACAAAAGTAAATTTTGCACAGTAACTTACCCATCTCGATAGGCATCGCTCTTCTGTGATCCAATGCTACAAGACCGGCTGAATGTCTCGTCCTCACCATATAAAGTACTCAACCCATAATCTGAATCAACATCTGAACTGGATGTCCTCTGCCGTCTAATTAAGCGTAGTGTTGCAAAGCCCACAGCATCACGTGTGCTAGTGTAAGTAATTGGATTATCAGCTATGTGATCCAGGCCATGACAACTGGGTAGAATCCCATAGGGTGGACTGCCACAGTGTCGCCGCAAACTTGGCACCCGGCTGAGATTCACCAACCTCCGCTGTTGAGTTGAGGGGTGAACATAGTCCTTGATGTCAATGGGAGTAGTGGTATTTTCAGTGGTGGTGGGAATCGTTGTAGTCGAGCCAGCAATAGGACTCAAACACATCGTGTCACAAGTCATTGTTGGCCCAGAGTCACAGGAGCTCACTCCACTCGTTGTAGAATCTGTGTTGAAGCTATCTGCACGACTCTTACTCGTCTTTGAACTGTCACTTCCACTGTACTGCTCTCGCAAACTACCTATTCGGTATCGGTATTCAAAAATCCGACTTGAGCTATTTTCCATGGGAGGGGTGTTTGAAGAAACAGTTAATTCAGATATTGTGTCAGTTTTGTTATCTGCTATCCGCTGATTACTGATCCGATCGCCGCTGTGACTAACTGATATTGACACATGTGAAGACTTGGAGGTGGATTTGTTTTCTGGTCTATCTGCCAGCAATGACAACATCCCTGAAAATTTAGTTTCCATTGGAACCAGGTTTCCGCTGTTGACAGGCGACAGCAACGTCTTCTCTTTGATAAATCCATGCATTGATTTGCTTTTTGTGGTACAAAATTGAGCACTGTGAGATCTATCAAACCCACTTGAGCGTGGAGGTAATGTGGAACTACGATTGATTGCTGTCAGTTTGTGCAGTGAAATGTCCGAGTCATCCTTAGCACTGACTGGAATGTGACGAGGTTTGTTGTATGGTTTGTGAGAACGGTCATCCCTTTCTTCTGGACAGTGCCCGTCTAAGCCAAATCTCTCCAAATGAGGTACTGACAACTGTTCAAAGTCAGACTTTGTTCCGCTGGAGACACTCAGGCTATTCTCACTTGGGCTCTCTGCCGGAAAAGATGCAAACTGTTCACGACTTTCAACTATCGGCCATTTTGCTAACCGATTATGCCACAAAGCTTCCCAGCCATATTGAGCCAAAAGTTCAGCTCCCTGTCGTGTGGAAGCAATCAGTCCTAACACGTAAAATGCAGTTCTGCAACAACAAAAAAATTTTTTTAATTTAAAAAATACCCCGAAAATTACATTCATTCAGACACCTTTTTAAATGCATGCAAACAATCATCTGTAAACATCATTTAATATCGTTCAGGCTTATTAGCAACAGGGTTCATTAAACAAACATCGAAAGCAAAAACACCTAATCTTTCTTGAAATTTTACCTCCATTTTATAAGTCACTTATCATATCTTGCAGTTCATTAAAAAAAGGGGGGTACAATCCTTCTGAATAAACAGTAAATAAACCAAGTAATCAACTGGAAAAAATAGAAACAGCTGATTAGGAGTTACGTCTCTCTTTCCCTCAGAAGTGAATTATCTGGAAATCATAATTGCCGATCAACTGATTTCTTTTACAATTTTAACAATTCATTTATGTCCAGCTAAAAACTGCATAAAAATCAGAGCAGCATTTTACAAGTTGTTTTACAAAAGTTTCAACATTTAAGGTATTAAAAAAAATATTTATAGGAAATAATGGGGGCATTTATACATTCAATACAACGGCTCTTTCAATGAACCCAGCCACACTTGAAATAGAGGTCTGGATGTGTTTTTATGGTTTGGAATTGTTTCTTTGAGAATTTCGTATGTAGTGACTGAAGAAAAATTAACAAGTCAAATAATTACCAATGGCTCCATTCTCTCACCTGTGCCTCCCCCCTTTAATTTAACCTGTTCAAAGCAGTTAAATCTAAAAACACAGTGTACATTTTCCATTATTCTATTACAATTTACACATGCACAAACTATTTAGATAAACTACTGCAGATGTTGCTCCATCAAATCTACTACAACATCTTAAAACTGAGTGAGCACACACCTAAGCAAGCAGACCTCATTGCATTCCTTAGAATTGTCCTCTACCATTATCTTCATGTGAATATCATTGATACTAAGTTTTCAGCCTCATCTCATCTCTCCATGCATTAATACCAACTTTATTTAGTGAGAGTTTTTTTACATACTGACTAATGGTGGAGCTGTGCCCAACCTAAACACAGAAAGATTGCCATCAGAGAAAAGCCAGAAGTTAAGGCTTCATTGCATAAACAATTACAATGTCAGCAATACCAAACCAATCCGGTTTCCTGGCCTTTCTTCTAATAGCAACAACAGTGCCAACAGTAGCATTAGTAGTAACCTGGCCACTCATTAACCAAAATCACAACAGTTTCTTTTTAAAGACAGTAACTAATCTTGTTGTTTTTCTACTTAAATGAACTGTACAACTCAAAGTTACAATTCATCTTAAGTTTTTTTAATTTAAAGTGTGCATAAGTGTGCTCAGTAATTAAAAATGTTTTAAGCATCTCTCAGTATTGTTTGTGACTACACCATCCACCATGATTCTAAAAAATACAGGGTTATTCAAAAAGAATGAACAGATTTCATTACGCAATATTTTAATAAGGAAAAGCAGTAGAAAACTCCAGCTAAGTCACAAGTATTCTACACACAATCAAGTTTTATTTCCTGTCTTACAAGTGTTCAACGTGGCCACCACCTGCAGCATGGGCAACATCAGTGCGATAAGAGAATTCCTCCCAGACGTGTATCAGCATATCACGATCCACCGAATTGATCGCTGTTGTTATTCGATGTTTAAGGTCATCAAGGTTAGTGGGTAGTGGTGGATCATAAACGTGATCTTTTACATATCCCCATAAGAAAAAATCACGCTGCACCGTGACAACCGATTTTGTTTTCGCAAACTCGAGAGCGCAGAACGCCTTTTGCTGAGGAACGACGTGATTACAGCGCCCCTGTGGCAGCCAATCAAAACTTAGAAAACTCCTCTTTCAAATGGTCACTGACTCATTCCATGACAATGCTTGAGAACTGAAGTAATGCGTCATGAAATCGGTTCATTCTTTTTGAATAACCCTGTACATTAAGTTTTTCATTTAAAGTAAGAGTTTTTCAAAGAAAGCTTTTAATGACACATGGCCCCATTATTATGTTTCATGGTTTTCTTCAGTGAATCAAAGTTTGGAGAGAAAGCATCCAAAGGTAATGAGAAAAAATAGCATGAAGAGGTGAAAGGGTAGTTTTCTTCTATTAATGGATCTCTCTGATTACTACTTCATTAGAAACATTTAAAAAAATGTTTGATATTTTTAAAATAAAGAAATAATCAAAGATGTTTAGTACAACGAAAAAAAATTTTTTTAAAAAACTGAAGAACCAGGATATAAAGATTAGACTTTCTTCAGTGCTGCAGCAGATCAAATTGTCTATAAGAAACTAAATATCAAAAAGTATTTGCATGAATAGCAGGGATACAATGAAACTACTTAAAAAAAATTAAGCATGGATCATGTGATGTTAAAATCGATTTGGTACATTTAGGACATTGCTATGAAGGTAGAGGGGGGCCAGTAATCAGCAGAGTATCATCAAAATTGTGTGTTATGGAGAATAAGAAACATCATCTTTGCCCTTCAGTTTGGCATTATTTCATTGCTAATTCCAGCTGCCATGTAGAGATAGAAGTAGGCATACCTGCTGGAAATCTGATCTAAAATCCATTAAGCACACACATGCACTTCATCAAAATATGGAAAGCTGGAATCCCTACAAACAGTACATGTACTAATCAGCAAAGTATATAACTTCCAATTCCAACAAGACATTTAATTCAGCAGAAATTACGCAGTACTTTTTTCTTCTGTGATGACAAAAATGTCCATCTTCTGCCAGCCCAGAAAAACTTTCGAAACAAAACCAACCAATAGGAAAACACATGACAGTACACAGAGCCAAAGGGTGCAACTTAGCATGTGTTTGTCTTGACACCTCATGTCAGTCCAGCATGGTGGGGGGGGGGGATACTGCATTTCTTGGGAACTTTGCCAGATTCTCAAACCTATTTAATCTTGATCATGGGGGAAGATAAAACTTTCTGCTCTTCCAGGATAAAAATAAGATGATGAACATTTAATGTAAATTCTGGGCAGTTTGTGTACAAATAGAGGTGCATGCCATACAATGCTTCAGGCAGGTTCAGTTTACCATGGCAGAATTCTCACCTCCTCCTGAAACAAATTTCTTGTAATTTGGCATCATTAATTGTTGTCTGTAAACCAGTCAAGCTAAATCAGCCATATCTGGCTGGAAGCAAAATAGCTATGCATCAGTTACTCTGTGACCCTAATCAACACAGGCAGTTGGACCCCATTTGGAGAGTGTCTGCCACACAAGAAGTATTCCCTGCTTACCCTCTCACAGAAAATACACCACATTCTTCAGCCAGTCGTATAATCTCAGTCACCAAGTGTTCTTCTTTGAGCCAGGACACACCATAGGAAGAGCTGCCAATATGGCCCTTAAATATATTTCACAAACAAATTATTATTATTATTAATGGCAGGTACATTTAAATTGCTTAGTATTCATAATACAATATAGCAAGGTAGTAGGATGAAGATTCAGCAGCAAGCCAAGAAAACTATACAAAGTCTTCATCAGGTCAGAAAGACAGATTAAAAGCAGCATTATTTTTTTAAAAAAAAAAAAAACTTAAGAAATTAAATGGTAAAAGCTGATATATTCATTTCTTGTGGAAAATGGCCAGATCATGGCTCCTTACTTACCCAGAATAATGTGAAAAAAGGGTTTGGAAATTGTTTTGGTTGATTCTGCAAGAGATCTAAGAAAATTCAGACTTGACACAAACATTTGCTTGCATAAGGGCAAAGCAATAGCAAACCTCAATAGCAATAATAAAATATATGATACAATGCAATTTTTAGAGAGAAATTTGGCTATCACTCTAATGCTTCACAGAAAGGAGAAGGTTGATTGGGCCTTTCCCATCATCTTAATATCATTAACTCAACTAAAAACCCAACATTTTCACATTTTTTCTCTGTAGCAAGACTAGTTATCACTAGTAAGGTAAGGGAAAAGTCCAAATTAACTCTTGATTTTCTATAAATAACACCACATCATCAGTAACTTTCCATTCTTATCTAGTTTTTCATTTTTAAACCAGCAGACCACAACTATCTCCTCTTTTCAAAAGGCAGTCTGTGCTTGTTTGTTTTATCAAAGGAACATGGAGCTCATTAGATCTCCACTCAAGTAGGATGTTCAATAAGTTAACTTTTCCCTACATTTTTTTTTTACTTCTGAAAAAAAAATATTAAAACATTGCGGTACAAACCTGAGTTATAACCTAGAGTTCAGAAAAAAACAACAACAAATGAAAAATTTTATCTATAAATGTACATAAATTATAAACTACTATCTTAAAGAACAGGAAAAGGAAATTACCAGCATCACAGTTCTGTATGGCACCAATGGTCAGCTTAAAGTGCACAAAGTACTTAAAACCACCAGAAGAAAATCTCGAGAGGGAATTAAACATTCAAAATAACTCAAGTACAAATAAGAGAGTTTGAGCATTGTTTTCTTTACATTATTCATATTTTTAATTAAAAACAAAACAGATTCAACCAGTGACATGTCAGCTGGTATTAGAAGACATGTTTGAAATAACTGTAAGTCTAAGGATTTCTGATATTTACAAGTTTATATTTAAAAAAAAATTTGTGTGTGCTTATATACTTTTTACTGCTTTAATAGAATTTTAGGACCAATATACTGAAAAATCAAATAAACAAACAAAAAATAAATGTTTAGCCCATGCACATCTCAAATATTATGTGCAATGTGGAGAACTTAGTTAAGGAAAGATATTTGATTATTTAAAACATAAAACCCTTCAGCATAGATTTTAAACATTTTGAATATACTAAACAACTAACAGTCCTAGAGTTACCTGGTTTAAACTTCAAGAGGAAACAAGACAGAAGATTTTAAATCAATCTAAGGGTTTTGAGTGCATGGATGAGGACAAATCTCTGACTATCTGTAGTTCCTAATACTAGAAGCCACGATTACAAGTTGGCTAAGCGGTCGCTCTAACGTGGGGCGTTCACACCCCTAACTCTGGCTGCCTCGGCGGCCAGATACACGAGGTGCTTCAGCGCCTCAACCCGGCTTCGGCCACCACCCTCCACTCCATTCTCCTCGGAGATACACACGCATACACGAACTTTCACACGCACCACAAAAAGATTAAAAAAAAAGTATTCTTCTCTAGTGACATTAGAAACCTTTTTTCTCTCATTTTCTGTTAATGAGTGAAATTAACTACTGGCAAGTAGTAATGCTAGTTTAAATTAATTTAGAAACCACACCTGACAGACTTCCTCTTTCTACGATGGTTTCCCAACCACTAAATTAAATTAAAATAAGTGTATTTATCTCAAAGATATTTCTGCATCTTCTCAATAGCAGATTCGGTTCTGTGGATGACTTGGCATTAGATTTACTGCTACAATTGTTTATTTAAAAAGTGATAACAGCTCCATTTCTGTATTCCTTTACCACAGTCTGTACAGTATATCTAAAATTTGCAGACTAACTGGATTGCAATTTATTCCTAAATTAATTTATGCAACCTCAAAATCAGCAATTTATGGATACCATTTTTGCAACATGGAAACCTAGATAAATGTACTACCCCCCCACCACATTTTAAATTGTCTTTATGTTGGATTTATTAACTTAAACTTGTTGCAATAATAACTTAATATATAACAAGCTGTTTATCTTGTATCTAAAATGTCTGTTGACTTTAGTTCACTATCCTCATGTAACAAGCCAGGTCCCTAGTGTCACCTCTCTAACAAGTGCTTCTCATCAAAACTAATTTCCAAGAATGAAAAAAAGCATTTAACAAATCTACCAATCAATGGTCCATTGGTTCAAGAGCAGCTCATCCATTTGTACAATCCAAATAAAATAATGGAAATGCCTAATGCAAGACATCCGGTGCAGATTCTGTATCTGGCAGTGGCCCATGAAGTCGAAACCACCTCAGAACTAAACCTTGGTGGTGGCAACAGGGGAAAATCAGTGAAATATAGGTTCAATAGTCAGTGCTGATGGGAAATGCCCGTATTAACCTTATTATTTCTGGTGTAAAGCCATAGGCAATATTAAAAAGCAAAGTAAAAAGGATCACAGCTTACCACTGCCCACAGGGCTGTCTTTAGCTTCAGGAGATCATCATCATTATGCAGCGCCTGGCACTTGATGCAGTGAAAGTAATCCTGGATACATTCCTGTAAAAGACAATTCAAAGTCTGTTATATCTGAAGAACCTCTAACAATTTTATTAGTGGCAATGCTACAATCAATAAAAATAATACATTTTGGTAGTATTCTAAATAAAAAATGTACAAATATAAAATATATATTACCTCTGGTAACTGATTTATAGCTGTTCAAGTCATTGTAATTCAGAACAAATATACTCAGTTTATTGTACAGTCACAATGCAGCACATTGATTTGCTACTTGTTCATGGTTCCCAAACAAGTTTCATGCATTAGTGCAAAACCTTCTCTGCTTATATTCCCAGTAACCTTAACCTCCTTCCTTATCTGTGATAAGACTCTGTATTTTGATAATTAAATCTTACTACAAATTCCAAATGCCATAAAAATGCCAAAAAAACCCAACTAACAATGTCATGGAAGGCTAGTGCATTGCTGTGTTATAATTCAATAGCAAATTCTAGATATTTCAAATAATAAAAGGTAAGGAACAGACATTGTTGTTTTTTTACTATTAGTTCAAGGCTCTCAGGTTACAAAGTGTCACAGTAAGTGGGTCAGGTGGTTGATAACTACACCAGCTCAGGGGAGTGGAGGGGGGGAATATGTACACCAAATACTCACTTGAACAAGTCTATCTGGCACTGCTGCCTTGAAGCAAGTTCTTGGTTGAACAAAGGCTAGAGAAAAAAACCCTTTAATCGTATCCATTCAGAAAAAGCATCAGGCAGTTGACATGTCAACTCAGCTCTGCCCTCAAGCATCTCCTGAGTTAGCTGGCATTTAGACAACTTAGTCCTCCAAATCTGTATCACCAAGAGGAGTGTAGGGTGGGCAAGCCGGCCAGCCTCTGCTCAAACATGCCCTGCACAGCTGCCCTCATCACTATGGTGTATTAAGCAAAGGTGCTGCTGCTGAAGGCCTTTTGCTACCATTGCACCAGTTTCATTGGCCAGGCACTGTGTGGGGCAAGGAATGTCACTCAAGAATCTGACCCTTCAGCCACTTGTAAAACTGCAGCACAACACTCAGTAAATGAACTGAAGTGAACTGCTTTGGTGCTTACACAATCATCTTTTGAGATGGATAGTTGCCATGTGTTTTGGAGATTTCCTTAGCAAGAGATTGGTAATGCATCGAGCAGTCTGTTTACCGGTGCATATAATCAATGTAACACAATCAGTATGCTCAGGAATGCTCAGGAAAGACAGCTAGAAAGGATGTGGGCTTGCTGCTGGTACTATAAGCAAATTTTGTATCAAATTAATGGTTTGTTTTTTTTCTTTTTTTCCCCACATTGATAACTTAGTAGACATTCAACCCCCCCCAAAGAACTGGCTATTATGCAACATTTCAAATCAAGCTCACATCTATAACAATAATCTGTAAATGATCTGCCAGAGTCTCTCTCTCACATGCACAAACATAACAGAAATAATCCAATCTACTTAACACGTGCCAGGCAATAACCTGGAAAATCTCACTCAACTGCTTAACTAATTCAGTCCCACTTATGCTGATAAGGCTAAGTCCCAGCAGAATTCCCATAACAATCATCACCCCAAAAAAGCCTTGGTGGTCTCCTCATTTGTTCGGTACCAAGATTTATTTATTGTTGAAGGAATGCATTTCTGCACATATGCATTTGTCCAATCTGCTATTCCTTGTACAATGTTAAAGGAAATATTTAGATGGAAAAAAATCAATCTCCTCCTTTTTTCATATTTGATGAAGGCCCTGAAGTTGGTCCTGTAAAATTTTTGACAGGGATACTCTGCAAATTGTCTGTCCAGTGATTTGTGTTGGCAAAAAACAATGTCGACATCACTATCATGTTGTCCTGGTTGACAGTCCCTTCCCTTCTCATCAGAAATGTCAGAGAGATCTAAATTTGAATCCACATCTTTTATAACTTATAATCTTGCTGAAGATTTTCTTTCTACATCTTCGATATCTTGCAATTCAAAGCCCTCAAAATCATCTTTGTTGCTACTAAAAAACATGTATGCCATTTTGGGCTTACAAGTTTTTGTCTCTGAAACGTGTGGTTGGAAAATACCCCCCGTTTTGGAATTATTTCTGTTTTTATCAGTGAAATATTTTCACAAAAGGACTTAAAAGAATGTTCCTTACTGGATTATTAAAAGGATTTTCCCAGAAATTTATGTATTCAACCAATCAATTTGATTTTAATAAGTGCGTTGGTCACGCAAAATGCATGGTTGACCATTATGTATGTGGGATTGGCCATTAAGAAAATAAAGATATCACGGATTCATGTGGGATCAAGGCTGAATGAGTTAAAAAGTAAATTTTGTTTAATTTTATCAAAAAGGAAAAAAAAGCTGCGGAAGTCAATCCTCATCATCCAATCTTCTTTGCAAAACAAAAATTAACGTTGACTTTCGAACCTCCCAAATCCCAAAGTCATCCATAAAATGATACTTTAAGATGGATGAAATTTTCATATATACACTGGTATGCAGACTTGCTGATTAAAAATCCCCAAACTTCACACACAAATCAACTTATTGGTGCCCAAAGTTGAGCCAGATGAAGTAAAGCTTTTAATATAATTCACCTTGGTTATTCAGTCAAAGGAATTTACTGGTCTGTTTTGCAGATGTGGTTGCTTGGTTAAGTGTAATCAGTCTCATTGTTTTCTACTTTGTCTACACCATTATATAAAGGACTTCTCATGTACATACAAAGTGACAAGAAGAAACAAACTGAACATTTTTTTTTTTCATACATCAATGTCTACAAGGGAGGCAACCCTGGTAAGGGAAGCATAGTGTTATGGTTAACAGGCCAATTGTTCAATTCAATAGTAGTAACAAGAAAACTTTCATGTACATCCTGGATATCTATAGCCAACAGAACAGACCCTTCATGCTCTGAAAAAGTGTAGAAAATGAACACGACAATCGGATGCAAATGCATGTGTGTAGGTGTCCACAAGAACTATCAAGCATTATCTCCGCAGCAGGGGATTCAACATAAAGACAGCAAGATGCAAACTACTCTTGACCCCAAGCAATGTCAGTCACCAACAGTGGTCACATATGGGTGTGGCATCAACCAGCATAGATTTTAATTGAACCATCTGCAAGCCTCAATAAAATATAGCAATTTATCTGACATGGTGCAAGATACAATTTTGGCCACAGTCACAGTTGATGCACGGCAATATTTTAATGAAATGTAGTATTCTAGTAACCTTTGCCATTCATTCTGCCTTCTCAACTGGGGTCCACTTGACTCCCTGGGAAGGAATTGGGGGAAAATCCTCATCTTTTATATCTCTTATATTGTTGAGCCATAAAACCGCAGGATGATGTAATTTTGATCTATGAAATTGACTTTACAAATGGGAAAATTTGTGATTCACTCTTTCCTTTAAATGATGATTCAGGTTGTCTCCCTTTATTCGCGCAAATCCTCAACCGTTTGATTAACTTTTTCGCTTCCTTTTACAGATTTCGCTTCTAGTTAATCTGCTAGTTGTGTAAGAAGGGGAGGGAGGCAGGGAAGTGTCACTACTGTTAATACAATATGTCTAATTAACTCAAGATTTTCTACAAATTATCCCCCTCCCCCTTTTTGTTAAGGCACGGACGGTGGAAACTTAAAGTCTGGGTTCGATTATATTTATTGCCTGCTTTTACACGCAGTTTCCAGTTGTTGTGCTTTAGTTGAAGCCTTCACCCCCACCCCCCCCCCCCATAATGCAGAGGTCCCCAACCACTGGTCCGTGGAGCATCTGCTAAGGGTCCACGGCAGAAAATATTTAAAATATCGAAAAAAGGAAAAAGGAAAACAAGTGTTAAAAAAAAATGTGAAACGATTTTCTGACACGAAATTGATTTCTACAAATATGTGGCTGCAATGTGTGAAATGATTGTTGCGTATCCAGCTGGCGCGCTCGTGGCGGATTGGTATAAATAGCCAGTACTGGTCTCCCCTGGCTCAAGACGCAGTCTGACCACCTGCTCCGTCACACCGCATGCTCACCAGGCGGCGGCGTACTGAACAGATTGTTCTGACACAAAATTCTTCTAAAAATAAGAATTTTAAATCACTTTCATAATGAAAATTTTTCCATATTTCCCATACAGATAGCCCCACAGAACAGCTTTTAATTACTCAAATAAAATATGCGTCGATTAATCGTCTAAATCTCTCCTCTTCCATCCTTTTCCCCCTCTTCTTAAGTGCAACTTCTGGTTGCCCTGGCGATTATTGTAATTATTAATGATTATGGTTGTAATTAATAAGATTTATAAAATTATATGAGATTTAAAAACTTTGTATAGGATTAGAAATGTAATTCAATCTTATAATTTCTCGATTATCGAACTTTCAAGTGCACTGACTCAATTTACAATGCAGTAAACACCTTAATTCACAGACAGCAAACATGGATGAACAAAAATCGCTTGAGAGCTTTTTCAGAAAGGGAATTGGAAATAAAAGGCATAAAGACGACGGTGCAGGCTCTGCACCTGAAGCTGTAAAAAAAAAAAGAGGCCCTCCTTCAACAGGAAATATAATTATTATTATTATGCATATGGAATAAAATATTATATTGTACATTTAAGCAGACTTAAAATGCTATGAAAAAGCAGATATAATAGACCACTTATAATCAACATAACAACCGGTCTGCGAAAATATTGTCAATATGAAACCGGTCCGCAGTGCAGAAAAGGTCGGAGATCACTGATTTAATGTACCATCCAAAAAACGAAATCGAATAAATCCTGTAGATAATTTGGTGAGGTAATTTAGATTCGATTAGTATTCGCTTTCACTGGCTAAATCAAGGTGTGGCGAAGGCTACTGATGAGCCGCTGTAATATGGTGAAACCGGTTTAGCCAAGTCCACGGCCTGAATCAGCCGGCAATAAGCATCACACCCGGACTTCAATGTTTTCTGTCTTTTCAGATTTGTATCTGCCAAAACGGCCATTTTCTAAGCAGCTGGCGGCTGCAAACACCAACAAGAGAGTCCGCCAATGTTCAGCGGAATATGTAGTGTTTGGTTTCGTTCTTGATGCTACTGATAAAACCAAACCTTACTGCTTGTTGTGCTGCAATTCCCTCTGTAATGATTCCACGAGGCCAGTGAAGCTGATAGGACACCTCAAAAACGTACGTTCAGAACACGCAGAGAAACCCCTTGAGTACTTCGAACGCCTGGAGAAATTGGGGAGCAAACAGAAGTCGCTTCATGCAATGTTCAAAACATAAACCTGTGTGAACGAACATGGGCTCAGAGCTAGCTATGAGCTCACTTTTCTTCTTGCCAGGAAATCTCGACCGCATACCGATGGCGAAGAGTTGCTGAAACCAGCCTTTGAGATATTCCTCGGACAATACAAGACAACAAAAGAGCTGGCCAGGAACTTGCCACCTTACCCATCAGCAATGATACTGTTTGCTGCCGCATCGATGAAATTGCAGGCAACATCAAGACACAATTGACCACAATTCTCCAGAGGACTAGATTTTCACTGGCCCTTGGTGAAACAACCATTCAAGACAGTGAAGCCATTCTACTAGCCTAGGCCAGGTTCCAGCACAACTCAAAATTCATGGAAGAGATGCTGTTTTGCAAGTCTTTGACAATCACCAACACAGCACAAAATATCTATAATGTAGTCATGAAGTATCTGACTGATAATGATATTCCGATTGCCAACCTCGTGTCCACTGCTGCATGATGGTGCTCCAACAATGATGGGACGGCACAAAGGAGTACTCAAACTTCTGAACGATGCTAATCTGGATATGACGACTGTTCACTGTATTATTCAGTGTGTGTTTAGCGGCTGCAACCCTTAGTCATAAGCTGGACCAAAATGATGTAAAAGGTGATCAAATTGGTAAATTTGATAAAAGCTCATCCTAAGACTGAGAGATTGTTCAAAGCATTGTCAGGACATGAACAATGACTACGTGAGGCTGCTTCTCTATTCACACGTGCGATGGTTCTCGAAAGGCAACTGTCTGGAAAGGTTAATTACTCTGTATGACACCTTGTTGGATTTTGATGGGGACCTTGAAGACTTTCAGTTCTTGAAATCCAGTGAATCCAAGGCCTCGATTTCATATCTTGCAGATATTTTAGGTAAACTGAATGTTTTAAATAACGAACTCCAGGGTGAACAAAAAACTCTCATGGACTGCAATACCAAAATCTGTGGTTTTATAAGCAAACTAAAGTTTTGTTAGGCCCAGATCTTGAAGAATAATCTGTCACAATTCACACATCTCAGCAAATGTGAACCATTGGACGATGTCATCAAAATCATCTCAACATCTTTCCAACCTGCATGTTGAGTTGAATCACAGATTTACCGATCTCCAACATTTGAAGTTTCCCACTTGGATTACTCAGCCATTTCTTTTTAACTGTGAAAATAGCGAGTGTCAGGCTATGGAATCAGATCAGATCTGTGATCAGTGGTTTATGCAATAGTCTCTACTATCATAGTCCATCACAAGGTATGGCTAAAGATGGTATGGATCACCCAGCAGCAGTGTCTCTCTCAGTCGGTCTGTTTTTTGATGACAGTTGGACTTTACTATCCTGTCTAAATGCCTTTTTCCTTTCTATCACTACATGCTTGTGGCCACAATTCCCCATCACAGCAGACATTCTCTTTACCTTTTGCTATTGCTAATAAACTTGAATGACCAATATTGTGAGGCAATCTACCAATAAAACTGTCTTAGCCACTGTGTCAACTGCTAGACATGCACCCAATATCATTCCTCTTTGAAATATTGTAATGTCTTTGCCTTTCCCCATACCTGTTAGACTGATTGCAAATGTGCTCATCCAAGTCATATACTGTGCTACACTACAGGATCATGTGTCACATTATGTGGTCAACTTAATTTGCATCTGCAGCTCGGGTCAGGTGCAAGTCTGAAAGGGTACACAAGTCCTAATAAACTAGCCAGCCAGTGTAGGTTATCTTCAAACTAATCCCTGAGAATGCCCCCATAAATCCACTTACTTTGACTCTCTAAAACAGATTTTGTGCCAGAACAGTAAGCTGCATCAATTTTGTCAGTGCTATATATGACTACAAAATAAACAACTGTCTTTTTACTTGTGTTTTCTCTCTCTCTGTCTGTCTGTGTCTGCGGTGGTGGAAATAAAATTCAGTTACCTGCACAATGACCAGTAGATTAATATCAAAGTTCCAACAGTGAAACTTTTCTGGGATTACCTTTAGTGATAGAAATTATAATAAAAGTGGTATTGTGTTGGGAGAGCAAAGATGCCAACCCTGCAAAATCCTTTTCAGGAACTAAATCCTAAGATAAAAAAATGATATTTTAATTCCTATAATTATAAAAACCTCTTTGAATTATAGCAGTACTTACATAATAAGTCTGATAAACATGCTTGCTATATGCCCACTTCCTCCCACCCTAACTGCTATTTCAGAACTCACTTCTGCAGACTGGTAAGTTGCCGAGTTGACTTTCTTCAGAAAATTGTCAAAAAAACTTTGCTGATGACAATATTTGCAGCAAGTATGTTAACCTTCTTACCAGCAAAGCTGACAACTGCTTATTACATAGGTTTGATTTAGATTCAGTTATATATTTTTCTGACTGTGCTGAATATTCTCTCACTGTCAGCATTACTGTGAGGAATAACCAAAATTCCTTTTATTACATTTGTCAGTAAACTATATTTAGGATTAACATCAGAGCCTGCAAGCTGTCCAATGTTATTCCAAATAGTGTCAATTCTCTCTAAACTACCAGTGACATGATTTAGGATCACTGCATAGGAAATGTGTCAATTTGGCATCGCAGGAACTCCATCTATAAACCATCCAGTTTTCTGCAACCAAGTAAACTGGGAATTGCACAGTTCTCCTGAGCCCTAATGTCAACAACTTCTGCACATATCAATAGCTCAATGTCAAGTAGACATTTGCTGATTATGTTAGTACAGGCTGCTGATTAGAATCTCCTGATAGATTTAACTCTTTCATAGGCAGAATTCCCTAGAAGGCCCGCCATTTTATTTACATTAAAAGTCAGGACCGCCCTAAAAGGCCCCATAATGATAGTAGTTCAAATCTCACGCTATCTCCGTATTGTCTTGCTTCCTCACAGAATCACATTGCTCAAGAGATTCTTGATGGGAGTAGCCATAAGTCAGCCATTACGCACATGTTCGTAGCTGTAAGTGGTTTAGGAGAAATTTAACACTAAAGTTTTGGTTTGCATTCTATTTGAATTTTACCCCAAAATGGTAATCTGAGATTTTTTAAACAAAAATGAGATTTATTCATCAAATTTTGATTTTGAGAGGTTTAATGAAAAAGATGTTAAAAATTCAACAACAAGCGTGCAACAGAAAGATCTGGACTTCAATGAATCTGACATCGATGATAATACATCTTATGCTATGTGGAGACTCTACCGTGGACAGATGATTTGGAGCCAATAAAGATTTTAAATTTTCTGAAAAATATGGGCCTACTGCTGACTTGGATATAAATGGTGAATGAACCATTGGATTCTTTTAGGCTTTTTGGTGATAGAGATTTTGCTGATCTTATCACAAGGGAAATCAACAAATATGCTGATTTTCGACAACGTGCTACCCCTGATTCATTGTAGAACTCTGACTACTGGAGGTATTGAGACTTTTTTGGGAGTTGCCATAATGATGGGAAATAATATTCTTCTTGGAGATGCAACATTACTGGAGCACTGATGATTCTATTGGGAATAACTTCATTCAAAGAACGATATCTAGAAAAAGATATAATCCATTCTATGATACCTTCATTTCAATTATGCAGAACAGAAGAAGAAAGGTGAGCCAAACTTCAATTGACTTTATAAAGTTCATCCTTTGTTGGATTATTTATCAACAAATTTCATTGATAATTTTATTCCTCTGGAAAACATTAGTGTCGATGAGACAATGGTTAAGTCTAAAGATAGACTTGGCTTCACCCAATATATGCCTTTGAAACCAGTAAAACAGGGGGGTGTGTGTGAAAGTTTTCATGTCCATGTGTTTACTCTGGAAAATCTGACAATGGAAATACTGAAGTTGGCCTTGGAGCAAAAGTTGTAAGAAAAACTTGTGGAAAGAATGAATGGCTGTTATCAGACAATTTATTTCGATAATTTTTTCAACAGCCCCCAACTACAACTTGATCTCCTCAAGGGAAAAACCTATAGTTGTGGGATGTTTAGACCCAACAGGAAAGGGTACCCACAACAACTCTGGCAGGCAAAACTTTCCAAAGGTGAAAGTACATTTTACCAATGTGGTCAGTTAGTTCCATGTGCATGGAAAGATAAGAGAACAGTGCACATCTTTTCAACAAACTCCTCTCCACATACGGTTGACATTACTAGGACTGGCAGGGGTGGAAAAACAGAAACCATAAAGAAACCTGTCAGTCAAAAACTACAATACAACATGTTTATGGGAGGAGTAGATTTAGTGGACCAAAAAAGATCATATTATGAACCAGGCAGAACAGGCACAAAGTGGTGGGGGTACCTGTTATGGTGGTTCTTAAATGTATCAATAATGAATGCCTACATATGGTATACATTAATTTTTTTTAAAAAATGGTGCCAAATTTATGACACACTTTCAGTTTAGGCATTTGCTGGCTAAGCAACTCAGTGGTGGCAGACAGTCAATCGAAGAGTACCACAAAAAAGAAAAATATTAAAAAAACTTTAGCTCCTGAATGACTACCAGGACATAAACTAATTAAAATGGAAAGAAAACATGTGTGTGTACAATGTTTGAGAGATGGATGCAAGGCAACTGGTGGAGATAGTATCCAGTCCATACATGGATGCAAGCAATGCCAGGTAAAGCTTTGCCAAAAAAAACCCAATGCCACACGAAATATCACGCAGAAGGTACTTTTAAATAGAGTTTATCACCAAAATTTTTTGTGGAATTGATTTTTTTTTTTTTTATTTATAGCTCATTTTATAAACCAACTTGAAATCTGGATGGCCATCTTGGATTTTGCTGGACTTCTGGGAATCAGCAATTAGTCCAATAGTCTGGCCATGAAATAGTTAAAGAATATATCATTGTCTCCCTCGCTTACTTCACCTGTCTCAACCAATGTGCTCAGGTACTGTCTAGCTTTTCTGCCAATAAACATCTCTGCATTGCCCCTCTGGTTTATTTTTATCTTCATGCTTCACATGAAGTAGATCCTCAGAAGTCACAGCTTCCGACATTACAATTCTAACATAAATGTCTGTCAGCAATGACAAGAGTTCTCTCCTTAAAACGTGGATACAAGGCTCATTATTTTTGAAGTAAGATATTAATCCTGTCAAAAACTGGGATGCATCATTCACAAAAAGACTATAATTTTGTCAGTGGATCTTGGAAGTAAACATGTAATCATTCTAGTCTTGTAATATTAATAGATCTAAATTCTGATTTACTTTTGAACTGACTAGACACACTGCCACTCTATTTGGTACTAGAACATGTCATGTAATTCATGGAACTCCATTTGATGTTTTTCTGATTCTCTTTTCATAAATAGTTCAAGTACAGTCCATTGTTCAAGTAGATTTCCAACACACTTTCCTAATGACAGTCACCTAGTAGTAGCATGCTTATAAGTTGTGTGCTTGTGTTTCATACATGGATTGACAAAGTGTTAGTTATTGTAAAGGCTTGCTGCTCTTATATAAGTAATATAAAGTGTCAAAGAGAAGGTCCTCAACAGACACTTGTAGTTCCTTAGAAGCCTTTTCAATAGCTAAGTGACAGGGACATCCTTGTAAAAATACTTGGTTGCTTATCACAAATGAAAGCAATAACACCTTTGCGTTGGCCAGTCATGACACTTACAAGATCACAGCCAAAAGCCGAAGTTTTCCCAAAAAAATACTTCTCTTAAAAAGTCCATTGTCAACAAATTTAAATGTTTTCACCTGTACAAATCCTCTGTGCAAGCTGGTATCAATAACAGAACAGACACCACATGGCCAAGACTATCGTCAAAGTACCTAACAATTATAAGATACAAATGAGAGTTAGCATCATTGCTTCCATCAGTAGCTTAGGAGTATGGTCCATTTACCATTTGGCTAGCAATTCCAGAATTTCTTCGAAGAACTGCCATGTTTTTTTTAGGGCTGGTGCAGCTGTAAATTAATTCCCCAGTGAAGAGATGAACTTTCCCACCCCAGTGTTCATGTAAAAAGTTCCCACTCGGAATTTAATCTCAATATTTCAGTTTTACCAGAATTTTGGCATCTCTGGTAGTGGTTTAAAAAAAAAAAAAAAAAAAAAAAAAATTCAAAGCAAATAAGCTTAGCAGTGACAGGAGGAAATCAAACTAGTAGGTAACTGATAGCTGGTTACTTATTTCTTTAATAGGATACCAAGAAGAAATCTGCCATCATTAATAAATGCCTGAGATGAATTTCAGATCAGTCTATTATTGCAGCAGCAGCCACATCATGAAGTTGAGAGAAAGTCAGAGAGGTTTAAAACAGAAAACTTTCAGAAGAGAAGACTTACTTGAGTTTCCAATAGCTGAAATCCCTCCTTATGCTGGGTGAGCTGACCATAGAGATGGATGGGCAGATAAACATCCTTTTTTGGCCGTCTGAAATCACAAAGAAAAAATGTAATGAAAAAATAAGTTTGTTACTTGGTAACAAGAAGAAAACATTTATTTTTACTACTAGCATGGCTTAGAACCAAATATTACATCTCATTTTACTGCAGTAAAATGCACCAAAGTGTAATTTTTATGTTGCTTACTTTGCCAAGTCATCACTTCATCTTGTTAAAGCAAAGTATGTCCAGCTATTACTCAGTCAATCAATAATTTTCAAGTCCATTAACATTTACACAAAAGCATATGACCTAATAATTATTCAGATTAGGTAGTGAGGAATGATATTAATTGAATGCAATAACATTATGCTTTTAATAACTAAATTAAACATTCATAGAAATAATTTAAAGGATCCATAATTATGCAAAGGGATAATAAAATCATAATAAATAGTTTGATTGATGGATTATCTAATTTTTCATGGGTTTTTGTTGGAATAATGTATTTTCATTATCAATAAAGTGTTGGAAAGGCAAATAACCATTTTCTATGATGAAATCATAATTTTTGAATGCAGTGTACATATATTAGCTTGGCTTCTGTATTGATAATAAAAATTTTTAAATTTATGAGAGTAAATAAAGTCTGAGAGAACATTCAACACAAACTACCTTGAGTTTCTTCCTGTATCCTTCCATTTAGCAAACCAATTATGCTATTTCATTAGGTTTTCTAGAACCACGGTTCAGGCAGAAAACACCTATTGTGTACACTGATAGCGCTTAATGAATCAGTCACTTGATTATCCGACACCGTCAGCCAAAGATAGTGTAACTGTACTGAAGACGATTTTCATCCAATCATAATAGCTATTGCAATGCACCTCCAGCGCGCATGTTAACACAAAATAAAATGTGTATCTAACATCATGCTAAAATTTCTGTATTCATGGTTTTTCACATATGGGTAAAAATCTAGCGCTCCAGCAGGCAGAAATTAATAGTCTCACAAAGACTAGTAAACGAATGACAAAAGTAATCACCTCTTTGGAAGTAAGTTCTCTACCTGCAGACCCATTATATTTTCCAGATAACTGAGATACTTACGGCTTTACATAGTTTTCCACATTTACATGGAGGGAGATTCTTTTCATAGGAAATTTACGATTTATATAAAAAAAAAAAAGTAGCAAAGGCAAAAATTGAAAATTGCAAAGACAAACAATCAAATCACGAAAGTGAACTCTTTGAGAAGTATGGCCATACATTTACAGAAAGCGTTGATCCTGACAGAGCAAACACATCAAAACACACATTGAATTAGATTATTCTGTCAGTGTAGGAATCAACACTCCCTGTAAATAAAGGATAATAAGCAAAAGAATCATAGGTAGCAAAAATAGGAAATTTCAAATCACACACAAAAAAAAAAAAAAACGACAAACAAAAACTTCATTTTTAGCCACTCATTCATTCTATGAAAGATGTCAATGTGACTATTCAAAAGAATTCTCTCTACTTGAGGTTTTTTTAATGATAAAAACAGCACTATGCTTCAAACTATTTAGGTATTTAGGAGGAGGAAAAGTCTTGGGTAGACAGTTATATATTTGTATTTTGTTTGCATTGCTGCAATATTTTTTTTTTTTTATTTTTGTACAGTGGGAAAAATCAGTGTGACAGCTTATCGAGCTTATAAATTGTATCAACTCTCTTGCCAATGTGAGTGATACACAGGGTTTGATCTCCCCTCAGTGTGTACAAGCTGTGTCTAGTCAACGGCGGGGAGTCTCTCTTTTCTGTACTACCCATTCCACAAAGATTTCCTCCGACTACTTATCGGAACAGATCTAGTAGGTTCTTCCCCTGCCAGAGTCCACCACGTTCAGCCAGCCTGCACATAGGCGCAGGATGATGGAAGAAGGGAGGTAATGACCTGCTCCTCCCCACCAGAACCGGGTAGAACCAATGTATATTTCCAATCAGTTGAAAGGCAAGAATAAACAAATGTATGCAATGACAGCAAATCATTAAATACAGTAAATTCTGTCACCACTACCCAGCCAACAGTGCAGCAAATCACTTTCTTGCTTCCAATTAATTTAATCACAATAAATGAAAAACTTTTGAAGGTTTAAAATCAAAAGCTATTAAAGAAAGCACCCCCTCCCAGCAACCAAAGAAAGATACAGGGTTAAATTCAAGGACTGACTTTTGACTTGTTCTCCTGGTAAAGGATCCTTCATAATTTCTTTCATAGGTTGTCAGCGCCTCATTCAGAAGTTCTTCCACGATCTTCACATATCGCACATTGAAAGTCTTGAGAAAAAAAAGAAGAAATGTTTCTTTATAGATTAGAAGAAAAGCAGCAGTGCAAAGAATTGAGTATGAAGAGTTTGAGACAGACAGAAGTATCTGAGCCTTTTACATCACAATAAAGAACTATTTTCTTTCAAACAGTAAAGTCAATTTAAAATATAAGAATTTAGTCTGTCTATTCTTGCACTGTACATACAGGTATGAATTCTTATCTTTATTCTTTTAATCCAAAACATACACTACAGATTTTTCCTAGAATTTCCAAGATCAAGTGATCAAAAATTGGTCCACCTACAATAATTCAGGCATACTTCATAGATAAAACTTAAGACTTCTGAATGGTCAATTAGAAACAATTTATTCCAGTTATCAATACTATAAAATTAAACTCATCCAGATTTATCAAAACTGCAGCCAAAGAAAGACTAATTTTTATGCCAGTGATTTTAAACTGTTTTGTTTTTATCACCATCACAAATTTGTGCATTTCATTTGTCTCAATTTCTACCTTTACACAACTTTTAATCATAAAAATATCTGGAAACTTGCAACATGGTCCACTGTTTACCACTCAATGAACAAGCAAATCAAATTATCTTCCTGGTACAGCTGTTTCTGGTCCTTTCTTTTCACAGTTTTGAAGGACACATCACATATGGGGAATGAAATCTAGGTCCAAAATAAACTCCTACTCAATAAGTCTATAACAAATGATCTCGTGTTTTTTTTTTTTCATTTCCAATGATATAACACAAGAAAGTGATCACTACATTCCAACCAACCATGACATTTCTAAAAATGCCAAGACTGCATAGCTGGATACATTTCAAATGTTCAAAGAATTTAACTAAATTAGTATTTCACTAACAAGTCAGAGGCATGAGATATAAAAGTTTGTTAAGCTAATTTGCTTTCATAAAGCATGAACGCTATGATAATTTCTACTGTATTTCTCTCTTCTTTTTTTTCAAATTAATATACATTTTTTCTATTAAAAGATTCTTCATTTTTTTTAAAACTAAAGTATTTGAAATAACTATGGAAGCACACAGGATAGGCATGAATAATGAGTAATTGCACCTGAGAAATGTATATAATATATGTACAATGCATTATTACAAAAAATATGCAAAAAAATTAATTAAATAAATATGCTGTACAGTGCATTAATATTTGGTATGTAAGTCCTTTTCTTTAAATAGAGTGACACCTTGTTTTCATGCTCCTATGCAAGTTATCGATGTATGACCATGGAATGTTGGTCCAAATATCCTGTAGCACTTTCCACAGTTCATCCAATGTATTTGGTTTCCATTTGACTTTCTCAGTAGCATATAACCTCAATGATGTTCATATCAGCACTCTGTGCAGGCCAAGGCATCTTTGTGAGTGTTCTAACAGCCCCTTTACATTCCAGATAGTTTTTCACCATGTTGGCTGTATGGTTTGGGGTCATGTCATTTTGAAAAATGAATCCCTGCACAATGAGATGACTTTCTGAAGGAATGGCATGATGCATGAGAATCTACCTGCACCTATCAACAGTCAGTATACCTTAAATTTTAAGCAAATCTCAGACAAACCCGGTTGATATTTAGCCCCCATATTTGTATTAAATCAACCGTTTCACTGTAGCTGTTGGACAAGACTATGATACTGTTTCCCAGTCTGCCTTTCAACAAACTACCATTGATTATTGCCAAACAGTTCAAACTCGAAATTATCTGTAAAGAGCACCTCCTTTCAGACTTGGTCATCCCACTGTTTCATTTCTGCTGTCATTCAGCTCAGCAAACATTTTCGACCAGCTACACACCCATTACAACCACTTACCACTAATGCGTATTATATTGTTCTTGAAGAAATATTAACACCTGTACTTGCAGCTAGGTCATTCGAGAGATCTTTACTGGCTTGTTGTCTATCACAGAACATACCCTGAGGCATGTAACATCACTTTTGGAGAGTTTTAACTTTCTTCCTCAATCACGTCTATTGTTAAAAGTACCAATTTTGCATAGTTGCTTCTGAAACATGAAGCCAACCTGCAATTAGTTGCATGAAGTAGCCTTCACTAGCTAAACCTTGATTTCTATATGCTTGTCATGTGATATTTCCTTCCCAGAAGCCTTAGTATTATGGAACATTTCATTTTCACATGAGATATGATTCTGTCACACATCATTTGCATTTTATACCCAGTTTTTCCTGCTTCTGTAGTTATTTCCAATACTGTATATAAGTCAAACATACATTAAATTTCCATGCTTCTTGTTTTCTCCATTTACATCTTTAATCTCTAATATTGCTAATGTTAAATGCAGTAGCTAAAAATACAGTATTCACAAAATTTTTTTCCATGTATTTCCACTCTGTTTATCTATGATTTATTTTGTTACAATAAAATTCAATTTCATCATGCACACAGACTTATTCTTGCACTTCCCTATTCTCATCATTTGTTGTATATTTTTTATGTCCTACAGACTTGCAATCACCAGTTCTGATCACCAAGTATGATTCCTACTGCATGGCAACAAAAATGATGATTTTATCTTTACGTTCTCCCTGCACACTTCCTAGAGAGATTCTTAATGAGCTTTGTGTACTCACTTTGTGCCACTTCTGCAACTCATTGTTCACGTAATTAGCATCTTTCAGGGACTTAAATCCTCGAGGATGGGAAAGAAACCGACAAATCAGCATTGTACCTTTCTCACCCAAATGAAGAACTGATGGTCGAAATTTTATCAGAACCTCAAGATTCTCCTTAAAGTGGAAAAAAAAAGAAATAATAATTTAATAATTAAATTAATGAGAATTATTAAGGAGTAAGAATTAATTTTCAATTGCTTAAAATTGAAGCTATTCCACAAATTCTCTTTCGTTTCAAGATCTGGTTAAGGACCAATTTATGTTTAATCAAAGATACAGAAAATATTTGAGAAATCACAAGGCATTTGAAACTTTGTTTTCAATAAGAGGACCCATCCAACACACCCTTTCTTCAAACCCCCAACTCTATCCTGTTTACCTTTTTATTTTTTTTTCTTTTCATCAATTTATAGTTTGTGAAAAAAATTTTCACCCTCTCCCTATTGTCAACCATACTGGTACATGAGGGTGGAGGTGTCAGGCATTGCTTTATAAGTCACTCAGGACGGTGACAGGAGGGCAGCACACCCTGTTCCTTTGATTCATTCAACTTCCTCTGGCCCTCGGACAGATGGGGAAAAAATAGTCTCAAGCAGAAATTCCATGGATGTATCATCAATATTGGTGCAAAGAAAACAACTGGGTGTGTGTGTGTGTGTGTGTGTGTGAAATAATTCAGATCACATACCTGCAATTCACATGCTTCATCCACCACATTTAAAGCTGCCATGGCAACTGACCGTGACTGGTCATAGAGCTGAGTGACCACCATCTCCATGCCCCAAATCTTGAAGGACTGGATCTTGCTACGAAGTAAAACCCTCAAAAACCGTGTGGCATATAGTCTGGCATTCTAGGAGAGAAAAAACATCAATCAGTCAAAAAAGCCAACCAAATTAGTACGGTACATTCCCTGTACAGGCTAAAGAGTAAAATACAGTTAAAGTACAAAAGAAAACTTATAGAAAATTGCAACATCATGTGACTGGGCATCAATGTGTTTCTCATGGTCACAGATGTCAAACACTTCTGAGAAGTTTTGGATCTGTAGCATGACCTAAAGTTTATTTTTATAAAACAATTCAGGTTCAACTTTCCTAATTAAATTAAATACAAATTTAATTACACTATTATAGTTTTAGAGACCACCTACAACTATTTAATACCTGATCAACTGTTGCTTTATCTTTTTCTCTCTGGGCTGTGTACTTGGTTTATTGGATTTAAGCTTTTATCAAGTTCAACATCAGTTTTAAACAGTAAATTACGGTAGATGGTTCAAAGTTGAAATGGTCTACTGTGAAATCCTCTTAAAATACAGACCATTTTTATCAGTAGTAAATTATTATTCCTACTAGCAGTAGGCAGAAATTTCAATGCATTTATTCCTGACACTTAGGCAAGGACATAAACTGTAGTATATTGTTTTTCTCTTAACCATCAGTAAATGATTCTGATTAGCAAGAAAAAACAACAACAAAAAATTGTGGTGTTTGACCCTATAGTGGGCCTTGTTGGGGCCGCCTCGGACTCTGGAGGCAAAAACCAGGACAGAAAGATAACAGCAGCTCCTTCTTAGATCTTTTTCTTTTCTTGAGACAGATACTGAAGCCCTCTCTACAAAACCAATGTTACCAGATTGTTAAATTTTAAGGATATAAACTGGCAGCTTAGACAATCAGTCAGTCCAGCTGGTCAGAGCGTTGGGAAAATCCTACTTCCCCCTCCCTCCAGAGAGAGGGAGTAGGGTTGGGTGGCCGGCTCGCAGTCTCAATGTAAACTAATTTTGGCTAAAATTCTTTAAGACCATAAGTTTTCATTTTAAAAAAAATTATCAATTTTTGTTATTAATCGAAATTTAAATAATATTTCTTTGCACCTAAAAAAAGAGATCAAGCTCAAGAGTTGATTGTCAGTGGGTGAGTTCTCTTTACTTGTCAGTGTAGCCCACGTGAAGGCTCCGCGTTTCATTTTGACCATTTTTAAACTGTAAAACAAAAACCGCTTGAGAAAGAGAGAATTTGCAGATTAAACTAAAATTTAAATTTTCAAATATTAATTCAGTGAGTTACAAATTTTTCTGATGAATGTTTTAAGTGAAAAAAAAAAAAAAAGCTAAGTAAATAAGATCACATTTCTAACACAAACTTCACACACATTTTCTAAAGAAATGTTCTGAATTACACACGAGAGAGGTCAAACAATGTCATGTGTGTTTACATGGTGGAGACTGACAGATAGACCATTCTCTGATGTATGTACTCTTAGCTAGTAGTCATGACAAGCAACAGGCACAGCATAAAGCAGAGAAACAAATGACATCTGTATCCCCCCCTTTTTTTTAACAGTACACAGTTCGAATCTGAACAAAGCAGAGTGTTCTTCAATCTCCAACAGTTGCTTATAACCAATTAAAGAGAGTGACTGATGAAGCTCGCCAAGAAAAGAATTAGCCTGTTTGACAGAAAATGATGAATGGATTCAACTTCGTATATACACGCAAATACAAAAGTAAAAATAGCAGCCATTGTCAGCATTGTCTGAGCCACAGGGCTACTTCAAATCCTGACTCAAAGCTCCGAAACTCCTTCACAACTGAATGTTTCTTTGATGCTGCCACAAGGTGTTGATAATGGTCACCAGGATAAGTTGGATTAACCCAGTAAAACAGGGTAGTGTGTTTATAACAGGTTTTTGATATACAGTGAAAGCAAAGATGTGGGGAAGCCCTTTCCAACAATGGATTAAAAAGAAATAAATTTTTACCTAAATAAATCATTTTCACAAATCTTGTGGTAATATTCAAGATTATTTAACTTGCATTTTATGGTTAAAAGTTCCCACATGTTCATGAAAAATTAACTTTTGCTGCCTTTTCTTCAATGCTCCTCAACAAAATTAACTACAAAATATTCAAATATTCTTTTTTCGGTTATTAGACTTAGAGAATCATTTGTATCAATCAGTATTTATTTACACAAGCTAACACAGGTAAAAATTATGCATACACTACAACAACAGGCTATAAATTCTGGTGACAAATTTTCAGCCTTTTCACATCCTTTTAAACTCTTCACACAAGGAAAGTCTACACACAACACCCACGTGTAACTGATGATGCTAGAAATTCCTGTATATCACTGCATGCACATTTAAATCCATAGTAATCAATTCTAGAAACTTATTACTAGTTCTTTTCGCGAAAGAACCAGAATCCATAAGAGGAGTTACATGATAATGCCAACTAAAAGCAATGTATGATGAGTGAAAATCTCAAAACAAACTACTAAAATTGCTCATTTAATGTTGTGATTTTTCTGGTGGCCTTAAATGACTCATGTTCCATCTGAAACCCCATTACTTTCAGAAGTCACTCACACACCCCCCAACAACAAAGTTGGTATAAAATAAACTATTTCTAAAATCATGATCTTCCACCTGTGGAATTTTTGCTAGTAGCCAACAAAAAAATGTTACTAATTTTATTTGAAATGTTGCTAAATTCGTTCCGAATTTCTATCATAACACATTTTCCATGGTGTGATAGGAGGACACATGCATCTACACAGTTCATAACAGTAATTCTTCTCAGGTGAGAGGTTCAGCCATCTTTTCCTAGTTTTTTTTTTTATATATTGCCTACTAAAGCAAGCAAATGGCCCTGGAGTTAAGGATGAGCAGAAGAGACACATTACAGGCAACCAACAAGGCTAATCATCCTAGAAACATGGGATTAAACCAACCAGCAGTTTCTGTTAGCAAGGCTGACAAAGAATCTCCAACAACAAAACTTTTCAGGAACATTCTAACCAGGCTCTCAGAAAACATCCAAAGCATCTTAAACACAGACATGTGCCCAGATTCGTGTTTCTCTCTCTCCCACTATTATACAAACATATTCAAAATTATGATCACCATATGAAAACAATGTTATCAACTTTTTCAACAATTTATTGTCAGTGTAAATGTTGGTGTAGAGTTGATACAGGCAGCAGGCACTGGTGGCCAGCAGCTGAAGCAACCACTGCAGAATATTTGCAACTGACATGAGTCCACTCATTAGCAGACAGACAAACCAGCACGCGTTGAGCATAATTCAAAGGTTATTCTACAGAATAAAGTTCACCACCTTCATGGTTTTGATTACATCTGCGACTTGTGCCAAATGTTCACAGCTCATCCAGACATCTTTTTGCCAGAATAAAAGAAAAAAAGTTTACGAAAAGAAACCAAACAACAATCCACACCAATAGGCAAAGACAGAGATATACAAAGCATCGGCTAAAGAAATGAAAAATAAACCATATCACCAAATAAAAACAGAAAAAGAACAAACAATCCATCATCAACAATAAACAAGCACAAGGTAGAAACAGATAACTAATCGATGTGATTGGGATTTGCAAGTAAACTATTACTTTTCTTATTTTAACCAACCAGACCACTTACCTCTGATGAAGCCACAAGGCCCTTGGTGAGAACTGCTCGAGTGGAACTGTCCCTACCATAATAGAGGCTGGACACAGTTAGCCTGATGTAGGTGTCATGAGATGTGATGGAAATGAGATCATGCAAACTGAAAAGAAATTTTTGAAAGAATGCGTCAGTAACACACACTTCATTCTTGAGTTTAGCACACAGTAATGGAATCCATATTTTATCGAGAATGCAGTGTCTCTTGAAAGGGTAAAGATGTTTTACTTGAACTGGCATTGTGAAAAACGAATACCTCACATAATAAAAACTGCCAGGTTTGTGAAATCTTGTCAGGGATGTAACAAGTCTAATTTTCCTATTTTACAGCCCTTACAAAGAGTCACCAGCTAAAACATTACAGACATCAGAAGCAATTAATTACTGAAGATGATGATTTTTTTTTAACTACTAAGTTGTTGATCGCTGAAATACACTGCCTAGTAAAAAAGTTGAAGGTGGGTCTTTAAATGGCTTTAAGAATATGCTGAATGTCGATATTAAGGGCAAAGGGGTCTCCATATAGGTTGTAAATTTCCTGTCCCTATGACTTAACCTATAACCTTATAACACACAACCAGTAAACAAATGGTATTACCTAAAGTGGTTCCCAAGCCACGGGTCGTGGGAAGGTCTCAGGAATAAAATAAAATTTTGGCAAAAATTATGAAATATTACAGAAAAAAATAAATAGAAGAAAACTTTTTTTCACTGATTTATGTGATGGCAGCAGAAGCCATGGCAAACAGCGGGACATTGGAGTCTTTAGATAGGTATACTATTGCTGCAGAATGAAATATTGCATCTCATTTGAAGATTTATACCGAAACGGACTCAAGAGACGCCCTTTCACTTCTCCTCAATAGACGGCATGCGATCAAGGTTATTTGAAGGATTTAAACTATAAAGCAGGCCTAAACTAATCAGAAGAAATGTACCGCCAGAGAAGAAACACAAAAGCACGCCGAGCTGCCATCAAGCAGGCCCACTGCTGGACCCCAGCAAGATAGTCACTGGAAAAGAACCCAGAAACTCCAAGCCGTCCTAAGTAAGTTTATCTGTATTTCCATATCTATATCTGTATTGTGAACTGTTAGTGTGACCAAGACCAGGTACATGGCTGTTACACCTAAGTAGAGTCTTGTTGTTTAGCTTGTTAATAAACTGTTGAATTTGTATGACTGGTTCTTTCTTGTCAGCATACATAACTTCACTTGGACTCGTAATATAAATTCACTCTGATTCATAACATTGATGACATCAGTACCAACTTAAAATATAGTGAGAGTGCATGTCATTTTTTTCTGGTAAGGATTTTAGTTCTAGATATAATTTTATTTTAGACATGATAATTGCGTAGTTTTTTCAAATGAAAATGTTTTATTTACGTTTCATACAAGAATTATTGAAAGATTAGGCCAAAATGGACACAAAGATCTTTCGCTTCCACCGCGAATCTTTGAGAAATACGCGAAGCTTCTAGTCTCTTTCTTCATAACTATAAGTAGTATAGTTCAAACAAAGTGGCTGTGAAGTATTCTGGATCAAGAAGCAACTATTTATCCTCAACTCTGGCAAGAAATTAAATTGTAGGTTTTAGCTTTTCCAACATCAAACTTGGTCAAAAAAGGGGTTTAGTGCTAATCATACAGCCACTAAGCGATGCTGATAGGGGTGGTTCAAGACTATTTGTCAAACACAGAATCAGAAATCAATAAACGAGCACAGAACCATCAAGCTCGAGAGAGAGTCATCAACACATTAAAATTCGATCTTTCATCGAAGAGCTGTACACTGATTAATCTTGCTTGCATACAAAATGCTAAACTTTTGCTGTAATGAAACAGTTTGATTTTCTACTAATTTGTCTGATTGCCTTGTAATTTACTTTTTCATTTAACTATGCGAAGGACTCCATCATAATTCATAGGGGGTGTTAGAAAAACAGTTTCGCTGGAGTGGGGCGCTGCGCCTTAACAAACTCTGGGCAGAAGTTTCCAGTTTGGGTGTTGCGCGGCCTGGCAGGTCGTGACAATTCACCAGCCATACTTCATAATAAATCTTTTAGTGTGGCGACTCAAGGTTTGGTATTTTATATTTACCTTTTTCTCTTTGTTTGTGTTTTCATTAGTGTTTCAACATATTCAGCATATGTTAGGCAACTGCTTGTCATATGTGGTTTTGGGGTGTAATAGAAGGACATCCATGTTATTTCTGTGTTTCTTCTGAGACGGAGATCATAACTCATCATAATTATGCAGTTCACATCACCCAGTGGCGGTGGGGGGGGGGGAGACAAAGGGGACAAAGCTCCCCAGGCCCAGGGGATTTAGAAATGTTTATTTTTTATAATGTTGCATACAGGTTTTGTGCTAATTGTTTATCGGCCTGGGCAGACGGGAGGAGTGGACTGCTGTGAATACGTTTACACACCAGAGGTTATGGACCATTGTGTTCGACCCGGATTCTCCATCAGGGTGGCAATGACACAGACCCAATGAAAACACATAAATAAGAGGAGTTCACACTTCATGGGGAAAAGGATAGAGGCCATCCAACATCCACCCCCAACTTCTCTGGACTGGGAACCACATGGCCAACATGGGACTCTGACTCTAGGCCCACTCCTCATCCAGGGGCCCAGCTCATTGACTTTTCCCGGGCCCCGTACTTGCTCTTGACAGCACTGACATCACCAGTAGTTTAATGAACCTGAGTTATTGGAAGAATAGAGAACAACAAGTAAAACGAAATTGGATGGAAAGCTTCCTTGGTGTCCTCTGAAGTGTGAAACAATGAGAGATGCAAATAGCCTCATAACATTGGAGAGGAGCTGGTGATGCCAGCAGCAATGGTAATGGTGAAAACTGTTTGTGGAGCAGATATTGCCAAGAAGCTGGAATCAGTACCGCTTTCCAACAATATCATAAAACAGCGAAATTACCATGTCAGGTGATATTTTGGATCAACTAATTGTGCTGCTGAAGAAAGCAGGAAAATTTTTGTTGCAGATGGATGAATCTGTGGACACTGCAGATGACCCTCAACTTAGTTTTTATCAGGTACAAAGGAGAAGACAACATTCTGGAGGAATCTCTCTTCTGCAATGTCCTGTCAACTACCACCACTGGAGAAGACATCTTTAATATGGTGAACGATTTTTTTCAAGAAACATGATCTTGACTGGTTTAACTGTTTGGCAGTGTGCACTGACGGAGCTCCATCTATGATGGGAAATCGTGTGGGATTTGTCACTCGTGTTAAGGCAGAAAATCCTGACTCATAATAATTCAGTTTTTTTACATCAGGAAAACTTGGCCTCTCAACATTTGCAACCAGAACTCCACATGATTCTCAATCATGTGATCCCAATTGTGAATTTTGTCAAGGCCAGGGCTTTGTACTTGTGTATTTTCCATAAAATGTATGAAGAGAGGGGATCGCTTCACCAGGACTTGTTGTTCCACTCGGATATCCACTGGCTCTCTCGAGGGAAGATTCTCAGATAGGTTATTGAACTCAAAACTGAAATTGAAATCTTTCTTTGAGAAAAGCATGTTGGCTGACCGCCTCAAAGATGTTGCATGGCTGGCAAAGCTGGCTTACTTAGGCGGCACCTTCCAGCACCTGAATTAACTAAATTCAGACATGCAGGGCCGAAATCAAACCATGGTGGATATTGGTGAAAAAATTGCTTCATTCAAGAAAAAACTTGCACTTCAGATAAAAAAAAATGGCTAAAGGAAAAACAGCTGCCTTCCAAGAACTGAGTGCTCTGCTAGAAGATTAGTCAGAAATATCACTCAGTGACATCCAAGTTGTTTTCAAGAGTCATCTGAAGAACCTTCAAAAAGAAATTAACAGGTATTTGCCAGAAAATGTTGACCTTCAACAGCATAACTGGATCAAGAATGTGTTCAGTGTGAACATCAGTGACGTCGAAGACGATATCCCAGAATTTCAAGAACTACTTTTAGATCTCCAAGAAAGTCAAGTTCAGAGCAATGTTAAGCCTTCCATATTCAAAATTTTGGGCCCAGCTCAACGTTAAGCCCATTCTAACTTGGGAAGCTGAAAAGGCTCTTCTCCCTTTCCCAACAATCTACCTCTGTGAACAAGGATTTTCAGATCAAGATTAAAGCAAGGAACTGTGTGGATCCTCAGCATGACTTGCATTGTGCTCTGTCCATCAACATAAAACCAGAACTCAAAAGGTTCACCCAAAAAATGAAGCAGCATCATGGTAGCCACTGAAGTGTTTTTCATTTTTTCTGATTAAAAAGTTATTAAATTCATTTTGGTTTAGTTATTTAAATTACTTCAATGAACCTAATTTAATAAATGCTATATATCAAAATAATCAGCGATTAAAACTATATTTACCAGCCCTTTGGGTCACCAGGATGGGAAAAGATTATATTTAGGGTCATGATCAAAAATGTTTGGGAAACACTGACCTAAAGTATAAGCTACTTTTCCCACTTCTTGGCACATAATTGTTGTTTGAAACAAAAATAACATAAACCAGGGCATAATCTAAATTTTAAAATTTTAAAGTTCACAGCATCAACAAAGAAAATAATCACAAGTGTGAACTTGTGTCAGTTGATTAAGGCCAAATCTTAAAGCTGCAGAAAGGCAGGGATATCATTTTTTTTTTTTTTTCCTATATAAACCGTGTGCAATTTGTCAACTTTTCATGGTGGCAACTTAGTTCCTGAAAGGGAACAAGTGCCCTATCCTATTTTAAAACAAACCTGAATTAAAGAGTCTCAATTAGTGTTTATAATGGTAAATTTGTAAAGCTGCTATGAACACCCAGATTCACCTATCTAAACTCATCAATCCAAATAGTATACTTCCAATTACTTACTGCCAGAAACTGAGACTCCTCTCTAACCAAATATTTTCTTTGGCTGATGGACTTAGTTTAGTTTGCAATTATTTGTTTATTATTATTAAGCCAGTGTTAACCATCATTTTGATCTGCAGCTTTTGCTAAAGTTAAATTAATTTGCACTCTGTAATAATGCATAAATACCATTGAAAGACACTGGACTTTTCCAGGTACACCTCGCCTTTAGGTACTGAAGAAAACCGTCCAATGAACAGGAAATAGTAATGAGAGAGATTCGTGTTGATGTTGGCAGGACTCAAGATTGCTTCCCCAGGTGCTCTCTGAACTTTGACCTGTTTAGCAAAAGACAGAGATTAATAACTTTGAATAAACAACAACAGTTTATGTGGACTGCAAAACAGTGGAGAGAGAGAGAGAAAAATGGAGGACTTAATTTTGTTGAGTTACTGAAAAGAAAACATCTACTGCATTATCAATGCAGTGTGTATTATGTTTAGATAATTCTTGGATGTATATTCTTAACTGCCACCATTTCATGATAGTATGCAGTTTGAATCTTACTCGGAGGAATTTCCAGTGATCTGCTGACAGAAGATGGCCACAAGATTGAAAGTGGGAAGCAGATATTTAGCCAGAAAAACCAGTCAGTCACAGGTACATCGTGACTGGTGTGACTCACATGGTCACTAAACTCAAATTATCTACAAAGACTTGACATAAGTCAATAGACACCACTCTGAGATTCAGTAAACTATTCCACTCACATGATAATCATATGACTGCTAGTCACAAGAAAATGTACAGGCTAACAGGAAGATCACAGGCAGTGACAGGCTTTGCAAAGCCAAATAGTTGGGCAATGAAATACTAGTGAGGCCAATATTAGGTACTAAGACAAAGTCAACAGACTGACAAAACTAAGCATACTCAGCACCAATAGCGTCATCAGTAAAGCCAGTGGTGCTGTAGATAGTCAGCAAAGTGTGGCACCCAACCCTAACAGACATCTCATGGTTGCTGACTACTAGAATGATGCCCCTCAAGAGAAGAGTATGTGGGCTGCAGACTGCCACAAAAAAGTAGTCAATATTACATACACGTCTTCCTTTGGGCAAAAGCCTAATACTACAAGAGATCTTGGAGCTAGAGGCAGCTATGCAAGCCAAAGAATATCTAAGATTAGATACAGAAACATCAGAAACCTAAACCGCATACCAAGAGATGATAGTACACTCAAAGAATGAATGTCCTTGAGTCTACCATCACAATCTACCAAAAAGAAATCTAAATAGAAAAAGTGCAGCTAGTAAATACATTTCCTGAGAAGACCATGGAGTAAAACAGAAGTTAACAGCAGAGACATCATTAAAAGTAAATGACTATAAATCAAAATGGCAAAACATAAATAGAAATAATCATCATCATCGTCGTAAACAAAAGTCACAAAGCTCAAATGCATAGAAAGTGGGAGTTGTGTCACAGACCAGTCTCTACAATGGAGATAACACATAACACCAATGCAAAAGCGTAGTGCTACATTTATCCACTAGACAGCTCTGTCTATCCTGTGTCACAGACTTCAGCAGGGAAGTCCTTAACAGAAATCCTCGGAATCCACTCAACTGCCTGATGAAGAGTGAAAAGAAACCATGCCAGAGAGAAATGCTAAATCGCTACTGTTTTGGATGAGGTGACCTTTAGTTGCAGTAAGTATCTTGTGATCAGCATTTTTGTTTTTTTTTTTTTTTTTAAAAAAATTATGCCAATGGCCTGAGCTGGTCTTTAACCTGCAGCCCATCAGTTGCTAATTTTTTCACCAATGCTTGGTCACAACTAAGCACTCAAAAAAGCAGTTCATCATCTCAGGAATAAATCTTGAAGGAGGCAACAGGAAAAGACCGTCAAAATGTAGGCTCGTTAGTTAATTCTCTTATTACTAGAAAAGGCTGAAAAATTCCTAAATAACCCTCCATTTTCTCTAAATAACAAATTTTCAATAACTCCTATCTTGTTTCAACTGCAAACTTAAAAAAAAAAAAAACAAACTAGAATTTGATGTGAAAACTGCTGAATTTTCATTATTGTAGTACTACAGTGCAATGTCGTAATTACTCTTCCAGACAGTGGTCACACAAAAAAGTGTGGTATGTAGCAGTATCCTCCTGTAGAATATGGTCATTAAATCTCAGTATGCTAGATACGTCTTTAAAATTGCAATTTATCATAGATTCTGTCTTTCTACTATGTTACTAGATTGAAGCCCATGTCCTAACACTCCCATCAACATATGGATTAAGAGACTGGAACTGAAGGTCTTTCATTAGGTTTGCTTCAAATCCAGGTACAACCAAAAGACAAGAATTGCTGAAATCTAGAGTCATCAGTGTACAAATTTCGAATAACCAAGGGTCCTGCCAGACCTCTTGAAGCATTCTACTCCTACTGAACAAAAGACGTTTCTTTCATGCTACACATCTTCTATAGCCAAATTGATAGAGATGACAGTAGGGTATTCTTTGGTATAATCTTTTCATAAGTGATGGATCCACGATAAATGTAGAGATCTTTGGAAAACTGTTGCTAACTCCAGCCACATCCTGAATAGCCAATATCATCATCTCAGACAAACATTTTTTTCTAAAAATTCAAAATTAACAAAGTGTGTTTTCTGGAGAACCTGAACTTTTACAGTACCCATATCAGTCTCTCTTGACTATCCTAGGATTTATTTCCCTGATGAAAATCCTAGTTGTCAAATCAGCATTACCACAACAAAAATGGAACCTTGGCACTAGTTTCAAAGTGATGGTTTAGTGACTAAAGTACTATTAACTATGTGAATACTATAAGAAGCTTGTTTTGAAAACATGTGGCAAAGTTACACAAGATGCAAACTGAGAAACTGTTCAGAAATTAGCAATTTGTGACATGCAGTGGAACCATGTGATTGTTGAGTACAATAGTCAACAACAAAAAAAAACTTATAAAAGAAAGAACACCTAGATATAATCATATATATCTCAAAGTAATAATAATAATCATCAATTTTCTGAAAAATCAAACATTAGAAAAAAATTTTTTTGGAAGGTTAAAGGTTCATTATATTAGGTCGTTACAAACATTTTGTTGTGCATACTTGTGAAGGTGTATGTAGATAAGTTATATGTTGTTTTGTGGCATGTGCTTTGGCACACATTATGCAAAGCCTACCTTTTTAAAAATCATAAAATGTATATTTGTTTCAGGGTTCTGAGTGAAGCTTAGATAGAAAAGTTTTTTGTGACATTTTGCTTCATGAGTTCAAATCAGGCCACAAAGCGAGTGAGACAACTCGTAACATTAAGCAAGCATGGGGCGATGACACAGCAAATGAGTACATGGTACAACGATGGTTTGCAAGGTTTCGATCATGAGATGAGAGCCTCAAAGATAAGGAATGTAGCAGATGTCCTTCCAGCTGTGATGACAACCGTCTGAAAGCCTCAAATGAAGCCGATCCGAAGAAAAACAGTGTGAGAAATTGCTGGAGAACTTGACGTAAGCACTTCAACTGTTTCCAAGCATCTTGACATAATTGACAAGGTGAAAAGGCTCGACAAATGGGTGCCTCACAAGTTGAATGAACAACAACAAAATCGTCAATTGGAGATCTGCTCCTCACCTGTCATAAGAAACAAAACCTGGCAAAACCATCACAGCTGAAAAGTACTGTCATGAATTAATTGTTCATCAGAAACTCTCCCAACAATAGCCAGCATTAGTGAATCAAAGAGGCCCAATCCTGCTCTGCTCCATGACAATGCTCATCCTTGTGTTGCAAAAGTGACTCTTCAGAAACTGAAAACATTGGGGTATAAAGTTCTCCCTCACCCAGCAAATTCACCAGACCTTTCTCCAACAGACTACCACCTTTTCAAACACCTCGACAGCTTCATCCATATGAAATCCATCTCCAACCAAGCAGCAATTGAAACTGCCTTCCAACAGTTTATCGACTCCAGAAATCCAAATTTTTTTTTAAATGGTATACAAAGTCTGTCCAAAAAGAAACTGAACTTTTAAAACAGTGCGCCAATCAGCCGGCACAGCGTGCTCGCGACTGCATTGCTGTGTATCAGTGACCTTGACCTTCAGTCTAATAATAGCCGCATCATGCCACGTCAGTTAGTCATCGATCTAAACGCGCTAGAGTGAACGTGTTTAGTGCACTTAGCAATTTGTCGCAAGGTGAACAATGAATGATCTTGAAGAGCAACATGTTTGTGTAAAATTCTGTTTAAAATTTGGAAAAACTTTTACGGAAACTTTTCTAATGTTGCAACAGGCCTATGGGGAGGATTGTTTGAGCCGTACGAATGTCATGAGTGGTACCAACATTTCAAATCGGGAAGAACATCCACCAAAGACAATCCCAAATCTGGACGACCTTCCATGGCAACAGATGACGATCACATTGAGAAAGTGTGTGCTGTGATCTGTGGAAACCATCACCTGACTGTCCGCGAAGTTTCCGAAGAAGTAGGCATCCGTAAAAGTTTGTGCCACATGATTTTAAAAGAAAAATTTAACATGCATCATGTAGCCGCAAAATTTGTTCTGTGTCTGCTGACAGATGAACAAAAAAGAGAACCAAGTCACAGTCAGTCAGGAGCTCTTTGATTGTTCAAATGCTGATGAAAGCTGGTCAGAAATTCTCATGTGGAGAGTGCTGCATGTTGCATGTGACAGTGCATTGTCATGATGCAACATCCATACACCTGATTGCCATTTTCCAGGCTGTATCTGTTGAACTACATCTCTTAGGCATTTCAGGACAGCTGAATAAAACCAATGATTCACTTTCTGACCTTGTAGAACAAACTCATGGTGCACAACACCCTCAATGTTCTTTTTTCTATTCTCAAGACTGAAGCATCCTAAAGGAAGAGAGATTTCAGGATGTGTAAACCATCATCCAAAATGCGAAGTGAGCAGTGAAAGCCACCAAAAAAAAGAAGAGTACCAGAGATGCTTCAACAAGTGGCATGAGTGCTGGAATCACTGTGTTCAATCAGGAGGGAACTACTTTGAAGGAGATAAATTTGATTAACTGTTTTATCTGAATAAATTTAGTCCCAGAAATTTTTATCAGACCTCATATAAATAGCTCAGACTTGTGGTCTTGTAGACTGGACTTGAAACTAATTGAAAAGATGCCAGGATCTCCATTGTGACTTGCTGTTCTTCACTTCCTGAGAAATTAAACTGTTTGAACAAAGTTGCCTTTGCTATGCTTTTAACCTTAGATTCCACATACCTCTGTGAGCAGTTATTTTTTACATGAAATCTGCTGTTTGCCATTTATGCAGTAAACTGATCACTCAGAAGCTTTATGCAGCTAGAAGTACACAGAAGTGTTGGACACAGTATAACATGTAGCATCACTATTAAAATAGAAAGCATCATGATTTTAGTTGCTTTAAAGTTGATGAGCATTCAACAAGTAGAGTATTTGTATCTATATGTAGTCATTGTAGACTAAACTCCACTGGCATACTAAACCTTTAAACTGGAGGAAGAAAGTACAATCTGGCACATCAACCGTAAAAGGTTGCTGACCCCAGCTATCTGTAACTGCACATGACATAAGAAAAAGTTTATTTTGAAGGTTTATCAGCAGCCATAATTTTCATTTTGAGAAAAAAGCAATTAATCCTATTAACACAAACACAGATATCAATTAAAATGATTTCCCCAAGACCAGACCATGGTTGGTCACATTGCTTCAAAATTACTGATAAAATCAGTTTCTATTTAAAGTTTACCAAGCCATCGAAATGAAAAAAAAACCCAAAGCAATTCTGCAACCATTAGGGGCTAAAACAGTCACCGCAGCCCCTTCATGGAGTCTGTCCAAGAATTTCAACCTTCCTCTACCCATTTTTCTCCTGACTTTCAGCCAAATAGTCAGCCATGGGTATCATCATCATACCTGATGAGGTTGTGTAGTGCTATGATTGCTGCTAACAAGCACTGGCATTCTTACAGTTCATGAGACCTGGCACTTTCATCTTCTGCAGGAGATCAAAAGTCCACTATTAAAACTCTCCTGTTCAGCCACCGGAAGAAGCCTACACTGATGACCAGCACAGTGCACGCCATGGGAAATCCACCAACAAGGACTGAAATCTGGTCCTTATATACTCAACTATCCATAACCTTGCATTGGTTATCACACGGCCACTATTGTATACTAAAAACAAATAGAAACAGTAATGTCATTCTGATAGGTCACATGTTCCTGATGATTCAATAGGCATAAATTAGTCTTTGATGTGGAAAAATAAAAATTAAGAAGTGTGGTTGCTCCAAATAAATAAAACAGAATTCTTTTTATACATGTATACATAAATAAAATGAAGAAAACTACAATACCAAGGAATATGTTGGTAAGTAAATTAAACTGTTAAACAATAGTTTAGATTATGTCATCAGGTTAAATGTAACCTGACCAACTAAACAGAAACCGCTGAATCTTCACAGACCAAACCATTCTTCTAATAAATACGTGACGTCAATTGGAGTTCATCATAGATACAGATGAAAAAATTTTATTTTTGAGTTTTTTTAAACATCAGCCAGATTGTGATTTGGCTCATTTTAGACTCATTCTCCTTGAATTTGGTTAATTCACAAGAAGAATTAACATGTATGTGGGCAGAGGTCAAGAGATTTGAGTGACTCTGGCAAAAATTCGTGTATTTAGAGTAAATGAGAAAAGTTTTGAAAACATGAGTGTTGCTGCATTAAAATCAAACCTATCTACCATTTACACAAGACAAAGGGAAAAAAGCCAAGGTAAGGAGAGAAAATAGCTGCTGAGTCTTACCTCGGTCAGACAGTGAGCAATATCAGTGAGCCACTCATTGACTAACTTTGACACTTCTTCCTGAAGACAAAACAAACAAGGTATCATAAAACTTAGGAAGTCTTAATAGTGTACTTTCAATTTAGCAGTGCTTCTTATATTATAATTATCAATAAGTGCATTTTTGCAAGAAAGAAAGAAAAAAATCAGTTTATAAACAAAGAATAATTATAAATGATTCAGGATTTCAGAACTCTCAGAAAACTTTCTTAATAGTATAACACTGGACACCAAAAAAAAAAACTTTTCATCTGCTACTGAGGTATATGTAGGTGTCCTTTACCAAATCAAGCAGCAGATTCCAAATCTGAGTCAGAATTGAGCCAGCTCATCAGGATTTGCAGTTGCAGAAAAATGTCATCTTCAGTCATTGTTTATTAATATATCAAGCACATCACAAAATTGAAAAAATAAAAATAAATTCATCTCACAATATAAACACATTGTACAAAGTATCCATTAGCTGTTTAGAAATGCTCTAAGTACTTGATTTTACACTTGTGAATAGCAACAGTTTGTCTTTGAAGAGACCAACAACAGTTCCCCATCTTGTTGGAGTTGAATCTCCCCTGATAGCGGGCGTTGGTGGAAGCTCTCACCCTGCTCACCACTTACAGCACCAAGGTTGGCCAGGAAGAAATTCACGTGTGAATGAAGAAAATGCAACTTCAGCGACATATGGCAATCTGTTTCTTCATCAGCTTTTATCATGTCTTGAACCAACTTGGCATAGTTGTCTGCTTTGTGGTTCCCAAGGAAGTTGTGGATTACTGGTTTGAAAGCCTCCCATGCAGCCAGCTCCAGTGGATTAAGCCTTGACTGGAAGACTGGATCAGAAAATAAATCACGAATTTGGGGTCCAACAAATATTTCAGCCTTCAACTTGGCATCAGTTAAAATTGCTCCAAATTGTTCTTTCAGATAAAGAAATCCCGTACCGTCAACACTCATTGCCTTACAAAGCTCTTCATGAGGCCCATCTTGATATGCAGTGGTGCATGGCTGTATCAGTGGCACACGTTTCACATTGAATTTTCCTGGAGAATGGTCTGTTCTGGATGGCCATTCTTTGATCACACGTGCGTACATGTAAGCAGGCAACCACGTGGTTCTCCTACATAGCCTGCTGTATGTACTATACAAAAAAGAACACTCAAAATATATGACATTAGATTTCCATTTATTTCTGTAACTAAAAATCCTTAGTATTGGGTTAATTCTGATTTCAGATTTGGAAATGTCATACTCGAAATAGTCTAAGACACATACTTTTACCTCAGTAGAATAGTTTTTTTTTGTAGAGTACAAATATCTAATATATATATTTTTTTTTTCTTCTTTTATTGAACAGCAGTGCAGAATAGCTCAGGAAATATCAGCTTTCCTTTGGTGACTTTTTTGGTATCCACCGAGACCACATTATCCTATTTTTGGATTATAATTTTTCTTGGGAAGTTTCTTATCAAAAACTAAACCTATAGAATTTAGGTCTGTTGGCTCTGCTAAAACAAAATCTATCATACTCTGATTCAGCACTTATATAAATATTGATTTTTGAACGTAGCACAAACACCTTTATGCTAAGCAACTAAATTACATAAACACCACATTGAAAAATATCTAAACTACAGTAATTATTTTAATCATTTATAAATGGACCTAATCCATTAAAATATATTTGCGTAAAATTACTGAACAAAGTGATTTGGTTTGTGCCATATTTTTGTTGCTTGCATCGTATTAATGCAGAAGAACTCACAGAATATAAAAATTAATTCATATGACAACAGGTAACCTATGTTTAGTCATAGCAATATCTGTAAATAGCCTTAAAGTTGATTTCTTACTGTATGGTATCAGTGTCTACATAATTATCTTTAACAGCAAGCACTGTGACAAACACTAAATTTTCCACAAGCAATTTTTAATGTCAATTTTAAAAGCAATAAATAATAAAATAAATAGGCAGTTTAATCACTTTGGCTGTACTGCTTTACTTCATGTAAAGGCCCTTTATATCCAGCTAAAAGTAACAGGGTTGGCCAGTTCTGCCAAGATGCCATACTAATGTTGCCATCCATCAATCAAGAAAATTTACAAAATTGAAGCCAAATAATACAATGCATCTCTAGCTACTTAATGAAAACAACTTCGGTTAAAAAAACCAGATCAATTGTCCAAAATGTTTCTCAAGTTAGAGAGAACACTGAACTTTTTGGCTATCATTTTAATACTGAAGCCACATTGATAACTTTGTAACTTGTACAGAATTAGGTGGCAATGTTGTTTTGGGAACCCCCTCATGAATTAGCATTTAATTTAAGATGTCTAAGAAGAACACAGCAGTTCCAGTTGCACCCTGATGGCTCAGCTATTTGGTATATACCTAATGGGTTGCTGACTTTACCAGACTGTTCCTCGTGACTTTTCTCTAGGTTTCTACCGCCCAATCAGAAGAGTTCTGGTAAGAATTTCCAAGACCTTTTGAATTACTCAAGATGTGTCAAGGCATCCATAAATAACTTCATAACCAACAGCACAAAAGAATGCAAGAATAAGAGTAGCAAATTAGAAAAAAACAAAAAAAAGGGGGGATAGCTGGGAGTCTTAGGATGAAAGCCCTCAGGTAGATTCAGGGCTGAGCCCTAGCAATAAATAGGTAAAGTTCTCCTGCCCAGGATTTTATACCAATAATAGCTTAGACAAAAACACATCTACTGTAGAGTAGGCAAAAATAAACAGTAAGATTTATAAAAACAAACTTGCTTAGCAATAATTATGCCTACCTGAACTTCACTTTTGTAAATTAATTTTAATTTAGCCTTCTTTTGACTAGGCAGTGAACTGGAAAAAAAACAACACTGAACTAGCAATATTAGAGAGACTGACAGTAGTTGTAACAACATCAATAATTTCTAAATAGATGTATAGAAGAGCTATAGCTGGTGCTGCAAAAAAATCACCCAGTCTCCCGTACATAAAACAAAGTTGACAATTTTAATTACCATTTAAAAAAATATAAATCATTGCTAATGGTCTCTAAAATTTTCTCATCATCATATTTGAATCAATCTTATGGTCAAGAAAGAATTTTCGTCCCTAACCTAATCACATGCAAGTTCATCTCTTATAAAAGATTTGATAAACTAATAAGGAATCACTTTTTAAAATAAGATGGGGTGGCCAGTTCACTTCCATACCATCTATAATCCCTAGTTCTACCAGGTACTTATGTGAAAAGCAGGATGAAACAACATAGGAGCTGAACACACGCTGCCAGGATGACAAGCAAGCCACTCCAGTACTATGACCATTAAGCCAAGTAAAATTAAATGTGGTTTTCATTTTATTCCTAACAAAAATCAGCAAAAATGTATCTGGAAATTTCAATTTCTTGGTTTTTTTTTAGCAACATACTAGAGACTTTCAGGTGAAACCAAACTGGATACCAAGTAAGGAAGATTTTAAAAACAAAAATAAAATAAAAACAGAATCCCCCCCCTTAATCCTCCCACTCCAGTTGGATTTAATAAAAAACATGGCCTTAAGCTTTCTCTACCCCCTATAGCGTCTTAAGGACACACAGAGAGAAAACTCTGTTCTAGAAGGTTCAGCCTGGATAAACCTACCTCTCCTGAGCGTATTAGATTACGAAGGAGTTGGGTAGCCTGCTGCTCTTGCTAGGATGAGGTACACTAATACTAAAAAATAATACAGATCGAAATAAGGCCTCAACTATAAACAGCTGAGGCGGTCGGCCGGTCATGGAACCGACCCAGCTCCCACAACACACTTGCAACTTCACACACATACCCCAACAATTGCACCACCACCCCCCAAAAAAGATCACACTATTTTTTAAACAGGTCCTGCACTCAACAAGTACAATAAATTGAAGGTATCAGAGAAATATTGCATGAACAAGCTGAAGGATGGTCGGTTTTACACAATGCAATAAAATGTATCCTATTCCTCTACACAAAATCTGGCTTTTGAAAAAAAGTGTAATTCCTAGACAATGGACAGTCACCTCTAGAATATTTTCAAAATTATTTATTTTGCTTTATGCAATAAAACTAAACAGACAGGCTCAATCGGGTTTTTCCATTCTACTTTTAAATTTCTTACTTTTTCCATTGAATAACTGATTACGTGAAGTTGACAAATCGGAAATTATTCCAAGAAAAGAAATAGCCATACTGAAATCAGTGCAAAAAATCTTTAATGTGGCTAAAAAAGGAACTAAATATAATACTAAGAAAACCTACTTCAGTGAAACGTTTGTGTGTGCTTGTACTTTTCACCGATACTCAGATACGTATTTCATGAGAGTTCTTCTCTTGCCTTTAAATGGACCTACAATTCATCGTAAGCTAGCAAGTGTTCTCCAGTTTGTACAGATATAATGAAGAATTAATTCTATATCTTGATCAGTTTGGCAGGGTTCACTGGTATCTTGCCCGATGGTTTGAACCTAATCAGAAAGTCTTGCTCAAACTAAAAGACTTACAACAGCAGATGATGCTCGGGGGTTCTGGAGACAGATTCATCCTTCAGATAAATCTAAATGTATGCTAAGCTGCATCTGACATCATTTTGAAAATGAAACTCAAGCCAAAGAAATTAAATGATTAAACAACAAAAAAAAAATGATGAATTTTTTTCTTATTTGCTAATCCATAAGAAACCACAACATTTTGCTATAATAATGGAGTGGATAAATTTAAATATTGCAAAGATGATAAAAATGTTAAAAAAACTAAAATGAAAAATTTTAATTCCAAGTTGTGCAATATCACAACCTGATTCAAACATCAAGTTATGTCCCTAAGATCTGCTAACTAAAAGATATAATTCTTTGAATAACAGTTGTCCAATGAACTGAAACTACAACTGCATGAATAACAAATTAATATAATCTAAATTATTTTAAAAGTATTAAAAATGCAAAACTATAGCAAAAATTCACATTGTTTTCACAATTAGTACAAATTAACTGCATTTAATTCAAATCAGGTCAAATTTATACATGATTTTTTTTTTCAAATTCATTTCAGTAGTTTATATCTGAAATGTTTTCATGGAATTTTGATTAGGGGAATTGTTTAGAAGTCAGAGCATAATAATGTCTAATTCTATAAATGGCAAACCATTGAAGTGGTCCACATCTAGCAAACAGTTACTGTCAGTCTTCTTACCTGGAGAAAGTCACAATGACTCATCGCTTACTGTTGTTCTGATGTTGATTTCTGTAGTACACAGGTACATAATAATGATGTCACTTCTGCAGCCATAGTTTTCAAAATTGGGACAGGTAACACACCCGTATTGGTCTACATCAAACTTACCTGATATGGACTTCTATCCAACTTGCACAAATTCCAGAAATCTATGTCAAGAACTATTAACAACAAAATCTGCTAAGTGCAATAACATTAAATTTGACATTTTGATTTGTATCCACCATCAATGATTAATTTATAAGAAATGGTTATGTCAAAGTTCATGCTAAAAATAATAGCAACACGTGTCTCTTTGTTTGTCAGTCAAGTTACCGGTCTCCAATGTGGCTGACTTCAAAGAACTGAATTACTCGTGTTCAGGCAGGAACAAAACCAAACCCACATTAATTATTTCTTAAATCCTCTTATGAAAGTATCTCAGCTAAAATAACAAAAAAATAATCAGTTCAAAATGTAAAAGTTAGCTATTATAAACTCAGTTTACTGAGGTTGGATGTTCAGATAAAACCCAAAAAGACACCATTACAACAATGGTGCTTCAGCGTCTTATTTGAACATAACAGTATATGCATCTTAAAGAGAGAATTCAAACGAAGCTTTTTTTTCCATTAAAGGGGGTGGGTGAAAATAAAATTAAAGTCTACTTACTCCATCAGTATCAAGCAAGAAATCAACCAGGTGGCATCCAGCAAGCGCAAGTTTTCGAGCAAACTTGTGACTCTGCTCCACACTTGAAAACAAACGATTGGAGGGCTTGAAGAAAAAGATCAGACGGCGAATAAATCTGTTAAGGAAAAAAAAAAAATTGATTGAAGAAATAAAATATTGAAATTTGCTTTTCCATTAAGGAAACAAAATTTTCAGATTCTTGTCACGGAATGAAGAATAATAGATGATTTTTAAAAACTTTTTTTTAGTACGATTCCACAAAAGTTGCAAAATATCTTATACAATTGCATAATAATGATAATATTCAATACAGTATTTCAACAGAAAATAAACCAAAAAACAAATAAACAAAATAAAAATTATTTCCTACAAAAATGAAATTCTTCAATATAAAGAAAGAAATGTTTCCAATCCTTCCACTCATGTAGTACTTGAGGCAGAGGTGGAATCCCACTATTTCCATGACATGGCAATCAATGCATACAGGTGCATCTCAAAAAATTAGAATATCGTGGAAGGTTTCAATATTTTTTGTCAGTTATTTCAGAAAGTGAAAACTGTATATATTCCAGAATCATTACATGTAAACTAAAATGTTTCAAGCATTTTTCAATTTTAATTTTGATAATTACGGCCTACAGATCAAAAAATAGAAAAAACGTATCTCAAAATATTATAATTGAGTAAATCACTATTTACGCAGTATAAATACCACGAATCTCTCAGTCTGGTTCAGTACACACAACCACAATCATGGGGAAGACTGCTGACTCGACAGTTGTCCAGAAGACACTCACTGACACCCTCCACAAAGAGGGTAAGCCACAGGAGGTCATTGCTGAAAGGGCTGGCTGTTCGCAGAGTGCTGTATCAAAGCATATTCTGGGAAAGTTGACTGGAAGGGAAAAGTGTGGCAGGAAAAGGTGCACAAGCTAGAAGGATGACTGCAGCCTTGAGAGGATTGTCAAGCAAAGCTGATTCAAGAACTTGGGGAGCTTCACAAGGAGTGGACTGAGGCTGGAGTCAGTACATCAAGAGCCACCACGCACAGACGTGTCCAGGAAATGGGCAACAAGTGTCGCATTCCTAGTGTCAACCCACTCCTGAACCAGAGACAACGTCAGAAGCGTCTTACTTGGGCTAAGGAGAAAAAGATCTGGACCGTTGCTCAGTGGTCCAAAGTCCTCTTTTCAGATGAAAGTAAATTTTGCATTTCATTTGGAAATCAAGGTTCCACATTCTGAAGGACGAGTGGAGAGGCACAGAATCCAAGTTGCTTGAAGTCCAGTGTGAAGTTTCCACGGTCAGTGATGATTTGGGGTGCCATGTCATCTGCTGGTGTTGGTCCACTGTGTTTTATCAAGTCCAAAGTCAACGCAGCCATCTACCAGGAGATTTTAAAGCACTTCATGCTTCCATCTGCTGACAAGCTTTATGGAAATGCTGATTTCCTTTTCCAGCAGGACTTGGCACCTGCCCACAGTGCCAAAACTACTAGTAACTGGTTAGCTGACCAGGTATTACTGTGCTTGATTGGCCAGCCAACTCGCCTGACCTGAACCCCATAGAGAATCTATGGGGTAATGTCAAGAGGAAGATGAAAGACACCAGACCCAACAATACAGACAAGCTGAAGGCTGCTATCAAAGCAACCTGGGCTTCCATAACACCTCAGCAGTGCCACAGGCTGATCGCCTCCATGCCACGCCGCATTGATGCAGTGATTCGTGCAAAAGGAGCCCAGACCAAGTATTGAGTACATAATGAACATACTTTTCAGAAGTTTGACATTTCTATATTATAAATCCTTTTTTTTTTTATTGATCTTATGAAATATTCTAATATTTTGAGATAGTGGATTTTTGATTTTCATGAGCTGTAAGCTGTAATCATCAAAATTAAAACAAAAAAAAAGGCTTGAAATATTTCACTTTGTGTGTAATGAATCTAGAATATATGGAAGTTTTAAATTACGGGAAAAAATGAACTCTTCCACGATATTCTAATTTTTTGAGATGCACCTGTACAGTGGAGCATTCATTATCCAAACTAGTTGGAAGCCACTGGTGTTCATAAAATTTAACTGCTTGGAAAATGTCATGACAGTCATTCTTCTTTTGGTGTGCTTTAATTGATGTCATAAATACATTTGAAAACCAATCAGGGAACATGAAAATCCATACATTTTTCTGGGGCCTGTAGGTTAAAGTTATGCATTCATATTTACACATTTGAAGCAGAAAGATTTCTTTGCTCTGCCAATCAACCCATGGGTCCTGGCTGCATTAGCACAAAAACCATTCCTGTAAAGTGATCCTTATTTGCTATGAATGGTGCAGCAGATTCATGCCAACAAGCAAATAAGTTTCTCAGCAAAGCTTTTCAGTTCAAACAATTTTTATCAGTATTATACACATTTTTAGAAGAATAACCTTCATTTTATAAGAAATTTTTGAAATTTTCTTTGAAAGAATCAGCATAAAAAAAAAAACAGGAAGTTCATTTCAGAGTTTCTCTTTATAGACCAAACTCACATTGCAGGAAATGTAATTTCAGAACGAAACTCCCAGAACAAACAAAAAAAAACATACTGAAGGATAACTGCTGTGTATGCCTATCTGCACAAATGACTCTCAATATTAGTGCATGTGACAGTTACTGCAGTTTTATTGTAAATAATTTTTCTGATATGGAATGGAGCCCATGTTTGGATAACCAGCCATCTGGATAATCAGCACTCCACTGTAAACAGAATCCCTTGATTCACAGCATGGAAATCAAAGCATAGAAAAAGAATACCTTTGAGATCTCAAAGTTTTGTAAAATGTCCAGGCTTGCTCACCTCAAACTATTCTGATCATCAAGCTTCTTGAATTTCTCATCAGGACACTGGAATAAAATGCAAGATGAAGAAATGCGGTCAATGTAAGGGAACAAAATATCAAAATCAGAAAACTATACAGGGATGGTTTTCCTAAACAGGAATAACAAATTTCTTAACAGTCCTACAGCTTCATCATACATATGAATGAAAAAATAAATGATGGAATGGACACCTGATTGAAAGAAGGAACAAGCAAGCTCATTTTGTTGTTTATTTCAATTCTAGACTCAGTCAGCTTTCAAGTGTATGAGAAAAAGAATTAGAATACAGTGTAGCTGGTATTTACAGACAGATTACACTGATATCTGAACGTTAAATCCATTTCTTGTGAGAGGTACTTAGGGCAGCATTCCTTGAACCATCTTTATTTTTTAATAGTTGAAAATTTGGATAAACTGGAAGCAAAGCCAGAAAAGTAGCTTGATGCCCCATCATTAGAAATAAAGACTTGTTGATGCTAACACTGAACATGAATGCCTAAAAATTTGGTTAAAGAAAAAAATGAAGCATTTAGTCACCTTAAGAACAGTACAGATAAAATCCCAGTTCCAGCTCATGTTGTCTTTGGTGGTCAACACCTGGGAATCTCTGACTACTTGGCTCACAAGCTCATCGCTGGACACCTGTAAGAGTTAACATCATTGAAAACCAGACATCAAACCTCTCTGCACACACACTCTCTCTCTCTCCAATCTCCTATACAATCCTCTTGCTCAACAAACATAAACCAGATTGTAGGTAATCATAGTTTTGTACCACTTTAGATTTCAGAATAACTTGACATTTGTGACCATTCCAATCATCAGTGATTTTTGTATATGAATATCTAACCCCAAAGACACAATGACAACTCAGATGCTGCTCATAATTTTCCTATTAAAGGGTGGAATCAGATTAGATTTTAAAAAACTTAGACAGCAAACATGGCTAATGAGCAGTAAAGTATCTCATCATCCATCCACAAGGAGACAAATGATTCTGATCACCTTCATAAAATGTTAATTTTCTTTATTATTAATTCATACTTCATAGATCCAGACAAAATTAGTCTTTTTAGAACAAACAAGTTACATCAAAGTATAATTAAAATTATACTGTACAATTATAACTCAGAGAACTGGCACAGAGAGGCCATGCTGTTGTAAATGACTGATCTGGGCTTGGAAGCCATAAAGTCATAACTCTCACAATTGGTGGTGAGGTGGTATACAGTTATAAAACTTTGAGCTAGGCATGGAGCATGATGCAATATTATAAATTATAGTCTTATTTATTTTAATTCCTAAAAAGTATAGCATTTATTAGTAAAAATATCTATTTTAAGATACCAAAATTCAACATCTAAGAAAAATCATTTTTTATTATAATTATCATTAAGAAATATCAAAATTTATTCTTCAGTATAATGTTTACTATGTAAAAATTATTTTGACCATGTGAAGATTTCACATTACTCTTTTTCCTTATAAAAATCCCATATTTTATTAAATAACCATAACCTTGCAATATGTGGCCATGACACTACCTTCATTTATTTATTTATTTAAATGGTGTAATCTACACAAATGCTTTTCTTGCTTAAAATCAATACTCACTAAATTCTTCTGCTACATGGAAATTTTAATGGCATATAGCATCTGGACAGATTCAACAGATGTTCTTCTATATTCCAGCTCACCGTAATTTGATGTTACAAATTAGTAAACACACACTAGATAGAATGTTAATCTTTTTAGTACTCTGGTGTATTAAACAAACTTCTCATGAAATTTATCATCATATAAAACTAAAGTTACTTTTTCTCTTTTTTACCTGAAGGCTGCACCAACAGGTGAAATGAAGAAACAAAGGACTCCATTTACTTCTTGACTAAAAGCAATAACAACAGTGCAGAATAATATCTGATGCATATCAACTTATCCTGCCTCAAGTAACAAAGACTGTGACAGGTATTTGACAGAACTACCAACTATCCCAATTAATCTTTTAAACTGCAAAGGTCTCGTCAAAATTTGTTTTAGCCATTATTTCTTCCAAAATAATGTCTCAAGATGAAAGTACAATTAATCGCAGTTTCTATTAATCATGCAATCCTTAGATTTTAAAAATTAAAAGAATCTTTCTCCTAATACAAGAAAAACACTATTTTCCACAACACAACTTATGATTTTAACTGGTCTTATTTCACAATAAGCAACAAGTGTTAAATTCTGCTCTACTATCCTTGAGATGTGGTCAGTGCATCTGATGAGCATGCAGTCAAATTTATTACAACTTGACATTTTGAACAGCAGAATGTTAATTTGATAAAATTCATTTCAGTTCTCACTTTAAAATGAAACTGTCCAATACTCTGCTAACCAAATATTCACTTGCAGAAACATCTGTATCAGAACACAGAGACAGAAATTATATTGGCTTGTTAGGATCTTCTTTCAAAATCAATCCAATTCTTCTGATGTGAAAGCAGGATGTCTAATTGAGAGTTTTCAGTGTTAATTTAGAAAATCTTCCCACAATGTATTAGCAGATAGAAAACAATTCAGATTACCATATTTTTCAGCCTAAAATTGATATTTTCCTACCTGAAAGTTTGGGTTTCAACTTATGCAAGGATAAAGTCATTGAAATTTCTTTTTAAAGAAAATTTTAATTACAAAATGTGTTATTTTCTGAAATACACTGTAAAATTTTCCATTTTAAACAGGCAACAGAAATTACTGCCTGGAATGTTTGCTGATTAGGTGAGCAATTCACCATTAATGTGCTCACTGAAGCAAGCAAAATTATTTAATCAATAACAGTGTGTGTGCACTTACCAATCATGTTCTATCTATCCTTTTCAATCCTAATTATATGTATAAATACACTTAACAGATCCTCTACCTCATCTCAAAATGCCTTCAATAAAATCATGCATGCCATACACAGCAGCTTTTAAGCTCAAAGTTGTAAAGTTTTCTGAAGAAAATGGTGGCAATATGGCACAGGAAGGAAATATGGTGTCAGCAAGAAGTATGTTAGGGACTGGCATAAAGCAAAGGATATGTTAGAAACTACAAAAAAAAAAAAAAAAAAGGCAAATCACAGGTGCAAAGCTAGGTGAAGTTGGAAAAAAACTCTAATGTCGTGGAACTAACAGTGTACAGCAGAGGCTAAAAACCAAACCAAACAGTATTCAGCATGGTGGTTTCCCACGTGTGTGACATCTTATCCAATCAAAGTACAGCTGAGCATGTTGACCTTTGTTGGCCTACCTGTTTAGCAGCAAAAGGTTTGTAACCTGCGATGATTTTGTCTTTCTTCTGATCTGCAAAAAGTCGAGCTGTCTTTCTCCCCATAAAAACCTAAGAGACTGGTAGAATTCATTCAGAGGCATCTCTTTCAATTGCTTTGCAGTCTTCTTTTTTAAGTTCTCTAGCCTCGTGACGTACTAGAATCTCAGAATAGCTGCATTGGACAGCTAGAAAGTTCAGATGAAAGAGGCATGAACATAGGCAAGAAAGCTGGGCACAAGTTTATCAGGATAAGAATTAAGGGTCTCTTGTCAAACCATGTTGTTTGCTGTTACAGCTTCCTGTATCTTTTTCTTTTGTATACAATACCTGAATGCATCACTGACTTTAGGCCTCTCCAAAACCTGCATCAAAACTGGCTTATGTTAGCTACAAGACTGCCAAGGAATTAATTAAAAAACACCAAGAACACCTCAAACAGGCATGGACTACCAAATGCACCATCATAAGATAAACTCCACAGGTGTTGTGAATCTGATGTGCATTATGAGACAAATCTCTTGCAAAGCCTCCTTTAAGTCAGTCAGTTCTCCATGTAAAATTAATGTCTCTCTTACGTCAAAAGGCTGGCAATGTTTCAACTGCATTGTGCATACAATGACCTCTGTCATCATCAAGATTCAACAGGCTGTTTTCTCGTCTTAAAGCCAGATTTAGAAACCAACAGCATTGATATCAAATTCTCCAAAAAGGGATATTCTTCTCTTCAGAGAAATATGAAATATCCTCAAATAACTATTCAGTGGTGTATTTTATCGTGCTTGCACCTCTGCTCCCCAAACAGTAAGAACTCACCAGTATTACCAACACCTTCATCAATGATAAAAGAAAAACTGAGTGTCTCATAAGGGTTTCTTCCTCGAGGTCTTTAATAAAACCTACTAGCTTCATCTTGCATAGTGAAGATGTCCAATCTGTCCAGCACTGTGTCAAAGTCTGTAAAACTTAAACCAGCACGAGGCCAACAATGGGGTGGCGAGTTGGGCTCCACCGAAACACCAAGATGATGATTCTGAAAATTAATTTTAAAAAAAAAGGATAATCCATCGAAATATAATTACGAGCAATATTCTTGGGAACATTCAATTCAAACCCTGCTGCGATAGCATTGTGATAATGACAACTAGCTGAGTTTAATTTGAATGTCAGTTGTTAATTTTTTTAAATCATGGTAACATGTAACAAGTACAGTGTAACTATAATAAAAGTTTACCTATTTAATGCAGCATGCACACTAGTGATGAAGTAAATGATTGCAAATTTTCTAACATTCCAATATTCCACTAAATATTCTTAATAATTTTAGAAGGAAAACAATTGAAATCAGAATGTAAAATAATACCAAAATTATGTATATGGAAAAAATTTACATAACCTGTTCATCTCATCAAAAAATGCATGTAAATCCAAAACAGTTCATCAGTTTCGTTATCACTTCACAAAATTTCTAGATCTGGTGACTAAGCGAAAAAAAAATAAAACTATTTTCACTTTACTATAAACTTAATTACTAACAAAAAATTTTTAAAAATATACTGAACCTACCTGCACAGTTTCTGTTCTATCGACTCATCAAGGAAATCTGCTTGCAAAAAAAGAATGAAATTCTCTGCCAAAAATGCTTGACAAAGAATAGATCTTTCATCGTCCGGTGAGTTTTGTTGTCAAAGTGTCCCTCGTCTTTTCTGTTGTAGTCTATTTCTTGACTGTGACGTGTGTCTGGTTATGCAAGAAATTCAACTGCCGATAAAGTCAGAGTTAAATTTTCTCAGTGCCTAAAGTGTCAACTCTGATCTCTGTCAAGCCAGTCCAAACAAAACTATTTTTCCACCATGGAATTCCATTTTTTTCCAGTCAGGCCAAAGAGTCTCTCTTGCCATTTTTCCTAAGGCCCTATTCCATTCACAGTGTCCATCTAACTTTTCAGCACTGCTTAGTTCATGATGATCAGGTTTAAACAGAGCCTGAGAATCTTGTCTTCCATGTCAAAATCAACAAAAGCCCTAACAGAGCTAATGTCTATAAGGGTACTAGCCAACAAACATAGGGTTTCAAAAGTACAAAATCACCATCTTAAGACCATCAAACAGGTTCACTAAACGTGACAAATCCATGGTAATTTTCAGCTATTAGGGCAAAGGCAAAAATTTGACCGATTACATATATGCGTACCACACACACACACACACTCTCTCTCCCTCTTAAAAAAAAAATGAAAAATGACCTACTGTAGCCTTCAGCATCTCTAGTAGTCGGTCCTTCCCAAAATGAAACTGACAACCGTGGGTTGGACGGTTATAGTTGGCATTCTGGATTATATAATCCAGATACAAGCTACAAGGAATGGGACCTCTCTTCTTCATGGCATGAATTTTGTTCAGACAGGTAATAGCCAAAGTTGCTCGACTGAAAACAAATGAAAAGAACTCAGAAACAAAGCCTGCTGGCTCTCAAAAAGCCTTTTACTGCTGGGTAAAGCTCCTTTTAAAGCAGTTACTCAATGAAGTAAAACCACTTGTAAGTGAGAACTGTACTTAATGGGTTACAGCTTTAAAATGTCACCAATGGTGTGGCACAGGGTTCTCTTCTTGGCCCTGTACTGTTTCTAATCTATATTACTGGCAGGGTAAACTTTACAGACACATCTAAAAATCATTCAAGGTTTTTGCCATGCTAAATGTGTATATATTTTTTTTAAATTTTCAGAACATCATAATGACAGTGAGCAAGACTTAATAATGAGCAGTAGTTTTACAATCACAATTGTTTTGAGCACTAATGAAAATTATGTAACAACTGTTCAATATGGAACTGTTGGATACATGAACCTCACAACTTTCCATATTTCAGTAATATTAAATAAACTCATTTTAGGTAAGTAAAAATATAAACCAAATCAAAAGTCATCTTTATCTACCTAATCATAACCAATGTGTGTCATATTTTTATATTCTGGTTTCAACGAACATTTTCTATCCCTAGAAGACTAAAATGTTATCAGGGGCTCCAAGATGAGATTTCCACTTCACTGCTGTTCTCCATATGATGATGACACTACAAGAACCTATTTATCCAGGGATAAGTTGGTTTTTACAGTCCACACCAAAAATAAATTTTTTTTAACATAATCTCATCATCAAAGTTGCTGGAATTGCTTTTTTTTAGCATCCTTCATGCAGAAAAAAATAATTTATTAAACTTCAAACAAGTTCTTTTTAAAATCAGTTTTAATTAATGTATACAACAAGAGAAATTAACTCAGCTTATTAAAGTAGTTTTCATACTGAATTCTTCATATGTTACTTCTTACGAATACTGGTAAAACAATATTGCTTAATGCAGCACTCATTCAATATGTTATCTTCCATTGGCACTTTAAGCCAGTCAACAGTTAAAATTTAACAATTAAATTTGTTACATTATATTGACAGTTGTCTTGATTTCAATGCATTGTAAAGCTTATACTTAATTTTAGCAAAATATTTCATTTAAATAGAAGCATTTATATTTTCTTTCAAATTAAGATTGTTTATTTTTCAATCTCTAAGCAGATTAGAATTTATTATTTCAATTAACTTAACATTTTTAATAATTAAAAAAGTTCTTTTTTAAATTAATTTAGCAGATATTGTCAAATAACTAAAGGGAGGCATTTCAGCATTTTTATTAGACAAAACAAAATTGCTTTCCTGTTGCCATAATACTAATTTTGCAATGTTCTTTAAAATACTAGTATCATGGCTGGTATGTGTGTGTGTGTTTTGGAAACAGGTTCAGCTGTATATGGGATGTAGAAAATCACAGCCAGGTTTGCAAGAAACATAATCATATACTACTTTTTTCTTCTGATTGCAACACAGCCCTTTAGGGAGCTAAACAGAAAGTAAAACCACACACAACCATTAAAAAAAAACAACGAAAATTAAGGGTCTGGTTCAGAGCTCTAAACAATAGGACAGGTTTAAAAAAAAAAGAAAGTGGTTTTCATTATTAAGAAAAGAAAAAAATCCAACAAAAACCAGCTGCTGTCTGGTGGACAAGAAAGAAAATCAAATCAGTAGAGTTGGCCAGAAAGAAAGGCCTAAATAAAAGTGTGTTAGAAATGGACATTTTTTATTTTTAAAATTCTACTTTTGGTTCTCTCTCCCTTTTTCAGTGCTCCCCCAACCAAGCAAGCGCTCGATCTTGTACATACAAACCTGGTGGCAATAATCCTACGCCCAGTAATAAAACAACTAATTCATCAAAACTATTTTAAAAAGATAAAAAATAAAAAAAATTCAGCATTTTTTCCATAAGTATGCTAATCCCAGACACAAGTTTTAGCCAATCTTCATTACAGTCTGATGCCCCTGGCTTAAAACAAGGTCTGCACCTCGTGTAAACCACCAAACCATAATGTCATTTCTCTTTTTGAAGTGTTTAAACTAGATGCAGCAGCAGCAGGGTAGCTAATGGTCCAGTGTTACACTACTGGACTGTCATGGTTGAGGGTCAGAGTTCAATTCCCAGGGGGGACTGACTCAATTTGGTGTGGTTTCTTCACCAGCCAGCTAAGTGAGTTTTCTCTGGGCACTTCAGTTTCCTTCCACATCTAAAAATAGAGTTGTAGTATTAGAGTTTTCTAGGCACTTGCACTTTGATCACTGCTCAACACATTCACCCTTCTAACTCATTATTGAGACACATTAAACTTCGGGACAACAGTTTAACAACTTGAGGCAGCTATCTTTAAAGTTTTGGATCCCTTCTCTATACAAATCATTAATGCTTCTATTTTCCCACCTTTCTCCGTCACCTTCCCTCCAACTTCCATCCACCTTATCAATTTTCTTCTTTCTGATGAAATCAAAGAGGTTAGATTGGTCCACTAAGACTCTCCAACTTTCTGGCTGTTCGACATTCCAAATGAACTCTCATCTATTCCACTCGAAATATCCCAACTACTGATTTTTTTCTAATCTTTTTAGCCTCTACAAGAACTTCTAGTTTGATCAGAGAACTTCAATAAGACATCTTGTTACTTATCAAATCCTTCTAGAAGTTAGTAAAACACTGAGGTTGGGCTGGTATGGTATGTGGCTATCATCAAACACTTGTTATATCAATAACGCCTAACCCTAGCTCACAAAATCATATCAACAAATATTTTTAAAAAATCTGATGAAAAAGAAAGTGAACTGCCTGCCAACATTAACTGACAGCTGTCCTTTTTACCAAAAGTGACAAAGGATAGTCAGTGCTTGTTTTAATGAACACATCCCCAAAAGATAATACAAACCTGGAATGATCATACTTACAGCTTGCCATTACATCAGTGTCAGATTTCTGTCACAATTATCAAACAACAATACACAGTATAATTATTCCTTCTTGATAGTGACATTTAACACCATGTAGTTTTAAACAGTTTGTGGTAGGTATTTATAAAAGAAAACTAGTGGTTTATGGTAGCATCTCTCTGCTCGTGATGAATTAAAGAATATAAATTCAAAAGGAAAACTTACTCCTCCTGATATTGACAACTTGTGTCAGTCACAAGTGATGAAGTTTCAAAATATTTCTACTTTTTTTTCTTTTTTTTTAACTATTTGAAAATCACTTCCACACATTGGTGTACACGTATCAACCAAATTGCATGTGTAGGATATGAATACATAAGAATTCAAAGATATCTACAGTTTCTGATATACCATTTGTTTAAGAAAATTTGAAAAATATAAATCAATCATCTGATACACCCATTAGGAATAATGCAGTAATATATATATATATATATATAATCCACCAGTGACTACAATTCACCAGTAAAACAACCCATTAAACATAAAGGAAGATATTTTAATAAAAGTTTTATGCAATAAATTATTCACTAATAATTCATGTTTGTAAGTGTGAATAAAATGTATGCACTAATAAATTTATTAGTTCATAATCATGCAACAAGTTTTAATCAATTAAAAAAATGCATCTTATGTTGTGGAGTAACAGCTAAATACAAATTTTATATTTAAAGAGATTAAATTTAATTGCTTTGCTGTATAGACAAATAAAATTGCAGTGTAAAGAACACATTTTAAATGTATCAAGTGGAGAATAACTGAATTCATAAGCTTTACACAGGCAGGATATCTGAGATAAAGAGAACAGTGTGAGCAGATGAGCAGACAGTCAGAAAACAAAATGGAGAGATTTCCTAAGGTGATGTGGAAGTTCATTCAGGCTTTAATATGGTGCCATGATGTGGTACTTAACCATCAAGCATGCACACACATTAATTCTTTTTGCACTGATTTTGTCTAATAAACATTTGTTGGAGTGCAGAATCATCATCAAAATAACACAAAACTTATAAAATATTTTATTCCATTTTCATAAACAAATTTCCTATGCTTTCTTCACTAAACTGGGGCTGCTGCAGATGACAGTAATAACAAGTCAAATGGTGTTTTCTTGCCAGTGTTTTCCATGAAAACTAGTAAAACAACAGATTATCTTTCCACCATCAACTGTCTCAAAACTCCAGTTACTCTGTGTATTAATTTAGGTGCATGGACTCCTAACGTGATATTTCTAGTCTTTGTTATAGTTTTATTTTACTCAGAACTTACACTTTAAAATCTTCACATCAATATTAACTTCTTTTTTAGAATTTTAGTGGATTGTTTTACCTTGGAATATTTCAGTTTGTGGGGATAGCAAAATTGTTTAAAGTAGATTCTTCATGTGTCCAAGTGAAATTAATTTTAGTCCAATACAGGGTATCCACAAAAGTAACTTACTGACGCTGCTTGCCAGGTATATCAAAAGATGAGGCTAATGCCATCAGATCTGGAAGGCAATGGCTGTGGTGGTTACACTCATGTGGTAACAGTGTACTGGCCTGAAAAATAAGCAAATACAATCAGTCCATCTATTTCCAAACCATCTTATTTTTCCACAATACAAGAACATTTGACACTCAGGGTGCACCATTCAGCAAACTCACTCCCTTCCATTCACAGCAGCAGTGCATCACATCAAGATTATAATTTTCCTTGTCCAGTGATAAAATATCAATACAAAAAAAAGATGATTCAAATTCTCTTTATACAGGATATAATGTGAATAAGTAACTTTTAGGATAAATTCGGTTAAAACAAATATAGTTACATCCATCAACAGACAAGTGCGCACCAGATGACAGAGGCAAGAGAAAGCAGACTTCTGCAACCAGACTTCACAGTAAGAATGGTTCATAATTTGTTCGGAATTATTAGACTGAAGATATTTTCTTAAAATGTAGGAATGCTTATTACGAAAAAACTGGAATGACTAAGTACTTCTGGTGCAAGATATACAGTGTCCTGCCATAATAATATGGCAACCTATTGTTATTACAATAGGTTTGTTGCAGAAAACAGCAAATAAAGACGACAAGTAGTAAGGTGAAGTTCCTTTTGTTAGACTTTGCTGAGCCACCTTTCGAGCACCGAGAGCCTCTATTACCCTGTTTGGCAATGAATCAACAAGATTTGCTTAGCTAACAATCCAAATGCTCCAACAAATGTCTGATTGGATTTGTATCAAGCTTTGAGGTACCCAGAGATAAAGTTTAATGCCTTGATTTCTGTTCCAGACTGTAGTCATATGAGGTATGGAATGTTGTGCTATCCTCTTGAAGAATAAGGGGATCAGATCTCAGTATGCCTTGTTGGTACAATGATAGAAAGCATCTATAAAACAGTACTGTACCTGACAGAATTCAAACATCCTCAATAAACACCAATTGTACCTTTCCACCATGTCACTCCTGCCCCCATAATTGACTATGGGCTAAAAAGACTGGGGAATGGGGATGAACATTTCTGTTAGATCTTTTGCCAAACCCAGGTGTGGACATCGGACGAATTGTCCAAACCTAGATTCACTGGAGAAAAGTACATGCTGCCAATATTTGAGGATCATCATCAATCTGATGATGACTAGCCCTCTTAGCCCTTTGGAGATGAATACTTTTGGAAGTTTCTAGGTAGAAAGACAAAGAAACTGACTGCTACCATTGATTTCCCAGGATGGGCATTGCTGATTGATCCACACTATTTATGGGGAACCATTCAGCAAGGCTCTTTTATGGGGCTGATGGATTAGCTGTGTGCTCTTTTTCACTGACTATTTTTGGACCAACAGATTGGCCATATCATCTCTAGATGGTTAATGGTTTCTAGCATGACTGAGTAAATATAAATATCATGGGGTCTGTCTGTTGCTGGCATCCTGACACTGGTTATTTACCCACCCAGGCATCTTTTATGTACACAATGCACCTGAAATATATAAATTTTAGTCAGATACATTCATTTATGGGATAACCGGGTATGTGCAATAATTCTTTTTTTCATTGTAGTCTGTAGCAACAAAATCATCTTTATGATTTAAATTAGCATTAGATTCTACTTTTTTGTAATAGTGACCACTTTGACTATCAATAACACCAGAATGATAACAGTCTCTGGACCACTATGTCAGTAATACCAAATAACCATAAAGTTGTTTAGCTAATTACTAGTTTCATGGTTGAATAGGGAGGGGTCAGGTGAATCATCACATAGATAACAAGATGATCTAATAAAAGAAAATTAATAAATGCTGACACCTGGGTGGGGCATATTTCTACACCAATGTTCAATGTGTTCTCTATCGTATTCAATTACAGCATCCAATCAATGAATAATATCATAAATAGCCGATCACAAGAAGTGTGGTCCCTTCATATGCAAAAACTTGTACCACATGTAAAAGAGCATAAAATGGACTACAACAATATAATTTTTAAATATAAAACATGATCTGCTTGCTGGTTCATTTTCTCTGCTACCACTTTAAAATAGTTTGAAAGTTGTTCTGATGAATTCAAGTCAGTGCACATTCCAAACCTTCATTCACTCTAAATGGGCACACTGATCAGTTATCATAATAGAAAAGTTTTTAATTCTCTCCATTAGCCTAGAAAAAACTTTCATTTCAGGCACAAAACATTTGATAGGTGTCTGTCCTGTTCAATTCCCTGATGCACATAGCCACTTGAATAATGTATTAGCTCATTAAACACGTTTTCTCTAAACAGAAATTTTAAAAAATTTACATGTAATGCTATGTTAACATCAAAATCTAAGCATAATTTGTCTATGATATCAGCTGAACTCTGGAATAAGTACTTTAAAATTACTCATCTAGCCCACCACTAATAGTTGAGCTGGATGGAATTTATTTGTATGAGGTGAAGAAAATGCTTCTGATGATCTGGACCTTCACTAAACATTCTCCTTAGCAGCTACTTCATGGATTAATGTGTAGTTGTGGTGGTAAACCATCCTGCATGAATCACAATGAGTCAATGATAAATGATCTGGTGAATCAACACAAGATGGCCAATTTGGGGGAACAGCAGAGGTTGAACATGAGAATGACTAAATTCTGCAATTAAATATATTCAGCGATCCATGAAGTGTTAAATGTACTCCATAAGATGCTGTTCAAATACCCAAGGTCAAGTTGAACTTAGTATCAACATTCATTTTCTTCTATTTGGTCAGCCTGTCTCTCTAGTTGATATTTTACCTTTCCCAATTTTCACCTTTACATGCTGTACCGCTAAAAAATCCAAATGTTTATCCATTTTAAGTTTGAGCTTTTTAATGGATAATTTTCATCAACAGAAAAGTTTGAAGATCAGACGCTGGAGCTACACATCTCTTCTTCCATCAAATGATCCTTTGTAAATTCATCAGATGAGAGACAGCAGTTCAAGAAACAGTTTTCAGTGGCATTTAGAACCTTGCCATACAAAAAAGCTTTCGATGCAATATGGCTTATCAAACAAAAAGTACGCTAGCTACACACGATGCAGTTAGGAAAACAGAAAAGGAGGAGTGCACGTCCTGCACACAACAATACAATCAGGAATGGAAAACCCTCGTGTCACCACTGAAGCGGTCAGATCCAACTGGAGTACATACCATATGTAGCAATTCGCCAAGGAGTATCACGGCTCGCACAAACAAATTATCTTCAGTGCTTGTTATCACCTCCACCAAAGCCTACACCAAAAAAATGCAAAAGAAAATGTTTATTTAGTGTCAAACAATATTTTCAAAGCTGAAAAAAAAACAACAAAAACATTAAGAATTACAGAAAGGAAAAAAAAGAAAAAGAAAGAAAGAAACCTGCTACATTTCTTTGCAAATGAAATGCAACAAAGGACTACACAGTGTGAGCCAATTACGGCTATTTACTTGCGCATGGGAAGTTTTCAAAAAAGATAATAATATGCATGAGGTGGTCCATATTTTTTTTTTGTTCATAATGCAAGCAAAGTTAATTGCAACTAATTACAAGGGTTTTTTTTAAAAAAAGAAATGGCAGCATAAACAAAGATGTAATCCATGACTTCTGATCCAAACTTGTGGTTGGGGTGTGTGTGTGTGTAAAATTCTCTTCTCTCATTAAAAACAATGGATAGAAGGTAAGTAAATTCTGTCGGCCCCCACATCCTTTAGTGACAGTTAGAACTTTGCCATGTGATGTGTTGTGGTTGTATCCGTATAAAAGTAAGAGAAATCGATTGTTGTACTAGCGAAAGGAGAAAAGGGAACTTACCTGGCTTATAAGACTTAAACAACAAGACACACACACATACACATCTAGCAAGTTATCTCCAAACATGCACGCAATATTACCATGACTTCTACTCAGAAAGCGAGCAAGCATTACTTCCACGCCACAGTCTATGACACAAGCTTTCGAGATGTCCAAGGCTTCCATCACTTAACCAGAGAATGGAGAGTTAAGAACACCCAGCGAGTCATTTGTAAAAGAAATCCGCAAAATAAATATATAGGAAAAAAAAAAAAAAAACAGCAGCTGTAGAAAAGGCTGGGCAATTTCTGAAAACTGAGGGCAAGTCCTATCGCCCCATTAGTAATAGAAGTAGCTGGTAGCCTTCTGTTTCAGCAATCATCTCATCAAGAGTTCTAGGTACGTAGATATTGGTGTTGAAATGAATTACTGCTGAAAATTGTGGTAGTGCCAGCTGCAACTGACCTATTGACTGTTATTCTGTGTTGTCTATTTTTCACCATCTACTAAATCTACAGAGGCATCTAATTCAACTTATTCCTGTAAGTGCAGTCAATGTTGTTGCATTAATCAATTTTAAAAACCTATCAATGTCTATTTCTTTCCCTGTCTCTTTTGTATAATTAAACTACACTACACTTATGTATGAAGAAAATATTGTTTTAGGTTCTGATGTGTCTGCATCAGGTATTTAATTAAAGAAAAAGTTACATTTAGGTATTGACAGACAAGCTAGCAACACATATTTCCCATTCCAGGTACATGACTGCACATTATTTTCATTGTTAAGTCATATGCTATAAAACACTAATATTTTGATAATTATGGAAAGTGAATGTAGTCACAATGGCCTATGCATGTAATGTTTCATTATTAAAATTCTCTCCCTTTGGTCATTTTAAATGTATTCACTTCTATAATAGGTACACATTTTCACTTCAATTCCTAATTGCTATTATTGACATAACTCAGTGGTTTTGGAGAAAACACTAACCAGGGTGAGTGTAGAATGTGCGCGCAATGTCCCAGAGCCAAAGACTGCAAACTTCAGCAGAGTCTACTGAAATTCCTCTGTGGAGTAGAAGGAAAAACCTTATGCAGCAACGGGATGGTACAGATAAGTGACACTGGCTGGTCACTGAACATGGCCAGAATCCATTCATGGGAACCAACTACCATGGCAGATTACTACTAAGCAAGTGAAAATCTACAGGTCTATAAAAAAACCAAACAAATCTTGTCATCATATGAAGCAAGACGCTGTGATTTCAATCTAAAAATGTTTATTACAAAAGCAGGAAACTTTTAAAATTATCTTTCGTTAATTTGCTTTATAAAAAAAATTTAATTTACTTAAAACACATGCACTAACCTATCACATTAGAATTAAGTGCCTTCAAAACCATTCACTGACAACTAAATACAGTACATCAGCAACAAATCAATGACCACTAAATGCAGCATAGAGTGCCAAAAGCTGGTTAGGTACGGAACCAGTGAGGTTATCAGTCACCACCTGAACCAGCTTTTGCTGCAGACAAACTTATGTTGTCTTCAATGCATTCACATTATTGCCTTCAAAAACCATTTCAGTGAGTATTCCAACTTGAAAAGTAGTTTCTCCCTTACACCATCAGAATCCAATTATATTTACACTGAATAATTTCTATCTAAAAAAAAAAAAGTTTACTCTAATTATCTAACAGCTACTGCATTTTGGAAAAAAATTTCACCTTTGTTCGGGTTCACAAGCCATTAGTTAGGAAATATGGTATCCTTAAAAAACACGAAATATATGCAGCTATACTTTTGATAATAATATTGACAAGATATTTATAATTTAGTTTAGTAGCTGCAAGACAGGTGAGAACTAGCATGACTTTTACAAAAGCCCCAGGGGACAAAAATAGCCAACAATATGAATCATACTAACCTAGTTATTTGACTCATAACAATTCCATTACCATAAACATATTTTCTGATTTCTAACCAAGTCAGAATCTTTGCTAATTGTTACCCATAGAATTGGTAACTGTAGATAGGTACAAAATGTTCTTATCTATATGCTTAAAAAGCACATTTTGAAAATCTGTTGTAGATCTCCCCTTAAATGTCTACAATTCTAACTTGGTAGATCTAATATTTTAAATCATTCAGCAAATTCCAAATGCTTAAGATATTTAGTACATATCTTATCAAAACAATGTGTGGATATTGTGATATAGATGATTAATTACTGAAAATAAAACATGTACACAATTCAAAATTAATCAAAGTTTTACATATGGAGTTCAGTTGTGCAATATCTGGACAGGCGATGCATTTATTAGTAATGTCATAACAGAGAGTCACCACTAGCTATTTACCCTAAAGTCATGTGACCTTTAATAGCATGTGTGGATACCTGACTTTCACTATAGCATTACGCCAGCATCTCAAACTGTTTACTAGATATGACATTCTTCTGTCAAGGCTTAATGCAATTCCAAAATGGTCTCAAAAGCACATGACCACTGTTTAATCCAATGCACTTAGAGAACTAATCCTAGATAGTTTATATGGGTTTAAGGTCAGTGAATTGAGCATATCATGGAAGGCAAACATTTTCCTCTTAAAGATGGTTACAACTATTCTTTTGTGATGGATCTTTGTATTATTGTCTATTAGGGGGAACTAATTACTGACTTCATACAAATGGTATAGAAACAGGTATAACCTATAACAGTCCCATCAAAGAGAATCAATTCACTTTTGTGTTCATGTCACAGCACCCCACATTAGAACAATGACTCCAAAATGGTTTCTCTCTAACCCATTAGTCAACCAGCAAAGTGAAGGTTAAATGTATTTTCATTAGGAATTTGGATCCAGTCTACCAATGTCCAGCACTACAATCTTGTCCTACAACATGCTGATGTTAGATGTTTAAAAGACTAATAAACAAAGTATGGTCTATTTCATCATCTGATCAGAGATACAAATCCTACAGATCTGCTGCAATTTGTTCTAGATAGAATGTGCCAAGTTAGTGTGGTTACATTGAGCCAGATGGATGATCTAACAGTTACCATGATGGTCTGTCCTGCTATGGTGCTCTCTGTCAAGTCTTTCAGTCTCTCTGTACCTTTACCAAGATGTTTCTCTCATACAAATTTCAGCAACCACATCTGCGCATTGACTTTCAGTATGTAGTGCAATTATGGCAAAGATATTACTGCTCAATGGTAAATTGTAAAAGTTTCATATTTTCAGTGTTTGGTAATTACATTAGATGGTCATTTGTGATAGGTTTCATATCCATTTTGACTGTTGTTACAAAAATTGGAAATCATCTAAGAGTGGTGAGACTTTACCAGGTACACCTCATTCAGAGATAAAAAGTCACATGGCTCAAGCCTTGGGTTGACAGCAAAATAAAGGATCATACTACAATTTTCAAAATAGCCAAATAGTTGTATATTCCTATGTTGTTTAGTTCAGTGTAAATCAATAACCTTTTATAAGTTACGACTCCATGCTTGCCAAGAATTTTTAGGAACTAAAACTACTTTGCTTGAAACTCTAGTTAATCACTCCTAACATTCAACTTGTTAACAGGTGAAATTCACTGCTTTTCACATTTGAGATCTTGGCTAAGAGTTACCCATAAATTTGACTATTTTATTACATGTAAGTTTAACCTTTCTTCTTTGGTATTTAGCAAAAGCATACATGAAACTTATAACAATAAGATAAAGGCAATTTTGTGAGACTTAGTTACATCATTAACAGATTGTTTACCTTCACCTGTTGAGGCCAGGTAATAAGTTAATGCAATTAAATGAGTTCATAGAGACAACTGAGCATCTTTACTTTTGAACAAGAGTCAAAAAATCAGATTAAGCCATAACAGAATGTTGCTGCTACCCTGAACAATATTAAATGTAATATCACTGTAAAAAGACAACCAGTACATTGGCAACAATGAATAAGATGACATAAACATTGACTCACATTCCAGCTATTTCCTAGAATCAATTAAAGATCAATAAGATTGCAAACAAAGCACACAAAACGTTAAGAATAAATTAACCAGACTTTCAAAGACAATATTAGTTTTACTTACACTGTATACATGAATACGTGGTTCATCAAAATCTCAAATATACTGTGTAGTTGTGAATTCTTCATTTGAAAATGAATATTGCTTTATTAGAGCCAAGATTTTGTACTTACCAACAAGGATATGTGAAAGAATTGAAGCATTTCATGCATGTGGGAAAAAGAGTGGCTAACTCCTCCAAAATAAAAAATCAATTCTTAAATATTTTATTAATAAGCAAAATTATGTCTATTTTTCAAAATGAATATAATTTCTGTGGCCTTCTTCTCAATCAATCCTAGTCTATGTTCAATTGCAAAACAAACTTTGTTTTTTTTGTTTTTTTCAACTTCCTTGTACAAAGAATAGGTGGTTTACTTTTGAGCATGCTTGCACAAAATCCAGTTTTATTTCCCTAACAGGAGAAAAGATTCTTTGACAATGCAAGATTACAGGTATTCCTTTCATAATCTTGCATTGCAGGCCATAATGGTTGTGTCCATTTGCCAAAACTCTCTATTTGAGAGAGAGAGAAAAATGCCTTGGTATCAATTCTTTCAGCTTCCTCCAAGAAAGTTAACTTGCTTGTCTTTGCATGCTATTATCTTCAGCAGGAATAAAAAATCTCTTCAAAAAAATATTAAGTTTTTTTTATGGTGGACAATTTTCTATGCAAGGTATCTGAAATATCAGCATTAGCTAACAGCTCACCTTTAAAGGAATATTTCTTCTTAATGTATGAGATAGTAGTCATGTTAAAGTAGTTTAGAGCTCCAGAGAATTTCTTCATTTGAATCTTAGTCTGGTCTTCTTTAATAAAGGTGCTAGCATCTTCTCAAATTATCAACTCTTTGACTTCTACCTGATTGCTTTGCTATGTAAGTCAGTGTCAGAGCTTGACTGGCCTGTTAGATAAGTGATGACTTCTTACCACACCTTTCAAGAAAAGAGCATACAACTTTGTGTTTTAGTCTTTAAGAAGTCTGTAGACACATTCATATTTTGTCACATTACCCAAGAAGCAAGATGAAACAAGTTTTTTTTGTTTATTTTTTTAATGTGGCTGCTGAATCAGGGGCCTAAATGAAACTTGCCTCTCTGTTTTTAAGATGCTGATGACAACGACTCATTTGCACACTTTGTAGTAGTAAGTGATGATGACTTAGTTGTATCTACTCAGAGCTTAAACTAACAGTCAGGCATCAGTGTTCAAAATCTGATAATGTCCAACCAAAGTTTGTAGCACTCTGACATTTTGTCCTACCAACTCACACTGCAAACAACAAAAATAGGAAATGTAGCTGAAGCAATGTACATATTGCTCAATAAACACCCTCTATGCATAACTTCTCCTAGATATCCCACTTCTTCACAACATGATGAACTGAGAACACCGTAATGAATTTGACACTCGTGCAGCAAGCTTCATTTCTGCAGTTCAAGTTTTCAGAAGATGGTAAATTGTCTAAGGAATAAAATTGTGATGAGCTTTCATTTATTAAAACCTGGGATATAAGAAGTCTCACAAAAAGAACCTAATTCCTACTCCCATAGTTAAAAAAATCGTCGTCCTTTTTCAGCTAGAAAGAGATAACAACATACGAAACACAATCTTTTTCTAACTTTCAACTTTCCTAGGTCACCTTCCTAAATGCCACAAAAAATATATATTCAGTTGTGTTTTGTAAAAATAATACTCAACAGAATCTCATTGTCATTCATTTAATTTTTACATCTATATCTTACAGCATCTGACATTTCTTGTAACCAAATTATTTATGCAACAGCTTTATATAATGATGCGTTAATTAACTATTATACCTTTCAGTTTGTAAATAGTTGTGACACAGCTTTATTCTATGAATTCCTCTTCTCGTAACCTGAAGTGATGGAATAAAGTATGAAAGTGAGGCTAAACCACAGTCCACAGCTTTATTAGTGCAGGTGGATGATTTTCTCTATTCAGTAGTCCAGTGTGTCTTTTATCATATTGAAAAACAAAATGATTATTCTGAGCAACAAACAGAAGGATGTGTTCACAGAATTTTTCGAAAAAGGTCTGCAAATGGTGGTTTGTAGGTCAACAAATTAAAAGGGAAACTTTTGAACGGGGGAATAAATTAGTCTTAACAAATCACAGAACGATAAATGGTAGTCTAAAATGAATAGAACAAAACAATAATAAAATAAATAAAACAGAATAGTGGCATTCCATGTGACAAAGGTTCAGGACTGAGAAGCTGCTACTTGTTCCTAAACAATAAGCAATCTAAAAGATAACAGTAACATATTTAAACAGTTGCAAGGAAACCTTCTACAGTTAAATTAAATAATTTACCTAGATTTAGAGTATTTCTCACAAAGGACACCTGAATAAAAATATGGCAAAATGCCTGAACCAATCTCCATTTTTTGCTATTGGACACATCTGACCCAAATCTTATGTCTGCACATTTGGTCCAACCAACTCATTAAAATTCTTAAACCCTGTTTACTTGTACTCTATTTTCTGCAGATACCACCCTAGATGGGAGGTTTAGTGATCTTACATCCTGCCAAGTCGGTCATCAATCTTAAATGGGAGTTTACTTACTACCTTTTGATCACAAATAAAGCAACCTAAATAGGAAAATACAAAAATTATTGTAAAAAAGTACAGACTTAATCAGGTCATTTTTAAAATCAAAATAACTTGTTTGAATTAACTGCAGATGCTAAAAGAAAGTGTCTTTCTCCCATTAAAAGAAAAATTTTGTTAAGAATCTGAAATGTAAAATATAAATCTCTCTCTCTCCCAAGAAAATTTTTTTATATTTCTCTTACTTGAAGGCCATTTATAAGTTATACCAGCTTGCTTCCTTCTTTTGCAATAACTGACTAAATCAGATTTTAAAAAAATCAATTTGAATCATTGGTTAAGGGCTAGAATTAAAAAATTTAAAAAAAATAGTCTCACCTGGTGGGACTGGGGTGCACCTATTGATGTGATTAATATCTGAAGTATAAACTACATCCGATGGAATTTTTAAAAAAACTCAAACCAAAATTATACTGATGTTAGCATTATTATCAAACTAAACCATAATCACAGTATTTTAATCCCAAATTTCAAACAATGTTCACAAACCTTTTTTCAAGTAAGCTGCAACTCCTGTTTTTGTTGGTTTCTTTTCTTACACATATCATATAGCACTATCAGTTCCAAAACTGTTACATCAATACAACAAAATCTTTCTGTTTTTTAAAAAAATTCTTTATCTACAAAACTGAAAAGTTCCCTCCTGGCATTCAGGGATGAAAAGCAGAAAAATATGGAACCTTATTTTCATAGTCATTAAAACATTGTAAAATAAGGAAATACATTTTGTCATTGCTTCCATTAGTTGCTATAGAATACAGACCTGATTTTTCTTCTGTCAACAACTTGGCCAACCGCACAATTTTCCAGGCAATTTTATCATCAGGTTAACTTTTTTCTGAAACTGGCCACAATGCCTGTCAGTTGATAATGTGTGGCCATACTCAAGTATATACTTTGCAAACAAAATCTCAGTACAAATCACAACTACCTACACCTGCTGTGGCTCATATCTTCATGGTTCCCTCGTGCACAGCCACGATTTCTTTCTTAATGCTGTTTCTTCCACATCATGCAATGCCTGTCAATCTGCTATGGCAGAATAAAAAATCCAATCAACAAATTTCACAAATTACTAGTTTTATTATTTTTTTCAAATTAATTGATTGTGCAAGAATGCAGCAATGTTTCCAGGTCTCATGCATTTTTGAATACAGTGAATAACAAAAATATTGTATCTGTCAAGTCTGAATTTTAGAGACCTAATAGATTTCAAAATAATCTGGGGTTCTGAGCATGTGCAAAGGGATTCCCCAACTCCAATCTATCTAGCCACTAATGCTAAGGGTCACAATTACCTAATAACTATAACTCTGGTATGATTAGCAAGTGGAATAAATTACCAGCAAGTTTACTTAGTATTAATCAATTTAGGAATCGCATTGGTGACCGTTACTCTTCTTTTGGAGGTTCCTGCATGAGCCATCCACCCATTTGCAGATAAACCAGCCCTTGTACTAGAAGTTCTTACCGAAACCAAACCAAACAATTTGGGTTAAATTCTCTTGCTTCTGACAACAGCAAACATTTGAACCCCTGCTTGATAATGGGATCACTTCATTTTAACATAGCAGGGAGAGAAATCGCCATGAGAAAAAAATCTACCAACCTCAAAAATGCCTCCTTCGATCCAAGCTAGGAGAATCAGGGCCAAGTGGTTTTCGACCAAGTTGGGTCTGAAAAAGAAAACAACAGGGCGAGTTTGCATGACTCTCATTTTACCATATCACTCCATGCAAAAAGATAGGATTTTAACCACACTCCAAATCTGTTTTCATGATAAATACAATTTTTCTTGTTTGTGATTACAAAATTAGAATATTAAATACAAATCAAGCCAAACGATCTGGGGTTAAACACACTCTTTGCTCATATATTCCTTTAGCAGCTTATAATCTTGTTTCTTTAAAAATTTTATTGTAAAGTGCATTAAGCCCCTTTTTCCAGTGTCAAAATTTACTGTTGAAAAACATGACCACTGTTTCCATTAACAAGCTGACTCTTAAAAGAGATTACTTATGTTTGAAAATTCCAACATAATTTCTCGATAACAAAAGATAAATACAGTCTGTCGTTAGAATACAAACAAGACTAGAGCATGGTCAAAAGATTGGTGATTGCAAAAATGTTCATATGTCATTTTTTAGGAAAATAGGTTTATCTCTAAATGTTACATAACTGTCTGTCTTTTATTTTTTTCAAATTCTTTTTCATTCAAAAGTGAGAGGCCATGGAAACAATTATTTTTAAAACATTCACACTGCCATTTTCAGATTAGAACTGAATGCAAGTAACTTTATGGTCACCTAGTACACACCTCTACACAAGTTAAGCACCACTGCTAGTATGTCACAGAAACACTAAACAAAAGCCAAAAGCTGTAGAAACTATAATCTAAAATGCTGATTCTTCCTGCCAAGACAATGTGACATGCACAACTCACTCCAATATCAGTCTGTTGTGAACATTCCTGTAAAACATCTTCTAAAGATGGACAGTCATTCATTAAATGCACTGCAATCCCTTCATCAATGATCTTAGGAACCTCTGAAAAACCAACAGCAAAGCATCTACCAGGTGAGCAGCATCCAAGAGACTGAATGACATTAATTAACACCTGCTGGCTTGTGAAACATCCAGGTTGTCAGACCAACATAAGGAAGCTAAACTGAATTGGGAAAATGTACATTTCTGGTGGAAATAGTATTTGAGCGCACAGAAATGGTCACATTAGCTTGATAGTTGTTTTTTTTTTCCTTTAATGCATCGATGAATGACAGAGTTCGGCAACATAAGGGACAAGATTATAATTGGGTCTGTCTCTTGAGGTGGTGGATCTGTCATGGTGCAAGGGTGTGGATCTTCATGACTGCAAATGCTAACGGGTAGCATGAAAAATATTGTTGAGATTGTCACTGCTCTTCATTGTGAAAAATTTACTAACAATATCCATGAAACTAATAAAGCAGCTGCACTGATGAAATAGGAATCCTGATTGAAGCCTGAAAGACCCCATTTGTGATGAAATTAAGCATGGAAGAGGAGAAAGTTTCCTGTTTAAAACTGACCCTGACTTTGAGGTGCCAGAGAATACTAAAGATATGCATTCAGCATCTTGTGAGCAGCACGAGGAGATGAGGAAGTTAACCACATACAAAGTTACACCCAACACTGAAATTTTGAACATCATGATTAAGCCGCAAGACACTGATTTTTCAATAGCCAGTTTAAACTTTTGCTGTGTCATTCTACAAAATGCTGTATAATTCCAAAAAATAAATGGATTCATTATTTGATCTTCTATTCTTTTTTATTATATTGGTACTTTGAAGCAATAGGTCACTTTTCAGTCAGAAATAGATTTTAGATTATGCAGTAATTTTGTAAAAAATTTGTTTATGGAAAATCTCATGGTGCTTGACTTATTGTGAAGTGAATATAACTGAAAACAGAATTCAATGATTAACACAACTCCATTATATACTGACTTTAATGCTGTCAGTTAAAACATGTTTAATTCTCACCTAGTTTTTGCCATATGAGGTAATATTGACCGGCCTTCTTCAGCAACAAACCCTTCCATTAATCGCCATTCCTCTTTCATCCCAGAAGGATCTAGAAGATTCAACAAGAAAATAAACAAAACTAACAAAAATCATGAAACTTTTCAACTTGAATAAACCAAAAGACCCACCAAGTTCTAGGCATTTAAGTTATGCCAGACAAAGAGTGCCACAACTAGTTTAGGTGGTGTTTGTTATTTTTATAACTGTTTTGGTAAATTAACAAAATACAACTGCAGTAATTAGAATAATTAAAGTTATATTAGTTTGGCAGACAGAAAATAAATAATATGTCAATAATAATAAACTTCTACCTTAGTATAATTGTAATTTACTGAAAATTCTGTTAAAATTTATCCTTTCCCTTATATGAAAATTAATGCTGGGGTTAAAAATAAAAAAATAAAAAAGAAAGAGGGGAGGCTGGCAGTTCTATACCTAGAGAACAGATTTAAGATTTGTTAGTGTTGATAATAAAAATGTATAGTATAACGCCATACCAGTTCTGCCATTACAATACACACAGACAAGAAACACCAAACCAAGATGTCTCACAAAACAGATTACAGTGTTTGAACAATGGAAATTCTAGCATATACAATTCAGTTTCCTTTTAAATAGAAATAACTTAATATTTACCTGCTTCCAAATAAATTTCCTTTATTTCTCCTAAAAACAAATATCTCATGCTTAAATTTGTAAATACCAACTCATTTATGCTGAAGTCATTACAGTTTCTATAATACAAGTCTCCAGCCTGCTACCACTAATAGTAGTTATTAATGTATCTTCCTATTCAGAATCTTATTATCCTGTCTTATCTTTTACTCAACTGCAGTGGCCATCCCTTGTAGATTAGTAGAGAGTTCAGTGAAAGAAAGCCATTCATGAACAAGTCCCTATGGACTTATTGGTTTTTTGTTATTTACAAAAAGAGAATTAGTTCAGGCCTTTCCCATCACTTAAATAGTAGTACTTTAATTAATGTGTTTCAGAGATCTTTCCCTGTTATTGTCACAGAATTTAGTTCCAACGTAAATTGTTTTGGTGTGTGGTGACGATGGGTTTCTGTCAATGTCCTGGCGATGCAATGGATTTGAGTGTTGGCCAAAGCCTACATCAAAAACTTAGCAAACAACAGGTAGCGGCAGTTAGAAGACAGCTCAGACCCCGATGTGCCAATCTAAAAATAAAAGCACCTACTGTATCTTACTGTGCTTGTACGCAGAAAATAAAACCTAATGACATGAAAAAGTCAGCGAAAGTTAATTCAGTAACTGCTGATGTGATGGAAAAATGCCTAATCCAACCTCCTGCTCTCTTCAAGTCCATCATGTTGATCAGGTGCTGGTTACATTAGCAAAGAACTGAATGAGTTTCCAAGAACTACTGCAGCTCATCGAGTTTGCTCCTGTTTTATAAGTCATTAAAATTGGTTTTCTTTCATCTCATCTAGAAACCTGAGTGCAGTACAACGATCTCAAGATAATGTTTCCTTGGATTCAGGTGCAAGAGATTTCTTAATTCTCTAAGATCAAATAGAAACTGAGTTGATCGCAGCTCATCTCCTTATTTTAAGTTGATAGTTCAGCTGTATAACAACAACACGAATTGAACCTCACTTCTGTTAAACAATTTATCAAAATAGTGTAATGAGCGCACAAAGTCTAAAGTTGTAATGAAAACCAAGACAAGCTGCCACCTTTGGTCAACATCCAGCTTCAGACTATGCACTAAATATAATTTTTAATTCCTAAAATTCACCTTTACTATATCAGTTAAAAATCAGTTCCTTCCATCAAACCTTTTGTAAAATTTAAAGTCACAAAATACTCAACTCTCATGATGTTGGGCTGTTGTTTTTAGTTTGGCTTGAGGTGGTAGAATAAATGTATATCCAGAAAAGTGGCTACAAATTGCAATCTGTGTAACTGAGGATAAAGCAGCTCTGACCATTCACCACCACAACCTACACCTCACTCTACAATACTGTGCTTTGACCTATCCACACCGTCAGAGCATGCCTGTGCTGAGAGTGACAGAAAGTGAGAGAAACGTGCCCATTATTGTTCAGTTTCCAATGGAAGAACATGGAAAACCTAGTGAAATTATTCATAGAATGCAAACACAATTTGGTGAAAAGTAAAGGTAAAAAATATACAAAGGGTATGGAAGTGGACAAGATTTTTCAAACAACATTAAAGACAGACAACACTGCACACTAACATCATGAACAATGTCATTTGTAATAAGGTGAGAGAAACTGGCCAGAAAATTTGAAATTTGACATCAGCTTTGGCTCTACACTCGCGATGCTAGCACAAGGTGCATTACATGACAATTAACCAGTACACACAAGGAAAAAGATGTGCGTGTCAATAGCCCACTCAGTACAGGTGAGTTTCTAATGAACATTGCCACAGCAGATAAGACTTGTTTGAGCCTGAGAGAAACGACAACATTCAATGTCCCCCAAAACCAACAATGTTTAAAGTTGCAACATCAGTTAGGAAAGTCATGACAACTTTTTTCTTTTCTTAGGGGAAAATGCCAAAGAAGCAATTTTCATATATTGACTGCCACACAAGTCTACAATAACCGCTCAATACTACAGCAGACCCCTGAAGGGATCAACACAAAGAAAATCCATTGTGACAATATGGAACTTGGGTGTGGAGTTACTCCTGCACCTGACATCATTGCCACCTGATGCCAGTGATTCACAAAATCAGGGTTCAAGCCCACAGGTGATCTGAAGACATCTAGAACTAGTTGAGGCCAGCATAAGATCAACAATATTTTTCACCACAGGCATTGTAGGACTGGTACACTGTTAGATCTAACATTGTGATTCAAAGGAGGATTATGTCAAAAAATAAGATGAGTGATAGTGTTGTTGGGTACATAGAGCCCAAGTTATAGCCATTTTTTAAAATACTTAATTAAGCCCTGTCAGGTGTTAGCTCACAAAAAGACCCAAAACATTGGAGGTGGCACCAAACTGCCTGAAGTAGGTAGGCTTGGCATCTATAACAAAAATAACTCTTCCAACAAGGGGGGAAACTAGAGAAACCACTCAGAGCACACTCAGCTTGGACGCACTAAAAACCATGCTGTAGCCAGAACCACAATGTGAACCAAGTTAACCCAATACCTCTAACCATAGTAACTGCCTACAAACACAACAGTCGAAGACACTTACCAACGCTTGCTAAAGCCTCAAAAAAGTTCTCTGTCCATTTTGGTACAGTCAGGCGAAACAGGTCATAGATGACATCCATTATTCCTTGCTGAAAGAAAAATATGCACAATACTTTTATGAAATATTTCTATCTCAAACTCCCAAAATAAGAGGCAGAGAGACAAGATTAAAATTTTTGAAATAAACTAACTTTTCACTATTCCTTTTAATTTATGAAAAGTTCTTAATCTCTTCCAAGATGGCTGCTTAGTTGGATGTCATGCTGTGAATGAAAGAGCCAGAAATTTCTTGGGTGCAGTGAAGTTACAAAGATTTGTAAAGATTATCTATCCTATTCATCCAAGTTCTACCCACTGTTTTAATGATTAGTTTTGAGTAATAAGATAAGTTCAAAGAGACTTAAACTAACCTCATAATCTCATGGTGGTATAATGAAATATTTTTCATGATTAACTTCAAATTGTTAAATCACAACTATGGTCAATTTTAAATGATACACACATTCTGTCTCATCCTTAGTAGACAAGGCAGTCCACTAGTAATACACAAACAAAAAAACAGGAAATTAAGCAGTTAATATTACAAGACCTCGATAATGTATGAAAACAGAACTGAAAACTATAAATTAGCCATTCAGCACAAGTAGAGACTGCTAATAATTCAAAATCACCTCAATTTAGTCATTAATTAAAGTAGATTTAGAAATAAAATTCATCATCAAGCAAAACAGGTTGACTTTTAACTTAAACTGTTAATAGTGAAAGATTCAGTCAATATCTTTTCACAAAATTTAACAAAAAATGTTTTTAATGAAACTTAGCTAGATGTTTATTGAAGTCAACCAGAGAATGAAACAGTATTCATATTTCATAATTAAAACTTCAGAAATCAGCGATTTTTTTTGTTTTGGAAAAGCATTTATAACTTTTGACAATAGGAAATGATAAAATGGACAAGATAAAGCAAACACTAGCCATAGAATTAATGTATATGCAATCATGAGGTAATTGTTTCTTTGCAGATGTTTTTGCAGTCTGCTGGTACCCTACTTTTTCGTGACCCAGACATATGACAAAATTTCAATATTGACGTGTTCACTTCTATCTTACCATTCAAATTTTGCAACTCCTTTGTGACCTCGACAGCTGACAGTGAAGAACCTTGTTAAAACTTCTCGAAATACCTTCCCACAGTAGAGCATAGCATGACCATTCTAAAAAGCTGTCTCACACAAACACTTGCTCTCCATAAGGATGAAGATTTTTTACTGCACTTGCTCTCACCAAGCAGTAAAAGTCCCTCCCTTGATGACTCACCTTCCACCACAGATAACAGGCAAATTCTCATTGGCCAACATTGCAAAATAAGGTTTGGTCTGCTGCCACATCCAGAACTGACAGCCGACTCGAGGTAAAATGACTTTTACTAATGTCATTTGCAGCTGTTACAGCTAATTACTCAATTTTGGTTAATGTACTGCCAAAGGTCACAATGAATAATCTGACCCTTTGAAAATCAAGATGCTATCAAGGCAAAGTTATGCAGCAGCATTCAAACTAGAGGTTGTGACACATACAACAGAACATGGTAACAGAGCTGCAAGCTGACAGTGTGGAATAAATGAAAAGTTCGCAACTGGTGCAAAGGGGATGACACATTGCAACAGACAAAGCCCAAAAAGACAAAAAAAAGGTTGGCATTCAAGATGGCCAGAACTTGAACATGACCTAGAGTTGGGTGTTAGAACAAATGGCACAATGCAGAAGTGTCAGCGCAGTATAAATTTATCTAAAAGCAAAGGAACTAGCCAAAGAAATAAACATCGACAAATTCCAAGGCAGCCCATCTTGTTGCTTTCGGTTTATGCACAGGAAGTACCTATCCAACAAAGCAAAGGCAAGTCAGCCAACAGTCACTGAGTGACTACCAAGAAATCAACAACTTTAGATGGTATACGAAAGACACTCAAAATGAATATAACATCCATGACCGGACAAAGTACCACTAACATTTGACATGTCCATGTCTTGCACAAACAGGTTAGGCAAAAACAATCAACATTTGAATCACAGGGCACAAGGTGCCAGCTTTACTTGTCTTGCAGTTTCTGCAGCCAGAGACAAGCTCCAACCCATGGTGATTTTCAAGAGAAAGACACTTCCCAAAGACAAGTTTCAAAATGGTATAGTCATTGGTCAACCCCAACAGATGGATGGATGGATGGATGAGTAGGTTATGATTGAGTGGTTGAACAACTGATATAGAAAGAGACCTGACAGCTTCTTCAAGACCAAGAAGGCCATCTTGGTTATGGATCCCATGTGGGCCCACCATATAGATGATGCAAAAAAGATCAAGGCAAAGAACTCCATTCCCAATATCATTCCATGAGGCCTTACCAAAGTTCTTCAACCCCCTCAATATTTCAGTCAACAAGACATTTAAGGCAAACTACAACAGCTATGGGAGACACAGATGACCTCAGGAGACCATATCTTCACCAAGACAGGATGCATGAGACAGGTGAAGCTGATTGACATAACTGAGTGAATGTTCCAAACTCCTGTATTGTCAATGGATTCAGGAAGGCAAAAGTCATTGAGCCATCTGAGATTGACATGGATAGTGATACAGATTGAGAGACAGTGCCATTCCACTTGTGTGTGCTGCCCTATTCAATTCTAACACGGGATGAGGACTTCGGTGGATATGAGGAGGAAGATTCAAAGAGTGTGTAGTGTGGACAATATTGTGACATTCAGACATTAAATATTTAAATTTTGAACCTTTTTGAAAATATGGTACTTTTTTTAAAAAATATTTAAAATACCTTTTAAAGAATTTAATGTACATTTTGAAATTCAAATGTTTTTGAATACTTATTCGACAATTTTGCAATAATGTGACAGTAAATGTAAATAGTAACAGTTTATTACAAAATAAAAATATGATTTATGTAATCAGATAATTTATAATAATACTGAAAGTTGATATGAAATTATGATGGTACTTAAAATGTATGTAAAATAATTACTGATGAGAAGATTGTTACTATTTACTGTGTTACATTTATTGCTTATGGTACAGTCACATAGGTAAACATAAATTTTAATGTCAAAGGCTTGCTGGTACACATTACAATACACGACTTGACAGACCATATCGTATTAAATGTCACTGATCACAGATAAAGAATTTTAAAAAGTTACAGTTTATACATGGAAGATAGGTTCAATTTTGGATTAAAAAAGTAGGTCTGTGGCTTATAACCCCAAATTTACGGTAAATAAGTTATCTACATATATTGTCAACCCAAGAATGTGAAATAATGATCCACTTACCCTAATTTCTGAATTCTGTATATACAGGATACCAATAAGGGACTGTAACCCTGAGCCAGTAGGTCGACACATTCTGATCAATCCTACAAAAACAAAACAAAATATAAGATAACTCAATGACAGGTGAAATTACACTGGGTAGACACTTTATTAGGACCTAAGCACCCATTTAGACTCGAGCCTGATGCAGATAAACCACATAATGTGACAGGTGATCCCTTTAGCACAATATGACTTGGACAAACACATTTGCAGTCAGTCTAACATATGGAGAAAGGCTAAGACATTACAATGTTTGAAAAAGGTGCAATTAGTGGGTGTACATCTCAGGTGTCACAGTACCCAAAACAGTTGTTTTGGTAGATTACTCCAAGACACTGGTCATTAGAGTGTATCAGCAATTGAAAAATACTGTCATTAAACAATAAACCAACTGACAAGAGGTATTAAATGCAGCGAAATCCATACCTATACTCAAAAAGGATGTTGCAGTAGATGAATTATGGCAGAAGATTTGACAAAAAAGTGATGTGTTCGCTTTATTTTGTACACATGGCAGAAGGCAAGATTTTAGAAAGCCACACAAATTACTCAACCCCTCTTCCCTTGTGTAATCTGAACTGTCCAGGTGTCTGGTGGTGGAGTCATGGTTTGGATTATGTTTTTGCTTACATACCCTAGGCTCCTTGATCCCTTTAGTTGGCAAAATGAATGCCAAAGCTTACCTCAGCATTCTTTCCAATCAAGTACCTCTAACAATGCTTCATGTCTACCATGATTTAGACAATTACATCTAAGATGACAATGCTCTTATCCACCATGCATTCGTGATTTACGAAACAAGAGAGATTTCAGGCATCTTCCATGGCCAGCAATCTGCCTCCCTGGATTTCAATCCAGATGAGCATCTGTAGGATAAACTTTAAAAACATTTGCCATAATGATCCTCTGCCTACCTTACCATAAACATTGTGTATACAATATTATTAATGAATGAATGGGAAAATATCCAGCACCTTGTGCATTCTATACCAAGTTGAGTTATGGTTGTTATTTAGGCAAAAGATGGCTCAACCTGTTATTGGGTATAGGCCCTAATATAATGGCAGCCAGTGTAAGTAATTCGTCATTTCAAAAATTACTGAAGGAGACAACTACTTTGTATTTTGTTGGGTTTTTATGGAGGCAGGCAGGTAAATTAAAACAACTGTGTCTTGCCAAAACTTCACTTTAATAATTAATATTTTTTAATAATAGCAAAGAATTCTGTTGCAATGTCTTTTCTCCGCTGAGATCATTTAATTTCCTTTACCTGGCCAGGATCGTATCACAGTTGTAATAGCCATTTTGCTGGCTATGAATCTGGTTTCTCTGTCATCTCTGTAAAAGAAAAATTAACTATCATTGGTATGTAAAAAGGGCAGACAATTCACTCTCCTATTGCACAAAAACAGTCACTAAAAAAAATTGGTGACTAGAATGGCTTATCTAACTGAAAAGATCAGAACAGCAGCAGTTTTCAAAACTGACTTTATCATCTCCCATAAGATGGTTAAAAAAAAAAAATTTCCATCAGATAAACTAAACTATTGGAATAGACTGAGTTAGACCTTTATTGTCCTGGAGACCACGTTAACAAAAGTCAGAAGACAACAATAATAATAATAATAATAATAATTAGGGTAAATTCATTTCCAAAAATATATTCAATTATAAAAACTTCAAGGCCTTATGTCAAAACAGAGTTGTGTTAATGTTTTGGTAAACAGGGTTTATCTCCGATGATGTGGAGAATGATGATGCTTGGACACTTTTTTCATTCAGGAGAGACATTCTCTTTGCTTTTCAGGCTGGTGGGGTCACCTTTGTACATACACAGCAGTTACCATGCCATTATTGTCATAATATGCATCTTGTGTGGCAACAAATATTGAGTGAGAAAATGTGAGTAACATTCAATCAGCTGCTTTGTCAGCTCAGAAATTACATGACCCACAGGTATGAAGATATTTTTCCTGTAGTATTTTTGTGGAGTTAACACTAATGTTCAGGGCCAACTTGAAGTGTTAAGCTTCCCTAGGCAAGTTACCCTGTGGCACCCTCCTCCAGCTACAGCACAGCAGGTTCCTCCTTGTTCACTAGTACATGCATGTGCATTTGACTCTGGTGAAAGTTTCTCTCTTTTCAAAAATGTAATGGAATCTGACTGTTTACTTAATTCTACTTTTTTGTTAGCCTTCTGCTTTCAATATTCAACACCTGGGAGCTGTTTTTGCCCCAGCATCATTAATGCCATTCAACTAAACAGAGTTGGCATCTTTACACAACTTAACGCTCATGTGTTATGTAAAGTAACAGTTGCAAAAGCTCCCTACAAAGAGACAAACTTAGGCAGATCAAAATTCTGAAAGAGAGAAATATTCTTCATCAAATAAACTCAAGAGATTATTGACTAAAACCAGAAATTCCACCTGCTGTCAGAATCTTTTCTCCTAAGCTATAAGCAGAAGTAGATCTGGACTGTACGTGAACTAGGACATTGGTTAAGTCCTGTCCTTTCCTATGTTATTCATTCTTCTTCCTCCTCCTCTCCATCTTGCAGTAGCAGCAACTGAGGCCCTACTCAGTGCACTGTCTTCTGGAGCATTCTTTAAATAACAAAAGCCAGTCAATGGACTACAATGATGATGTATGCCACTCGCCAGTTTCCACGCAACATACTGTGCCACCCATTACCTTTCATTTGCAAGACAATTCTGCTGCTACTGCAAATAAAATGAAATACAGATGACACCACTGCAAAAATGCTATTCTCATCCAGAATGGTTTCAGCAATATTTCAACGTGAAAAACTGACTCTGACATCTCAGGAACAATGCAACCAGTGAAATGCTCATCTTTTGCTATGCCTCAAACTAAAAAACTATATGCAGATGCATACAGTACACAAGCCTGCCTACACCCATTAATGTGACAATAAAAATCGTTTAAGTTCTATTTTATTAATTCCTTTTTTAAAAATTTTTTTTGCATAATTTAAAAAAAGACTCGTTTGTAGATTATTTCATTATATACAACTGTTTAAAGCATTAAAACTTGGTCAGATGCAAATCTACATTTTTCTGTTTTTATTAAATATAGTGGCCATTTGCCAGCCAGATGAAAAATAGTCAGTGATGAGAATCGCATTTCTTTCCACGATTGGAGCAAGTTAAGATCTGAATGTTATCCATCAGCTAAGATTTATCAATGTTTTCTGCATTCTCTCTTCACATTCAATTCTCTTATGTAACAGGCATCTGATGTACATCCTCCACTTGTGAGCATTTGGGAGACATATTCCTATCGCTGGCATTTTCTTCCCAACTGTTAATTTTAATGTTTAAGAGCTAAAGATCACATTTTAATCCCATCATTAAAACAAAGTTTTGGACATCCAATTAATCTTAACATATCTGTTAGTTCACCATAATTCATGTCTTTCTAGCTATGTACATGATTCTATACCTCTCAACCACCACTTACTTTCCTAGTAAGCAGTCAGAGTTTACTTTCATCCCTGGACAAACAGAAATATACACAACTTGAAAAAGAAATTCACTTACAGATGCTGTTACTATAGTTAATATTAACAGTTTCTTGGTGCTACTGGTGAAATAAGGGCAAGAATTCAAAGTTCAAAACTGTAAATTGGTTAATTTGAAATGTGTGAAGTTTACTCTGAGTAAATTCTGGGGATTTTTGTTGTAGCAAGGTTGATGGAATCTTGCACTGAAGATGCCAATAAGTCCACTTTTCAATATCAGTGTTTTGTGCCCCCATTAATATATTAAAATCGAAAAGTTATATGCAAATTTTGTTGATTCCTTACCTTTTATAGCAACAATGTTATTAAAATACTTAAAAGGGAACCACCATATGCTATTCACAAATTTTATATAGTACAACCATCAGACAGACAGGAAAGAATCAAGTATCTCCCTAGTCATTGTCTTCTTATTAACATGATAACACCCTTAAATCTCCCTCTAATGCAGTTCCATTATAGATTAACTTGTCTTTCATGAGACAACATTCAGATAAATGAAGTTTTCTGTATGTGAACTGGCTCCAAAACTATTCATAGTAAATTTTCCTTCTTGTATTCTGCCAAAAGCCCAGTAATATATTCTTGAGTGTTCAAGTTAATCTTTACAAAGTAAATGTCAAAATTATTGATGCACTCACCCCATATCTCCACTGAACTTGAAGTGGTGGTCAGTAAATGGAGCTATCAGTTGCTAAAAATGTAGAAAAAAAATATCACCATGTAAAACACAATGCCTTTAATACAATTATTTCTTCAGCACAATACCTGCAATAGAATGTCCTTTCACCTCATGTCTTCAATGCAATACAATACAATGCCTATAACAGACTGTCTTAAGGATAGTGATTTTAAAATGCAGGGCGTGTAGATTAAGGGTATCCAAGATTAAGGCACCATCTACACTCTGGTAACTATTCTAACCAACCAAGCTGACATGGATCATGGCTGCAGTAAAAAATATGCTAATGAGCAACTTACTTCCCTAAAAATTATTCAATGGAATTTTGATGGAATTCACCCAATAGTAGTAGCATAGTTATCTCCAGCCGAATATAGAGGGGTATGTTAATGGTTTTTTTAATGCTCACTCAAAGATTTGAACCATTGGCAAGAAAAGAGATCCTCTGAAGGTGGAAATGGTAGTATTCTAACAACTGAGAGAAATTCCTTTCAAGAGTATGCTCCAGATGGATTAATGTTATGGAGAATCCAGTTACTACATTATATTTTTGTAAATATATACTGAATTTATACCCCAAACCTCATACTGAGGAGGAGGAAAACTACTAAAGAAAATGATTTTAATGACAGTGTTGCATGGGAGAACAACAGAATGCAGAAAAAATTCTGGACTCTGCATTGGAGACTAATCTTACCACTTCGAATGATGGTACATAAAAGGAATGGAACTACAAGTACCCCATATGTTTTATTCTGTGCAGTAACAATGATGCAATACCCAAGCTGGAAAGTCGTTTGATAAGCGACCACTTTCTCATTGTTAATGAAATTATATTTAGTAAAATGAGAGCTCAACAGTCTCTTCTCATGAGGTGGAATTAAGAGGCAGAACAGGGAAATATCATCAGGAACAAATGTTATGTCAATAATGTATTTAGCAAAGACACTGCCATAACTTCCACACAAAGGGGTGCACAAAGACTATAAGCTAAGAAGGCCTTTATAAGAGAAACAAATGAACAACCTAAATGATCAGACATAGAAAATTGCAAAATCAGAAAAGAAACAGAATTTAAAAAATGGAGGCAAAGACTGATTGCTACACCTCGGTATATCATGTCATGCATGAAGGTCTACAGGCCTCATACTCAAAAAATTTCTGCAGCACAAAAAAATGATAGATAGAATCATGAATGATGTTGCAGTGGGCTAGGTTATGGAAAATAGTCTTAAATATAGAGAGTAACTTTCTTTACAAATGTCAGTCACAGAACAAACTACAAGCCTCAAATATTTTACAGCAATCTGTTCCTTCCTCATGGCAAGACACTTTGAAGTTACAATAGAGACAACTCAAATTTGAGAAATATCAATGTCATTATAGAATCACTCCAGAAGATAATGCCCCCCCCCCCAATTGCGGGTTCTTGAAGTGTTGATAAAATACTTTCAGACAGTATGCAAGGTGTATATTTTAATCAAGATGGAGTATAGTAGTGAAGCATGGGATGTCTGTGCTTCTACAAAAAACTCTGAATCAAGCCACAAGATAGCTAACTGATGCTCTATGCAACAGACAGCCTTTTAAAAGCTCATTTTTTCCATTACACTATATCTTCAGAGTAAAGCAATTTAATTCATAAAGAAAATAAAGTGTCAACATGTGGATCAATGTTGCTGCTTCAAGACAGGTCAGAGAATAAAACATTCCTTGTAGTTTTGAACAACATTATGTCAGAATTGCAACAACTAGGCAAGATAGTTGAAATAACTGCTGATGAAGAATCATGAGGGGAACCACTCACTGAAGTCCATCAACTAGCACCATGAGTAGCACCAGAGATTGTTATAATCAATAAGGGTCTTATCCTGCAACGTTCTAGATCAGACCACCTTCAATATTTATTCAACAGTGAACAAAACATTAGTTAAATATCTCAGGATTCAGTAGATATACACAGAAAGAGCAGTAGAAGACAGTTTTAGGTTTGGTGGGTCAGAAGTTTATATAATAAGCCAGATAGAAAAGAAGATAATGTAGAAGTACCAGCTGGAGTTATCCATGGCAGTTACAGTGCAAAGACAGTTGAGTTTTTTTAAAAGGCTTAGAACACCTGCTTTCACCCGAGGTATTTATTCTGCCATGCAAATATCTTCACTGACAGTAAGCTTCTCCTGCAATCTTTGTCTGAAAAATGCAGAAAAATCTGGTCTGGAGTCACAAGAGCTAAATAATTTGAAAGAGGTTTCACAAGATTTCACATTTATATTGCAATGGAAACCAGGACGTGTTTGTCTAGCAGGCAATGGACAAATTTACAAAACTGCCAGAGTGGCCATTAAGTTACCTCAGAGTCAAGCTGGTGTTCAACTGAAAAATTAAGGAACTATGCAACAAATGTGCAAAGAGATTTTTCACAAGTTACCTAGGTACAGAAAATCAGACTGCGCAATGTCCCAAATGCAACATGGCAAAAAGTGTTGAACAGACAGGCTGTTGAGGTGAGAGCTCTGTTGGTGCTCTCTAGAAACACTGAATTGCCATCTCTTGGGAGGACCGTGAAAGCAATACTTTGAAATGTCAGCGGTTCACTAAGGAAGCAAGAATTTAACTGGAATTGTTACACAGAACAATTTAAGAGAATGTACTCATTATTTTACAAATACAGTTTTAAGCACAAACTCAGATCATCCAGGTTGTCATGTTGGCAGTGTTAAGTCATCACCTTCCTTAGACAATAAAAACTGGTTTCCACACATTGATATGAAACCAATAAAATTCTACATTATAATTCCAAAAATTTCCTTTTTTTTTGGACTTAACTGCTATTAATTTTTAAAAGGTAGATTTGCATAGAATTTTTCACTTACTGAAAATCAGAAACATTCATTATGATATTGGTAAAAAATTACACAGCAGCCCAATGTAATGCAACTGAAGGAAAATTTAAATAGAGAATTTCAGTTTATTTGCATGATATTAGAAAACAAACCAAATATATATATATATATATAACACTAAAATAAATAAAGAATATAATATGCCATTTAGAGTTAAATTAATTTTAATAAATATAGTTTTTTTTCCTCCTTTATTTAATGACACCACCCTGCCTGACACAAGAAATAGACTAGGTAATAAGAGTAGAGATGTACCTCCAGATCTGTGTTCTGCTTGATGTAATGCCTAGTCTGGGGATGATTGAGGAGGTAGAGTATTGTAACAACTAAGGATTCATTGATTCTTGGATAATGGTAGCAATCAAGAATGTTCCGCAGTAGACAGCTGATTCCATTGCATCGATCTGCAGCTTCTGCATTGTAAAATGCTTTAAAAAGAAAAAAAAATACCTAATTAATTAATGAAACTTTATAAGTTAGCTTTTAGAAATATTACAATCCTAACCGACTTACCGCTATTTTTTAAAAGCATCTTTAATTATCAAAATTTCTAACAATAGCATACCCAGAAAAATAAAACTTTTATTGTAGCTCCCCCTTCCATAAGCATCCACGGCACAGAAATTTCCCTGCATAATATGACAAGTATATTCAGCACCCCTTTATAGCCACTGGTCTTCCTTCCGAATAATGAACAGGATCCCCATAAACACACTAATAAGCAAGATTAACACCATCGTTAAAAACAGGAAGTTATTTTGTAGTAAGTTACTGTGTGTGATTTATTTCAAGGAATATTGCATAAATTTTAATTTTCAATACTTTTCAGGCATAAACGATCAGTTATAGCTCTCGTGTCAAAAAAGACCACAAAAACTTCATGAGCATCACAATTGTGTGTAATCTTGATGGCGTTCACTTCTGCATTTGGATGTGATGTATGGTGTTCATACTAGGGACTTTCAGATGAAACGCAGGAGCAAGATATTATGATGATGATGTGCCAGGACTGGTTTATATCCTCATAGCCTCTATCACTGACAGCTGGTGTAACATCAGCATCTGAAACGCATCAGCAGCATTTGAGTGTAATGTTTTCACCTCAGTGCTCAAACATATTCTTCAAAGCCACCCCCTGTCTCAGTGGCAGCCATCATGCATGGCAAGCATAACCTTACAGACTGAGAGCTGGCAATAGCTAAGTTAAACATCTTCATTTACTGTAAACAATCAGAACTAAAGTTAATTGGCCATTTATGCTGACTGACATTTGTTACAAAAAGGGTGGCCTAAAGGATATTTTTTTTTTTTACTTTAAATAAAATATATTTCTAATTTAAATATGAGATGCTTTAAATTAAAGGTCTTTACTTCAAATACCACCATGTTTTAAACATACAAATTGAACTGATGCCTACTGTTCCACCTCTAAAGAGCCAGAAAAACACTGTTTAGGTCTTTTGGGTTAGGGGAGGGCTCAGGCATGGAATATAAAGGTTTAGATGAAAACTTTGAGAAAAAAGAAATCTCAAAAAAAAACTGAAACACTTTACCTAGCTCACAAATGGTAGCCAGACACGTTCGCCGTAAGCGATCCCGCTCACAGGCGCCATCATTTCCAATGGCCACCAGTGGATACAGCAGGGATAAAGGAACTTGGTGGGGATACAGCTGTATGATCTTCCGAATCAGTTTCATTGCATGGATTCTCTCCACTTCATTGCTCAGACAGATATCCAGACACCTTTAGAAAAAAAAAGAAAAAGAGAGATAATTCTGCAAAGTTTTCAAGGCTTTAAATATATTGTGCCTGTTGTCATCTAGCAGCTTTATAGAAGACAGCAATGCAAGCTGGACATCAGCAACAGAAGAAAGTCTTTCTTGATTGCACTTTCAATGGTATTTTCGTGGTGGATGCTGCTGTGCAGCAATATAAAACAAGGCCAAAGCAGAAAACTCCATCTCTTCTTCCAAACTTCACGTGCACGAAAGTCTGAGAAAATGTACAAGCATGTTTGACCGTGACTTTCTCCAATATTAAGACAAAAAAAATGGCAAGAATCTCTCAGTCCACTGAGAGTTCCTATTTTTGAACTTCTGTCTACCTTTTGATGCTGGATGCTCAGCTTTAAAGAGAATTGTGATGAACAGCTCAAGGATAGTTGTGGGTGGGGAAAACACCTCCGATATTGTTCTATAAACCCCAAGCATCTTCTGCTGAAGACCGCCCATGTCTACTGAATTTCCAATCACCTATAAAGCCTGTGTAAGGAAGATTTCTGAGATTAAGTGAAGTTTTAAAGACAAAAAAAAGTTTGGTGTTAGAAATGTCTGAGGCATACTTCTGTGTTCTCTCTCCCCAGCTGTTCACAACATTTGCATTTCTGAACATTTGGCAAAGCACGAAAGCATTTAGTTAATCATTTTTGTTTTTCTCATCATTTTTCTGAGAAAGAGAGAATAATTTCAAAATTTATACATAAAAACTGATCTGACAAAAAGAGAGAGCTGACGTCCTATCCCAAACTCACCGTGCTATTAAATAGTCTATGTGCAAACCAACAATGGCATCAAGAACAGTTTTATCAGGCAACAAATAGCGAATCACTCGCAGAGTTGCCGCTCTAACCTCTTTCGCATCATGTAGCAGACCAAGCCTCAAACTGGAAGAAGAAAAAAGACCATAAACAATAACTTTGCTAAGCCTCGGCATAATGTAAGCTTGTTTCTCCTGTGTAATGTGCATAAACAACTAACACAGAGTGCCAATTGTGTAAACACAAAAGAAAGCCAATGTATGTTTCAAGAACTTCAAAACATTTTAAATCTAAATTCATGACTACAGAAGGTCTGTTAAAATACAGTAGCTGCCATAATCATGAGCACACAAATAACATTTCAGGATGGTAATCCTGATGAAAAAAAGGTGTCTTGTTTGAACAAAAATACTTAGTGACACAGTTTGTCCCATACACATTTTTTCCGGCAGTAACATGATAATACACATGCATTCATATACATATACTGATTATATCTGTAAGAGATAGTCCATAATTATGGCTAAACACATAATAAACCTCTCACACAATCTCTCTACCACTCTGAACTTTTTGATTGTTTTTTATTCAGGTTCTTGTCTTCATAAAGTGAAAGGGTTATTATTGCACTACTTATTTTCAGTTGATCCACCAATTATGCTTCTTTAAGTATTCATGTTAAAAAAAAAAAAAAAAAGAAAGAGAGCTGCCATCTCCAAAATCTTGGGAGAGAAGGATAGTCAGGTTTGAATAGGGCAGTAATTCCAAGTGCTGATAACAAACAAACAAACAAGCTGTGCTGACCCAGTAATGTGTGTTGAAGGCCTGGCAGGCAGCCATTAGCTCAGGGCTAGATTAACAAGAGAGAGAACAATTAAGGAAATCAAACTTTGAACAGCCCACTTCATGATTTAGCACTTTACCTAATATGAATATAATATTCCTTGCAAAATATTATTCTGAGGTTTTCTGATTTATTGTATTTCACCAAAAAAACAGCCCCCCCCCTAAAACTATCTAAGTTAAATGCAAGTATTTGAATAAATAGGAAAAAAAAACATTATTCACCATAATTACCTTGGATTCAAATAGTAAACACCTAGCTGTGCACAGAGGATAAAATAATCAGTTTCAAGGTATTAGTGATAGGCATTAATTGTTAATCACAGTAATGGCTATGTAGGTTAAAACAGTTGGTGACAACTTAGCAAATAACAGGTCCGTGATAAGTTCAAGGCCAGCATGTACCCTTGTAAAAATATCAGCTGTAAATAAAATTAACACTGATATCTGCATGCCAAACCCTGATGATGACTACAGGAGATGATTCAGAAAAACAGGCTTTATTAACCAAAGGACTGACCAAATCCTGAAAAGGTCACCCTCTTATTTCTGTGTGTTTGTTCTGGATCAGCAGTAGCTAATCTCATATCAAGATGAGAGAAATCTGACATGGCTCCAAGTCTAAGAGCTCCTGCCTTGCATCTTTCATCAGGGTTCAATCAGGATGGAGCTGGTGGCTATCTGCTGAGATTTTAGTTGAAGTTTACCTTGATAAAAGTGCAATGAAGAGATTTAGGATATTTCTCCACCACCATTTCTGCAGATGACTCCAGGACTTAACTAGTCTTCCTGACCTGGCCATTCTTATACATACAAAATTACACATGATCTACACACACACACACACACACAACAAACAAACAAAAGCTTGTTAAATTTATAGTAGCAGCCAAAACTATTCCCTGTTTTTAAAGCAAAATATTTAGTTCTTGTATGTTATGATGTCCGACATACCAAAGCCATAATTCTGGCCTAAATCATTCTTAATGCAGCAGTCTGCGTGAAGGTGCAACCGCAGAGTAACAATACTGTTTTAACTAAAAAATATTATTTTTACCAAATGATAAATCAAAAACAAAACAAACAGCTTTTAAACTTTCTATTAGTCATGGTATAACTTAAATATAAAAACAAAAATAACCAAGAATTATTTTGTGATGCAATCATTTTAGCAACCTCTCTCTCCGTCTGTCTGTGCGTGCGTGCGTAGAATAAGGAAGTACTCACCAACATAATATTTCTTCAGAAGAATAACCAAGGTTTCTCTCTGTTCCCAGCTTCTGCAGCAATTTTACAAAACAGTTCAGGTATCCCAGCTTCTTTGTCTTTGAAATTCCATGCTGACAGAGGATGACGGACAGAATTTCCTTCACGTTTTCACAGGGTTCTGAAAAGGCGACAGAAAATCTGGCAGAAACAATTCAAGAACTTGCTCCTTCAGACAGACCATATATCCATCTAGACACATTTTGGTATTTTTTAATTTTAATTTCTAAACCTGGCAATTTACTTGAAATACTATAATGTTAATTATATTTTAACAACAGCACAACAACAACAATAATAAAATGAGGTTACTGATGAAATTATGAATCTTTTCAAAATAATTTTAATGTTTATCTACATTTTTATTTTTCATTTAGAATCTCTATCGAGAGATATTAGTCATATCTTGTAACAAAATTTCTTTTGGTTTTTCTTTCATCTAATGGACAGTCTTCCATCACCACTGCGAAAAATCAAAGGGAAATAATCATTTTAAGGCAGAGATTTCATATAAGAAAATCAGACATCCTCTCATCCCTTTCTAGTAACTGTATTTTATCCATAACTTTGTTTTAAAAGAATTTTTTACTACAAACTCACAAGATGCTTGGAATTTCAGCCTCCTGCTGAAATGTTTGTCTGACATTTAATTTAAAACTCTACTTCTATTTTGTCTCTTGAGTGTAGTTCTTATGAAACAAACTGCAATTTCATGGTTTTTGCATTTAAAAAAAACCTCCTCCTCCTCTCAGCACCCCTCTGAGGAACTCAAGTGTTGAATGATAAAGCTGAATATTGCACTCACAATATAGCATTAATGATCACAACTCTCTAGATGTGTGGGTGTGTACACCAGACATTAAAATCCAGAAATACTGAAATTTGACATCACATCTTGTATTGCACTTGTATTTTAAAAAGCAACACAGAAAGCAATCAAAACTCACAGAAAAACATTATTTATCCAGACTAGCCAATGGATTTCATTAATAGAGAAAAGAATATATTATTTGTACACACACCCAACAAAAAGATTACAGATGACTAATATAGTCTGAAAAGCTGTCATATTGTCAGTACACACTTAAAATGAAGCATGTTATCCACTCCACCTGGTATTCATTGCATGTTGAAAGAAGAATTACATCAAGATTTGTATAGGCACCAAACAAAGTCCAAAACTATGTTATTGTTATAGTATGAACTAGTTGTGGCCACTTAAGTAGTGTATGTTTGAAATAAAGCATACAACTATCTTATCATCCTGCCCACCACCCACACCCATGTTTTTATAGGTTCTGTGGAAAAGTGGGGAGATTCTAAAGTGCTACACATTTACCAAAAATCCTCAACAGGTGAAAGATCAGCCCAGTAATAATAACCTTGCATTTTTAAATATATGTACACACACACACACCATATGATGTTTTAGAAACAGGCAGGCATTTTTTGTTAATGCCCCCCTCCCATGTTTCCTACATTAGGTTTTAGGCCTAAGGGTTAATAGCACTAAATGGTATTTTACAATGGTTGCTCTAATAACTGTAATAAAATGAATCTTTTTAACCGCAGCAACTCCACATTTCCTAAAAACTTAAATATGAGCCCTAAAACAAATCCGTTAATAAAGAATGGTAATAAGTTTTTACCTAATTTAAAATGAGCTATACAAATTAGTTTCAGTTAGTTAATGTGGAAAAATTATGAACATTATCCTGGCATACTTTAAGGGGGCTGATTTATTTTAGAAATTTTTTCACAAATGTCAAGATCAGAAAAGAATGGTCTCCATAAGTCATGCAATAACACTAGAGGTTTTATTCTTCTGATTAATCTTATCAAAAAAGAATGCAACAGTATTTACCCTTGAATTATCCAAATGGTACAGGGTTAAAATAATATCTACGAACCAGTGGTGATGACAGTTTGTTAGTATTGCTGTTGGAAACCTGTCTGTGTCTAACATATATTGAAAAATACACTAGACATACATACATACAAATGCTTTTGCTTAAGATTTTTAAAACATGCAACTACTTTGAAATAAAATATTTTTTAAACAGCCTAAAAGTTTAGTCTTATAGTCTTAAAGTTAAAGGCAAATAATCATAAATACAGAATAACAGCAGGTACACCTGAATCATTGTAAAAACAACAAGGATAAGAGCTGTTCTAAAGTTTATATCAATGTCAGGTCAATGTTATTTACAAGCTAGAATTTCTACGACTTATTTCCCCTTGAATGGTTCAGCAGTAACAGCGTTCATTATAACACCATCAGGACAAGGGGGCATTGTTGTTCACCAGATTATATGGCTTGGCTCTGGAGCTGCTGGCCTTAAAACCCCCATGACCAGACAAAATACAAACAGCAGTGACTGAGTCACTGGGTCCTCACCAGAAAAAACAAACTTCTCAACCTATTTTGGAAACCTGACCCCTGCAGATCTGATTTCTAGCCAGGCTTGAAGCCCATTCAGAAAAGTTCAGGTTTTATGATAGACCTGCTAATTAATCTCCCTGCAATCTGGTGGCCAGGCACAGCCCTTTAAGATTATTTGTACACACAAGTAGAAATGAAAGATGAAACTACAATTATTAATCAAAGAAAGAAATTTTTATAAAATTTGATATCTAAAAAAAAAAAAATTGAATTAAGAATATTCTTTTACTCTTAATTAATTCTCCAACCCTGTTTTTTTTTAATGATGTAACTACATTTGTTAACTTTCTCTTAGCAGGAAGAAGAGAATTTAATAAGAATTATGATTAAGGTGTGAACAGGTAAAGCTTTTTTTTGTAAAATCTCTGAAGTTAATGCAATGTGGCAAGCTTAGCAATCGGGTCACATTCTAGATCACTGAGACGCTTTTTTCTAACGGATGGAAATATTCAAACAGGCAATCATTTTTCAATGATGCAAGTTACTCTTAAATTAAACTCCTCAAACTTCACAGATCAAAAAATAAGGAGACTCTTTATTTCTATGTTCATACACAGTACAACTGAAATAACATCACAATAACTAAATGTAATCACCTACCTTTTGCTCTATACACAGCCTGGCCAAAATATTAGAAAAAGTTTAAAACAACAACAAATCAACTTTATGTAATCGTGTGACTTGTCATATTATCTGCTAGACCTATCCAGCAACATTCGTGAGAAATCAGAAGAATATCAGTGGCTTTAGAAGAGCATAATAATAATAATAGTGGGTGTCCAGGCAAGTGGCTCCTAATGTGGTCAGTATTAGAAGATCGTAGTGGTCACTGATTACCATCTCAAGTGAAGAGAACACTTAATCTTGAGAAGTGCAACTATAAAAGAAAGATAGATAAGAGAAGCAATCCACATAGCTCTGTGACCTAACACTAAGTACACACAGTGTTGAAGTTATTAAACACTCAACTAATTGGGGCCAAATTTTGTCTTAACCCACTATTAAAGCCATTCTATAATATTTTGACCAAGCAATATACAGGTGCATCTCAAAAAATTAGAATATCATGAAGTTCATTTTCCCCGTAATTTAAAACTTCCATATATTCTAGATTCATTACACACAAAGTGAAATATTTCAAGCCTTTTTTTGTTTTAATTTTGATGATTACGGATTACAGATCATGAAAATAAAAAATCCACTATCTCAAAATATTAGAATATTTCATAAAATCAATAAAAAAAAGGAATTATAATATATAAATGTCAAACTTCTGAAAAGTATGTTCATTATGTACTCAATACTTGGTCTGGGCTCCTTTTGCACGAATCACTACATCAATGCGGTGTGGCATGGAGGCGATCAGCCTGTGGCACTGCTGAGGTGTTATGGAAGCCCAGGGTGCTTTGATAGCGGCCTTCAGCTTGTCTGTATTGTTGGATCTGGTGTCTCTCATCTTCCTCTTGACAATATCCCATAGATTCTCTATGGGGTTCAGGTCAGGCGAGTTGACTGGCCAATCAAGCACAGTAATACCTGGTCAGCTAACCAGTTACTAGTAGTTTTGGCACTGTGGGCAGGTGCCAAGTCCTGCTGGAAAAGGAAATCAGCATTTCCATAAAGCTTGTCAGCAGATGGAAGCATGAAGTGCTTTAAAATCTCCTGGTAGATGGCTGCGTTGACTTTGGACTTGATAAAGCACAGTGGACCAACACCAGCAGATGACATGGCACCCCAACTCATCACCGACTGAAAACTTCACGCTGGACTTCAAGCAACTTGGATTCTGTGCCTCTCCACTCTTCCTCCAGACTGTGGGACCTTGATTTCCAAATGAAATGCAAAATTTACTTTCATCTGAAAAAAGGACTTTGGACCACTGAGTAACGGTCCAGATCTTTTTCTCCTTAGCCCAGGTAAGACGCTTCTGACGTTGTCTCTGGTTCAGGGGTGGCTTGACACTAGGAATGCGACACTTGTAGCCCATTTCCTGGACACGTCTGTGCGTGGTGGCTCTTGATGCACTGACTCCAGCCTCAGTCCACTCCTTGTGAAGCTCCCCCAAGTTCTTGAATCGGCTTTGCTTGACAATCCTCTCAAGGCTGCGGTCATCCCTCTTGCATGTGCACCTTTTCCTACCACACTTTTCCCTTCCAGTCAACTTTCCATGAATATGCTTTGATACAGCACTCTGCGAACAGCCAGCCCTTTCAGCAATGACCTTCTGTGGCTTACCCTCCTTGTGGAGGGTGTCAGTGAGTGTCTTCTGGACAACTGTCAAGTCAGCAGTCTTCCCCTATGATTGTGGTGTATGTACTGAACCAGACAGAGATTTGTGGTATTTATACTGCATAAATAGTGATTTACTCAATTATAATATTTTGAGATACGTTTTCATGAGCTGTAGGCCGTAATTATCAAAATTAAAATTAAAAAATGCTTGAAACATTTTAATTTACATGTAATGAGTCTGGAATATATACAGTTTTCACTTTCTGAAATAACTGACAAAAAATATTGAACTCTTCCATGATATTCTGATTTCTTGAGATGCACCTGTATACAGCACATCAACTCATTAGTATAGGAATTAGATCAACAGCTTTGGGTACTATGACACAACAACATAAAAAATATAACCAAAGAAAGTCTACAGGGTTCATATCTCGTGTCTGGACAGGACTTCAATAGCCCTAAGACATTCAAAAATATCTCTTGACAATACTCAATGCTTCTTGTGATTTGCATCTAACAACCAAAACATAAACTAACAATTGTTTGTAAAGGTAAACACCTGTACATCTTCTTCAAAATCTGCAGCTAATTACAGTCAAGCTCCATTTTGCAGGTTGGCTTCAAGATAACCAGTATGTCCACCAAGCATCATCTTCTGATTGGTCTACAACCCAATTAGCACAATGCTGACAAAAGAATATTTATTTTCCTTGATCTCTCTCACTGGCAAACTGTTCAATCTCCAGTAGACTTCAACATTTCTAGTTTACGCCATAGATGCTCACACAGATAGTACATTTAAACTGCAACTGAATTTACAAGCAAAAACTTATTGCACCAAGGTTATTTACATGCTACCTTTCTATTTTCGTTGACACATTTAAATCCTGCTCAAGGTGTAAAAAACTGCAGCAATTCTTGATGTCTGTTATAAGAGCAGCGACAAGTGAAAGGATGATAACGACACCTGCAGACATTGTTATCTCATATAAAAAGAATTAGACCATGCCTAAAGCATGCTGTCCAAGCACGATGCTATGAATTTTGTTGAAAACATTGAAAGTGTAGAATATTCAGACAAAAGCAAATGGCCTTAAACATATTCACATTTGCCTTCAAATGATTACCCGAGACCTCCGAGTAAATTAACAAATTATCTGTCAAATTGGATACATTTTACTTATGCCTGGAATAAATAAACACACAGTATGTTTTTTCAAAATATTTCACTAAAATGTGTTAATTTTATTATAAGTCAGATAGTTCATAACTTTTCAAAACAGTTGTGTAACATTCATAAATTCTCTGCATCTTTTAATAATGATCAGAAAAACCAAAATGCTATTTAAGTTCAGCAAAACTGGGTTCTATCTTTCCATCTGTCAATAATGCAGAGAACCTTTCCACAATGCAATACTATGAAAAATCGCTTTTGGCTACAAAAAGCAGTCAGTCAAATGGTTCATGTCCTTGGTTAGCAACTTGGGTTTATCGCTATATTACTAATAATCCACGTGTAGAAAATGTTTAGCTTCCTAGGTTCGTAATTAAGTGGAGTGAGGGAGAAGGCAAGAACAGCAATGATAAGCATGCTTTAAAAGCAGATCAAAGACTAATTTGCTGACACTTTTCTTTACCAAATGTTCAGAAGGCAATCAGGAATGATCAGAGCCTAATTCTGAGTTGAACTATGAGGTGGTTTTCTAAATCAGCAGCAGATAGCTGCTGTAAAGATTCCCATCTCATAGATGAAAAGATCTAATGAAGCATTAACAACGCTAAAAAAATAAAAAGACACCTGATATGGGAAGAGGTTTTTTTTGTGTCTTTAAACTGGCTAAAGATTTACTTTCTAGAATAAATGGTTGAAGATTCCCCATAATCCACAATCACAAGCTGGAACTACAATCTAATGAAAGTTTCAGCTACAAGACCCCAATAAGGACCACTCTCAGAGGACAGTTTTCTGCTACTTGTCATCTTCTTCTTTGAACCTGCATGCCAACACCAGCACGGTATAACTAGAAAACCAAGTGGAGAACAGGGTGCAGCAATTAGCCGCACACCTGCAGAAAGTTCCTACTGGAACTATTCGTTTCTTTAGATGTAGAAGAAAACCAGAGAATCCAAAGACAACCCACACAGCTGGCTGAAAAGGAAAACTGTCCTCCAAATCAAGCAGGTCGGCCCTTCACATTAGCAATCCAGTAGTCTACCACCTCACCATCACATTAGTTCCCACAGTGAGCCAATATAGACAAACCTTCAGCACAATGAGTTTGTAATTAAAAATTAAGGACTGAAAAAAAATTAGTTTTGAAAACTGCAATACTTTTCTATAGTTTTCAGAATGCATAAATAACATGGAATTTCTAGAATGTCAGAATGGCCACCAATTGCTACTTATGTATCAGTGGCAATGGTGTAATCAAGTCAAAATTATCTACATAGTTTTCATGTTGTTTTGGTCCAATCATAAATAAACTTGCTTACAAGACAAAGACAGATGGTGCAAACAAGTTTCAGTAATTGTATCAAGAGATAGGACTGATTAACACAATAGCCAATCAGAATGACTATAACACTCGTTGCAAGCCAGATCCATCAGATAATAAATGGTGTTTATTAAAGAAAAGCACAATATTATTAAAATAAAAGCGTGAACACTTTTTGTGATTGTTTCACAGTTTTCTTTTAGTAAAATCACGTTTCGCACTAACTAAAGTGAATAAAAAAGTATTCAACCACTCAGATATCTTTTGACAAACTGACTACTGAAGCCTGTAGACGTCTCCGATTCTATATGCTAATTACATAACTGGAAATCTGGTTTAAAAGAGATCTGTTTAAATTTGTATAGGAATAAGAGGAGATACATAAACTAGGTGCAATTTGGTTAAATAAATGCATATAAGTAATTTATATTGTGTGAAAAGCTAAAAAGGAGTTAAATTTGGTTTATTTACACGCGCACACACACAAGCATGTAAAGCAAGCAGCTTTGTGCTGAACTGAGAGAGGAGGTAACAGCTCTAAAGAACAAAGAATTTTTAGAGAGAAAAGTAAATTGCCAAAATCAACGGTCCACTGCATTATTATAGAGTTCAGAACAGCTAAAAGTTATAATTAATAAGACTAGAAATTGTTTCCAGAGAGAGACATACAGAGAAAAAATGGAGAATGGTAGGAGAAAAGAAAGAAAAATGGCTACAAAGGTTGCGAGAAAGCTGCCCAGAGTTTTACGATAAAGTTTCATGGAGTGAAGTCTCCTCTGTTCATCGGAAAGCAGAGTTTCAGCCCAGAGATCTCCAGTGTGTAGTGGTATTCAAAAAAAGCTCTATTTTATTTGAAAGCTGTTCTAAGGGTGGTCACTAGATACCAACAATGTATTACTTAAGCATCTATATTCTTCAAGTTTAGACAACTGGTTGAACATTTATCCGACAGAAATTTTCAGGCTGCAATAAGCAAACAACAGACAAATTAGCTAAAGGCAAGAATTCCTTTTATACTGTAATTTGTTGAAACATGACAAAAACATCAGGGGGGGGAGACAAGCAGTTTGACTGGTTATTCTCAGGTAGCTAAATACTCTCTTGATTTACTGTGCAAAAAAAAAAGCAAACCTGAACGGATGGTGAGCATGGATGTTGTCTAGAATTCCTCACCACCATTCATTACACTCCCAACTGGCATTTATGTAAAATACACATGCTATGATGCGTGAATGGCCAGCAACAGAGCTAAAGGATTGCCTGAAAAATTCCCACTGAATTCCAAACCGTTAAATGCTAACAAACAACATTGCCTCTTATAAGCTGGGAAATCATTATTTCCAAACAAATGGATGCGCAATCATTTCACCTGCAGGCATTATTTGTTCTGGAATAATCTCCTCACAAACAGAGAAATAAGACAGCATCAAAGACAGCTAAATCAACATTTTTTTCTGTAAACGCACAACATGCAGGATTTGTTGTTTTTTTTTCAATCTGTCTCAGGATTCTTTCTTTTAAATATTCTCCTCTTCTAAACTTAAAAGTCCGTCTTCTTGCTTGTAATATTAAGCACTTGACAGAAAGTTGCTGTTCACACATAAAAATAAAGTAAAATGTAAGGATTTTTTAAATTAAAAAAAAAAACAAAAAGCAAAATGAACATTGTTAAGTGCTTCTTTAAATGCAAAGTTATTTTTCCTCTATTTCTTAAAAACTAAGAAACATACTTTATGGAAAACCCTTTTGGCTAGAAACTGCATTAGAAAAAAAAAATAAAAAGGATTTTCACAGATAACCAGTTTTTCATAATTTTGGTAGTTTTATTCATTTTCTTTGTTCTTTTCTTGATCCCAATAAATGTCTAATGAACATTCTGGAATCACCAGCAGTTGCAGATTGAAAACAGAGTTCAGCAATGATTAGAATTACTGTTGCCATGACAACAAACAGAACAGTGGATAAAAACAATTTTCACAGCCACAGCAAAATGTATTGATTTTGATGAAGCTAAAATTACGCATCATCAAGCTACTGCCAACTTTGGAAATAATTTCCAAAAATCTCTCCAAAGGACGAAAATTCCCCATACCAAATCAACACCAAATTAGGTAATGCAGTTTTACCTAAGTATTTAATATCAAATCCAAAAACTGTTTTGCATAAATATACTGAGGGTCAAAGTTAACCTTTGAAAATATACAATGAATATCAGCAAGCTGAAAAAAATTACTGTCCTTATTTTCTTTTCCCATTTTTTTTTTAAAATTCAGAAACAAAATATCACCAATGGTTTACCTAAGTTCAACCTGCTAAGCAAGTAGAGAAACCAGCTTTCCTTTAAGCCATTATCCAGACTTAACATCTATTCACACACTTCTAGCACTAATAATAATGACGACGACGATGCACCTTAGCAGCTCTAGTCTACCTGCCACCTCGTTTACAGTTCAGCTTCCTAGAAGACAGATAAACTTTATAATTGTACAAAGCTGTAGATTATAGCAAAGGTAAAATTAAATGAGCACAAATAAAACTAAATACCTTGTTTTAGCTCATTTACATTCCTCACCTGTCAATGGTGCAGCCATTACAATCGACAGAATTTGTTGCTTATAAGAAAAAAGTTTTTTTTTTTTTTATTTTTTTAAAAGATACAGATGAAAAAAGGCAGGTAGAGAGCATAAGCAACAGAAAAATCATGGACATATTTGCATATAAAAAGTAAATGGTTATTTAAGGCATTTCCTTATTAGCAGTAACTGAACATTGTTTGGCAAGGCTTCCCTGTTGTCATCATTAGGTTTAGTCTTCCAAGTAACTGTTTTGCTGTATAATGATGTTAATTCGCAATGTTTATGCAGCAGGTGCTTTTATTTTTTTAAATTAAAACTACTGGGGAAGAATGTAAAAAAGGCTGATTACAGTGCACACCATATAGCCCAGTTTTCAAACCCTAGATACAAAGCAGTACAAACAACTGGCTTATTTCTCAAGCTGACTAGATTATAATAAAAACAAGCAGCAACTATGATATTCCATTCTATCTACCAAAGTGACAGCTTATGTAAATAGAAGAAATGGCAATGAAAGAGACAACAACTAGGTTTAAAATCTTGTATAAAACAAATGAAAAGAAAATACAGTAAATTTGCATCAGTTGTTTTCCAATAAGAAAAAAGTAAACAAAGGAAAAAATATCTAAGATATCAGATAAGGCAAAGAATATATTTCCAATTTTATAACAGCTGGTAGACAAGAACAGGTTCAAAAAACATTTATTAATAAAAACTTTGTATAATTTCAAGACTTATCTTTAAAGATCTTTTCAAATAAGTTTCCACAAAATAATGAAGATATCCAACTAATGCTTTCAATGGAAAGATGAGTTTTCCCACAAATTGAAAACAAAATCATCCTTAGTCTCCACTGACAAGAGAGTCCACACAATCTGTATATAGCCTGATTTATATACCAGGTAGATTTTTTAAAATGTCAAGGACTCTGTCAAGCAAGTTTTCAACTCTAAGTACTTAATACATTTGCAATTTTCTCTAGTTATGTACTGAATAAACAATCTATCTAGGCTGTGCAATATATATATATTTTTAACAGCTACACAAATATGATGGCCTTAATAATAAATAATGCAACTGTATAATCTCTTTAGCCAATTTTCCATATAAGCAAAGCAAAAAGATTAAAATGAAAAAACAGATTTCATGTTTCAAAGCTGCAAATGAAACAGTACATAATATTCTGTATAGATTAACCTTCTATAAAAGATCAATAATAAATAAGTTATTATCCATATTTATTCAGGATAAAAGATAACTTCTTAATATTTCCTGTAAACAGAACTCAGCCATTACAGATGATATTAAAAGTCTGAGGAATGAAATATTCCAGGTAATAATTGTTCTATTACATAAGAATTTCAGTAAACAACCAACTATATAAGATTAACGCATTTAAAATAATAGTTTTTTTAAAAATATATAAGTAAATTATGAACAAGAAAATTACGATTTCTTCTGCTAACTTGGTTAATGCAACAGAAGTCTGGTCCTTCTAACTTTGTTAAGAGACAAAACAGAAAAAAAACGAATGGCCAGATGTATCTAAAATTCACCGCTTGGTTTCAATTGTAATAAAGATCAATAACAAGAATATATTGAAAGTTTATTTCCTTGAGTTTTTTTTCTTTCAAAGATGATTTTCATTGATAACATTAGTGTAACCAAAATGATAATTAAACAGAACACAAACTCAAGAGGTTTTCTGCAGTCAACAAAAAGCTTCTCAGCTTTTAGCTGAATGCTCAATTTACTAGTCAGTTGATGCTACAGAATGTAGACGGTGATAATAAGCGGAGGAAGTAAAGATTCACTTGTACAGTATCTAGTTGCATCTTCTGGTGCATATCCTAAATATGGTATTTCAAGGTATTTGTCTTTTTTTCCACTTCCATCACATTTTTTTGTTTCCTTCCAGGAATGAAGTCTGACCTATAAAACTGCACAACACAATGGCATTTTATTATCTGTAACAGTTTGTAGGTTTGGGGTGAATATAAAATGTTGTGATTTGCAAAATTTCAGAAATTAAGAAATGCCAAAAAATATTGTAATTCCCGTCATTGCATTCAAAGAAATGTTATCTTCAGGCTAAAGAAAAAGTAAACTCTCGATTCTGATGACTGGGTCAGGAGAAAACTCAGCCAGTGTTTCTGTGCATATTTAATGACCATGCCAAGGTACCATAGCAAACATGGTTGAATATTAAATATTTGAATTTTTCTTCCAAGATTATTTCTAGAACTCTTAGATGATTTTCTTCATCTGATGACTGCCTGATTGATGCTTTCAAAGCTGTCAATAAAACAACAACAAAATTGGAACTGCCAGCACCAATGTCCATCATAAGTTGGTATGATCTAGCATCACTGCATTTGCATGCACAGTGATATATATCCCCATTATCCTCTACACTTACTTTGGCCTTGGCTGTAATGTGTCCAGCATGAAGGCTCTCATCCCTTCTTTGATAAACTTTCTGGTTTGTCTCCACTCACTGACCTGTGGCTATCATCATGGTAATTTCAGTTCTTATAGTGTAGATCCCACTTATACCTTTACTTGATAACGCCAATAAAGAACATGCTGGTAACTATGCAGAAATGGCTGAAGTTTCTTTATCATTGGATTACTAATAACCATTGAATGACAAACTTAATAAACCTAAGAGACTAAATGGTGGTCAAAATAAACTGGAGTATGTGGTGATGAAAACCAAATACTTGGGGGAAGGGGTAATTGAAATGCATAGACAAAGAAATAATTCTGTTTTTAATCTCTCTGCCACAAAAAGGGGAGATTAACAACCTAGTCACATGGCTCCATTGCAGTAATTGTTGGTCTTCTTCAAAAATTAAATAAAACAGCAATGAATTCAGGAGTATAGTCTCTTAAGTTAATGTCACCTTAATAACTTTGGATTCTGGCAAAATTTTTTCTGTTCACAACAATTGGACAGTGTGACAAGTTTCAACATTTCAGAGTAGAACTATAAATATGTAAGCAATTCAAGCAGACGATGGAAAACAGTGGTAGAGAGATTCCTTGCCAGTAGTAACATCAGGAGTTTAGCATCATAGTCTGCTTTTCTCATGTATGACAGTCCCTGCACCAGAAATTAAACGTTTGGCAAGAATGAAACTATTAAGACAGAACTTTTGGTTCTCTCTCTTTTTTTTTTTTTTTTACTATAAGCCAGAGCATGATGCTTTTGTAAAACAAAAGGTTTAACAGTATACAAGATTGTGCATTGGGATGAGCATCCCTGACTGTTTTTTCACAGTCACTTCTAGATGGTCAACTGACCACCTACAATTTTGGGAAACAGGTCAGTCAAATTGAAAACAAAGCAGATTTCTATTGCTGGAACATATAAAGAATTACATCAGTTTTAGTTATTAAATCAAGAATGCAACAATATTAACAATGCAGTTTTAACTCAAAAACACACCTAATTCTTATCCATTCTCAATCGCTTAAAAACAAAGCAACAGACAATATTTCCTAAACAAAGCTGTAGAAGAAAAACTCTTCCACAACCACAGAGTAACAAGCCTGGTGAGGATTCAGGATCAGGAATATGAAGGACAGCAAGATGAGAAAAGAAAATGTCTCGTGTGACAAAATTGAATTGACACGCTCAAGATTTTTGTTTTTAGCAGGTTAATTTTGATTTAAAATGTCATTTAAGTCCATATTTTGGACAAATTTTCTCCAGACACCCCCAACCCTGTACTGAGGGTGTGTAAAATTTATCCCCCTTTTTTTGGGTGGGGATGCTAATTGGGGCCACTCAAACACCTAAAAAGGAGGGGCATCAAATAGCAGGTGAAAAAAGATTGCAAAAATATATGAAAATTTCTTGGAAAGGCTGAGAAAGAAATGTCCTGTGGGAGGGGGGGTGAGGTTCCCATGCGTGCCAATGGCTACTGATGTCAACCAAAGAAATGCTGCTCTAGTAAAGGTGAACTTAAGGAAACTACAAAAACAGACTCACTGTTGAAAGCTACAATTTATTAAGAATTATTAGCATAAATGCATACTTGCACCTAAACTGCACAAAATGGCTACCCTCCAATATATTAGCTTTCATCAAGCATGAACTTTCACTTTTATTTTGTTTAACGAATTCTGAAAACAATGAAGTCTAACCTATTCAGTTGTATAATTCAAACAATTTCAAAACAAAACTCAAAACAGATAATTAAGCCTAATAATGATTTTAAAAAAATGATTACAGAATTTAAACATTAAAACCACATAATTATTCAGTCTTTTACAGAAATTAATACAAAAAATGTTTTTTAAAAATTACACAATGAAGCATTCTGAAATGAACTTGAAGATAAGTGCAGCAATGATTTGGAATTCTTTCTTAAGCCAAGTAAACTAAAGTGGGATAAATCAATATTTGTATAAATAAATTTTATATTAATTTTCTGAAAACAGACTCTACAAGTTTTGAACATTCCATGTCATTCTGATATCTCTACCAGTAAGGGAGTCTGGCACTATAGTAGATCTCCAAAGAAACAATCTGAATGGTTACTTAATCCACAGTGGATCCACCAGACACTGCATTCAAGCTTTTTTGCTCTCCCTTAAGACAACTTTCTCTACTTCATTTACTCTCTTTGGAACACTGGATTTTCTTTATATTGCAAGTGCAATCCTTGAAGATTCAGCCTTTTTAAAAAATTGTTTAAATTTATTTAATTATAAATTTCATTGTAATCAGCAAACACTTCCCATCGCATTTTCTTTCTCTTTCTTTACGCACATAGTTCTGAAAATTATGACAGAACCAGTCTATTTTTGTATTTACTGGCACAATAAGATTAGTGTGCTAAAATCATCATCCTAGAATCATGATGAAAACACTGAACTTTGGGTTATGATTCTGATCCTATTCTCAGAGCTGGTATACCATAAACATCTGCTTATTTTTACATATTAAAAACATGATCACAAGTCCTCCATGGTTTTGAAATAATAAGTTCTCATAGGGTTAACTTTCTGTGATCCAATGTCTTAGCACACCATGATCTTGTATCTCCATAGGGCCACTTCATGATCAAGTATCAGTATAGGGTCAGTTCACCTTGTCCTCACAAGATTACTTCCCCATGATGTTGTGTTCTAACAAGATTAATTCAAAATGATAAAACAAGATCTGACATTTTTATTAAACATTATTTTCAGTTTTCAATTAGTAAACCTTGGCTACGGGCAATCAAAATATTTTTCTTCTTCTTGTCACTTTATATTTACTTAGGTAGATATCTTTATTAAAATAATTTCTCCTTTCTTTTCATGAAAGGTTTACAAATATTTAAACATTTTGAAGAATTTCTTTACTTATCAGACCTTGTTAGACACAAATTTTGTCATTTTTAGTTATTTTATTCTTCATTTATAAAATTGTTCCAATTTACAATTTAATTTAGATTTTGTTGATGGAATTATATTGGCAAAACTCAGTTCAGGCTCACACAATGAAAATGAAAACAAAACAAAAAAAAAAGGCTGTGTTATATATGTTATAGTAAGCTAACTACTTTGCAACAATGTTGGATATCCATTTTTCTGCATTATAGTTTATCCCAATCCGTTTAAAAACTTATAATATAATCAAAAGCATATTTTGCTTGCAGCTCAAAAGAGTGATCCAATACTGTCGATTCTTCTGTCACCCTAGATCATGGTTTTGAAATATTTGTAATGCTATCAATAACAAGCCAAACAAAAAAATGAGAGAACAGTTTAAGGAGAAAGATTAGCAGAATGGGTTGACAAGAACTCTCTAAATACATAATTCAGAAACTCTGTAAGCCATGACAAGGGGTCAAATTAGATTTCGGCGAGAGTGCATAACTTCCGCTTGGAGAGAATCAATGGGCACCATGCAACAATTCAATGTTAAATCGACGCCTACCTATTTTATTTAAATGGAAACACCACCATACTTGTCGATTTTACGTTTTGTAAGCTTTCTCTTTCCTCTTTTTCGAAACTTCAACAACAAACTGGTAAACCAGCAGGGGACCGGGAAGGTGTTTAGCATTACAGTACTGTGTATTTATCGAAGAGGGAGGGGGGTGGTATTAGCCCAGCACACACACACACATACACATACGGAGGGCGTCCCGACAGCACGACAGCTGCACGAAGACGGTAGCTACCCCAAGCATCAGCTCGGACCTGTAGAGCCTTCCCCCCCCCCCACCCCCCGGGGGTGTTTAGGGTGCAGCACCGACCCCCGGCGAAGCGCCTTCCGTCCGTATCCTCCACCGGTACCCCAACTAACACGAGTCGTCCCGAGCTTACCTCGACCGAAATCCAGGCGAACAGCTTCTTCCCCGCTCTCGTGCCGACCTGCAATATACGGAAAATAATCCCGAGTTAACGGCCCGTGCAGCCTTTACTCCTGCATTCCAATGGAGCGGGAAGGAACCGTCCAAAAAGAAGTTACATACCCCGTAACCGTCCACTTCTCAGACTCCGACCGTGCCGAACCGCAACGGCTGCCATATTACTGCATTACCGGGTGCTCCTCGTTCCTGTTTACGATAAATGGTTACCGTTAAATTTTCTGCATTTTAGCCTCAGATTATAATAGCGGGTAAATTAATACCTAATTAGTAGTAGTTTACCACATTATAATTTATAAACAGAATTACTTTTAACGAATATTGTTGGGGGGGTGGGGGGGGATGTTTACGATATATGCTCGCCCATATTACGGAAGCGGGTTATCGGTTTCTAAAATGGCAACCAAACGCCGAAAAACGAAGAAAATAAAGAAGTGAAAGTAACCGTTTAATAAATTTAACCTCGTGAAATGTTTTTAAGTTCGTCCTTCTCTCATTCCTCCCGGCGCCAATACCTGTAGCTGTTCTAAGGTGGATGTCACTATGAAGCAAATATGTAATAACGATAACGGAAAAAAAAAAAAAAAAAATCAGAATCCTTACTCTGCGTTACACGATGAGGCTAACGTAGTAATCTTCTCTACAGATGGCTAACTGTTTATATAATTAACCAGGTGTTAATTAGAAAGGTGTGTGTGTGGCATCATGTTTGCGCCAGACCGTGCGGAGGAAGGAATTCTTCCTCTACACGCGCAGCATTAAGACTGATCCCGTAAAGCTGTGAATCTGAAATCGTGATGGAGTTTTAAAATTCTCATGTGGAGGTGTATTTTTTTAATAATGATCAGGATATTGATATCTTGGGAAAAGGGTTCAAGGATGATTAATAATTGTGTAATCTTACTTACGGGGAAGGAATAAATCAGGACGAGTTCGTGGTGTTTGTTTGCTATAATTATTTCTGGAAAAGGGAATGTAGAGACTTCGATACTACAGGAGGACATAGGTGGATAAACGTCCGCGACTAGGTGACGACTTAGGTGAAAGGGGGGGTTCGTTAATCCTTTATATATATATATGGTTCTGGTTGGAAGATGAGACGACTTAGGTGAAAGGGGGGGTTCGTTAATCCTTTATATATATATATGGTTCTGGTTGGAAGATGAGACGACTTAGGTGAAAGGGGGGGTTCGTTAATCCTTTATATATATATATATGGTTCTGGTTGGAAGATGAGACGACTTAGGTGAAAGGGGGGGTTCGTTAATCCTTTATATATATATATATGTTCTGGTTGGAAGATGAGACGACTTAGGTGAAAGGGGGGGTTCGTTAATCCTTATATATATATATATATGGTTCTGGTTGGAAGATGAGACGACTTAGGTGAAAGGGGGGGTTCGTTAATCCTTTAGAAATTATTGTCTGTATTAATTCATCTGTTTAAGTGATTTGTCTCCGTGTCCTTCTAGTTGGGTCCCCCGCCCCAACAAAGTTCGTGACAGATACTGCTATTCATTCTGCAAGCAGAGGCATTCTAGCGACAGACGGGCCCCCAGATAGATTCCCTGCCGTGATGATGGGATATTTATTTATTTACCCTTGAAAATAAAATATTTGTCTTTGTTTGCCGTTCGTGGAACACTCTGCGGTGACGCGCGATCGGCCGGCCAGGTGAGCCCGGGAGGAGAGGAAACAAAACTGAATCGGCCTCGGGAGAAAAGATGGCCGGGGATTTGTCTCCCTCAGACTTCTCGATCTGCCCCGCACACCATCTTAACCGTCTGGGTCGGTGACCTCTCTCTCTCTCTCTCTCGAAGATCCCCGCTGTGTCTTGTCTGCTAAGCTATCCTGACAATCAGCCAAAGGCCTGGAGAGTGGCTGTCAGATTAACAGGTACTTACTTAACAAGAGCATGAGGCAGGTGAGGGGGAGGGGAGAAACGAGTCAACGCCGACATTCTTCTGCCTGTCCGAGATCGTCCGTCATACAAAGACCGGTGTCGAGCGCTAGACAAATAATCGCCAAATATGGAGGCGAGCTGCTGATTCCCACCCCCTTTCATTACCCGTGGACTTTAAGCGGGGAGTTTTCTGACACACGCGACGGTTTTTCCTTCATAAGAGACCGGACCGGCGGGGTAGAGAACACCGCAAGATGGCGGTGACGGGCCTAGTCATTCCGACCGTGAAGCCGGCGTTCACTGAAGTCGCAACGGGCATCCTCGGCTCCGAGGGCCCGGTGTTCGATACAAACGGGGCCTTCTACATGGTGGCACCGGAAGAAAAGAAAGACGGGAACCCTGCTGGACAAATAATAAGCGTTAACCTCTCCACTGGACAGGTAGGGAGAAGATCGATGCCGATCGACTTTATAACTGCTGAATAAGTTGAGAGGTTAGTCACAATTTTGGCTAGGGGGGAAAAAACTCACAATTTTGACTAGGGGAAGAAAAAAACTCACAATTTTGGCTAGGAGAAAAAAAAAACACAATTTTGGCTAAGGGGGAAAACTCACAATTTTTGGCTATGAAAAAAAAGAAGTCACAATTTTGGCTAGGAAAAAAGTCAGTTTTGGCTAGGAGAAAAGTCACGATTTTGGCTAGGGGAAAAAAACTCACAATTTTGGCTAAGGAAAAAAAAACAACTCAATTTTGGCTAAGGGGGGAAAAGTAAATTTTAGCTAGGAGAAAAAACTCACAATTTTGGTTAGGGGGGGAGTCACAATTTTGGCTAGGAGAAAAGTCATAATTTTGGTTAGGGGGGAAGTCACAATTTTGGCTAGGAGAAAAGTCATAATTTTGGCTAGGGAAAAAAAAAAACTCAATTTTGGCTAGGGGAGGAAACTCACAATTTTGGCTATGAAAAACAAAACAAACAATTTTGGCTAGGAAAAAAGTCAGTTTTGGCTAAGGGAAAAAAAACAACTCAATTTTGGCTAAGGGGGGAAAGTCACAATTTTAGCTAGGAGAAAAAACTCACAATTTTGGTTAGGGGGGGGGAAGTCACAATTTTGGCTAGGAGAAAGTCATAATTTTGGCTATGAAAAAAAATCTCACAACTTTGGCTAGGAGAAAAGTCACAATTTTGGCTGGGGGGGGGAAGTCACAATTTTGGCTATGAAAAAAAAAACTCACAACTTTGGCTAGGGGAAAAAAGTCACAATTTTGGCTGGGGGGGGGAAGTCACAATTTTGGCTAGGAGAAAAGTCACAATTTATTAAAATGCCATAAATAATTAAGGTAATAAAACTAAAAATATTTAAAGGAAGAACACCTTTGCAACTTGTGCGTAGCTCGACTGTGGCAGAGTTCCTTTGTGGCGTCGGTTTGGAATATTCGTCTTAATCATCAAGATCAAAAACAATAAATATACACACAATTGCACGATATTATGTAAGGTGTTTTCAATTTGTACATGTCATGTATTGTCAATGAATGACTGACTTAAAGGTATTTCTTTCATTGCTTTACTTTGCTTAAGAAATTGAATAAATCTTCCTTTAATAAATATTTTTAGTTTTATTACCTTAATTATTTATGGCATTTTAATAAATTGTGACTTTTTTTTCCTGGATTCAGTTTCTCGTGGTGATCAATTCTGATAGAGGGGCAGGAAGAAAGCCTTTCCTTATTACTGTTGTGTAGTCTCTTAGAAAAATTAAAATTGGTATCATAAGATCTTTGGGCTTTAGAGAACAAATATAATTTTAAAAAGAAAACCGTTGGCCACTAAGTTTTAAATTTAAATAGACCGCGGAATTTAATAAAAGTTTGTGTATAGCGATGGATTACTTATTTTAACTTCTCTCGTAAATTTGGTGCGATGCCGGTTTTCAAACTACTGGCCAATTAACCCCTACTCCTGTGGGGTGATAAAAAATTGGGGTGGGGGTACCTCTAAATGAAAAACTTTAAAATACCTGAAAAAAAAAGTGTGCATTGGTCCTTAATGAAATTCATATTTCAGAATGTTTAGATCAGGGTGACACAACTGTTATGAATGAGATGTTTACTGAATTTGAATCTTATTCTACTGGTTTCTGGTCGTTTAAATTTTAATTCTGGACAACAGTTTTCCCAAAATTGGTTCTTGAAGTCATACAAATCTTGGACATAAAAACCAGTCTTGTGGCTATACTCAATTACTGTTGGGTTTGTATTCGTAAAACTGCGTTAGAAGGCTGGATGAGTTAGTCTCTTGTCAACCTGAGCTGTTTTCAGAAGATGTTATAGTTCTGCACACAGCCAGCCAAAGATAAAGGCGTGTCCCCCCATACTGCTAATTCAATGGCAAAAAACCTACATGAACTCAAGATTGTGTGGGGCAGGTTATAACTTCATATGCCAGCTGTTGTACATCCTCTGACAGGTCTTCAATAACTAGTGAAGATATAACTTATCTCAGCACTTGGATATCTTGCATTTCTTAAATAAAGCAAAGGCTGTAAAATCAATGTTTACCACAAGATGACAAGGTAGTTTTAAAATTAGAAATGTCTGAATTATTGTCCAGCTAGTTGTTGGGTAAGAGGGGGGGAAAGTAAATAACAGGACACAAGGATTAATTAAAACATTTAAGAATGGAAAGTAAAGCACTAGTTTAGTTCAGGAATTTCTCCATCACTTTATTAACAGTAACTGAACTAATGAGCCTACATTTTGGTGATCTCTCCCTGTTACCATCATCAGGGTTTAATTTATTCAGTTATTAGTAATAAGGTGTTGGGAGTTGTTAAAAGACAATACTCTCAAAATGCTTCCCCTTCTAAGGTGCTACAGTTAAGGAACTTAATTGGTTACCTCTTCCACTAGATCACAAATTTCATAAAACTTACATGAATCTAATTATCCTGACATGTTTGTTTTTACATAGAAAACTCTTTTGTGTGAACCAGAAGTGAATGGATATGGAGGGATCCCTGCAGGGTGTCAGTGTGACAAGCAGAACAATCTGTGGGTGGCCGACATGAGACTTGGCCTTCTCAAGGTCTCTCTTGATGGGAAGTTTCAACAGGTGAGCTATGCTCAGGTGGTAAAATGGCTGCAGATGAAGTGTCAGATGTGCATGGTGACATTTGGCAACAAAAGCTTTGGATAAAACCAGACCCTTTTACTTTACAATTTCTGCAAAAATTATTGTGAAAAAAAAGAGAGTCAAAACAAATCAACTCAAAGCTGAAATCTTTTATAGACAAAAATTGAATTAATATTGGTTGCGATGCTGTCAAAGGAAGATGGATAAGAGATGATGATGATGATGTTTGTTTTCCCCCCATAAACAGGTAGCAACACAGGATTCAGAGGGTCGGACCATGCAGGGATGCAATGACTGCGCCTTTGACTACAATGGCAACCTGTGGATAACAGCACCAGCTGGATCCATTGCACCTCATCCATTCAGGAAATCTTTTAACGTGAGTGCTTCATTTATAAGCTGTAATGATTGATCTCCTTAACTGTCGCCTGACTCACATCCCCATAGCCTGAAGTGCACACTTTATTATTTTTTTAAAATTTTCTTGGACCAATAAGCAGTTTAATTTAAAGGATTTGAAAAATACCAACCAACCAACCCATCCAGTTCTGGAAGAATCCTCTGCTGTTTTATTTTTAAGTTAAATTCCCTTTCCTCAGAACATCTCATTACAGACGTGTTTACCAACATTATTAAATTTTGCTTGTTTTGGACTAAACATGTATTCTCTTTTACTTTTATCTCTCTTGTGAATAAAATCCTGTTAGTGGAGGAATGGCAAAAAAAATTTTTTTTTCCTTCTACCTAGTGTAGATTATTCCAAGCCATTCTTTAGCTGGTTAATTCTTCGTGATTGTGGAATTTGTTTTCAATACTATTTTTTGAATGCCTCTTTTGCTTGTTTTGTTCAATTAACTATCATTAAAGAAAACTAAAATGCAGAAAGAGAGCATCAGAATAACTCTGTACTGAATGGAGATAGTCTCTCTTTATCAAAAATATTTGTTTGCATGTAGAAAACTTGGAAAATCCTTCAAGACTGAATACTTCAGAACCTGTGGCAGTGCTTTTCTTCTTCCTCTCTTTTCCTCTTAGCAACCATTTGGTTCTGTTTATTGTTACACCACGGATGGAAAAATGATCCGGATTGACACAGGTATCCAATTTCCAAATGGTATTGCGGTGCTTCATTCAGATGATGGGCACCCAAGAAAGTTAATTGTGGCTGAGACACCAGCTAAACATCTTTGGGGCTATGACATTCAGGGACCAGGAAAAGTGACAGGCAAGAAACCATGGGGCATTCTACCAGGTAGACTAATTAATCCTCTCTCTCCTTTATTTTATGGTTTAACTTACACGAGCAGATGATTCATTTTTCCACTTTAAGTACTTGCCATCTTATTTTATTGGTAGTGCAGGTAGAAGGGAACAGGCAGGTGGTTTGAAGTCAACCTGATAGGCCAAGTTACAAAGTGCACAGACTTGTTTAAAATATATATATTAACGCATTACAAACTCTGAAGCTATACTACAAAAGTGAGCTATTTTAAATTATGTTTAACAGAAATAAGAAAATCTTTATATTTTTATTACTGACTGTTTTAGAGTTCCTTGTATTAAAAGAGGATAATAAAATAACTACTTGTGCACAGTTAGTGAAATTCACTCTGCAAACCATATTGTAGAAATTCTTCAACTCTATGCATCTTGTCGTATTCCATCATCCAAAATAAACTGTACACAGCTCAGAAGAGAATGTTTTCACCAACAGTAACATTTTCTCGGCTATTAAAAAAAGAGGCCACTCTCCTGTCATCTTTTGTCAGGTCAGGAGAAACAAGACTCAGTTGCTGTTTATTTAGTCAGAATCCCAATTCAGAGGATGCACCAAAGTGAATAATCATTAAATTTTAATTGATTTTTTTCTCCCATTTTCAGGTAAATTAGAAGGTGGTCCTGATGGTATGGACTTTGATGAAAGTAATTACCTTCTTTCTGCCCACTGGGGATCATCCCATATTGAGGTCTTCGGTCCTGGTGGTGGGAACCCACAACTACGAGTTGAGTGTCCTTTTGCAAAAATCAGCAATTTGCAGTTCACACCAGGAGGCAAAACTGTTTATGTTACTGAACATGATGGTAATGCTCTGTGGAAGTTTGATTGGCAGAGAAAGGGAAAACCCCAGTACTGCGAGACATAGTCTATGCTACTTCAGAGAAAAAGAGAGTTTAAACCATTCCAAAATAAATGCATATGTACTTTTACAAGAATGTTTCAATAACTTTCTCATGGTTGATAGTCTGTACTTCTCAAATTTATTTTATTTAAAGCACAAATTAAAATATAGATTTCTCATGTTAGCTAAGATGTTTTAACTGGGACTAAGTGTAAGAAAATTAAATGCACTAATCAGAGAGATGAAAAACAGCAAGGTATGTTATCACACTACAAAAATATCTGACTGACTGAAAAGCCATTGAGAACAACACCTCGATCAGGTGCAAGACAAACTGGAAAATCAAAGTTTATGGAAAAATTTTAAAAACTTACGTAAGCAGTACAAATACCCTGCTTTTATAGTCTTTTTTTAAATAAGTTGATCTAAACCAAAAATATAATTCGAAATTAATTTTGTCTATATACAGACATTAAAAAAATTTTCTAATGTTTAATTACCTTTACATAATACATTACTAAGATGTAAAAACTGAAATGAGATGTCTAAACTATGCATTTTACTTTTCAAATCAAGGTTGAAAAATAAAACTGTTTCTTAATTTGTTTTGTTATTTTATATTTAGTTTATTGAAAATATTAATGCAGATATATAATTACTTTTGTAGCCACCTGCTGAATACAAAATGAAGAAAAAAGAAAATTCAATAACATGAATGTGCAGAGCATTATTCAATTTTGCATTTTTCTCTGTTTGATGAACCGCTGTCCCTACTCTGGTAAATGTGGATTCTAGTTTCCAAAGAGAGAGAACCAGTGCCATAGGAAAACAAAAGCTAAACAAAACTTCACTAGGAACACATCCTAAAACACTGCTACCACTAGACAGACTAAAATAATGAATCACCCATTAACTAAACCAAAAGTGCTGTTCAGAATAGAGACCTCCTCTCAAAATGAGAGATTTGGCCCTGATGAAGGGTTTCGTATAGTCTAAATACACATGCCACCACAAAGCATGTTCAAGCAGAAAGGCGATTTTCACTCCGGCTCTAAACACTGATGATTCACAACTTTTCAAATACATTTCATGACTTGGCAATGGAGGAAGTGAAGACCATAGGACACTTGTTGAAAATTGCATGATGGTTGTATTTCCAGAAAACTGAAAAGAAACAGTGGCACGAGCAGCCAACTAAATGAGTATGGCACTGGTTAACAAAATTTGTGACATATCAGGTCGAGTGGATGCTACACAATATAACGAGGAGGAATGGGGTAAGTTTTCATGTACAATATTGTGCAATATAGAATTCAAGTTAGTAAGCAATGTTGACAAAAATTTTTTCAGGTGGCACACTAAGGAAACCAAATGCCAGTTATGTATTTCAATTTGATGTCCTTATAAAGGTAGAAAAGCACAGGTCAGGTATGAAAGATGGTAGTGTCATGTCCACTGATCTAATGACTGAGACCAGGTAATGTGTGAAGTGCAGGCGGGCAGTGAATCTCACTGTTACAGAATCTTCCGGCGAAAATTATTGCATTTGATAACCATAGATGAATATACCTGGGGTAAAAGTCATGAATGGCAGCAAACATAACCTGAACAAGCTTCATGAACATCAGTATAGTTGAGATATCAGAACACTAACAACAAACCTTATTTTAATCTAGATGCAGAATATATATTGGATTTCTCAACAAACCTAGTGCACCATATTTAAGGTTAGCATAATCACGTTATGGTCACTGTAAGACTCTAGCAGGACATACCATACTCAAAAAAGACACTGGAAATATAGAAACATCCAGTAACTGTGAACCCCAAAAAAAATATTTTTCTGTTGGATATAGCATCAACGAGAGAACAAAAACCAGATTAACAGTTTCTGCAGAGAGGCTATGGCTATCTAGAGCAATGTTTAAACAATTAAAATCAAGGTTTCTCCAATTAGTGGCATTGTCAATTAAAAGATCAAGGAGGGTTGGTGGTGGGACAATGCAAGAGTATAAGCCAAAACAAAAGTAAAGAAACCATTTAAAGTAATGTTTGCTGAAAGAATCACGTACGTGTACACAAGCTTGCCTAGCTTTTTGTGAGAAAACAGGAATGAAGGGTAAAAGACAACTGTGTGTGAAGTGTCAGCTGCAAAGTACAGTTTATTACCACCTGTCAAGGCTAATTATTTAACCTGACCAACTAAAGCAGTTTCTTTTAAAATTTGAACACAATTTTTTGCACATACAAGAGTAAGAAAGAAGTGCAAACTGCTTTCCTTCAGGAAGCAAGTCAAGGTATTAAACATGCCAAAAGATACATACAATATCATCTTCATTGCTTGGGTTTATGAAATTATACAGTTTCTCCTGAAGTCATCATGTCAAGAACAGTTTGAAAGGCTCAAATCCTTTTGGAGACTGTAACAGCACATGCTGCTTCCATTTTGGTAAGGACAAATCAGTGAAGCTGACCTTAAACAATAGATGAAAATTGTTGGAACATTGCAACACATCTAAAGACTTGGAAAAAAACAAAAACAAACAGCACTGTAAGTTAGCTTGTCTGAAAAGGTCAACTCTGTTGATTGACATAAACACAGTATACAGCCAAGGCGAACAGTGAATTAAACTTCTGAAATTAAAGAGTTAAAAACTCAAACATGTATGAATGCCTTTATGCTTCTAAACATAACAAAATTTACACAGTGACATGCCAAACTGATCAGACAGATACGTTAAATCTTAGTCTCCCCCCCCATACAAATACATGCTTAAAGTTTTGGCATTGTATTAAAGAGTGGAATGTTAACAGAGCTAGATGTTAAGGTCTCTGCATTGAAAAGACTATATCTATTTACCAAGACATTAGTTCTTTAGAAGAACATTTCAAACTTTTAGATACAGAACTCTATCGTGGTTCCTTTTCAGATAATTATTTCCTCATATAAACTAACAGATAACTCACCAGATGTCAGCATCATTTCAAACCCAACAGAAACAGCAACAAATTCTAGTACTGGCCAAAATCACTGCATCCCTTGTGTTCAAACAAAACATGGCATTCCTAGGGTCTCTATACTTACAATAGTGCACATGATTAAGAGAGAGAGAGAAAAGAACATATTGGGTGCAAAATGTTTAATTTGTTTATAAATTTACAATCCTAGAAAAAGAAAATTCACGACCTATTTTTCTTCATTCGCACATACACAAAATAGCAGTTGGTTATTCTAAAGCCTTGACAAGAGCTTCATAACACTCAACAGCGATCTGGGCCTCTGCTCTGGCCACATCTGTAGCTGCTGAACTGACTTCTTGCTGAGCTTTTGTGAGGCCTTCTCGAATCGCCTGGAGGGGAAAAATTTTAAAAAATGATTTTCTTGAGAGTATTGTTCATTTTTTTTTTTAAATTAAATTTCAAGGAAGATTTTAAGAAAAACAATATTATGAACCTGTTTTATAACAGAACTATATAGATGGAAATTATTTTTAACATTCCAAATCATCAAAAATAATGTACATTAAGAAACAAACAAAAATCCAAACGTTAATATTCTCCCTTGGGTCATTTGGTATCAACCGATGAAGTCAGCTCTACCGTCACCTCAGTATTCTGTAAAGTTGTCAACCCTGACACATACTAATTGTAGAGATACAGGGCTTTAACTATAAAACATGTAACCAAATCCACCTTTCATCAATCATAGGTACAAGCAAAAGGTATCTGTTCATGTGAAACTGAGTTCCTAAAGCAACTAGTAATTTTCAAAAATGGTATGACTATCTTTTTTCACATATTAGACCCAGAGAGAGTATTTTATTGTGTCACACAATGCTCGAAGCCATATTTTGAGCAGAATAATTACCAAATTAAGCACCAATGAAGCACGGTAATTGGGCTTCTGTTATCTTGATGTGAAATACAACCAGAATATGAGTGAGAGCATGAAATATCCATATCCTGATTTAAGAATTACTGAAAACGCATTTGGACATCTTGATTTTAGGAATAAGCATCCAACAATGCATGCTACTAGTGTTCAAGCATGTATTTTGAAATAATTAGTCACTTTAGCCTACTAATGTAAATATAAATGTGATTGACTACTTTGCATGACATAGGTAATGCATTCACACATGCTCATTAGTATAAATATTTATTTCCAGATGGCCTCTGAAGTTGCTGTATTTTGAAATACATGCTTAGCAAGGGCATCTTCATAGACATCTCAGTAGAAGGTAATGATAGAATAGCTCATACTCTTATATTCTGGATGTATTTCAGTATCAAGATAACAGAAGCCCAGTTACCGTGCTTCACAGGTGCTTAACTTGGTAACTATTCAGCTCCAAATATGGCTTCAAGCATTACGACACAAACAAATACTTACTTTGGTACAATTTTGCAAACCTTTCTCTAGAAGCCCAATACATCTTCAGTGAAAGTTTCATCAAAATCTAAGGGGAAAGGTAAAAACCTTTTCTTAAAATTTGATGATTTGATGCAGAATTATCCATACAAAAGACATGCTCTCATTTCAAAGGTGATTCCAATCTACGTCTAGGTATTTTCTCTAAAAGTTATAATTATGTATGTGCATGCATAAATTAGAAATGTTCTTTGTTTTCCTTTATGCATTTTTGTTGTAACTTAGAATATGAAACTCTTACATTTAAACAGTACTTCAAGGGTAACGTTTTGAAATGCTGTGAAATTTCAATATATTAGTTTCAAATGCTGTTGTCCAAATCTCATTACTCTAGTTGTGGTCTAATTTAGGGTAAGATAACAAACGCCAAAATATTTCACTTCGGTCAGTATTGTCCTAAAAACAAACCAAATCTTTAAGCATCACTGACGTACCTGGTTATCCAGTCGATCAAGAGGATGCGCCTCTTCAGCAAGCACCTGGACTGAGGAATCATCGTTAACTGTAATTGAGCCGCTGCTTACTAAAAAACACAAGATTAAATGAGTTGGCTATCCTGCTTCTTAGTAACATTACTTGTTACTCATCCATCAAATCACAGATAGCTAAGCTAAATATTAAAACATTAATCCAAAGATGTAATAGCTGTGTGGCATTTTGTTTTGTTTAACAGCTGATAGTAAAAAAAATACAAGATAATCTAAAGGTTTCATTTACTCTTGAAATAGTGTAAAACAACGTCATCAGACACAATTTCAGTTCAACCATTCATAAAAAAGATTCAGCACATAGTTTTTAAGAATAAAATAATTAGCATTGTACGAACTGTTCTGAAAATAAAAATATACTAACAGAAAAACAAAGGAGAAATTTTAATTTGTTTATCTAGAAGCTCAAAAATAAGCAAACCAAACCAGTGACAAAAAATTTCATATAAAAAATATACAAGCCTAGAAGAATATTTCAAATTCATAAATTTCACGATAAAGAGAAAATAAAAAAAGCATCATTCAAAGTGGAAGATGTGTCGTTAACTCTTTCCCTGCCAAAATCAGAGATCTCCAATCAATGACCACATCCCACTGATTGCCAAAGGCAGAGATCAGGAATCTAACAGTTTTTTATGACACTCAATAAAGGGCTGGCCAGTAACACTGGATATCATTAGTTTAAGCAATGGTGAATGCCCTTGGGGGGTAATTCTGAATCATCTGTCAATGGAGGAGTGAATCTGTTAATGGAAATGATGTCCAAAACACTGGCAGGGAAAATGGTTAAGTAAGTTGAGCTAGAAAAAAAGCATATCATACGCAAATTACAAGAAGAAAATAAGGATGGATCAACTATTATTGTTAAGGAGGGAGATAAATAATGACTCCTGCCATCTGAAGATGTGGTCAGTAGTATCTTGGCTTCAATCATATTAAATTTATGATCAGAATTAAAAACAATCTGGTTTCATAAGGTCTAACTCTCCCTTCTACATGAATTCAAAGGGACACCTCTTGTGGAACGCATCAGACAAGCTTACCCAAATAAGCAACTGACAGCACCAGCACTTAATTATATACACAGCTTGGGAAGCAAAATGGATAAAACCACAGACAGACAGAAAAAAATTTGATCTAGACAAGTGACACCAGTAAACAGTTTGTGCCAGGTAGTGAGAAAAGGATATTTTAGTAACTCAAGATGGAAGTCTCCTAGAAAATCTAAACAAAACTGAGACCTCTGAGAAGATGAACAATAATCAGTAATTTACTAATTCAAATGTTATACAAGCAATTATATTTTTTTTTAAAAAAAACCCACAATGATATTGCTTTTTACTAAATATAATGAAGATGTATTCTATGTAAAAATGCTGGATTGTAATTCATTCTAATATAAAAGCACAACAAAGTTTGTTGCCAAGTTAGTAGCAGCAAAAGCCACTAAAAGACTGTAGAGGTCTTGACATTTATTTTACCAGCTCTTTTCTAACAGCATACTAAGTTTTTTTTTTAAATGCCGCCATCTACAACTTCTAAGAGGAACTGGAAATTAAATAATTCTGGAAGTAAAGGAATCGTGTTACACTGCAAGTAAAATGAAAATATAGCTTGTTGGGGAATGACCAAATCAACTGATCTCAGTTAAGACTACTTCGGTCAGCTGGCCGGAAGAAAGCACAACAACAACAACTTACTCACTTGATTAGTAATGCGTTAGAGTTAGCCACATGTTGACTTGTATACTTTCAGTGTTATCAAGTTTTGGCAGCTGTTAATGAGAATCCTGGATGCATAAATTTAGCAGAGAAATAAATGTAAAGTCCCAAAATTTCAAAACTGTTTTAAAGTCACTTTTCTTTGTATACATTCGTCAGCCATTCTTTCTTTTTTTAAAGCAGCAAACAAAGAAACCAATTTATATACCAAAAAATTTCTTTGTTGTTCCATCTTCTTCATATACAGTGACCACCCCAGGCTTGAGAACTGCTAAAGTAGGAACATGATCTTGAAGGATACCAAAACTACCACTGAGAGAAGGAACATCCACCTGCTTTATTTTAGCATTGTGATAATGCATCTGAAAGAGAGCAAGCAAACAAACATCAAGCAGTTTTAAAGAAACAGACTTCTCGGAACTACAAAATTCTTTTCTTTTTTTTTTTTAAAGTTAGTTAAAATATCAATAATCAAATGGATTAAAAATAGAAATCAGAAACTACATACAAAATTACCATTTCAAATTCAAGTCGAGAGTTTGTAGTGCAAGAACCAATATCAAAGTGCTTGTGGAATCAAGTGCAGAAATGCTAAAATTATCTAGTAAATTTCTATTCAAATCACACTAGTGTTCAGAGGGAACATTACAAGGATATGTGGATTTTCAAAAATATTAAGTTTAAGATCCTAAGGTGGTTGCCTGCTGCTTGAGCAAGTCTATTATTACTGAACAGGGGCCATGTGTCAGCCAGCAATCTGTATGCACGTGTAACAGTATCAATTGGGTTTTCTTGAAGAGCAAAGAAAGAAACACAGAGAATGATACAGGGTGAAGACTAAGTTTTTATACAAGGTTAGCCAGTTAATAGCAGTCAATTTGATGCATAAAGGTAATTTAATGAGCTATCAGTCATGACTTGCATGAACTCACATTATCATAGTGGAAGAAAGAATGGAATCTTGGAGGCAGACAATGATTGAGCTGTTCAAGGCTGGAAAATTTCCAGACAGAATTTTCAATGAACTCAAACCAAATTGAATGAAATGCAATTTTGTCTATCAAACCCTTAGATCAGTGGTTCCCAATCTTTTTGGACTCGTGGACCTTTTTCTGATACTCAAAAGACCTGCGACCCCCTGCTACACTTCCATAATTGAAAAAAAATTAAAGAATAAATTTAGCAAAAAAAAATCACAAAAGTAAGAGTTTTATTCGAATATATTGACAGTTTGGTGCCCAAGTTTGCCTAAAATCGAGCTGGTTATTGTGCGTCCGGCTGAAGTCATAGTCCAGTTCTTGTAGCATGCTCTGCCCCAGGTGTTGCGGTCCGAGTCTTTTAGCTGCAGGCCCCAATGGCGTTAGTCAATGGGAGCAGGGCTCAATTGCATCAGTCCTACTGTGGTAACAGTTCGAGTTCCAGATTTTGTCACCAGTGTGTATTGTCCGTGTTTCTATGAGGGTGGCAGAGTGACACGAAGCCGTAGGGGGCAGTGAAGCAACCAGGAGTGCCTGCCATGGGAGACAAGCCTTATACCTTCCGCGCTTGGCCTCCCATCGGTGATACCGGCGTATTGGACGCAGGGTAATTTTTGTATACTTTTTTCTGGGAAAAAGTGCGTCTTATAAGCCGGCAAATACGGTACATATAAACAAATCAAATACATACTCATGAACAGTTTCTTGACTCTGGGAATCACTGCTTTAGAAGATTCACAAAAAATGGAGCTGTCAAAGACTGCAATAGCAAGCAAGCAGACATGATCTGTCAACACTTCCAAGTTCAAGAAAATCATCAGGGAGTTGATAAGAGGACTTAGTTGCATTGTTTCAAATGGTAGTGTTCAGTTTCTTTATCATTTGCTTCAGGTGGAGAAAATGCAGAGTCATCCTGAACCGCTGGCTTGGCAAATCTGGAAGTTTTCAAATTAGAAGTTATTTGTGATTGATTAGTAACAACCACCAGAATGACTAAATCTTGTCCTTAGGGTACAACAGCCAGTTTCTGTGATGATTTGGGCAGGCATATCCTGAAATGGATGAGCAAACTTTGTTTTTGTTTCAGATAAGATGGAAATCATTGCTCTAACCTACTGTGGACTGATTTTAGACCAAGTGGTAAAGAAATGTGGCCATAAACTCTTTGGAAACTGGCAAGGAGCATTCCGAGAAAATTGGTGTAGGCAAAACTTTCAACCTTAATCACCAAGAAAGCATTCCTTATCCAATCCCAACTCAAACCTGCCGAATTGTGTGCCTGACATTCTTGACAGACTATGTGTCAAGTTTCCCCAAGTAATTCCTTTCATCCAGAATGGGTCCTAATCTCCCAGGACCACTTTCACACCACACCATCACTGACTCCGTACCTAAGAGGTTTTCAACTGTCATTTCAAAATGCAGAAATTATATTAGGTTTTTGTGCAAGCAATACCAGTTGTTTCACTCAATTGCATTCCAAATCTCAGCTCATTTCAATGACTGCACTTGGAAGTTAATAGTAGGATTGTTTGTATGAAAACTTAGAGGTCACTCTGTAAAAGGGATGGCTGACAGAGATATGCATATCCCCCCCAACATAAAACTACTAGATTGACCTGGCAACAAAGAAACAGGTTCCTCTCAGAATGCTCCAGGCTGGGGTAACACAGGTTAACGTTGTTCATAGGTTCAGATGTACGAAGCATAATCAATAGACTGAATCAGTGGTTCAGCCTTAGAGACTGAACAGTTGAACATCCCATAGATTAAAGGCCACTAAATCACAACCCCTGCAGAAAAATACTGCATTTAGATCATCTATTTAAGAAATCAATTTGTTATATATGTTGTTGCTGTTGAGAGGAACAAGTTTGGAGATGGTATCATCGTGGTGTGGAGGAGGCATCAATGCATGGTTTGCATCCATCAGATATCAATGGTAACAGGGAGAGGTTCAGAAACAAGACCCTGAGGCCTGAAATTCTGTTTGCCACAAAAAACCAAAACCAACTTTCCACAGAACGACACCCTCCCGCCCCTGGCCTGCCAGGTTGGCGGAATTACCTGGCCAGCTGTGTGAACATGGTAACAGAGGAGTAACAGAGGAGTAACAGGGTGGTAACAGATGAATAACAGGGGAGTAACATGGCAATAGAGTAACAGGGGAATAACAGAGTAACAGAGGGGTAACATGGTAACAGGGTAAACGGAGGGGGTGTAACAAAGAGTAACAGAGGAGTAACAGGGTGGCAACAGATGAATAACAGGGGAGTAACAGAATAACAGGGGAATAACAGAGTAACAGGGGTGTAACAGGGTAACATGGTAAACGGAGGGGGGTGTAACAAAAAGTAACAGAGGAGTAACAGAAGGGTAACCAGGTAACAGAGGAGTAACAGAAGGGTAACCAGGTAACAGAGGTGTAACAGAGGGTAACCAGGTAACAGAGGAGTAACAGGCTCCCACCTTGGTTAAGTATACCCATCAAGCCGAGCCGACCATCGGTACTTACATCGGCAGGTGATGCGAACGTGAAGGCCATATCTGCGTAGCCTCGGCTTGTTGGCGGACTGTAGGCGGCGATTCTGCTGCACTGCCTTATAACAGAACTGATTCTACGGGCCTGTCGAAGCAAAGCCATGTTGAACTTGAATAATCAACAGAGGAGAAAATGGCAGCAGGAGGGGGAAATGTTAGAGACAGACTAAAGGGAAGTAACTCTTGCAAGCAATTTTTTTTTTTTTTGCTATATCAAAAATTTTTAGCACGACTAAATTAAGCTGTTTCATATAATTTCTTTTTTCTGGTAGTAAAAAAAAGTCTGTTGGTTGTTGATATATCTAAATGCTTACTAAAGTTTATATTTACGAGATTATTTGCCAATTTATTTTTCTAGAAACTGATATAAATGTTAAAGAGAACTCAATAATCTTTACCTGTATCCATATTCTTCTTGCAAAAAAGCCACAGGTGTCTCCAGGTCTGGAGTACTTGTATGGGACGCTATTTGTATTCTCGTTGAAGGGGACCTACATACTGAGGAAAGAAACCTAAACATTACTTCTTTGCATGTATACATATTGCTACAGTGATCTTCTCCAAAACCGAGAGGCATTGTAAATTGACATGCAAATCACTTCTTTCACATACATCTTTGCCATATTCTCTATAAAATGGCCAGGCATATGGTGTAAATCAGTTCAGGATTGTCTTGGCATTCACCAGGATAATTCGAGGTGGTATGATGCAAACTGCTGTTTCTTCCCAGTAAAATTTCCATCAGTTATTTCTAGGGCAATAACAAGGTATTGCCAGACTAGTTCATTGTTGCTAGAAGAAAGTGTTTCTCAACAGCATGCATCTCTCCAAAATGAACTCAAGAGCAACCAACCATAAAATTTTCAGTTCACAAAAGCTTCAAGCTAATGGTATGCAGTCTACCACCATTGGTGTCTTGTTCTTCTCACAAACTCTAGACATCAGTGATGATTGGGCTAGAGTCTGGAAATGATTTGCTAACTCTCTTAAACAACATGATTGATTTGGTGGTGGGAGCTTGATGATATATGCTGGCATTCAAATAAGTGAAAGAATTTATTGTCATTATAACTGGTGTAAGATACAAGATTAAGCTCATTTCACCTGTAGATGTCCATCTGGCCGAAATGTACCTTTATGGATAGCAACACATCTGCTCTATCCACATTGTCAATACTGCACTTCAGTTCTACAATATCACTCACATGGTGTGGCCTTCAAAATCTCTGGACTCAAATCTGATTGAATGCTTAGGACATCCTTGGCAGATATGTTTATGGTCACCAAGTCCATCCACAGTCTTTTGATTAGTTGAAAACAGCTCTGGTTGAAAAATGGTGCAACATTCTACAACAGTTGGATTGTCTGATTTGGTCAATACCAAGACATTTACAATTTTATATTGGGGACAATAGTGGCCTCATTTTATGAAAGCCTTTTCTACCAGTCAATTTGTTGTTGATCATTTTTATACTGTTGTTACTATTTTGCACATTCATCTCAGTCATTGTTTTTGCTCTACAATTTCTGACACCAAGTGTTTTCTTTTTTTGAGCTTGGATCAGTATGCAGGTCCTCTTAATCCAGAATTAGAACAAATTATACACGCACAAGCTAAGAAACGCTTTTTTAAAAAGGAATATACATATATTAACTGATGCACTGTAGGCATTTTCCAAAAGTATTCTCATGTATGTGCAGGGAATGGAGGCTTTTATGTTTGCTTTTCATAACTCATTTACATTTTCTTTTCCTTCCTTTTAGTTTAGTTAAAAATGAACTGGGTTTTTTAAATTCTATATCTAACTGTATTTGTGCACACACATACACTGTAAATGAAACCTAATTCAATATATATCTTTTAAGATAATTAGGAATCAAAATATCCTGATAATATCTATCTAAATTGAAAACAGAGAGAAATGAAAATACTAATTTCTTGTTTATTAACCTACTTAGCAGTTTCCAATAAGATAATTGTTTATAAAAACCTGCTCAAGTAATTCATCTGATTTGCTCTGACAAACTACATCTTCATTTGAGCCATTCATATTTATGGAGTAAAGCTCTGAACAGTAGTCACATCAACATCTGCAGCCTCAAGTATAAAAAGCAAAGATTTTAATATTCAAATTTATTATTAAATTGCCTTATTCCTTGATTTAACAAATAAACTTGTTTGTTATGAAATTTTCAATATTAACTAACTACCACTATGTTCATATAAAAATTGTTATATTTATTTACCAATAATTAAGTTTTTAAATGAAAATATGAAGCTGAACATACCTGAATGAATTGTGTAGAACAATGATACTTAGACTTCAACTCAGGAGCTACATTTGCAATCAACATTAATGAAGTCATATTGCTACTGGGTGCCCTGTGCCCCACCAAAATAAGCAATGATTTAAGTTTATACTTAAGAATTTTGACCAAAGAAACATTTGATTACCCCTCCCCTCAAAAGAACTATATATTTTCATTGTATGCAGTTAATCAAGCATACCTGGCTGTTAGTTGATTTATGGCACTCCTTGAGAGAGACAAGGGTGGTGAAGTTGAGTCTCTTTAGTGTGCTGGAAAGTAAGACAATTTTACCCGTTGCATTTAATCTTTGAAGGGTGGAAAAGGATGCTTCACATCTGCAGGTTGAGGGAAACATTGAAATAATCCTTCTAGCTAATTTTTGAGATTCTTGGAAGATGGTTAATTTCCAAAACTCTACATCTTTATTTTGACGGTATTGTTGTGCCAATTCATCAGAGCTCTTCATTTCCACAAACACCATCAACAGATCCATAGCCCTAGTTGTGAACAGATTTCTTTCATTTCATCCGTCTCAATGAGGAATGGATCATTCACCAGGAAGATAAGTTCGTCATGGTTCTTAAAATCACTAATTCTGGCACCATCATTTCTGTTCAGCTCAGCCAACACATAGCAGAATTGCAGTTGATTCGAGGGAGCATCTACGGTTTTCCTTAATCACCTTCTACACGCTTGAAAAAAAGTTGGTAAATTGCCTTTGCCAACTGCAATTTAGCTGAAAACATTTTGACAGCTGTGTGTCGGTCTTATTATCGCGTTAAATGTCAATGTTTAAGTGCTGAGTAATGTCACACAGAAAACAGCAGCAAGCATCCATTCCTTGTCACCTAAGAAAAGAAATTGTTCAGTTTATCTTTGTCAAGCAATGAACAATTTTAAAAGTTCAAAACCATCCATAAAATGGGTGGGTTCCTCTTGAAAGCCATTTTATCTCAGTGAGCTAAACCAAATCCCCATACTGACTGTCAAATTCACACAAAAGCTTAAACTACTGGTGGTTCCTTACCTTTGCCCTGACATAATTTACCAATTCGATTACATCTGCCATTACATCATTTAAAGAATAAAACTTAGCAAATAATGCTTGCTGGTGTACAATGCAATGATACAACAAATGTTATTCTCTGCACCATCAGTTTCAATAAAGCTACAGCTCCATTCTTCTTATCTACCATAGCAGCAGCACCATCGGTTGCAATTGTTGTACTATTTTCAGGTTTTGTGTTGAACTTAGTCAAGGTATCCAATACAGTGATTTTTATTTTCTCTCCAGTGTTCCGTTTTGCAGGCAAACCATTTTTAACAATTCTTGTCACATCAAATTCAGTATTGATAGCTCTGACAAATATTAGTAACTGTGTAATATCATTGATATCCAGGCTTTTATCCATTGCAAGGCTAATGAACTTGGAAGATGACAATATTTCAAGTATATTTAAAATATTTTTGAGATATCTGATGCTCTTCTAGACTGTCAAATCCACCTCCTCAAGATCCTATTTGTCAAGGAACAGTGTAGAGCATGGTATTAGCATGCAGTCCTTTATCATTTCACCATCTATGTTGGGTTTCACCCATTTGCAGCTGAGACTTTTTGGCTTGTACTAGTGTGAATGTTTTGATGAGTCGTTATTTGGTGTTCAAATTATTTTAAGTCTCTCTCTTTCCTGAGTTCACTTCCCAGTGGGAAATCATTTCTAAAATTCAGGTGAAATATAGTGTAAAGTCTCATTAAATTTGTTTTTGTTTTTTGAATTGGGCAATGGAGTCGCTGCATATTAAGCAGATGCATTTACCTCCAATATTGGGCAAAAAGAAAAAAAAATCATGTTCCCACTCTTCTGAAAAATCTGTACTTCATACTTACATATTTTAGTTGTTTTCACCATTTCCAGTTTACTCAATTACTGGTGTCACGCACAATGATAGATGAGTTTCAGAAAATGCATGAGTTTGTTTTAAGAATTTTTGATTGGTTATTATTTTTTATCCTATTGTTATCTGTGTATAATGGGAAATGTAGTTTTATGTATTACACTGCTGCTGCAAAAAATGTCACTGATGCTGATATTTTTCTGTTGTATAACATAATACAAAATCAGAAATCTTGAAGAACCAGTCTGTGCATCACTGGTGCAGATGAATGTTTTAATTATAGCAAAAAACTTTTTAATGTAATATTTTAAAGACAGCATTTTACTGTTTGTTTTAGTTTTTTAAAAACTTAATTATTATCAATGTTTGTTGCTTTTTTTTTAAAAGAAAAGAAAAAACAAATAGATATTTGTGGTGTAGGATTTAGTCCCACAATTTAGTGCCTGTAGATATTGCAAGGCCAGCTGTTTATAGACACTTTTTAGCATCTCTGAAGAAAAGTTATTTACTGGGAAATGATGATACAGAACTGCTGCTGTCAGACGATTGTTGACATAAAACACTTTCATTAAAGAAATAATGTGTCTCCCCTATGTCAATGATGCGTAAACCAAACTAATTTTGATCATATTAGATACTCATAAAATTCTAAAGATCTAAGCCAACGCTCCTCAGAGCAGAAGAGACTGTTTTGATCTGCAAGGCCAAATCAACACATTACTTATTTTTGACTTGTGGTGAGAAAATCAAAATTCCAAATCAGCTCTGCATAAATCCTAGAAAATAGCAGCAATAATTATAAAATTTCTGACCAGTGAGACTGAATATGGAATTTTTATTCTTCTAGAGAGCATCACGAATTCATTAGTAAAGCAGTAATAGTTCTGCGTTAACAGAGGAAAAAATCTAAAGGTTCATGGTTACCATCAACACAAATAATGCTTGGTTTACCTGTGAACAGCAAGAAATATTTTTCAAATTTTTAGAACTTTCAATATATTATCCAATGTATCTTTAAATGTGGGATTCTTCAAATCATGATATAAAAAAGAGTTAAAATAGTTTTTTTTGCGAAGATTTACCTGGTGAAATATTATAAAATACTTCAGTAACAATTAAATTGTTCAAAACTGTTTTTCTTCAAACGGGTTTCAATTTGATGCAAATCACTTGGGCTTTAAAATTTATTTTACTTTAAAACAGTAATATACATTTTTGCTATAGGTAACTTTTCTATTTGAAAGGTCTTGGCAGTACAGTGCACCTAAAAAAATTGTGAGAAGAAGAAACATCATCGTACACTTTATTTCTGTTACCAGGTGTTAGATTACATATTTACTATTCAATCAAAGCAAAACTACCCTAACTGAACAAGAATCCGCCAAAATGAAGAACCTGCCACTTGAGCTTTACTTCTTCAAACTACAGCTGCTATTTTAAGTGTTTAAATAAATTTGGAGCTACCTGAAAAAAAATGAAATAAAAAATTAAATAAAAAATGAATATAAAAGACACGATAAGTGATATAAACAACTTTTCAGATATGAAAGAAAAGTTATAGGGAGGACGAGAGTTAGATCAGCCTTTCCTACTGCCTTACCATACACTAGTAAACAGACTTTGGCAATCTTTAGAATAAGAGTATTAATGAACAGCTTCAATAATTAGTTTTAATATCAAAGTAGAGTGAAAAGCCCTAAGAATGCATTCCAACATCAAATAAATTTTTACTTTATCTTTCTTTCATACTATATAAAAATGTTGAAAGAATAGTTCAAATTTGAATTTGTTCTAATACTGAAATAGATTTTTCATGACAAATGAAGCTAAACTTTGAACAAATTTAATGCGTTGGCTGTACAATGTGCTGAGTGTTTTACATTCATTGGTATATAGTAGATAATTTTGATACACCAAAAACTAAGTTAGTAGAATATTTTTATTTTCCTGATTCAGTGAATTTCTGGTCATAAATTAGATACAATGAACAATTAGTAAATATAATGCATTTTCTAAAACTGCAATACAACTTTTAGCATTGACGAAAGTTATAATGAATGCAATTTTTTCTCTTAATAAAATTTGCCTGGACTCCTTTATAAGTCTAGAACCAGAAAAATAGGGGAAAAAATATAGAAAAAAAAACATTTGGTATGTTCTATTAGGTCGTCACAAAAGTTGTTGGTTTTTATATTGTGTTAATTTGGGGTTCATTTTTTGCATGACTTGTCAAGGTGTATGTAGATAAGTTATGTTGTTTTATAGCGAGTGCTTTGGCAAAACCTACCCTTTTAAAAATCATCAAATGGATATTATTTCAGAGTTCTGAGTGAAGCATGGATAGAAAAGTTTATCGTGCCATTTTGCTTCACGAGTTCAAACCAGGCCACAAAGTGAGCGAGGCAACTCATAACATTAAGCAAGCATGAGGTGAGGACACAGCAAATGAGCGCACAGTACAATGATGGTTTGCAAAGTTTCAATCAAGAGATGTGAGCCTTGAAGATAAGAAACCTATCGGACGTCCTTCCAGCTGTGATGATGACTGTCTGAAGGCCTCAGTTGAAGCCGATCCAAGAAAAACAGTGTGAGAAATTGCTGGAGAGCTTGACGTAAGCACTGCAACTGTTTTCCGGCATCTTGACGCAATCGGCCAGGTGAAAAAGCTTGTCAGGTGGGTGCCCCACGAGTTGAATGAACAACAACAAAATCGTGGATTGGAGATCAGCTCTTCGCTTGTCATAAGAAACAAAAATAACCCATTTCTTGACCGAATCATTAAGTGTGATGAAAATTGGATCCCTTACAATTTGCAAACAATCAGCACAGTGGCTTGACAGAGACAAGGCACCTAACCACATTCCAAAACCCAGCCTCCCTCCAATGGTCAGTGTCTGGTGGACTGCAACTGGTGTCATCCACTATAACTTCTTGCAATCTGGCAAAACCATCACAGCTGAAAGGTACCATTGTGAATTAAATGTTGTTCATCAGAAACTCTCCCAATGACAGCCAGCATTGGTGAATTGAAGGGGCCCAATCCTGCTCCACGACAATGCTCATCCTCATGTTGCAAGTGACTCTTCAGAAACTGAACACGTTGGGGTATGAAATTCTCCCTCACCCAGCCTATTCACCAGACCTTTCTCCCACAGACTACTATCTTTTCAAACACCTCGACAGCTTCCTCCGTATGAAACCTTTCTCCAACCAAGCAGCAATTGAAACTGCCTTCCAACAGTTTATCAACTCCAGAAATCCAGATTATTTTTCAAAATGGTATAATGCACTTGTATCTCGTTGGCAGAAGTGTATTGACTGTAATGGAACTTACTTTGATAAGCTTCACGTTCAGCAACAGTATGCAGTGTCATTGTTGCGGTAAAAAAAACTGACTAAACTTTTGTAATAACCTAATACAATCACCTTTTACAACCACAGGCTGTTTCCAACATACTAAAATACAGTTACTTCTATCAGCTTCAGATTTTCAATGATATTCATACAAGTCTGGTATGTATATGCATCTTTGAATATTCAAATAGCTAATTAAGAAATGTCAGTCCATTGTATTTTTTAAAAAAGGAGAAAAATAATTGTTTTCTGTTTAAAATCTAAAGATGCCATAGTATTAGTCATACTTATTTCTGCTTTCTCTCAGATATACAGCTTTTCCACATGCAACATTTTAAAGTTTGTTTCAGACAATGCAGAATTTATTATTCTAAAAGTTCCATACGCCATGTTAAAAGCTGTGATCAAAAGAATAGAAAATTGTATCAGCAACATCCATAATCTCACAGTAAAAAGAACATTCCTACAACAGTGCAGTAAGCTCCTTAAATATTTTTTCCTTCTTTTTCAATACATTGAGCATCTTCAAATTGAAAAATGGATGGAAACCTGTGCACATGTTTTAGGTACATAATGCCCACTCAGTATACATACTTACGCAATGGTCTACACAATGGAAAAGATCAAAAAGCTCTTCTGTACATGTTTCTGCAGTGTTAGTGCGGCTATTCACCCTGTCATTACACTCTTCAAGACGTAGCTGGTAGTTACTACAGGATTTTGTTAGACATTTCTCTTTTAATTCATCTCTTGGATCCTAAAAGATGAAAATAAAAACATTTTTAATACACAAACTATAGAATCTTTAACATCAGCAGTGTAATTAAAAGATGCATCAACATTTTTGACTATTGTTTAAAGTTTTTTCTAAAATAATGATACTTAAAAATTTTAAGTTTCAAAACAAAGGCAGTTTCCCTTTAAATCACTGTTTGACTTATAGTGTCAAACAGGAATCAGAAAAACAGTTTCTTTACCCTTATTTGAGGACCTTTAAATTTATGTTTAGAAAAAGCCTTGAGATTTTGAATAAATATAGAAGTTAACTGAGGATGTACTTTTAAATTGATTAAGTTATGTTGGGAATCGACTATTACACACTTTATAATTTTCTTAGTTGATCTCAGCTAATGTGAAAAAAACCTGTCTCATTCAGCTTGAGAAAATAAATTTTTAAAAAAGAAACCAACAAAATGAAGTTAAAGTGAAAGTAATTGAGCAACCTCACCATACAATATTAAAACTATTTTTTTGCATTACATACATGCTAAAGGGAGATTCCCTGACCATCTTTAATAAGTAAGGGACGTAACTATGGTAAAAAATTTTTGAATTTCACAGGTAAGGAAAATGTAGAATTATTCCAGTAACAAGAGTAAAAAAAAAGTTGGTTTAAATTTATCACCCCTCACAATTTACAACAGAAAGTGGAAGTAATAAATAAAAATCTTTTTTTCAAACTGTAATCTACATAAAGTTGTGACAATAGACTTTTTTCCTTAGAAAATTATGCAGGAAAATTTTTCTTCAAATATTTTCTCTTTTTTAAGCCAAAGTTATAAAATAGGACCAGACCTTTTTTGGGGGGGGTGGGTAATCAACACCGCACTGATTGGTTAGGTGGACTGAAAGTTACACCTGAAAGTAATTAACGATATCTTGTTACCAGAACAAATATTCCACTATACAGAACATAATTACTGCTTCTGAAATATTGAAGTTATAAAGCAAACTGAGTTAAGGCAGACATAAATACACTCTCCCAAAACCAAATTCCAAGATCATCAAGCATAAAGAATGAGATGTTAGAGGTGAGGAAACAAGTGAAAGGATAGAGTAGCATCATCCCAGGCAGAGTTCTGGCCTACCAGCTCTTATTTACATAACCGACTGTTAATCCTTACTATCAAGATTATCATTTAACAACTTTCAATTCTTGGAAATATTAGAAACTCTGGTTTCTCAAATTTTTTTTCCTCGTTATCCAGGACTTTCAGCTGCATCTACAGAATCTGTTAACTCCAGACTGGTTGGGGGGGGGGGGGGTAGACAGGTATCATCATCTCAACCTCTTACTTTAGGCTCCTCTTCCTCCTCTTCCAGTTCTGGCTCCTGAAGAAAACAAAAAGAAAGATAGAGAGATCCGTGGCACTGCAGGCATTGAGAGACGGGCTAAGTTTCCTTCTGCGGCTCCTGAAGGAGACATAAACCAAGGTAGAGAGGGAGGGAGGGGATCCGGGGCAGAGCAGGGATTGGGGGAGAAGCCAGTTCCCTTCGGTTGCTGGCGGGGGGGTGAACGGTGACCTTGACCCGCTGCTCTTTAAGCCTCCATCCAGGTTGTCGCTATTGCTTCTATTTAACCAGCCATTCTTGGCTAGCCACCCCAGAGGACTCGGGCAAGCAAACCCATTAACCCTAATAACTACTACTACTAGTAGTAGTAATGGTAATTAATAGGGGTAGGTACTGAATGAGCCGAGGAAGGGGCTTAGCCCGACAAGTCGCGTTCCGTCCCAGAACATCGGCAAAAATGGGCGGGAGAAAGTTACTCCAAGTGTTTTTCAGCAACTTCCATTAAATGTGCTGCTGCTGGACAGGTGTAGAATTAAATAAATACCTCGTTAGCAGCATAGACCTTTCCAGTAAGAACCATTTTGTCCTTTAACTAAAAGATGGCAGTCTTCGGGTGGTGGGGAACCCGACGGTGGTTATCTCCCTTGCAGGAGTTCGATAGCATCGCCGTGATGGGTGTCCGGCCGGGTTTCATTTGAACACTCCCAGTAAATCTGTCCCGTTGTATTAAGCATGCCCCTGTGTTTATTATTCTGCTTAAGTTTTTTTTTTTGTTTTTCTTTTTCTGTTAACCCTGTACTTTCAAATAGAACGGATGTGCTGTTATTTTTCTTAACTTATTATCTTAGAAGACAAGCTTGGAATCGCTGGCTCCAGGTGACTGATGGCCGACTGATCAGACTACCTACCATCAGCCAGTGCGCAGGACAGGTCCATAATCTCCACACCTTAGAAGATATAGGAACAAGCACAAAAACCACCACCGTCTCAAAAATCCAAGTCACTCATCAGTGAAATAATTTTTTGAAATTGTTTTTCATAAGACAAAAAAAAAACAAAAAACAACCATTTACATCAGTGCTAATCTCACCTATAAAAGCAGATGATGACAGTATTTGATCCATTCTGTATCTGCTTTACACTTTAATTCTCATATTTTTCTAAATGTTTTCCTTTTAAACCCTGGACACACGCTATTTCATATTTGTCTCGCCTTAGACATTTTTTCCTATCTTACTTTTTTCAATGTTACATCACTTTTTAAAATTTACCTGAAATAACAAAGCTACTACTCATGGAAACCCAAGCAACTGAACTCTTCCCTTGATAATTCCTTCTTATTTTTACTCTCCTGATTTTAAACTTTCTTCTTTCTTTTGAAAGACTAATACTATAAGCACAAAGACGACAGGATTAATGGAATTTGACATCAGTCCCACTTGTGACGAAACACAGAAAGTAATCAAAGTTAAACAAAACAATGTATTCCTTAGCCAAATTAGCTTATAGATTTCATTACAACACATAAACGTGAGTGAAGCATCACAATAATTGGCAGGTGAGGCCAAATCAAAACTGTATACAATTGCAACATTGTGTATGGTTGGAATAAGATGTCTGATCACCTTCCAAATTCTGAGTCATAGCCACTCCCAGATCATATAGTTCAGTAGAAAGGGATTCCAGAACCTCACACTACAAATGTTCAGCGGTCAATATATTGTAGCAGCATAGGACTGTTAGTTTTACTCTCATTCATAAACCCTATCCTGCCACAATAATCATCATACTGCACACAAGTGGTATAGTGTTCTCCTTGATGCCACCAGCTATGACCTGATGTTAAAGAAATCCACATCAAATTGACTTGCATCCAAAAGCATCACTCATTGCCAATGTTCTTGTTCTACAATTTTAACCTTATGGTGATTATTCCCACTTGATAAAGATGTTTCTTCAAAGTCCTGACTGCCAGCAAATGCTACCCTATTCAACAAGGCCATTTTTTTTAAAAACTCATCAGTAGCAAGTCCAGTGACAACTTTCTGTTGACATCTTGTCTGATGATTTAAGCAATGTCAACCTGCCTGTCACCGTATCAGCTATCTCATATTCCCACAAACAAGCATACATTTTAAAATTCATTCTTCTGTACACCATGCAGGATTTTTTTTTTTTGTTTTAAAGCTATGTGCACATTTCTTACTAGTTAAGTCCAAGAGTTGGCAAGATCTCAAAATATAACATTCTTAAATTGTTGGCTTATTACTGGGCACAACAATCTAATGTTTTACCAAATGAATCAGCAATGGTTGTTTCCATTTCTATGACACAAAACCCATAGAATCCTTTCTAAATACTAGAAATATTCTGTTACCAAACAACTTTCCCCTTACATTCTAACTGAAGCGATTAACTTGGAAACTCTCCAATAAAAAAAAGAAAGAATTCAGTATTTTTCCTTCATTTTTGGTTCCCTTGTCAGTTTTGTTTGGTTTAAAACAGGGCTAAAGAACCACTTGATTCCTCACCACCAGTTAGGTTTTAGCTAAAGTGTCTTCATCAAAAAATTTAAATAAAAAAACAATAATAAATTTTGACCAATCTGCTAAGAAAATTATGAGAAATGATTTAACCAGTACAGTAATCTTATCATAACACCAATAGATGAGATACAAGATAAAATATAATTTGGATCAGTGGTTCCCAACCTTTCTGGACTCATGGACCTTTTTCTAATACTCAATAGACCTGTGACCCCCTGCTACACTTCCATAATTAAAAAAAAAAAAAAAATCACATAAATAAGAGTTTTATTTGAACATATTGACAGTTTTCCTAAAGCTGAGCTGGCTAGTGTGTGTGTGTCCAGCAGAAGTCACAGTCCAGTCCTTGTAGCGTGCTCTGCCCCAGTCGTCGTGGTCGGAGTCTTTTAGCTGCAGGCCCCAATGGCGTTAGTCAATGGGAGCAGGGCTCGATTGCATCAGTCCTACTGTGGTAACAGTTCGAGTTCCGGCCTTTGTCTCCAGTGTGCATTGTATGTGTTTCTATGAGGGTAGCAGAACGACAGGAAGCTGATGCAACCGGGAGTGCCTGCTGTAGGAGACAAGCCTTACACCTTCGGTGCTCGGCCTCCCATCGGTGACACCGGTGTATTGGACACAGGATAATTTCCGGAAAAGGTGTGTTTTATAAGCCAGCAAATACGGTACATATACACAAAACAGATACATGCTCATGAACAGTTTCTTGACTCAGTCATAAGACAAATATTGAAACTTCCCGTGACACCCTTCGCCATCCACTGGTTGGGAACCACCGATTTAGACTACTTTTCTAGCAACACTGGAGACTCTCAATCACCTTGGTCTAGTTAAAAACTTTTCTTGGAAGATCTTTTGATAGTGTCTTCACGCAGCACATTGCAGTACTAATTAAGTTAAAAAGGAAACCATTTTGATTTGGTACTCATGCCCATTCAGGAATCTGATTGTGAAAAGACTACAGGAAATATTTTTACCCAATATGGAGCAGTATCAGATAATTGATTTTGTGTAGATTTGAAGATAAAATTAGCACTTTTTAATACAACATATCAGATACATCTAAGATATTTAAGTGCATACTTTTAGCACTGCAATTCAGATCTGATGTACAGCAGTTGTCTACCCTACATTATACTAGAAATGTTGTTCATCTGAACATTCCTAGTATTTATTCATTTGTATAAGCAGACAACAGAATTAGTGTGCATGAAAATTAAACTCCCCTAATTATTCTATAGGTGGTACTATCTGTATTTTGAAGTTTTTAAATTTCTTAAACTACATCAGTATCAAAATTGTCCATCTGATTACAGGGGCTTACCAGTAGTATTGAGTAGCTTCTCATTTAGACTACTTTGTGACTGTATAGGGAAAAGATGGAACCAGTCCTTGAAGAACAGAAGAAAGAAAAAAAATTTCTAATTTTACAGAGAAGTTAACACGAAATCTGTCACCTCAAAGATGAACAGAATTCCCAAAAAATCTTCAGTTTCCTCAATTCAAGTGACTTCACGTTTTTAATACAAAACAATACTGTAGTTAAAGATTAGGTGCATATGCTTTTTAATCGATTTTGTCTACAAAGTCTGTTGAGACAGCAAATGAATCCAGAAATTTTTACAACTATACTTGCATACATATAATTTTAAAATTCTGTTGTACACCATGTTATGGCACAAAAAGAGTTTATCTTTTTTGTTAACTTGTTCAAATACTGTACATTAAAAAATATTTATATATAAAAGGTTCAGCCGCAAATGTAATTTCTAAACTTTAAAACCAATTTCACACTAAACTTTAAATTAAAAGTATAAAAACATCTTTCTACACTAAAGTAGAAGACAATTCAGAAATAGGAATTTTTGCAAAAATTATGGCAGAACTACTAGCTAAAGAACAAGATTAGTGTTTTCATATCCATGTCTCCATTGTAGCAATCGACTGTTTGTTCAGTGTATAAAGATTTTAGCCATAAGATTTATCTTAGCTCTCAATATAAACATTTTCCATCTCCCAGTTAATATTTTATAATTAAGAAAAAAAAAATGGATAAGACAAAAAGGTTTTCCAAAATACTTGAGTGATGATGGTTTCTCGAATATTTTAAGAAGAAACAGTGAATAGAAAACTGCTTTCTTTGTGTACATATCAAAGCGTCCACAACATCAGCTTTAGCGTTCATTTATCGAATTGAAAATCTTATTGCGCTGGTTGATTTAGTCGTTCTCTTTTGAGCTTTCTTTTTCTGATCAGATATGGCAAAACACTTCCATAGCCGGAGTGTTTCATCAGCTCCTGCTGATACCACCATCGAGCCATCTGGGGACATGGCCATGTGCAACACACGTGCTGTGTGACCTGGAAAGTAAGTAAATTAATTTATTTTTTAATTTCAGTCTAGCCTAATTAGAAACATTTTCCTTGTATAAAATACATAAATATCTCTTCTCGGCGACAGTAATTTCATTCATACTCTTTCTAAATAAATAGAAATTTCACCATTACAGCAGCCTGACCTCTAACCCTAACCCCTTTTTTTAAAGTTTCACCCCCACCCCCCAATTTTAGCAGTAATCTTCTTCCTTTTCATGAATCTAGACATCTTTTTAAATAAGCATTTTTTAAAGACAAGAATTACTCTTTTAAAAATCTTAATATTTGCTATAGGGAAATCCCATGGCCCAGTGGCTAAGCTGCTGCATTGACAAGTGTGAGAGCCCAAGTTTGAACCCTGCTCGCTTAATTTGGCTTATCTGCCTGAGAAATGTTTCTTTTCACACTTCTTCACCAGTTGATCATATGGGTTACTTTTGGGTACCTCCAAGATCTAAAACTGAAGAGTCTTAGTAGAGATTTGTTCCTGATGGTCAGAAGTGCCATGCTCTTCATGGCATAGGATATGCTCTTTGGTAAATAAATGTGGCACTACACTTACACCAAGAAATAAACTTGTAAGCCAACTGCCTTTGCATAATTAGGATCACAATAAATGACTCATAAATTTATGAGAATCAAGTAATTTTTTTAGAGCCACACCCGTAGCAAGTGTTGTTTTTTTAGAATACCTGATAATCATTATATATCTGTAGAAATTCCATTATCAATATCAGGACGAGCTCAGGTTTCCATCCAATATGACAATACAGGTAATGTCAGAGCACTGACCAGTTTTTTTTTCTTCTACTTTTAACATTTGTACAGAACAAACTTTTATAGTATTTTAAAGAATTTTGATTATGAAATTTACTTTCCACTAAATCTTTAGTTTAAAGACTGAATAAACTTTGTTAAGCTTCATACCTGTAAGTTCTGCAATTTTAGTCAAAGATGGATATTTCCAAATAATCAATTGATTTTGAGCAAACCCATGACTAGATATCAATTCTTTGTATTCATTTGACCAAAGTATGGAGCAAACCTACAAGGAGGAAAAATTAGTAATGTATAAACATTCAAAATGTGTGTTTTTATGTAGCTACACATTTCTTATCCTACACAAGTTAAGGCTGAATATTTTAATCTCAGAACTCAAACAATTAACAACAGCATACACATCATATTCCTTTAAGCAATGAAAATATAAAGAAATAAAAAGTAGAGAAGTAGGGTTCCCTACTTCTAACAAATAAAAAGCTTTTATTTACTTGGTAGACTTTTATAACTACTATAGTGAAAATGGAGGCAGGATTATAAACTCCTGTGGTTATCTAGGAAGCTTGATATCAGAAGATGATGAACAATTTACCTGAGACTTAGTATCCACACTTTCAATACAGGAGCCTGCACTGCAATTCCAGAAATGAATGTGCCTATCAGCTGTCCCGCCACCACTGGCCAAAAGTCTGGGCTGCCATGGACACCAAGCTAAGGCCTAACAAAATTAAATACATACCAAAGTTAAATTCTAAAGTAGTAAGTTGATGATTATTATGGTATGACAAAAAAAACCACAAACAATCTCAATGAGTTGTAGTAATCTAAATGCAACTAGTGTACAACTAATGGACAGCATGCATTTCAATGTTAAAAAGGCGTACTCAATGTTTCTGCTTTATTCTTACCTTAACAGCAGCCTGGTGATGAGTAAAGGTGTAGAGAGGCTGTGTCTGTGTGATGCTTTGACCAGCTATTGCAGCCCAGATATTCAACAGATTGTCATTTCCTCCACTAGCAAGATAACTCCCATCAGGTGACCACTTCAAACCACAAACCTCCTGGGTGTGACCCGATAATGTTCCCACTAAGTGCTGCGGTACCCTGACATCGTGATGGTGTATTCTACCACTACGAGAACCACTGAAACAAGACAAGAATTTTATTGATAGAGAATGAACACTATTACCTAGTAATTATTACTTTCAAGTTCAAACTACATATACAGTCGACCCCCTGTGTAATCGCGGAGGAATTTTCCTTAGAACCTAACTAATAATTGTTCGTGGAAACCCCCGCATATTCACGGAATCGCAAATATCCTCCACAATTTTTATGGCCTTTTTTGTGGCAATGTATATTTTTTCACGCTTTTTAAAGCTAAATTATTAACAACAATATAATTTACTAATTTTGTAATATAAATACTAACGTAAATTCAGCAAAATAAGAATATAAAATAAACGCTATTGGCTGGAGGTTTGAAAGTAGCCAATCCGAGAGCGTTATTCATTTCTCCTCGCTGCTGATTGGCTGCTGCCCTCGAGGCGCTGTCTCAGGCAGATGCAGCCAAGCATCATCATCCCAGTTTACCGCATGTAGCTATCTCGAGTGTTTTGCTGAGTGTTTCTCTGAGTGTTGTGTTTTTTATTAAATTATTATTAAATATTTACTTATATATTTTTTTAATTATATTTTACATTATATTTTGATGTTTATAGGCATTTTTATGGACCACGTCCAATATTCGTGGTTTTTCACTCTTCGTGGGTGCTCAAGGGACGTAACCCACGCGAATACTGGGGGACAACTGTATTACTACTATACAAGATCAAAAACTGTTTAGTCTATTTATAAATAAATAAAACAATTTCTAAAAGATTGTCTAACACATTGACATTTACAGTAAAAAAACAAAACAAAAACATTCTGGTTTTTTTGGTTTTTTTAGAAACTAAATTTTCTATTGAGTTGTCCATAAAATCAAATTTTACCTGCTTAAAATATAGGAATTCCATGAAAGAGATCCCACTCTAGATGTATGTCCTGACATTGTTCTAAGACGTTTTTCAGCTGCAACATCCCACAGCTGCAAGGAAAAAAAGCTTCATAACTGTAGGATAAAAAAGTACAAATCACAAACTTGGAGCTAAAAAGAAATTACTTCAAGTATCAGAAAAAAGATCACTCAAAATTCTTTATAAAGAATAAATTGTTTTATACATATAAAATTACAATTTGTAACTTAAAAAAATTTTTTTTGAATATTTTTATGTGTATATTTTCCATCGCATCATGTGTTAAGATAAGAAATGGATAATGCTACCTGTTTAAGTTTGGGAAGTGAGAGTACGCAAACCTCATTTTATGTTTAAATGGGGACACATCTGCATATGAAAAGTACACATTTCTTGATGCAGCAAAGATTCGTGATACGCAGGAAATCTATAGATACTACAGAATATGATTTGTACAACAGATTTACAGTGGGTCCACTTTGCTCAGTTTTACTATCTTTACGAAGTGTAAAAGGATGCTATATAAATAATAAAAAAAAAATTACCTGAACATCACCAGTGCTTGTACCAACAGCCAAATAATTTCCTTCTTTCACCCAAGCAACTGATCCAATATAATTTTCTGGGTTTTCCATCTGTGTCAGCTGCAGTATATCTCCACTTCCTGCATTCCATAAATACAAATGGCTGCCAAGAGAGACAGCCAAGTGATTGTTGACAGACCAGTCCAGTAAATTCAAATCTTAAAATATCAACAAACATAAAAGCAAAATTTAGAAACAAAACTGCACCACTTATTAATTTTTAACAGCAACAACTATCATCAAAACGTGATAGAAGGGTCTTTCAATCATAGTTTGAATCACATATGACATTATTATTATTATATAATACATGTTTGTTTTTCTTTCTTCTAAATCAGTTTATCTTAGCAGTCACTGCAAAGCTTCAATAGAATACCTTTTCTGCAGACTATATTTCTTAAATAAAACTTTTTTGGAAAAGAAATGGAGGTTCTTGAAAACTCATCCAAGGTCGGTCGGTCGGAAATACCTGGTGAACATGTCTGCAAGCAACCAAGTCAAAAGCTGGCTCGTCAATTACGGAAAAGACCCGGGGAGCGGTTCTCATATTTTTTCCGCTAAGGATTTTCAAACAGCTACATTGGCTGGTGGGGATTTGGTGGACCCTTACAAAAAGCACCAGGTAAAGCTACCTGGCCAATCCTAGTCACCTGAAGCACTCTTGGACTGTCTCATCAGTAAGAGATGTTGGGCATCATCAATATAGATAATACTGTAAAGTTGTGGCAAGTCCTGTAGAAAAATTGGGGGCAGATTTAAATCTGTGCTTGAAACTAGTTGTAGGTGCCAAGCATGGTTTTGAAGCTGTCTCTGACAGTGAAAAGGGCCATACAAACACGGGGCCAGCGTGATATGAAGTCGCGCCAATCAGCGAAATGGATTTAAGGCTTTATTAAAGTTTTAAGATCTTTCTTTGTTTTTAACTGAATCAAGCTCTCAAAAAGATTAATATCTAAAGACAAGAATATTAATTAAATGAAATGAAAAATAACTAAAAGTATAAAGGAACTATTACATTCATAAAGAAAAGTGACTAAATTTGGCACTTGTGAGATATTAAACAAAAAAAGTTTAGTGCGTCACTTACAGTAGTCATCCAAAATCTCTGGCGCATCTAAAATACGTTCTGGCACTTGAGGTATGTGTCGAGTGAGTTTCTTTGAACTTCCTGTCTTACATGAACTGTAAAGGATTTTCAGATTGTTCTGGTATCCTTAAAAAAAAAAAAAAATTCAAATTTTAAGTGTTTTTTAAAAAATTATTTTATCAAATAATCTCACAATATCTGAGGTAAAGCCTACTGTGTAAGCTACTGTAACTAATAAAACCAGACAGAGAACCCTAATTGAAATCTTTTGTTTTCTTCTTCAAAAGTCTGACAACTGGAACATCTAATTTTTTTTTTTTTTTTTAAATTAGCACCAAAGTCCGATTTTTAAATATCACCTTAGCAAAAGCCTCCCCACCTGAGCCACGAATGGAAATGTAGCATTTCTTTTTCCAATTTTTGTGAACTGACAGACTTGGATAAGAACAGTGGAAAATGTGAGTTTATGACTCAACACCTGAATGCACTAAACGAAAACAGTATCATCATGATTGGCAGCATGTCTGAAAATGATCCAATCAAGCTTTGCTGAAAGATGTATTTAGTTTATATAAGATCAGATGTCATTTTTAACTTCCGGTAGAACCACCTAATAAGGCAATGTTTATAGCATACTGGAAAAGTGCAGGACTCATCGTTTTGACTGGCCATGTAGCATCCTTCCAAAAGGAGGATGCTTGGCAATGTCATCATAATGCAATAAATCTGAGAGAGTACTAAACTCAGCCAGAAAACTTCAACATCAAGACCGAGCATTTTAATGCCACAAGCTGTCTGAAATCTATTACAAACTCCATTTCTATTAGATGAATACTGCCAAATACCTGTAGCACATGTTAAATCAGGCATCTCTGAAACAGTACATGTGCATCTTGTTTACTGAAACTTTAAATGGTAACTAAATATTTTGACTGGTTCACCATACTTATTAAGCACATATGTAGCATCCTATGGCAAGTTGTGCAAAAGGATTATCCAAACTGGTGCATGTGATGCCAATGACTTTAAATGTGTCTGCAGGAATATAAAAACTAGACTGACAGATTCTCATTTACAGCATTAGGAAGTGATGTGAAGCTAAGTTTAACACAAATAATGAGCACAGTAAATAGTGATGTTCAGGTACCATTTTCTTGTACTGTGCCTGGTTCAATTAAAGGCTGGATGTTTTCTGCTATGCTATTTTAATAAAATGTGATCTCAAAAGCAAAATATTGCATTGCTTGTTCAATAGTTCTAGTGATGTTTTACATTTTTTTCCTTATAGAAAAAATCTGATGTAATACATCTAACAGCATAATCTAATCAAGGGCTGGCGTTGTGTTGTTACCCAACCGCTATTACACCTTATCATTAATCACAGGCTGGGTACGGAAAGTGGACGTGTGACACCAGAAACTAAGGTCAGCAGAAAATTGCCAAGTGCACTCCAACTTTGATTGACCTGGAGACCTAACAGATGTCCTACTAAAACTCTTCAGTTTTAGACGCGAGAGGAATCCCACACAACTAGCTACGGAAGAACACCAAGAAACCATGTCGAAGGCTGCCCCAAGCTCTCAGTTCAGCAGGACACACATCACACATGTTCACTCTAGTACTCCAATAGTAAAACAAACAAGCAAACACTTTCTTACCTTCTGGTGCTGTAGGGGCTTTAGGCATGTAAGAAATTATCTTAGAATTAAGAGCATCACCATTCAGGTTTTCACTCATCACCTTTTGATATTCTTGCTGTGAAGGGCTTAGCATCTTATTTTCTGCACTGTTATTTTCTTTCATGATTTTATAGTATCCAATTTCAAATTGGGTTGCTGCTCTGTTAGGAATAAACCGATCTCCACACTGAGGTGTCAAAGGAGTTTTGCACTGGCCATGAGCTCGAGATTTTCCTGTAATAAACAGACAGATCTACAATTTGATGATCAAGTACCAACTTACTCAAAAATAGGATCTTTTGCTTATTAGGAAGAAACTTAATCTTTATTAACCTCCAAACAAAGCAAAATGGTAGATGATGAATAAACTGACTTCAGAATTCAAAAAAGTTAAGATTTCTTCAGACAGACCCGTTTGCCCGCATTTACTTTTGACCTTTCTCATTGCAGCATTATTTCTGAACAGCTCGAGAGAGAGCCTGACAATCAATCAGACGTCTAGCTGGAAAATCACATGCACTAAATACTTAACCAGTGAAAGTGTTTACCTCCACTTTTTGGCGTCTTGCTTGCACTAGAGGTTTGTTTATTCCCTGATCGGTTAGCATTTTTTATTGGAGTCTTGCTAGTATTCGTCGTACTTGCAGACAAATTGGACTCGGGTTCATTAATCTTCCTCTGCCACTTGATTTGTGGTCCTTTGGTGGGTGGTGCATTCATCTGTAGAACACTGCTCATTTGGTTTTCCAGATTAAAATGAGCCATTTTTTTTTTCCAGATTATCTATACTCTGAAAATAGACAGACAGACAGTGTTGGCTTGTAGAGAATGCTTGAACTTTTTTGCTAGTCTATTACATACAGCTACCAAAAATAAAAGCTGAACAGGTGAACAGGAGCAGCAGCAGCAGGCAGGTAGATGTTAGTTTACAATACATCAGATGGTCCTCCTCTGTTCCTTTTTTCTCTGAATATATTTGTTATTTCCATATTTTTGTCAAAAGGTGATGAGGTTAGGGTGCATCCTTTGCTACCACTGCTGCCCCTCTTATAGAATTCCTACTTAAACACCTATCCAAATATGCGGGGAACCATTCTAGCTCTGGACATGCAAATTTATTGCTCGGAGCTGATGCGAGTTAATGTTATGGGCTTTCTTTGCTCGTGTGGGATTGAATCGCCTTGGAAGACTTCCCCCCTGTGGGTAGCAGGGTTATGGTGCCTGTGGGTGCGGACACGCCCTGGCCGCTGTGTCACCCACCATCATCGGGCAATGGAGTACAGTACAGTACAGTACAGTACACAGAGGAAACCAGATTTCGATTTAACCTCAGTTATTCCAGCACCCACGCAAAATTACTGACAGCCGGTCCTTCAGCCATTCCGGATACCTCCATCTCCGCGAGGATCGAGGAGGAGGTACCTCTCGCCATCTTTGAACCCCTGCCCCCCCCCCCGGACCGTCGGCAGGTACGGACGGGCATCAGGCCTGCACCACACTCCCCTCGTGGTCGCCGTTTTCCTTCCCTGACTGATATCTAAGTCTCCCTTATCCACACCTGAGCGTCCCCCCCCCCTGGCAGATAATCACAGGTGGTTTCCCTCGGGATGATGCGACTGCTGGCAGCAGGGTCTCACCCCATCGAGCGGCTCAGCCGATACTCACCAGCCTTCCGACGGACTCTGCTGATGGCGGTGGTGGGGTGGGAGGGTAGTAGAGGATTCGTCCAAAGTCTCCAGGAAGTCTACGACCAGAGCAGAGAGACAGCAGCCAGGAGCCGGACGGCGAGTTAACTGTTGAATTCCTGCCGCACCGCGATTGGCCGAACGGGAGCCGCTGCTGGCCGTTGATTGGTCAGCTTCATAACAACTCTGCCCCTCGGAACTGCTCCGAGAAACGGCGAGAGCGGCGGAGTTTAAGGTCGAGCCGCCCCCCCCCCCACCACGAATTAACGGTTTTGAAAAAATTTTTTTTCTGTTTTTAAAATAATAATAATAATAATTATTATTATTAATTAAACAACAACAACAACAACAACCGAACATCCCTGACTCCTCTGTCCTTTCTAGCGCGCTGTCGGCACCCCTCTACCATAATGTGTGCTATATTATCGTCGGCAGCTCGAACGCCAACATGGCTAAAACTGCGGTACCGAGGACGAGGTCCGTCGGACTGTTATGCCTCCTCCTCCTCCCGTTCACCCTGCAGCTCGAAGCCGCGCAGTGGGCGGACGCTGAGGAGGACCTGTACGACGACTTAAATGGCGACCACCGGCCAGCGGACGACCTGGACGATTTCGAGTTTGTTGCTGGCGAACAGCCTCCCCCTCATCGCGCGAAAGATTTCTATTCTTTCAAAGTGTTGGACATTCGGAACAACCTTGTTGATCTGGGAGTTTACCGTGGTAAGGTAAATAGATGGGATCTGTTTAACTGCCACCCGGGGAGGGGGGGTAATGGGACGGCCTACACCGGTTACACACGTGACCTGTACTCCAGCGACATCTGGTTAACTACTCAAGTCGCGGTTACGGTTATGAGTTTAAAACATTTGTAGTCATCTGCTGGTATATAGATAACTTTGCCCTTCTTCTACGTCTGTAACTGTCCTGAATGGAAATTCCTTCGCCTTTGCAGCGAGCGCCCCAACCCAAACCTCCTCTGTCCGCTGCATGCAGCTGCAGTGTGTAGGATCATTGCGTGGCAACCATGAGCACACAATCAATCAACACGGCAGCCGGACACCGGCGGATAGACTGCCATGGGGACTCCTTTATAATTATACGATGTAGGGGTGACTGGAAGGGAATAATTAAAAATAGGTGTACCAAAACTGGGGTCAGGGACTCTGGACATTCTAGAAGTTGGTTGGCTTTTTCCAGGTGGCGTTGGTGGTGAACGTGGCCAGCGAGTGTGGGTACACGGATAACCATTACGAGGCCCTGGTCAGAATCCACAACCTGCTGGGGACGAGCGGGAGGTTCACTGTGCTCGCCTTCCCCTGCAATCAGTTCGGGGCACAGGAACCGGGAGTGAGTCTTCTTGATCAACATTCTTCTTTCTTCTAAGACTCTTCGATAAATGGAAACAATTAACGGAAAAGCGTGTTGTTGTTGTTGTTGTTTATGGTCAGAATGAAAGTAAATTGTCCAAATAAAGGTTATCTTGTTGAGAATATGACTGTAATTAATAGCTTAGCATGGGTTTGTGGACAGTAAGAAAAGCTAGGTTCTCATGGTAATAAATATTTACTTAATCAGAATATTAATGCACGCCTTTCTTTCTTTCTTCCAAGTTCAACATGAGCGATGTACAGGGTGTATAAAAAACATGAAGTGCACTTTAAAATCTTTAATGCAAGGGAGGTAATCCAAACAAACAAAAGAACTAACGCGCGGTTTTACTCGTTTGAAACCTTTCTGTACTATAATAAGAATAACAAGGACTAGACATTTTGCATAAACATTATTTTATAATTTAAGTAATAAACAGTTAATCTCTTCTTTCTTTTGTTCCAGTCAAACTGGCAAATAGAGAAGTTTGCCAAGGAAAAGTATCACGTGAATTTCCCGATGTTCTCGAAAACTAATGTCATCAAGAACGGTATTCCGAATGCTTGGAAATTTTTAATAGGTAAAAGCGATATTTACGTAGCATGGTACCTGTTGATCGAGTTCTAATGTGAAATTATTCCACCCAACTAGCTAAAAACAGACAGACAGACAGACTTTTACTATTGTTATTAAAAGCAGTGCTTTAGTCTTTGAACATAATTTGTTTTATATCATAAATGGGAAAGTTATGTATGAAATAATATCGGTTTTCTCGTGTGGTGATCTTTAAATGCCTTTCATGTCTTAGATAGAACAGGCTACCCATAACTAGATTAAGCATTCATGGCAAATGCATTTAAGACGATCTTTAAATTCTATTTTTTTAAAAAAAATTGTTAACCCTGATGATGGAAACAGACAAATAGCTGAAATGTTAGCTGTACTACAACTAATAAAGTTATGGGAAAGCCCCCAGACTGACCTTCTAATGTCCATCTTTCCATTTTGATCTTTATTTTTCTGCAGAAGAAACTGGTAAGAAACCAAACTGGAATTTTTGGAAATATTTGGTTAATGCTGATGGAGGAGTTCTGAATGCTTGGGGACCGTGGCACTCAGTGGAAGACATCTTCCATGAAGTCAAAGCAGCTGTTGATAAGGTGGATCTGTATGAGTCTCATGGTGGAGAACTTTAACATCCTGAGTAGCCAGTGTGTGTGTTCTCAAGTGAAATATACTACACACACACACATTTCATTAACTGGATTTTTTGTATAAAAATATAAATTGGATTAGAAGAATTCCAAGGTTACCAAAAAGAAATGTGCAACTATGGAAGTGATTCACCAATTACTATTTAGCAAATAGCTTGCTTTTCATCATCAAAAATATTCATTGGCCATGTTTTTAAGAACAATAGATTGTGGCAAATGTGCATAACTGAAAAGAGAAGCCTTTAAAAACAAGGTCTGTAAAGGAAAATCCGATGTTTTAGTGAGTGGAAAAGAGAGATTATCAGGTTAGGTTTGTTTTTTTCAGCAGGATTATTGGAAGTACTCTTGCCACCACTCAGACATTAGATCCATAACAGTTCACCAAGGATCATAGTTTAGCAAATAGTAGTGTCAGTGTTCATCTCTTTATAGCTACTAAGTAAACAAATTGTGCATGCACATGTGAAAACAGACTGTTACTTAAATACATTTTTTAGGGGTGGCAAGCCATAATTTCTACCAAAATAGAAACTTGAGAGACCCAGCTACTTTAATTAAGCACTTATATTATTTTAACTCTATCCTGCATGTCTGTGGTCATCAGATATTCGTGGTGTATCAAGCCGTTAAGCACGATGATGTTTGTTCTTTTAATTGGTGAATCAAGCCGTTAAAAACACAAACAAAACTATGATTAATTACTAAAAATGTTGTTCCACAAGCAGATGTGACTAAGTTTTATACTAAAGGTGATAATGTGCATATCAGTTATATATCTCTGGAAGCATTAAAACAAAACATTCTTCAATACAGAGATTTACAGTTTTAGTTTTGGTTGATAAACTAACCGCCTTGTTAATCAAAATTATACATTTGCTCTGTGAGGTCTTCAGCATTTTCTTAGTAAAATTGCTGAGACTCAGAAATTTAATGGTGAGTGCAATGTTGTTTAGAGATTTATTATTTTTTTTGTACATTTGCTGAAAATTTAGAATAAAAATGTTTGGTTTTATCTCCCCAGTCGGTGTAAGAGGGCCCAATAACATGTACTAGTTGTCAGTCGGGCATATTTATAATTTTTTATCTGTTTAAATCTTATTGCCTTATAATACTACTACTACTAATAATAATAATCCCTTTTAAGAAAGAAATTAACATTTCTTTTTTTTCAAAAACCCCCTTTCCTCAAACTAGGTGTGTCTAGTTCTGGGTAAATAGACTGCTCTTTCATTTGCATCTGCCTTTCTTTCCTTCCTTCCTTTTTTTTTAATTTTAATCTCACCAAAACAGAAGAAGAAGAAATACAATAAAGGTAAATAAAACAAAATCTAACACTTTTTGATTTGTTTGGTCGGCAAATGTTTCTTAATTTAGAGAGGAATAAAAACTCTTTTTTTTTTAGGTCTTGGATAACATGAGACTGGTTGCCATTTAAAAATGAAGCGGAGAGAGAGAGAGAGAGAGAGAAAGGCGCGGTGATTACCTTTTTTAAAAAAAAAAAGATTTCTTCTTTAGTTTTAATAAACAAACAAACAAACAACTTTTACTGAATAGATCTTAAATTATTTCTGCCAGTCGACCATGTCTGGACTTAACAGTGGGCTCCAGCTTCAAGAGATTTACCGAGCTTGAATTGGAGTATTAAATGTCCAATTAACTCATCATTAGACTTTAGTGAGATGGCGATTTTCTCCATAGAGGAAATCTTGTCCAAATATGACAGCACCATCCTTTGTTACCATGGCTGCCCTGCCAATGTTTATTTATTTTACAAGGAAGAAGAAATAAAAAATGAAAACAATTTAGTCACATTCTTAGATTTAGAATTTAATACAATTGCAGTACAGCGAAATAATACTTTCAACCTAATTGTTTACATTTTAAGATTTGTTAATAAAATCTCTTATTGAATTACAAGAGAAAAAAAACTAAATGAAGCTTGAATAAAGGATAGTCTCAATACTGGTTACAGAACTCCATTTGCTCAAGTTTTCGTAGCACCAGAGACCAGTGGTTTTATCTGATTCCATTCATAGAGAGAAAAGAAGTACATTTGTAACATGATTGAGGAAAATAATATCTAGTTTTACTAGAGCCTTGGCCTGTCTGTTATTACCATGGCAGATGTTGCACCATTCAACTTCTTTCAAAGTGTTTGACTTGTTTGTTCCACTGACGTTGCATAGCTCTTAATAGCCTGGTTATCATCATCCTACTGTTTTTAGGTCCTCAGAAGTCTCTCGTAATGATGTTGATTTTTTCCAGCTGTTGTTCATTCTCAATACTGGTTTGATTTTTGTTTACATCAGATGTTCTTGATTTCTGTATTCTGTTAAATCAAGTGCTGCTGTTATATCAGCCTCAGGTACTGTCAGGGTATGATTTTCATTGCCAGATGACGCTTAGGGTCATTTATGCATTCTCTCATAGCTTGTGTTAGTATTCATTGTCATGCTCCAGTATGTTTTGGCTTCATTTCTTTTGTATATTTTTGTTAAGTAAGATCATGTGTCTGTAAAGATCTGATTGTCCTGATGAGGTTATGCAAACCACCTCAAAATCATCTGTTTGTCACAAGCACTTCTGATCATCACTGTCTATCAGGGATCATTATTTTGTACTTGCCTGCCATAGTATTTTCTGAGAACAGTATTATGTCACAGCCGTCTGTTAATGATACTATTTGGGTTGCATCAGTATAATTTGCGTTTCAACAACCTGAAGCTGCTCAGATGTTTCATCTGCTTCAGATTACTGACAATGACTTGTAGTTTCACTAACTACTTAATCACTCTGATTTGTCAACATTAGTTTAGGTTACTGTCAGACAACACTTTTGATGTAATATCTGAATAACTTCAGATTATGATTTTCAAATGGAGGATGTCACAATCACTTGGTGGCATTGCTATTTCAAAACATTCAACATCACTTTTTTTTCAACAAGAGATACTTATCACCAACACATTGATGGTCAGGATCACCTCTGTCTGTCCACTCTACCTTTCTGATCAGACACTTCACAGTGTCAGGTTGATGGTCAGGATCACTTGTGTCTGTCAACTCTACCTTCCTGATCAGACACTTCACAGTGTCAGGTTGATGGTCAGGATCACTTGTGTCTGTCCACTCTACCTTCCTGATCAGATGTTTCACAGTGTCAGGTTGATGGTCAGGATCACTTGTGTCTGTCCACTCTACCTTTCTGATCAGACGCTTCACAGTGTCAGGTTGATGGTCAGGATCACTTGTGTCTGTCCACTCTACCTTCCTGATTGGACGCATCGAACTGTCAGGTTGATGGTCAGGATCACTTGTGTCTGTCCACTCTACCTTCCTGATCAGATGTTTCACAGTGTCAGGTTGATGGTCATGATCACTTCCGTCTGTCCACTCTACCTTCCTGATCAGACACTTCACAGTGTCAGGTTGATGGTCAGGATCACTTGTGTCTGTCCACTCTACCTTCTTGATCGGATGTTTCACAGTGTCAGGTTGATGGTCAGGATCACTTGTGTCTGTCCACTCTACCTTTCTGATCAGACGCTTCACAGTGTCAGGTTGATGGTCAGGATCACTTGTGTCTGTCCACTCTACCTTCCTGATTGGACGCATCGAACTGTCAGGTTGATGGTCAGGATCACTTGTGTCTGTCCACTCTACCTTCTTGATCGGATGTTTCACAGTGTCAGGTTGATGGTCAGGATCACTTCCGTCTGTCCACTCTACCTTCCTGATCAGACACTTCACAGTGTCAGGTTGATGGTCAGGATCACTTGTGTCTGTCCACTCTACCTTCTTGATCGGATGTTTCACAGTGTCAGGTTGATGGTCAGGATCACTTCCGTCTGTCCACTCTACCTTTCTGATCAGACGCTTCACAGTGTCAGGTTGATGGTCAGGATCATTTGTGTCTGTCCACTCTACCTTTCTGATCGGATGTTTCACAGTGTCAGGTTGATGGTCAGGATCACTTCCGTCTGTCCACTCTACCTTTCTGATCGGATGTTTCACAGTGTCAGGTTGATGGTCAGGATCACTTGTGTCTGTCCACTCTACCTTCTTGATCGGATGTTTCACAGTGTCAGGTTGATGGTCAGGATCACTTGTGTCTGTCCACTCTACCTTTCTGATCAGACACTTCACAGTGTCAGGTTGATGGTCAGGATCACTTCCGTCTGTCCACTCTACCTTTCTGATCGGATGTTTCACAGTGTCAGGTTGATGGTCAGGATCACTTGTGTCTGTCCACTCTACCTTTCTGATCGGATGTTTCACAGTGTCAGGTTGATGGTCAGGATCACTTGTGTCTGTCCACTCTACCTTCTTGATCGGATGTTTCACAGTGTCAGGTTGATGGTCAGGATCACTTATGTCTGTCCACTCTACCTTTCTGATCAGACACTTCACAGTGTCAGGTTGATGGTCAGGATCACTTGTGTCTGTCCACTCTACCTTCTTGATCGGATGTTTCACAGTGTCAGGTTGATGGTCAGGATCACTTCCGTCTGTCCACTCTACCTTTCTGATCAGACACCTCACAGTGTCAGGTTGATGGTCAGGATCACTTTTGTCTGTCAACTCTACCTTCCTGATCAGACGCTTCACAGTGTCAGGTTGATGGTCAGGATCACTTGTGTCTGTCAACTCTACCTTCCTGATCAGACGCTTCACAGTGTCAGGTTGATGGTCAGGATCACTTGTGTCTGTCCACTCTACCTTCTCGATTGGATGTTTCACAGTGTCAGGTTGATGGTCAGGATCACCTCCGTCTGTCCACTCTACCTTCTTGATTAGTCACTTCACAGTGTCAGGTTGATGGTCAGGATCACTTGTGTCTGTCCACTCTACCTTTCTGATCAGACACCTCACAGTGTCAGGTTGATGGTCAGGATCACCTCCGTCTGTCCACTCTACCTTCCTGATCAGATGTTTCACAGTGTCAGGTTGATGGTCAGGATCACTTGTGTCTGTCCACTCTACCTTTCTGATCAGACACCTCACAGTGTCAGGTTGATGGTCAGGATCACCTCCGTCTGTCCACTCTACCTTCCTGATCAGATGTTTCACAGTGTCAGGTTGATGGTCAGGATCACTTGTGTCTGTCCACTCTACCTTTCTGATCAGACACCTCACAGTGTCAGGTTGATGGTCAGGATCACTTGTGTCTGTCCACTCTACCTTTCTGATCAGACACCTCACAGTGTCAGGTTGATGGTCAGGATCACTTGTGTCTGTCCACTCTACCTTTCTGATCAGACGCTTCACAGTGTCAGGTTGATGGTCAGGATCACTTCCGTCTGTCCACTCTACCTTCTCGATTGGATGTTTCACAGTGTCAGGTTGATGGTCAGGATCACCTCCGTCTGTCCACTCTACCTTCTTGATTAGTCACTTCACAGTGTCAGGTTGATGGTCAGGATCACTTCCGTCTGTCCACTCTACCTTTCTGATCAGACACCTCACAGTGTCAGGTTGATGGTCAGGATCACTTGTGTCTGTCCACTCTACCTTTCTGATCGGATGTTTCACAGTGTCAGGTTGATGGTCAGGATCACTTCCGTCTGTCCACTCTACCTTTCTGATCAGACACTTCACAGTGTCAGGTTGATGGTCAGGATCACTTCCGTCTGTCCACTCTACCTTTCTGATCAGACGCTTCACAGTGTCAGGTTGATGGTCAGGATCACTTGTGTCTGTCCACTCTACCTTCTCGATTGGATGTTTCACAGTGTCAGGTTGATGGTCAGGATCACCTCCGTCTGTCCACTCTACCTTCTTGATTAGTCACTTTGCATTGTCAGGTTGATGGTCAGGATCACATACCCGTGTCAACAAACTGCATCTCTCAAGTGGCATTATCTCTGGTTAATCATTTCCCCTTGGAATTGTGGCTGAGCTTTTTTGGAATACATCAGGATCAGTCCATGATGATGAGAGCACATGCCTTCTGTATAGATTCCTTTCATTTTGAAGAAACAAGAGCCTCCATGTCCATACTCTGTTTAGGGGTTCTATCTTTGGAATTATTTTGAGATGAGGCCTTTGAATCTATCATACTCTCTAACTTACATGTTCAAGTTTGTTTTTTAATTTCAAGATTAACTTTATTCTTATTTAGCTCGTGGTGTTTGTGGTGTGTTAGTTGGTGTATATCAGATAATCATGAGGCCAGCTCTGCAGTTTTATTTCCTACAGCTTTATCACTTGCAGACGCCGTGCAATTACACAGGTTGTTATAATAAGTGTTTCATACAGCAGCTTCTATTATCCGCTTTCTCATCAAACTGTGAGGATAGGTGATATTGTGAGTTAGTTGACCACACCTTAAATTAAGCAAGAGACATGCTAAAATATTTCTGCAGTTACCAATTTCAGTAATTTTTTTTTTTATTTGTTAATTTTGTAAAAAAAAAAATTTGTCTTTGCTGTCTGCTATATTTAAAATAAAGTTGAATTTCAAAATGATATTTGAAAAGTTACAAATCCACAGTATTTTTTACTAATTAAGAAATGCTTTTAAAGCTAACAGTACTAATAAAATCTTTGTATGTGAATAAGAAATTATTAATTACATAAATGGTTACTTTTCAGCCTCATATTTTGGAGTTTAATGAAGGTAGCTTAAAACAATAGTATCAAACTTCTGCAGCCACTCAATGCACCGTTTTAACCGACAAAAGTACGATGCTCACATATCATTTCTGGTTTTATTAACAAAAGAACCAAAACGCTGCACAAGTGTTTTAAAAAACATTAAAAGCTTAAATTTACCGATGTTTCCTCGAAATTAATGACAGGTTCACTAATGGCCAAATGTTTTGGAAGCAAACACCGATAATTTGGAGAACATTTGACTGATGTGAAACATGGAGGTGGAAGGATGTTTTGGAGCATCTCAAATTGGTGATTTGTATAAAATTAAAGAAACATTGAGTGAGGAGAATTACAATTATTTCATGACGACATGCAACAACGCCTTCCATTTGACTCATGGTAAAAGGTTAATGACTCCCCCAAAGCATTTCTATAAATAATGTAAACAATATGTGGAACACAGGAACCAAGCAAACTCTCTTTATGATTATGCTTTGGCCAGCAGAATTCTCAGATTTGTCACCTAGTAATAATGTAATGCAATACAGTTATGGGGGAAGCTTCAACACATCTTGAAAATCATTAACAGCAAAGTATTTTAAAAAATTAATTACAAGACTTCATGATGTAAATGCTTAGTTGTGATTATGCAGTGCAGGTTTCTTGGACTTCAGAAACAAAGGAATTTTGCTTTGCTTACCTGTCATAGACAAAAATACTGAGTTTATCGCCTTCTAACGAGTTCCAAATATCCCACTGCTGGTGATCCTGGTAGACGGGGAAGGTTACTTTGTCACGCAGTCGCTTCACTAGTTTATGAGCTTCTGGTGCTTTAGAGTTTATAATAATGAATGATATGTTCCCATCCTTTTCTTTCCAAGCATTCTGCATCCGTTCAAGCCTGGAAGCAGATATATATATATGCCCAGCTTGTTTTACATAAATTAATGCTTATTTAACAAGTAAAAAAAATATTTCCAGTTACAAATTAAAACGGTAGACATTTTATTTGGCTCTTTTGTGACTGAGGAAGACAGGATACGCTGTTAAATTGATCGCAACTTTAATTAACGGTAATGATAATGATAACAATAAGTACCTGGAAGCTTCTCGGAGACAAGTCTCTCAGTTGGCGCTCAGTAGTGCAACGACTGCCACTCGGCCGCGCGCCTCGTCCATGGGACTGCGACGACGGTGAGTGGTCCACGCGGGCGCCCTCTCACAGACGCCCGAGACGCCGACCAGAACGGTCAGGGTCAGGCTAGCTATCAGGCAAAAGCCTGACCCTCTCATCTTTTCCCCCTCTGCAAGAGAAACTAAAGTTACAGCTTCATCTGATGGGGTTTCCCGCCACCTTTCGCGTCTCGGTGGTTTACTAACAGGGAAGGGAAGGGAGGGAGCTGGTTGGTAACGTCGGCCATGCGCTGGAGTTTAGTTCGGGGTCGCTGCTGTCGTGCCCCCCCGGGGGGGGGGCCGCATGTACAAAGTTCATAGGGTCGAGCTGCGTTTGTTCTACTTTATTCAAATAGGAAAACCAAACACAAAATAAACTCTTAAACGCGGTCGGTGAAATCCGTATCTCGTGGGGACGACGCCAGGGGTAATGATGGCGCTGCTGCTGCTGTGTTCGATCATTTTCTGGTTGCGGCCCCACACTAGGAATCGGCCATCCTCCGTGTCGCTGTATTCCACTTTCCTAACGAAAAACTAAAAGTTCTAAAAAAAAATTTGCTTCGTGAACGAGTTTCAAGAGATACGTTGGGGTTACCACCGACAAACGTCGACTATAGGTGGAGCGAGCAAACCACGTGATTCTGAGCATGCGCGCGGCATCTGGCGGTTCGTTCTACGATTCCGCCTCTCATCCTCTTAAAAAAAAAAAAAAAACCCTTCCAGCATATATATTTTATTCGCGCGCCCCATCGCCGATAAGTTAGTTCCCTTCTCGCCCCCTTAACGCCAGCCGGGCCTACGCATCGAGCTTTAACTCTTCGCCAACAGGCGTACAAAGCTCTCCACGCACTTGGGGGTAGGTTCCCGCAGTCGATCTTTCCAGGGGCAGGAAGATATCTCATAATAACTGCACGTTACAACAATGCCCTTGATGTGTGACTGTTTTGCCCTGTAAACCCTCCTTGGCTGTGATGCAGTCGTATCCTCGTCGGCAGGCGGGTTTTGAACATACAGTTTCTTCTTACAAGTGGGGAGACCTACGAAAGTAAAAATTTTTTAAAGATTTTAATTAAGGTAGGAAGAGAACCGACAATCGGAGAGGATACCGAGTGCGATGCTGTTGTTTAAAAAACAATAGATTTCGTCGTTCACGTGTGTGTGTGTGTTGTGTGTTTTTTAAAAAATATTCTATCTTCTTCAAAATGGGCAACACCTCTTCAAACAGACATCGTCCCCTTCTCTTTCAAAAAGGAAAGAAAGAAGGGAAAAGGGTCATTTAAATCCTCGAACGACACGCCTGAGTGTGGGGAAGGAGAATTTCTTAGATGCGTAGTTTCCGGACGAAAACAGAGATCCAGGGGCCTGGTCGGTGACCCTTTTACCACCAAGCCCGTGTCTCGGCCCCACCCTCGAGGTGCTGGCACCTCCGTCCCCGGCCACCCCAACGGCGACTCGAAAAGAAAGTCGTCGTCGTCTTACCTATTCGATGTCTCTGGAAACTGTTTCGGTGGCCCAGAAATTCAACAAACAAACAAAAGAAGTTTTATAAAGAGCTTATATATATCAGTCGATGGCCTCGTGAACTTTGGGGCTCGACGAATGCGCACATGCTTACGTCACAACTATAAATAAGCGGCGCGCACCAGGGTTCGTGTCAAGGGTGTCTGATTATTGACTTCTGGACTCTCGCGTCCTATATTCCCTCACATCCACGACTCCGGTTAATGCACGCGAACAATGGGGGTAAAACCACGAGGAGTCGGGTGCGCGAATCTATCCACCAAGACTTTACCAAAAACAACGCACCCTCACTTCTCCGCGACCTTTATAACTGGTTCTTCGTTTATCGTTTTCTCGGGCGAACTCGCAACATCCCAGCATCTTCTCCGCTTTCTTCAGCCTCTTTTGTCCGCCATGTTCACCCCGATACTCTCGGGGTGCAGTCTGCAACGCCCCGAGCCCAGTCCACCCAGCGATTCTTTGCAGGAACAACGTTCAACGTATTTTAGGGTGGGGAAAAAAAAAAATTCTTTTCAAGACTCTGTTCATTATTCGTACAGATCTACATTAAGACTTCAAAAACGAATAATTAAATCATATTATTTAGCTCCCGGTATTCTAAGATGGTGGGAGCCACCTCGAGCGATTCCCATTCGGGTGCTGCTTTGTATCAGTATTTTCAGAGGTGCAGTCACTTCTGGCGGACATAGTAAGTCACGGCCGTAACCTGCTTTAAAGATCCCGTCCCAGCTGCTGATAATACGCGCAAACAAAAACAAGAGCATTGGCTTCTAACCCCTGATATTTTTTATCTCCCGATTCCGAGTCCTAAACTTTCCAAGAATATTTCAGCAGATACGAGAGAATGGCTATCGACAAAACAATGCTTCATAAAGGTCAAGTTCAAGAACTTTGTCTCGGCAGCAGCTGGTTGTGGAGAACTTCGCGCAATACGGCCGCCGTGTGCGCTATCATTGTTGTAACCCAGCTGTAATCTAATAATAGTGGCTCCCTGAACATCCTACTGCAGCTCACGCAGCAAAATGGGAGATTCCCCTTGAGAACTGGCCGTTGGATAAAGGAAAGCAGACAAAATTATTTTGCTGGTTGTTGAATATTTTTTTTCCAAGATGTTACTATAATTTAATTTTTATTCCATTTTTAATGTTAGGAAATATTCACGCCAAATGGACTTATTTATTTGTATTGTGTAGTTTTTAGAAAAACTTGTTATCTAAACAAAATACATAGTTGTTTCGCATATTAAGTAAAAAAGAAGTATCTACATAACTTTCATGAAAAATACAAGGATGGACTGCCCCGAAATCATTTGTAACACGTACGCCTGCTTGTTATTTGATTATGTTCAGATATACACAGACAAAACATTCATGGTGTACATCCATAAAGCGCACCTGCAGTTCTGATGCTAGAAACATGGATTTCCTTCATATAGTCTGTAGTTAGGTGTTGACCACCAGGGAGGAAGATTGAGGGTAAAATGAGTGTATAAATTAGGTAAGAAATATTTTGCTTACTGAATCTATGCACCTATAGGTAGCTGGATTATTCAGACAGACTATTCCGGCGTTTTCTTCGTCACTCAATCAGAGCACAAGAGAAAATGCCAAGGAACGGATCTGACGTCACAAACTCTAATTCACCAGCGACAGGGCGCTCTATAAACTGACCTGACAATTTAATACCAATATCTTTGTATACCGTCCAGCAAAACCAAAGCAGTGGGAACGGATTCAGAAAGTGCCGGTCGGGGGAAATGAGACCCTGTTGTTAAGCCTGACTTTTATTAAAATCATCCAAAAGAGATCAAAGAAAGAAACGAACACGAATAGTCAAGGAAGCAAGTACCTCGGGGTCAGCCACTCTCGCCAGTATAGAAAATCACTGAAGTCCACGCAGTTTTAGCAAAGGTCATGATTATTCTATATCTTTACCAAGTCACAGATGGCCAAAATTTGTATAGGGAAATAATCCATCGAATATCTTTATATCGAGTCTTTGGAGCCATTCATCCTTTGGCACTAAGAGTAGCAGTAAACGTTAGAAGCTCCACCATCTTCCACGGCTATGACACGTTATACAGAGACAACTGAGGGTACATAGAATCTTTCTACGCGCCCCCCCCAAATAACACCTACAAGGATTGGACGCAAAATGATTCATTAATTTAAAATAATACAAAAAAAAAAAGTCAAACGTATTACGTTTAAACCCTTGGCTAGGTTCAGACAGTTTCCGAGAGTAGCCGGAAATTGTCAGCTGTTCACGAAGTTGCAAGGTTATGGCGGGAACAAATATTAAGAGAAGTTCTCGTTTATAGCTGCGGCACCCGGTACTGTACTGGGGAAAAAATGGCTTTAGGCCAGTGTGCGGCAGCTAAAAACCCTGTCCAGATTCTAAGCGCCTGCAGGCAAATTTTGGGGCCTCCAGGTGCTACGGTTCGGCCGTGAAAGGGTAACAATCAAACACTTGGAAATATGTATTAGATTTTGCAATAATGAGTTTTATTTTAAAACTTAAAATCATTGTTTTCTGTTGTAAATGGTAGGCTGGGAGCCGTCATTTTAGTTTGGCGACAGCATAAACCACAATGCGAGATTTCAATCAAAAGTTTGTGGAATCACAAATTATTTTAAAAACAAAAATACAAATAATAGCTTCCGTAATATTAAAAAAAAAAAAAACAACTTTTTTTTTTTCCTTTCTTGGACTTGAAATAGAACACACATTTTAAGGAACTCATTCAAGATCAGGGAAAATTCTCAGCGGGGTAATGTTATGGGGAAAGCAGAGGAACCGTCATGACCGCCAGAGACGCGCGTTTCGTTTCGTTTCTTTCATCTCAAAAAAAAAAAAAGAGGGGATTACTTCCCTTTGTTTTCCGGGGTATAATGGAGTCGAGCGCGCTCCGCTCTCCAAGTTGTGAAGAAACAGCCACACTTCGCGAAATGCCGTCCGACGTGGGAGGGATAGTTATTGGTGCCGTAATAAAATCCTTAGAAGTAGAGGAGGCTGGGTACCGCTGCATACTTGGGTCCCCGGACAGGCGAATGGCGGATATATATATATATATATGACTGACATGATGATGATGATGATGGGCACTCTCAGGAACTGGATGGAGCGGATGTTGTCGGCAGACGAGCTCCTTCGCTAACGGCTGTCGTTCAAGCCCGGGAAGTGTTTTATACCTGACCCCGACCTGCTGTCAGCGAACGAGGGGCGGGGGCAGGAGGTGCTGGCCGCTTATGTCACAACTAAAACGCCAAGCTTTAGAGTTCTCACCTCCATCTGCTTCATTTCCCTAAAATGCGGACCCGAAACATTCTGTTCTGAGTTGCTAAGGAAACTAATTGGTTATGTTATGGAAGTCACCGGTTTAGCGGAGACTCTGCCCGAGTGTCCGCTCCAGCTCGGGGCGGGGAGCGGAAATAATAATCAGAAGCCCCCAAATGGCCGCGATCACACAATTCCAGCTAATGTTTTTGGAGGGCGGTCTGACCTTCTGCTTACCCCCCTCTGTACCTTTTAAATAAAAGCCGAACGCTATTCGGCAGGTGCTCGGAGACTGTTGAAACGCGAGATTTCCTCTCGGCAAGCGCGCATTTGTACACTCATCGCCGACTTTCAGTTTTATGCCCATATAAGGCATTCTCGGACAACACTGTTTTAGTCTCTTCGGCCTGTAAAATTAGCAACCAACCAAAAAAAAAAATCTGCTATTTGAACCGCGAAATGCTTCTGCTGCGATTTTTAAAAAACCCGAATGCCAAAAACCAAAAGTTACCTCCCTTGGATTGGACAGCAGTCGCTAGGGGCTTTTCTTAAATTTCGGCCTCGCTCTTACGGTTTTACGCTAATTTTATGTTGTGATAATTTGCTTTTTTTATTTAAAAAATTTATTTTTAAAAATACACAGACCTGAGTGAAAGCAAAATAAATAAATGGACGTATTGAGAGAGGACAGATACCATTATAAACCGTGCGCGATTGCCTGACCATACAAGGCTTGAAGTGGGTTGGCGGAAGTCATCATACCCGGAGCTATGCGGACGGCGATTATGTCCCTTACTTTCCTCTGTAAACATAGCTGCTGGATACGTCCAGGTTTGGAGGAAGGGCTTACCCTGACAACAAAGCGGATGTTCTAAGGTGTCCATAAGGGCCCCAGTGCCGTATTGAATGCGGGTTTGGACAGCTCCACTGGATAGTAAACACAAAATTTAAGGTAAGTCATGTTTTTATCGTCAAATTAATGGAGATAAAGAAATTTTAAAAACTAAAATTTTAGATATGCGACATAAATGAAGTAAATGCCGATTATCATTATCATTATTATTATTATTATTATTAATAGCATTAATATAAATCCACATTTGAAATTCTTATTAAAATGCATAAGGTACAAATAACGCAGATGATAAGTATTGATTACAATTTACTTTGATGTACTCCTTATTTAGATGTGAGAGGAAACAGTACCCGGATTATGCTCATGCTTCATCTATATGACAGTATTATCTACTCCTTGAGCATAAAATACACATTGCTTCTACTCATTCATTTTAAACAAGTTTTTTTTTTTTTAAAAGATAAAATTATTGAGAGTAATACAAAAAATTAAAAACTTAAACATTTTCGTAAGGAAATTTGTTTTATATATATGACTTAAAATTTACTTTTCTCTGCTCACCTAATTTATCAGAGAAATAAATACATTTCTATTAGAAAGTAAAATATAAACAAACGTAAAAATTCGAGAAGCTTCGTGAAGCGATTGCACAGCTCATTATATTCAAAACTCTCTACATTGATCAAGTGATGAGTTTGAATTTAATTTATTCTTAATCTAAGTTCATTCGGTCGGTTAAAATTAGAAGTATTCCTCTCCGTTTCGCGTTAGATCAATTAAGTCAATTGCTCTACAATAATAATAATAATACCATAGCATATTTGATTCTGTTTAGATAAATAACTTTATATTTCACAAATATTTCGTTGGATAATGCAGAATAAAGTACCAAACAAAAAATGTCAGGTAAAATGATATAATTTTTAAGGGAAATCACTCTGATGAGAGAGGCAGCATTTGGGGAGGAGATGAAAAGGCAAAATCTAATTAAAAATACAAAAACCATTAATTGGTTTAGATAAGTAATATAAAATTTAAATGTAAAACAGGTAATAAATATATTTTGCAAAAAGTGAAAATATTTTGTAAACTATATAAAAAAAGCAGTCCCACGTTTAATTCTTTTAAAACCAGAAGGCCATTCATTTCTGCTACAGTTGTCATTGTCATCGTTATCCCTGTAACAGAAGCATTAGTTTCTGATCTCGCAATACGGAGAGTAGAATACTGCATGAACTAACCGAGTTCTACTTGACATTTTTTTGGACTGGAATAAATTAAATGAGTTATTATTATTTTTTTTTTAAAGGAGTGGACAGTGTAGTGCTTAACTTTCAGGTGCTTTTGGATATACAGCATTTAAATTAAGTAAACAATGAGTAGCAAATGTATTTGGTTTTATCCAGTGTCAGGGTAGACCGGACCTGGTTGTGTGTCTCAATTTCAATACAGGGGAAAAATACCATAGTATCAGGACGACTCTCGAACGTAACTGAGTAGTAGTTTTACGGATGAACACAGTAAAATTCTTAATGCGTTTGTGGTCCGCTTTAAGTGCTTTTTTTTGAGACAACCTGCCCCACACAAGGGGCTGATTGTCCTCCGGGGTGCCCAACCTCTAATGCATCGTAATATGGCCTACAAACATTTATAACAAATATTACAGTAGGAAATCTGCTGTGCTTAAAAGAAAAAAGCAAATTTGTTAGGAAGTAGCGAGTTTAAACTTTTGTGTAAACACTAAAACGCTTAACTGTATTTAAATCGCTTAAGAAGAAACCTGTTCCCCACCAGATCGATAAGTAGTCGATCGATTTACCTATTACTCCCAACATCACGTGACAAGCCGGTGTTTACCAGGGAAATACATCTATGTAACTGCGCAAATGATGATAATGCGCAGTACAAGTAGCTTGTATTACGATCTATCCAACGTACAAATTACTCGAAGCAATAAGCAGAGGTTGAGAAAATTAATACCTGTTGCTCTGCGGGGTACACACATTTAATTTCGGATAATCTGACTTTTTTTTTTTTTTTTAAAGTAACGTACAGCCAGGCATTATAATTTTCTTTGTCCAGCTTGTTCCATTGTTTTGCTGCAGGGGATAATAAATATGTAGATCTCGATTTCTGTGGAGGGGAATTATGAACTTACAAATTTCCAGCTTGATTTACTATAAGCATACCTTTAATCGTGATTGTCTTTAGAAGAGAGGACAGCATGATGACAGCCGAGCCGGCTGAAGCCCGTGTCGCCTATAGCTAGGACCGGGATGTTGGTGGTAGCAGACATTCCATTTGGCCGAAATCCATGCGGTATCTATCTGAACGATGGATGATGAGGCAGAATGTTCACGCTCCGACAGAGAACTGGGGGTCAGTCGACGATAAACTGATGCAGGTCTAAGCCCCGCTGGCTAGTTTTTGATGCGCGATCATTTTCCTACGATAAAAGATTCACAGGGACTCTAACCCTGTTTACAAACGATGGTATGCCTCTGAATGTATAGTTAACATCTGAAATGTTTTAAATACTTGTATCAATTTATTTCGCGCACTAGTTCTGCTGCTGAACTTTGGTAAAATTCTCCTCGCTTTTTAAAAAAAACGACAAAATCGTTTATTTCTTCCACTACAAATTAATTAGCCACAAAAATAACATGTTTATGTTAGTATTATCGTATTGATCGTCTTCCATACCTCTGAGCTCATTAATGAAGATTTGGCTAATGGCAGCTTAAAACCGCATTAATCCCGAGTTCTTGCCTGAACGAACTCGATGGTGCGCGCCGTTATCTGTTGTCAGTCGGCCAGTTCCTGCAGCTGTTTCTTGATTCGGCTTGGAGTTGCTTCGGTATCGCAGCCCGCTCTGAGAGATCGCCGTCTGTCTGTTCGTAAGCCAGGCCCAACTACTCCTCGATTGATTTTTACTTTTCGTGGACACGCGAACTTTCGCCGGGAAATTCCAAATGTTGCTCACTTCGATTGCGAACCGAACTGCTTCAGGTTCCTCCACCCTGGCATGTTTGGGTAGGATCAGGCGCTTCCTCGTCCGAATCCCTCTGACGACACAGTAACCGTCGCTGAGTTTGAGAAACACCTGAAGCTGACAAGAAAATAAACTTCGCATGAGAAATGAGGTGAATTGGTATATCGTGGATGAAAGTCAGCGTAAATCGCGAAGTTTCCGTGATACACTTCAGCCTCCATCTGTCTGTCTCTCTGTTGCGATTATGAAAAAGTCCACAGAGGAAGACGGCGAGCATAAGAATTTTTCAAGAAACCCACCCAGCTAAACCTTTTTTTTTTTTTAAGTGTAACCTGTTGGACTGATTGAAAGAAAAATAGAGAGAGCGAGCGCGGTGTCGGGTGCCTGGTTCGTTTTCAGGGCGCCAGACGGAGCCTCTGGTGGACCCTGAGGTAGAAGGAACGGTCACTCGGATCCGAACAGATCGTCTTCAGACGCCGACATTTTCCAAAACTACTCCGTCCTAATAGAAAACTTTATAAAGATGTTTTGTTTTTTTTTTTTTTTTCCGGATCTGTGATGCGGGTAGAATCTCGCGGAAGAGATGCTAAGACAGCTGCTGTATCCTGGTTTATGAGTTGTAACTGTAAGCGGTTCACAAATTTGGGTCAACTCGGGTATTTTTGGTTTGGTTTGGTTTTTCGTTATCGTAGAGAGGCTGGCAGCGCAGCGCGCATGTCACGCGGCGGTCGCCTCCTGACTTCCGCCATCCGTAAATCTCTCTCATTCCGTTTAACGCTGAAGCGAAGCGGTTAAATAGTTATGCTCTACGCGTGCTTAAAAAATATTAAAAGATTAACTTCAAAGCAGGTTAGGGGGGCTCTAAACAAATAAAACATTTGAAAAAAAAAAAAAAGAGGAAAGATTTGCTGAGAGATAATACGATGATAGCGACGATCAAAGTGTGGGATGGGCTGGGCTGACAGCCAAGTTCTCTCATTTCCAGGCCTAGCGGGAGACCTCCTCTGCCCCGGTAAAAGGACGGCGATAGACTAACGGAGGGAGAGACAGTCATGAAGGAAATAGCTTCAGTTTCCAATCGAGACTTGAGGATGGTGGAGGTCGAAAACAACTCAAATTTCATTCACTAATTACAGAGGCTCTTTCACGAATTCCAGCTGCTGCTGTTCTTTTCAAAAGCTAAACGAAAAACACACATTGATAATTTTTACGAAATTTAAGTATTAAACTATTAATGATATATTTTTTGTTTTATTAAACTTGCTCAATTTAGGTGCGGGGTGGTGGTGTTCATCAACCGGGTTATTCCGTTAGTGGTCGTAGAGATACCGTGACCCAGAACTGGGTATATGGGCTGTCAGACGATATGCAGACTGGAGTCCAGAATAACTCGAATACCTCCTATATGTTTGTTCGGTAACGTTAATATCAAACCGTTCTGTCTGTGCGCGTTATATTTCGGCTGTAGATTTATCATCGAGACGCCATTTGTTAGTCACGAAACATGGCGCCCGAGGGCGGTCGGTGAGCGAACACCTGTAATTAACTCTGTTGTAATTCACGGATCTAAGTCAGGTGTGAAATGAATGCCCCCCCCAGTCTTAATGCCGAATGAGTCAGCTATCTCTGTAACGAAAAAAAGGAAAAAACAAACCAAACAGCAGACGAGGTAAAGAGAAGAAACTGAATCTACAACGAAGTAATGAGCCCATGTCTTATGACATGCAAACTAAATTTTATCTAATTAATTAATTCAATTTAAAAAGCTTAGTGGGGACGCGAGTGGATCCTTTAATTTCTTTTAGAATTTACTGAAACGTTATTCTGGGGTTGCAGCTGATTTTGGAGGGAAACCCGTGCTCAGACACCGCGAGGTTGTCTGCGGGACTAAATTTAGCATTGGAAATTTCTTTCCAAGTCTCCACGCGTATTTTGGGGACACTGGAAATACTATGAACTTATTCAAACTTTGATGGCAATTTATTGAAAAACTGGCACAGGAAATGTTCGCGCAGTTCTCGCCTATTTACGCAACAGATCATTTACCTTGAGGAAATCCAGTGGCGGAGTTTTGTCGCTCATTGTACAGTCTGAGAGACCTGGGAGTTTTCTGGATGTCGGTAAAATTTCTAAGCTCTTCCTCAGGAACTGAGCCGCCGACGCAACGTTTTTACAGCAAGCTAGGTCTTTTTGGCTGGAGCCCCCCCCCCCCGGCTCAGCAGAGGACGGGAAGCTTCCTCAATCTCTGCATTGGACAAAGTTAGAGAGGCAGGGATTCTGAATGTACTCGCATGCGATCGAAGAAGTGTCCGGTTTCTTATTCTCAGCGCTGGCTGCAACGCTTGGATTTCTTAGTGCGATCTTCAGTTCACCCAGACTTGTCTCGTGACACGGGTGAACTCGTTCGAACTTAAGAGCCAATCTGGGTTGGATTCGGCACCAGCATCGAAAGCAATGAGTCTTTTGCGATAAGGCGTCTTCAGATTGTTGCTGGTGATTCCAGCATCTTTAGAAGTCGGATTACGTGGCTGGGGAGCTAATTGTTTGTAAGGTCCTAGACATCCTGCGAATGCAATCTTTCCACTTTCAGTGTCTATTTTCAAATTCATTTGGCTTTCATCCAAATTTTCACGATTTTTTTTCGCTAAGAAAAAGGAACCTTGTCGTTTCGAAAGCAACTTAACTTTACTAGAAGTGGCAGTTTCTCTTTAACTGCTGGCTCCTACCAGTACTGTGATCCGCTCTTTACTTCTCTCTTCACCGCAGGGTTTCTCACCCCCGAAAACTGGGAACACGTTATGTCGGAAAGGCTATTTCGGGTGCATATTAGGCCAGTTGTCAATTTCTTTATTCTCAACCTGCGATTACATCACTGGAAATAGCCCCCCCGAGTACTATTGCGTTTTACTTCCAACTGACCCACCCGTCAGTTGCTTCGTAGCCGAAAACCGAGTCGCTTTCCCGCATGCGGTTAGATTTTCTGCTTTGATTTGGATGAACCAATTCAGAATAATGCTGCCGACTTCTTCGGAGTTTAATTTCTGCATTAGCTTTCTCTGAATACGCATGCACTTGGGATTTTTCCTGCAGTGCTGTCGATTGCCCAGAATTCGACTATGGTAGATTAGTTGAGTTCGAGTTCTCGGAAACTATTGATTTCTTTCTAGCTGCGTAATCGATCACTTTCATTCCGTCCCACATATTTAAAGGTTTCGAATCCATTTTGAAAACTGACTGAGGCGGCGGCTAAAATAGAACTGCCTTGGCAACCAAGACAATCACTTAATCACATATTGGAATGTTCTACACTGCAGCTATGCGTAAAATGTACATGAAAGTGCAAAATAGGTTTTACTTTCTATTTTTTGCGCGTTTCTGTGGACTTGACTAATTTTTTTCACATTTTAGTAACAAATAAACCTAGAACGCACACAATACCGTTTGTGTAAGTTCTGAAGTGGTTCCTCTCACTGCTCAAAATAAGTTCTAGTAAAATAAATACATTCGACATAGCACAATTTATCTTAAACGACCCATCACATTGGTTCGTCAACAAGACATTTTACCCATTTTCTGGAGTCTCAACAGCCAAGAATGATAGTGCCGACAACTCATAGCATCGCATTGTCGAGGAAACCGTATTGGTGCCGAATCGGTTTTATAACTTTCAATTTTTGACGTTCTTTAAGTGGTTGTAAAGTCCACACAGCTTTAACTTTCTCTGGTATATCTATCGTGTTCGACACAACTGTCACTTCTAGGCAGTTTTACCCGTTTTAAACATTCTTCAAATTATTATTGTATCTTTTTTAACCCCCCCCGATTTATTTTGCTTACCCCAGCACAGTTAACTTTTAACTGCGGTTGAAAGTAACCTTGGACACTCGGTCTCGCCTCTTCATCTTGGATACGGCAGGCAGGTGAGGTTGTCGGAGCCGCTGTAACAACTTGAACAACATTTAAAATTTTCACAATTTTTTGTAAGAAAAAACAAACAACTGAAAGCTAGGTGTAAAGACACGGCAGGGGTATTCGACCGAGGGCTAGTTTTTTTAAATTAAGATACTACACGATGGTGATAAACTGTTGGTGCGGGATAATTCAGATGATACAACATTATACAGACTGCGTACGAATAGTAATGCTTATCTGACATCGGTCCGACTGATTGCCTAGACAAATGAAACGGAAGTTTTTTAGAAGGATCGAAATCGAGCAGACTCCACTAGTTCAACTACAAAAATTAAGACAGACCATTAGCACATTTTGTTCTTCAACTGTGTGTTTGTAAATTGGTAGGTGATAGAGTTAATGATTTTAAATTCTGCATTTGTATCAGAAAGGGAAAAAAAAAGCATTGGTTTGTGACACGACGTTTTTTCTGACATCTAGACCTGTTCTACTCTCTAAAAAAATTCTAGTCACTTCAAAAAGTCTGTTGCTTCTGTACGACGAACATGTACCCGTGTAAGGTCCGCGAAAGTTAGACCTTTGTATTACTGAAAAAAAAAAAAAAAATGCATATACCGTTAATTACACAAGAGTTTAGTATGTACCTAGACCGATATGGCTCCATCTATGGGTGAATTCTTAAGTCAGAGTGAAATAAATTTTGCTGTCACAAATTCACGTCGAGAAGGTACAAGTCACCTTAAAGAAGGGACTTATTGGGCTTCAAAAAGTGAATTTAGAGTCTAAGCGATTTCTATCCAGTCGTGTTATTAAACGTGTTCCCCTCTGCCCACGTCGTGAACTGTGTAACTAATTATACTAGCGTTATTGTCTGTCTGTCTCAATATTGGAATCTCATCAGTCTGAATTTCGATTTCATTTGGCTCGCCGCTCCCCTTTCAGTATGAGAGTTTATGGGAACACCGTGATTATCAATTATTATTTTTGAATGTTAATGAATTCGTAGATGAATATATTCCAGCTATTCATATGATGACATCGCCTTTGTTTATGTTACCTCTGAGTATTGGCATAAAAGGTAAATTTCGTTATGCCAAATTATATCTTCATTCTTTTGTTTCTATTCGAAATTTGCCACTGAAAGAACCGTGAGCAGACGATGCTCCTAGAGTCCTTGCGGGTCCCCACAAAAGGATACTTCGAAGAGGGAGGTTTTTTTTTTTTTTTATAGAGAACTGAGTATCAAGAACTAAATTTCCCAAAGTACCAAAATTTGAACTTTAAAATTAGGCGAACGTGTCCACGCTTTACCTAACCGTGGTGCAGCATTTACAAGGGAATTGGAAATTTGAGGAGGACTGTTGTCGTTCTTAAAAAAAATGTCTTCATTTTTCCTGTATCTAGTTTCTCTAATCTGGGAAAGACTCCATCTGAAGTTGTAGTTTGATAACCACCGAAAACAACGCACGGCCACCATGTACCTTTAAAAATCACACCTGCCCGTTCTCTGATTTTATACGTGAAGGAAACCCAGGACAACAACAACAACAACGTGTTTTCATTTATCAGAGAAAAAGTACCCCTCCTGTTATTGAACTCGCGCGCAGGTGATGGGATGGGATGGGATGCAGCAACAAGCAGCAGGTATGCTCTACTTTCGAGAGAGATGCTCTCGCGACTTTCGAGCTAGAACACAAAATGCCTCCGGTTTCATGCAGCTGAAGGTCAGCGAGTTGGATTTTTTCCTCCTCCATGGTTCGTCTATGCGCAAATCGCCCCCCCCCCCACCAAGAGTTAGGGGTGGGGGGGTGGGGTGAGGTTTGCGTGTTTTGTTTTTGTTTTTATCCAGTACTTCCAGATGTAAACAAAAAGGCACGTGACTACCGGGCCGTCTGCGTGTCTGGTATAGCGACCAATCGGTGGCGGGCTCTGAAATTATTCGAGCCAATGAGAGGGGGGCCTGGCCTTCGCTGCCGCCCTGGCTCGATATAAACATTGTGCGCAGTAGTGGCGGCGGCGGTGGTGGTGTGGTAGTCGACTTCTGAGGAGGGAGACGGTATGCCGTTCCTTGGTCGAGACTGGCGTTCGCCTGGCGACCAGTGGGTCCGGACCAGCGAGGGCTGGGAGAGGCTGAAACTGTGGCGAGTGAAACTTTTCGATAACTTGAACGAGAATTTCCTTGCGAGGTAAGCTGCTGCTGCTGCTGTTTACATACATCTCGCCATTCCCTCGATCGCCCGTCCTCCCCCCCCCACTCTCTGGAAGCCAGGTGAGTCCACCTGAGCGACAGTCGTCGGTCGGGGTATCGCTTCCGTCAAGGAACTGTGTCCACTTAACACGATGAAGCATCTCGCAGACTCGGGCGAACCTGACTGACTGACTCGACGTGAAGCAGATTAAGCAAACCGTAAGCAGCAGGGCCCTGGGACGATTAACATCTCGCCGCCACCCGGCTTTCCGAACCCATTAACTGTGGCGGATTCAAATTCCCAAAAGCTGTTTCACGGTCGTTAAAAACAAACCATTAGAAATTCTGACCGAAAAAAGTATCAATATTTCAAGCCCCCGACTTAGTTACTATCACTGAGTGCTGCCGCATCCATGTTTAAAGGTCACTGAAATATCTGACAAAACGACTGCAAGAAGCCTGTTTATTAAAACTATTTTATATGTTGTCTCAGCCCGGCATAAATCCCTTCCTTTTTCATTGAACAGCAGACAAAAATACACATTAAAGAATGTCTATGTATAGGAATTTGCACAGTAATAACTTCAGATCTACATACCTTCTTCTTTGAAGTGTCAGGTGTTCATCGGTTCTTTTACTCCTAAAAACTGTAAACATTTATAATTAAACAGGACTTCGGAGATGTGAGTACCAAAATTCTCTTTGTCGGGACCATTGTAGTATCATAAACATCAAGATAGTAAATTAATTCTAAATAGTTATTTTAATAATTTAATAAACTTTTTATTTGGGGTTGGAGAGAGACTAAGCATTGGTACATTCAGTTTTATTCAGCCATCGCTGGTTTATGGAATTTTCTCTCAAGTTGGTGGAGATGAGGTTCTCCCAGCAGCCTCTGCCTCACCTACAGACAAGATTTTTAAAAAGTTTGTCGGCACTATGACTTAAAAAATATAGTTTCAAGTTGTTAATTCCAGTTTGCCCTGGTAACTCCATCTGCTGGTCTTAGAAGAGTCAATAAAACTTAAACCCCCCTCCTTTTTTTCTCTCCAACAGATTGGTGAGACTAGCGTTAACGGACTTAAGTGCATTTAGAGATGATCAACAAAAGAATCATCAGCCTCACATTCATTTCATCAAAAGAAATTCCAGAGAGGTAAGCAGGTTAAATTAGTAAAATAATGATGATGGCTTTCTAACTGTCAATGAATTAATTAAATAACTATTAACGAATTAAATGTTTCATTGCTGTTGACTAAAAAAAAAAAAAACTATTAGAATAGTATAAACTCTATATATAATTGCTTACACGAATCAGAACAACTCTGGTAACTATGATTTGGGCACATTGCTACATTTGATAGCAGTTATTGTTGGATTATAACCAAAAAAATGGTCCCTGGTGTTCCATTTAATGTAGGATTAATTTTGCAGAGCTGGAACAAATTTTGTTTTCTTAGCTAAAGAACCACTGTCATGCATGCAGCTTAAAACTAATTTTGCTGGCTTATCTGTAAGTTTTTTTTTCTTCTTTTCCTCTAGTATTAGTTAGTTTTCATGCATAATTTTGTAATTAGTATAATATGCTAAAGTTGTAGTTAATGAAAATTTGGTTTTCATAAGCAATGAAATAATACCATTTTCTTTTTTCAATCCATTACTGTTAGACTAATAACCATTAAAAATTATATCATATTAAAGGGCTGACATACAATCATTTTTCATTTGTACTACATCATTGACTATTTTTGTGTTCATTTGCTTAGTTGTTGCTGCACAGTGTATGCTGATATGTCCTTGAAGTTGTCTCCCTTGTCTCAAATGGTTAACTGGTACTTTGCCAACCTGCAATTGCTAGCTGGAGTTTCAGCTGTTTTGTTAATTGGTACTGATAAACTGCCAGTCAGGGCGTGAGTTCGGGAGAAACCTGGAAAATGTTCAAGTGATGACAGGATATAAGCTATTACTTACAGCCTAGTTGGCCCTATGCCAGGGAAAGAAAAGTTTACAACCAGTGCAGATGCGAAAATTCAAGTACCTATCAACCTAAAAGAACCTCTAGATTTGGTTTCTAACTTGTCGTCTTCAGTAATCTCGGTAAAACGGAACATTTCCCCTTCAGAGAAAGATCAACACCAGTGTGAATGAAGCTTTCATCAGGCTTGACATCAGTGGAGCGGTGAAAGATGTTCGCAGGTTCAATTATGTTTGTAAGGTAAAGTGACTTTATTAAGATAAAGCAGATTTATAGTCTGACCATCAAGACAAACATTTGTGCTGATTGTATTTAGTTTTTCAAGCTTAAAATCTCATTTGGTTTGCAATTGTTTTTACCTGTCAAATGGCAAGGAAAAGACAACCAGGAAATGATCATTGATCAAACAGGTTTTAGTTAAAAACCTACATAAAAAAAAAAAAAAACCAACCACCCCACCAACAAACTGCAGCATTAATATTAGGTTGTTTTTATTATTTCCAACTATGTGCTGGTTAAATATGGTAGAATGTATGTATATTAAATTTTTTGTACATTTTCCAATATCTTAGCAAACTTATTTACCAAAAGGTACTCGGTTGTTACAAAGAAACATCTGTATGATAAGTAATGTAACTGACAGGTTTTCTGAATGTAGATCTTACATGCTTTTCCTTCAGAGTTGAATCTTGTTAAGTTAGGCAAGAATGGAATATATACACAAACCCTTACTGAAAACTACATCAGAATGCGTTGTACTAAAAAATTCATACTGCAAAGTCTATGTAGGTAATTTTCAGTGCTAACTTAAGAAATGTAAAATTTTATTTCTTTTCTAGTTAATGGAATTGCTGATAAAAAAACTGACATCACTTAGTGGAACAACTCAGAAATACATTTTTCACTCTTTGGAAGAAATTCTGACCCAAGGTAGGTTTTAAAGTTTGTCTTTTTTGTAGATTTAGCCAAGGGTGGTGATAGTCTGGAGCAGCAACATATGTGAATAGGAATTTGTACTTTTTTTCTTTTCTTTGCTGTCTGGACCCTAACTTGCTGATTTATAATATATTTCTCTTTCTAGTAGTGAACAGTTAGTCTGCCATTAAAATGACTGCGTGCATATTATCTTCTAAGTGATTTTAATTCTACCATTTTTCAAAGCATTTGGTCTGTACACCTCCAAGGAGTCTCAAACTACTCGCTTGTTTTAAAGAAAATTAGAAACAAATTAACACTCTTGTTCAAACTATTTTAAGGAAATGGCACTTTTCCTCTGGAAATATCAACTTCCTTACTTCTTTCTTACAGTATTGAAATCTCAATACAATCTGGAAGTGATCCGACAGTTACTGCGATTTTCAGTGAAGGCTCTGAATGATGGGGTCTACTACCACATTGGCAGCCAGGCATTATGGGGACAACACAAGCAGTCAGTTAACAGGATGATGAGCAGACTTGAAGATTTTCACATAAAAGAGGTGTGTTCAAGTAACAAGTCTCTTGCTGACACTATTGAATATAAGTTAATATGGACAATGATTTAAAAAGATTGCTGTTGTAATTATATATTGGTAAACAAACCCCAACATATGAAAAGGTTTTCCATACTTTGAAAAAAAATGTGGAAATGAATTTAAAGCTTAGTATCCGGAAAGTAAAGCTTTGGTCTAGAGCTACAATTAAAGGTTTTATGCAATGGTCAGGCCAATGAAAACTATTAATATTTTGTGCATTATATCATTACAGCAGCAGGAAATTTGTGTAAATATTCTCATAATCTATAAATAAGACAAGATTTAGTTAGATAAGCTACTACTTTGGAATAAAGTTAAGATAAATGTTGTTGAAACATAACTAGTTATGCTGTGTGTATTTTTTCCTAATGGTATAATTAAGAAAACAATACTCAAGTACCAGAAACAGTGTGACCATCCTTTTGCTAACTAATAATCCACTTGGCTAAAAATTTTATACAGAAATTCTACATTGCACAGTAGTTGAAATGGGGATCAGATTGACTGGGCTCTCCATTATGATGCTTATCAAACTTGAATGAATTTAAGGGTGCTTTGCAAGTAAGTTTGGGTGGAGGAACCTTCATATATGATGGAACTGAATTTTAGAATAAAGTCAATTACTGAACGTAAACTTTTTCTAACCAATTTAATTTCAGCGTGAAGATGATGAGAAATTGAAATTTGCAGATTTACCAGAAGATTGTATCAGAGACATCCTACTGCGACTTTACGATCACAAAGACATTATCCGCACTGGCCTGACTAACAGTGCCATCTATGAACTCTCTCAGGAAAACGTCTTATGGAAACAACTGAGTTTTTATCATTTTGACAACAAACAATTAATGGTTTTTATTCCAAGAGATTTTCAGGAGAATGAAATAGACTGGAAAGCAGTTTACAAAAGATGTGTAAAGTTAGTCAATGTTTTTGTTCTTTAGTATACTTTAATAGTAAAATTGCTAAGAATGAGATTTTATTTAATTGTAAACTTAAATTCCTAACCAAGATGAAATGGTCACTCGAAGTGGGATTGACAATCCTTTTCCATACATTTCGAGAAGGATAAATTAAGTAAAAAAAAAAACAAACAAACAAAAAAGCCTGAATTACAAGTGCTGTTAATTTTGTATTTTTATCTAATACTACTATTACTAAGCAAAGTAAAATAGAAATATCAGGTGTATTTAGTTGTAAGTATAAACATGCATCCAATATGTCAAGTTCAGTGTATCGGTAAACTCTTGAGTCTCTTGACTCAGCATCCAGCTTTGGTACAATGGTTGTCATTGGCTGGAAAGTATATCTGTATATTGTAGATCAAGAGGTGGTCCTTTGAATTAAAATTGTTTCCATCATACACGGACCATGTTTTATTTATAGTCTGAAAGTTATCTTACTCTTACATTTGCCGACACTTCTCAATTTTATTTACAGAAGATTTGGTGCAAAGGATACTTTTGCAGATATGCTGGCAATATGTTCACACTGTGACCGAATTTTCTGGAGAGTAAGTATATTGGACAAAATGATGACATCTAAGATTGTTAGGATTAGCGAGATTAATCAAACATGTACCTAAGAAATTACCTTCTCACGAGTAAGTCAAATGTCTGCGTATTCTGAGATCTCCATAGCAATCCTGAGTGTACTCATTTATCCACTTCAAAATTTCCCACAGTAATACTAATATTTTAAATTCCATTATAAAAATGCACTCACAAAAAAATTCTACTGCAATATTAATCTTTTTTTTTTTTTTTTTTACAGATGATGGGTCATCCCTGTATGAAAGAAGAAAAAACAGTTGTACAGCTACTCACCCCAGAAGCATTCATCAATCTTTTTTCCCTGTAATTTCCAATTGATGAACTCTATCTATTCCGAAAAAAAAAAAAAACAACAAAAAACATACTAATCATATATAAGTGCTGGGGAACTAATTCAATGTGCAAAATGTCATAATTCGTGATCATGTCATTCAATCGGTTTCTATCTTGATAACAGATGGACTGGTGGAGATCTCATTGTAATTAACATGGCTGGCTTTGCCAGGTTCTTAAAAAAATTTTCATCAAAGAAATGGTACTAATCCATTTCACAATTTTTATAAACAAACCTAGAACTTTTTGGTTGATATTTATGGCGAGTCAGATTGTTTGTAATATAGTGTTTTTATTTATACATATTTCTGGTTGGTTAATTTTATCGAGTTATTAATGTTCTTATCGGGGTCACAGCGGCCTGTCTGTCATAGAACCACTTGGCTTCTGAAATCTGAGGTAAGATTATGGAGCTGCATATTTAGCACACAAAAGATCTAACTGAATTTAAGGATAGGAATTTGAAGAGACTTTTCATATTGCAGTATGTGAAAACTGAACAATCATAGGATGGTGGTAAAAATTGGAAAAAATGAATGTCTGAAAATTAATCAGTTGTTTTGTAAATAAAGTTTTTTTTCCTAAAAAAAAAAAAATGTTTATTATTTCTTTAGGGATAAAAATCAGTTGCTCAGATGGGTATAACTGAAATGCTGGTACCAACAACACATTTTGTCATGAATAAACTTTTTACTAACTGTAGAAGACCACCACAACATTTAACTGGCTGGGTTCTCATCAACCATCTGTTGACTGTCTTGTGTATCTCCTAATTAAAAAAAAAGAAAAGAAAATATCAATATTGTACATTGCTAAACTGCAGGGGGGGTGTGACTCCATAACATTAGTTAAAACCCCCATTCTAAATGAACTGAGGTTTGCCATGTACTTTTCTTGTTTTACACACAGTGACAGAACCACAGGAAATTACATTTGCAAGAGTAATTTTATCTACTGACAATTGTTGATTATATCTCATCAGCAGTAAAACAACTTTAAAAAGTCCAAGTAGCAAACATTGGCTCCCTTTGTCCATGTATTTAAATCTACTTACATTGGGGTCATTCCACATCAAGTGGACCAAATTCCAGACTCGAAGAAACTCGACCCCCCCCTCAGAAATATTTGCAAAAAATACATGTTGTAGTAAAAGCTCTTAGAATTCTAAATCTGAAATTTGAGCATCCTAGGTAAAAAAATTGACCAAAATATGGCCATTTTTCTGCATAGTCCCCTTTCAGACTCAAAAACATCATTAATTTTCTTCCATTTATCTATAGATACCTAACTTTGCAATCTGTAAGAACATTTTACGTAAATTACAACTATGCATTTGGTTTTTCTGTGTCCTTAACCCTTTCCTGTTGGGGCTGCTTTGTATTTTTGGCATTTTTGGTGGCTTCTCAGAGTACCTGCTATACCATCCAGAACCATGCAGATTGAGTTTTCAGTATATGATTAGTCATATATCATCACAATGTTATTTTCTAGTCTATATGAGTGATATCCCCTGAGATATCTCAGCCTGAATTTGCTTTCCCATGGAAAAGTGGCCGTGTCAGACAATGTCAGCAAGATTAATTTTTATTGCAAATGAAATCTCTGATGTCCAGTTCTGACATATCAAAAATTCAACTCTGGCACTCAAGTGCTTCTATTTTTATTTTTACCATCTTGGAAATATCATGCATTATTGCATCTTTGTAAGCTGCAAAGAAATCTGTATTGTTGCACCAAGATGGTCAAAATCACCATTCTTATAAAACTTTTTTTATGTAGATTATATCAATCATATGGCTGAAGGAATTATAGTTTCATCCTGATTGTGTGCTTAGTCATGTTGGCTGTGTAGTGTCAGCTTGTCTGCTGACCAACACTAGCCAAGACAAATGTGAGTGCGGAGGGGTAATGACAAAGAACAACCGTTTCACAACACTTAAATCACGTGTGTTTCTGGTATATATCTAGCACTGTCCATGTACACACTTGATTAATAATCAATCAGTGAGGTACTCAACACCTTAATGTTTTCATTACAAATATAATCTGTGGCTGCCTCACCATCATGCCAGTTTGCAAATCTGATGCAGCACATGCTCATTGATATCGCTCATCAATCATCAGATGATGACATCATCCGATGATCATCGAAAGGTTAGGGTGTACGGGCATAGTGTTAGGCCGGCACAGGTGCATCAACTTTTGGCCTACTTCCTTTCATTTTTTTCTGACCATTTACTAATTTTGTGCAACTTGATTTGATAGTCAAGGAAGATGAAACTGTGTACGATAGGAGTGCAACTCAGAGAAACTTGTCATAGTAGACAATTCATACGGACACATGGACTGATACAGTTTGCTGAATTAACTGAGAGAGATAGATGCCCACTTCATTTGCATACAGGAAAGCAACTGGATCAGGAATCGACAACGGTGTGTCACCACCATGAGAAACGGTACATTTCCAAATACGAGTCTTGGCACAAGAAGTGTGAGGATCCATTTAAACGTCATAAATCAAGGGTAAAAAGTGAGTAGCATAATTTTCAATCATTTTCATATCTTTGCACATTTACTGAATGATTTTAGCAGTGCTATTTGAAAACATTCCCTGTACAGTGATGCCAAATATCTATGGAAGTTTGGAGAGTCAATAGCGCCTGAGTACATATGAACAAGAAAAAGTGACTAGACTTTTCTTGATCCCAAGTACTCGATCAAAATAAAGTTTCTTCTTCGTTGATCTGATTATTTACCTTACATAATATGTCGCATGTTGGTACATGAACATCCTACTTATTGGGTCATATGTGGCTCGCTAACTGATAAAGCTGCTTTTTCTATGATCTTCGAAGCCATTTTGCAAAGAAACTGTAGATGGTATCACTTTTGTGTTTGATATATTCGTAATCTACATAAAAAAAGTTTTATAAGAATGGTGATTTTGACCATCTTGGTGCAACAATACAGATTTCTTTGCAGCTTACAAAGATGCAATAATGCATGATATTTCCAAGATGGTAAAAATAAAAATAGAAGCACTTGAGTGCCAGAGTTGAATTTTTGATATGTCAGAACTGGACATCAGAGATTTCATTTGCAATAAAAATTAATCTTGCTGACATTGTCTGACACGGCCACTTTTCCATGGGAAAGCAAATTCAGGCTGAGATATCTCAGGGGATATCACTCATATAGACTAGAAAATAACATTGTGATGATATATGACTAATCATATACTGAAAACTCAATCTGCATGGTTCTGGATGGTATAGCAGGTACTCTGAGAAGCCACCAAAAATGCCAAAAATACAAAGCAGCCCCAACAGGAAAGGGTTAAGGACACAGAAAAACCAAATGCATAGTTGTAATTTACGTAAAATGTTCTTACAGATTGCAAAGTTAGGTATCTATAGATAAATGGAAGAAAATTAATGATGTTTTTGAGTCTGAAAGGGGACTATGCAGAAAAATGGCCATATTTTGGTCAATTTTTTTACCTAGGATGCTCAAATTTCAGATTTAGAATTCTAAGAGCTTTTACTACAACATGTATTTTTTGCAAATATTTCTGAGGGGGGGTCGAGTTTCTTCGAGTCTGGAATTTGGTCCACTTGACGTGGAATGACCCATTTTTTATCTGAAATTTAAACATTTCAGGACAGTTCAACTAATTTCAGGATGATGGTGTTTTGCATTTCAAAAACATCCACAAAAATGAAAAAAAAATAATCAAAAACAGTGGTCAATTTTAGAAATAACAGACATCTTGGTTTAACTATTTTTCTATAATGTCTGATGGACCGCAGGTAAAGGTGTGTGAAAAATTTGAAAAAAAAAAAAAAAAAAATAAAGCAACAATCGAAATACACAATGTCTGGAATTTCTGCAAACGTTTTCACTTGTCCTAAACTAGTAAAGTTAGAATTCCTGCTGTAATCATTTTTGTTGTTAGTGCATACATTCTGAATAGTTTAAAGAACCACAAAGAAAAGATTTCCCTTTCAGCTTCACTGTTGTTTATAATCTAATACATGAAAACCATTTAGAAAATTTGTTTGCTAAGAGTTAAGGTCACGGGGAATTAGATCACTGACTGTGGTCTGCTCAGAGATTCACAAGATGCCCGGTTGTGAATGTAGAAAACAAAAACAACAATGAAAGAAAACACTTGTAATAAATACCATTTGAAAGTTCTTCTTTCTTCTTTCTCTTCACCATTTTCTTGTGTTTTTTTCCATTAATGTGTGCTAAAAATAAATAAAAGGCACCATTAATACAAAATAATATTCTGCACTTGTCCAATAATTGTTCCAACTGTAGAGAAAAGCTCAATCCAGCAAAACTAACCATTACAATTAGTTTAAAACTGATCTTATTATACAGAGATTCATTTTACTGCCTGATAGTTTTTTTTTTAACATTGTTTACATTGCACAATTAACTTAAAAGGCAAATCTGATAAAGTTTTTTTTTTTTTATATAATGCATATTCAGTATTTTTTAAATAAACAATTAAATTTTTACTTTATTAATAGTAGAAAAGATGCATTAAAAATTGCTGAAAATGTTTTTGCAGATTTATCTCCCCTGTGCCATGTGCTTGCTTAGCAATGTGAATTTCGAAAGCAACCTAAAAAAAAAAAAAAAAGAAAAATTTTAAATCTGCTTTTAGTCTGAAATCTTGCTGTTCTGAAAAATTGTAGCCTCAGAGAACCCTAAAAGTATGTGTGAACCCAAGTTCCAATAACTGTACATAGTACAGTAGTATGAACATATTTCAAAGCCACAAACTTCTATTAAACAGGACAAAAGTTTAATACAAAACAAAATTCATTTAAGCAGTTTATTTTCATACAAAAAAATGCAGATAATATTCCGATACTTAGCATTAATATTTAGGCATAGTTTTTTTTAAAAATGATTTATATTTAAAATTTTATATTACCTGCTTGATCCCCATCAGATGGTGGCCTACACACAAATTCTCACTGGTAAAGCCATGTCTTTTTTTTTTTTTAAGTGAAGCAGTTAGTATTCTTAACTTAGCACGAGTTATAACAGTGACACCAAATAAAATAAACAAACAAAAAAAAGTGGTAACTATTCTGCCAAAAAATAAACATAATACAACTAAAATATTTCAAAGTTATTTCAGTTTAGCTCATACAAAGCAGGAGTAAACAAATTATTGCTGATAAATCGGTCTTGAGCACTTCTAAGACTAAGAAATTTTGTTTACTAGTAAAATTAGAAACTGTCCTGTTTATGATACTCAGATATTTAATTATTGTTGTCATTTGATATTCTTTGCAAAGAATTAATAAAATATTTTGAAGTATATGAAGTCCCTTTTAAAGCTATCATTGATTAATGCAGCAAATTTGCAATTATTTAGTTCCCACTGTCCATATAACTTTTGTAAGTTTAGCTTCATTTTAAACAGAAATTTAGAAAGTGAGCCAATCAACTTTAATCCATAAATATTAACCATTAGCTCTAAAATAAATAAGTTTAACATAAAGCTATTGCCACCTAGTCAAAATATGCACACTTATCAGAGAAGCAAAGAGTGAGTCTTGAGTATTAAGAAAGAAAAGATGCTATTCACAATGTCAATTGTAGCAGCTGTTAAAATACTTTGTGTGTTCAAAATGTAGCACAGATTCCTTGGCACCCATTTTCACCTTGTCACATGCTTAGAAATATACAAAAACTGAAGTTAACAAATAATTAAGTTGAGTCTAAAGTTAATTAAATTTAAAGACAAAAATAAGTTTTACTAAATTTACCTGTTTAATTCTTAGTCATGGAATAAATCGTTTATTAACATCCTTTAGTTCTTTCAATCTTTGTTTGAATCAGTCAACTCTGGCTCAGGGACAATTTGTTTTTTTTTTAAAGTCATAATTAACATTTCTTTAAAAATGTGTAAAATAAAAGGAAGTAATTTTTCCTGTACCTTTCCAGTCATTCTCATTCACAAAGATCCGGCCATCACAAACTTCACAAACATTGTAGGTGTATCTGTGATTGCGATCACCCTCATTATCTACAGGTTTTCTGTCAGGCTGTTTATTCTGAAAATCAATGTGGAAAATATACAAAAACCATAAAAAAGGGTAAATAATTCCGTTACACAAAAACTGAAACATTTTACTTCTTTTTCACTTGTTTATTTATCAATATACAGAGTTTTAAAAAAGAAGAGAAAGTACTTTAAAAGAAGAAAAAATTCCTCAAAAAGATAATTTTCTGCTATTTAGTAGGGCTTTACCCTATCACACTGTAATAAAATTTAAAAACTGTCTGATTATATCTGAGCCGGTCTAAACAACTGAAACAAAAATTGAGATAAATTTCACATTTTCAGCCAGTGAAATGAAACAATATTACATAATCCTACACAAATTGTCACATGGCAGCCCTTATTCACAAGCATAGTAAGTGATAGTGTCACCCCAAAACATCAAACCCCTGCATTAACCCATTCTTCACCTAAATACTCAATGAAAGACTTGTTAAAAATTCTCATTGACAACAATGTAATTAATATAACATTCAGGGTTTGGCACTTTGGTGGCAGGAAAGGATATCTCAGATGCACCTTGCTACAATCTCCATGCATGAAATACTAATTCAGTTATTATACATGCAGGTAAGTGACCATTAACCTTAATCTTGGCCCTCAGAGGATGCCAAAAACCCACCAAACCACAGGACTGGCTAATACAGATAAATATATTTCTCTAATTGATTGTCTGTAGGCCATAAAAATCTGTCAGCTGATGGTAAAAAAAGAACCAATGAGGAAACACTTGGTACTTGGAGGTTATTGCAAACAAAAAAATAGCAGCCCATGTTTTTTGCTTCTGCTGGTTGTATGTGCAAGATCTTCAAAAAGTTTGAAGAATCTGATAATGAGAATAATTAAAGTGGCTGTTAAGTAATTAAAGACAAGAATGTGAGAGAGAACTTGTTAAGTCAGTGCCAGTTAAAAACTTGCAGGAGAGCAGCCAAAACTAAACTGTTTTTAGAGATAAATCCAAATATGGATTTTTTCTTAGAAATCATTGGCAATGGTATGTTTGAGAGAGAGAGAGAGAGAGAGAGAGAGAGATAGCAGACAGAGATCCATGCAAGTAGCCTTATGAACTATCATCTGTCCAAGATTCATTAAATATTTTGACTATTCACAACACTGCTGGTGAGTTAGGATGTTACTTTCAACAGAATGCTGATGGTGGATCCTTAACATTAACGGACTGATCTGATCTGAGTCAAGATAGGAATACTATAAAAACTGCATGGGATTGCATGAGATGAAGAAAGGGCCAGCATTAACCAAGAAGAATGAATGAATGTATGGACCAACACCCCAGTTTAATCAGTATGTAATATCCTCAAGTGTATACAGTGTTTACAATACTAAAGGACCACAAAATAATACTAAGTAATTCAAACCTTTTATTAGAAGAATAAACTATGGTGTTTATAAGCAGTAAATGCCAAAGAAATTTACGTTCCAGAATAAAAGAAATTTTGCTATAAAAAGAAAAAAAGCGGAAATACATGTTACGGAAATGAATTCATTTAGTTTTTCTCAGAGTAACTATCCAACTATATAACTATTTAATAATAATGTACATGCTAATAAATATCATCATAACAAAAATAACAAATTTAGCAGTACAGAATATATAAAACCAAAGAGTTGGTTTAAGGAAAAAAATAGTTTTGTTTTAATTCCATATTTTCCCACAAAGTAACGAGCTGTTTTAATTTTAAGAATCTAAACTTCTTCAGTAAGACTTCATTGAGATAAAATCCACACCTCTGCTAAGTTGTAGTTTTCTAAACAGTCAATCACTATGCTGCTGTTTGCTGATCACATGAACAGTTTCAAAGAATCTAATTTTCTCTTTGTTATTCAACATAGTTGCCATGGGACACCAGTACTAAATTAGAAAAGACTCCCACATTACCAACCTATTTGACCAAATAAAAGCTAACTGGCCTTATAAGTCACATCCCAACTTTATTCCTTAAACTATGATTAATGCACTGAAAAATAAATAGTTTCTAAGTTTCATTTGATGTAAGGAAGAAAAAAAAAAGAAGCAAAATGATTTGTAAACAGGTTTTTCTCATTAGATCAGGAATTGTTGAATTTTTGTTTGAAAGATGAAAATAACTAACAATAAATTAAGTCAAGTTGGTGTAGGTTTGGTCAAAAAAAATACCTATGTAATGCCTCAATTCTTGCAACTACATTGACAATAACAACAACAAAAACATTGTTTCTGTTCTCCTTATCTGGGCTCTTTGGTAATGGTGTGTGTGTGTGTGTGTGTACACTTTATCAGAATCTGGTCAGGGTTTGCTAAGGTGTAGATTGTATTAATTGGTGTAAAATATAATAACTAAATATAAGAAAAAAAAATACCAAAGAAAGTGCAAATAATTCTCTCTCTGCTGTTTTCTGACTGCAATATTTGCTATTAAATAACTGCTATGAATTTAATATAATGGAATTAAAAAATGGCAACTGTACTAACAGCTCCATCTTCTCTCATTCATTCATTTGTATCAATGGTTTCTTTGACTTAAGAAGGGAAATGATGGAAATGCCACTTATCTCCAAGAGAATATCAGAGCTTGCTAAAGAGTCCTATTTCTCTGGCTAGACTGTCTACTCACTCATTGCTTCATTGCAATAGATAACACCAGCACATCCATGATATAGGCTACTTTTACCCATCTCTTCATCCTGGACAAACTGATCTACCATCCTGATCAAACTTTGTAAGCAGCATCATGGAATTATCCTTTCTGACATTTCTAACCACCCAGTGCATCTTTAGCTGCTCAATGATTTCCAAACTAAGGAATTGTGAAGCGGTCCAGTATCATAATTATTTTCATGTGACATTTATCTTTTGATTACTGTTGAGACATGCATACCCATCCTATTTTCCACAGTATAATCAGCACTAGTATTACAATCTCCTCCAGTCCACAAATGTCACTTTTTAGATGCAGTTATTCCATAGTCTAGAATACAGGAATTGCATTATTTCACCCTCTTTTTGAAAGTTGGGGACATCTTGGACTGATTCATCTGTAACAATGATGGTATTTGATTTCTTTCCTCAATAAAATACTGTTTCTATAGGATTGATTTTTTTCCCATTCTTTAGCTATGTCTGCTCATGACTGTTCCTTTTTTTGCAGTCAGTCAGTCAATTACAAATCCATCACTGGACAGGTTCTTCTAAAGTGTTCCTAACATAAATGATCTGTAACTAACAGTTTTCAATAGTTGTCTTTTATTAAAGTGAACTTTAAGCTATCTGTGGTGGGATGGAGTGGTTAGAGCATTAAAGAATTCTTTTATTCCTGGAATCGGTTGTTCTTTGATATCCAGGATTCTCAGTCAAACCTCCTGTGTTGCATGCTGTTGGTTGAACAGCTCAAGTAATGCTGCTATATTGTGCACATTTGGGAATTTTGTCATTGCAGTCATAGATGGATTCAATGTTAGCCAGCTGCTATTTGTTGCTCTTCTAAGTTGATAAGACTTTCTCTGTTAAATATTCTGTAATACCAAACAGCTTCCAGAGATATTGCTGCCTTTTCTTTTATGCCTGTGACACACATATTAAATAGCATAACAACATATGACCAGGTGGTGACCCTTGCAGCAGCTCTGAACTCATATATATCCACAAGTTCTGTTACTTACTCTTATCCAGCACAGCCACAAGGACATTGGGCCGTTTCAGCATTTTTGGTCTCCTTGCCAGGTTAAACAACCTAAACACTCAAAGGAGTGATGTCTGCATGCTTTGCAGGAGGCAATAGATCAGGCCATCTGCAGTGATAGCCAGAGCATATCTTAGCCATACCCCTCTGATATCATTTAATTCTTCAGCTAGTCGTTGATTCTCTCCACCACCAGTAAATTACCCATGGAAACCATGCTCTTAGTGCTCCCAGAATCATGCATCTTTGAGCTCAGAATGAATCTAAATTAACATCTCATACACTCCACTATAAATGACTCAAATCATGCCTATGTCTGAAAGCAAAGCTAAAAGATGCTGCATATTCTTCATTTTTCCAAGCAGAAAGTCCTGGAAATATTTTAATGCATTGTACCAATGTTGTAAAAACTTCTGTGGCATCAATGTAGTCCAAACCAGATCAGATCCGACATTTAGAGAGGGAGCAACAAACATTTGTTTATTTCATACAAACATTCCAGAAAATCAATGCACTTTTCCTCTTAGTACATCCCAAAGTTATGTACTCGTAAACTTAGAATAACTCTGGACCAACAGCTCAGATACTCTTCCATACACTAGGCTCAAACAAATCTTTCAAGACAAAACAATTTTTAATAGCTTGGAAAGTACCGCCATCCACAAAACCCTAACCCTCCAAACTGCTGGAATTCTTGATCTAGGCACACAACTGGCTTCAGCTAAACAAGCTCCTCCTCAGATTAAGAAATTATACCTTAACTTGAAAAAAAAAAAGAGAGTTTATTTCATTTTGATACAAACCATGAAGGAAGTTCATTAAATCCATTCTAACAGCAATAAACTGAACAATATTATTTGGCAGTGACAAAGCTAAGACAAAGATTTTGAAAACACAATTTATTGAGAATAATGAACTACCTCATTCTTAAGAAGAAACATTTTGATTAAAAAAATTTTTTTTTAAAACTTTAAACTGAAAAAATCATGAAAAATCTACATCTCAAATGGAAATTTTCATTATAGCAAATATTTATATGTTCATTACATGTTAATTTTTTACCACAAAAATGAGTTCAAAGAATGTAAGAAGTTCTCTCAGTATCTCTTGCCTAGTATATGCTGGTTAATGGCAAAGAGAAATTCCCATATTCACAAGCAGTTCTAAAGGGCAGTAGGTCTAAAAGCAGCCATAAAAAAGTTGATTACAAAGGGGTCAAAGTAGTAATTCAAATTAGAGAGCATAAAGCAAAAGGTTCAGCTGATTGAACTGGCTGAGAAAGCCAAAGCTATTATGACTAATTCTTTGTAAAAATTCTTTAAACTGTATAATTTCACTAATCAGATGTATGCACTTTGTTCTGCAACAAGTGATAGTTACTATGCAAGAACATACACATACAGAGGCACATTTAAAAATAAAGTGTGTGCAAAAGACCCTAGAAAATCAAGGAATTAGAGGACAGAAGGGCAAACATATGCAACTTACAACTCATTTTTATAAACTAAAACAATTTTCAAGAGTTGGTATTACCTAACATAATTTCAGCAGTTATAATAGATTGAATAAATAAAACTATTTGCTTTAGTAATTTTAGATCTATAGATTAACACCAGCAAAAACACGGCATTAAAAAGTAATAATGTCAAATAGTAAAGCATGTGTGATGATAAAAACAAACACAGATTAAATATAAATCACTGATAGTGTCATAGAACCAATAGTTTTTAAAGAATTTTATTTTCTAGAATTCTTTTTCTGACAAAGCTAAAAATTATTTAATCAGCAGTAAAGAAATATGTAAGGTGATGTTTGTATGTGTGTGTGTGTTTATGAGAAAAACAAACAATATTCATAACAAAGACTACAACAAACAAAAGTTAATGGTGAACTCCAACCATTACCAAAAACATTTCATGAACATAGAACCACATAAACCACATTTTCATTCACTCAGTTAGCCTGCTATTCACAAAGAACTAAAGGATCCCACAATACCAACAATCTGCTTCTATTTGCTTAGTTTTAAGTAGAACATGATTAACTAATTACCTCTATAAATGCCTGCACAATTTGTGTTGCTGGTCTGTAAACCATTTCTTCCCACCTAGTCAGATCTGTAAAGTTGAGAGCATACACAGGTAAACTAATATTACCTGGTCCTGCAAACAGATTTAAACAAAAAAACTCAGCTGAGAATATGAATTGTAAAGAGAGAAAATTTTAAAATAAATTCTGTTCATTAAAGTTAGTTCACAAATAAAGCTTGTTTATTTTACTTATATTCTCACATACAAACCAGATTTTTTACATTTAAATTCAGAAAGAAAACCATACAATCAAACAATATATACCCTTAATAGATCAGAGATGTGACACATTTTAAGAATTCAGATCAAAGGAAGTGCTGACAAAATAGTTATTAAAAATCTGAAGAGAAATGTGGAAGAATCTAAATTTTAGCACTGTTTTTTATGGGAGCAAATTCACTGTATTTAATCACTAACAGGAGAAGATACGTTTTTTGTTTTGTTTTAATTTTAAAATTTGGCAAAAGGAATCATAGAAATCATATGATTAGTTCAGGCACAATCTTTCCCCGTCACCATCATACTGAGAATGACTGGTTTTTGATATCTAATGATGCTAAGTTGCAGTAAGCGTCTTGAACCTATAAAATGTTAGTTGCCAAATCTTTTTTTACATATTTTTTTTTTAGCCCACTGCTACTTTGAAGCATCTGCTCAATTAGATAAGAATATTTCAATATCTCAAAAAGTACTATTAGTTAGTATATAATTTACTGCTGACCAGGGGTAGCTGATCTTTTGTGCTTCTTGTTTTCTATGGCCTCTTTGTTTCAGTAATATATTTTTTACCAGTCACAAGCTATGGTCATGGAGTACTCTTTATTAACAAATTTCCTAATGTCCCAGTACTTTTGTGAATGACAGAGGATGAATATCTAGCAGAGTCAACCAAGCATTAGGAAGTTCCTTGAGTGTATTAAATTGCATTTTTACTATTCTTTTGTTGCAAATGTTGATTTGTTTGACTTTACTTCCACTTCCTTTCTGCCAAATGGTGCAGAATAGCAATTCTCCACAGATATCAAATGCTGTTTTCCAATGATATTTCTAACCCATAACACAAATGTTCTTTCTGCTTCGTTCAAAGACCTTTAAATATTCTTCTTAAGAGTCTTCTTTGATAGAGATTCTTTAGTTAGTTCCACCAACAAGGTGATGGGAAATGCCCAAACCAACCATCTAGTTTCAATAAATAACACATCACCAGTGACTTTGTTTCCATCTTAAAACAAATCATGTTAGAATCGCAAATATATCTTTAAGAAAAAAAGAAAAGAAAAGGTCTGGAAACAGAGAGTTTGTTATTCACATAAAAATAATCAGGTGAATAAATTTTGAATGTGATCAATCTTACAAAAAAAACAACAAAACAAAAGAATTTAAAGACATAAACAAAATCCACATTGCTAGTTAAAATAATCAGTCTAAATGTGTAGATGTAATTTTTTTTCTTCTTAAAGCTGTCCATAAACAAAACAGGTAATGATGCTTTAAATAATTACATTTTCTTTTTTGTATGTGTGCACGTGTTGGGTGAATCTAATTATTTCAAAGATTACTTGTTTTTTATATTAATCATTGCTGCTTACTTTTCAAGAAACGATTCCGAATCCAGCGAGTCTGTTTCCTGGAATATCGTCGAGTTGTTCGTTTTAGATCTTCAATACCTTTTAACAAAATTTATTTTTTTTTTTAAAAAAAGAAAATAAAGGGTTATTGCACTAAGAGGAATATTATAAAACAAATAATTCATTTCAAGTGCTGAATTCAGATAAAGTAAAATTATTATCCATATGGATCATACAATCCTTCTTTTGGATGTCATAAGTCATGCTTCATTCATGCGTGTGTGTATGCACACCACACTTGTCAATTTAGCAACATCCTATAAATGTATTTTTCACTTAGTTTTAATACTGAAAAAAAATAACAAATCTGTCCTGATGAGTGAATGAGTAGCTGTGTGACAAAAAGGATGAAAAATTAATTACAAAATGTATTCTGGATATCTAAGCTGATTAGGAAACTTAAATGATTTTTAATGCAAATTTTTGTTGTTGTTGTTTAACAAAAATCTGGAGAGATCAATACACAAGCAAACACATAAAATGAAAGAAAAGATGATGATGATAAAAGTTGTCTGTCTGAGAAAATGCACTAAACAGTGAGATTAGTTCTTTGATCAAATTGCCCTTGCCTAATTTAAGGCATATTTGTTTGTAAAACTGCTGTCTGTAGCAATGAAGTAGAAAACTAAAGTTTTGGCCTAGATATCTTTGGCATTTTCAGCCCATTTTTCAACAAAAATCATCAGTCTCATCTCTCCCTTTATGCTGTTTTGTTGTTAATATCCTTCTTTCCACCTGCCATCATGCTGAAATTTGATAAAAACAGAAAATGTTTATCTAATGTATTTAAAGTCAGAAACCTTTTTTTGCTATGATACCTGAAATTTGTACTGTATCTCTTCTACTTAGCCTCTGAAAATGCTTTATCTGCCCCAATAGGTCCTTTCACTGCCATCTTGAAGTTTAAACTGACTATTTTCATGTTCAGAAAATCTATGAAAAATATCAGTACCCACTAACCCTATTCATCATGATCTCATGCATGAGCAGTCAAGAATTTCCGAGAAGAGCTCCTGCTAAGCATAGCCAAGTAGGAAAAAAATTTTAAAAGCAATAAAACAATTATGAAATAAAAACCAACAGAATAGATATGTAGGAGGTTGAGAGAGCATTCAAATGTGGGAATCTCTTGCAGAAAACAGGGGATTTCATAGATATCTCTCTCTCTCTCACACATAGACAGACAGGAGCAAAAAAGTTTGGTAAATATCAATCATTAATCACTTCTGAAAAACATACAACAACAAAAAAATTTTTATGAGGAAAGCCCAACTTATTTTTTTTATATTTTACTTTTAATTACATTACACTGGCCTGCAATGGAAAAATTGTCCGAAAAAACTAATAGCTGATTTTTATAGATTCTTGGGTGCTGTTTTCAGTAAAAATAGTTAAAAAATTCCATTACGTACCATTTTTTCACAAACTAAAAATTTCAATTTCAATATCTTCAGAATCACTGTATTAAACTTCTAAACAAAAAATTAATTAAAATTAATTTTTCTTTTTACTCACTCTATTTTGCTTCCCCCTCTCCACACGCCCTACTTGGACTCAGTTGCAATTAGATCTTTGTGTGAGAAGCTTCTCATAACCATCCTACTTTTCCAGATGTCATTTCTGCAGAAGTTCACTTTTTTCCTCCTGTTTCTTTAGTGGTTTTCTTCTGTTTATAAGTGTACTAAATAGCTGCAAGGGGTTGTCTTAATGAACCTGATAACGTTTGTTACATTTGTTGGAACTTTGTAGTGAAGAAACATTACAGACTTTGTTTAAAAAGTGTACTATCCATATTCTGGTGTGAAACTTGGTGAACAGGATAGGTCCTGGGCCCACATAAAGTGTGTTCTATTTGTGTGGAAGAACTCTGACAGTGGTCTCAAGGTAAGAAAGTCTTTCCTTTTTTGGATCCCTATTATCTGGAGGGAACCCCGAAATCACAGTGATGACTGTTACTTCTGTTCATGTAATCTACAGGGGTTCAATCTAAAAAAATAAAGAAATTTTCTATCTGAACCTCTCATCGGCAATATGCCCTGTACCTCATGGCCCAGGTATACCAGTACATCTCCAGAAAAACTAGAAGAAACACCTGAAGACAGTGAAAAAGAAGGCCAGGATTCTGATGAGGACTTTCATGACTTAGTCAAAGACTTGGGTCTTTGTAAAGATGCAGCAGAACTGTTAGACTCTAGGTTAAAGGAAAAGAACTTGTTGGCCCCTGGTACCTCTTTCTCATGATTTAGAGAAAAATATTTCATTCCAGACTTTTATAAAGAAGGTGACCTGGTTTACTGTAGCGATATCCCTGGACTGATGGAGTGGTTTAACATACTGTATGATGTGAACAAGTGGAGACTCTTTATTGACTAGTCAAAAAGAAGACTCAAAGCAGTGCTTCTCCACAATGGCAGCAAGTATGCTCCAGTACCCAGGTGTGGATCCAGGCGAGAGGGTGTGGCGAGTACCACTCCCCCTATTTTTTGGGCGATAAAATTTTATTTTTCTATGTATAGCAGAAGACGCAAAAACTTAAAGTTGTATAATTTTTCATAAAACTGAGCTGCTGAAGAAACAACTAAGATTTACAATCCCAAATCTTGTGGTGACCTGAATACCAGGGTGGAATTCGGGCTCCGTCATCTCGACCTTACGTCACTATGGTCAGTTACAAAATCCGTGCACATTGTTTTGGCGGGGTATTCCGGGTTAAGTGAACAAACGATGCTGCTACATGACACTGGTGAGCGAGAACCACTGTGCGCGATCTGTTGTAATCCTAAAACAATTGAACTTTGATCGGTTAGTCAACTTACTATCAGGTAAGAGTTGATTGCAGTATATAATCAGTTGTTAACACACCTCACATTGATCATCATTAGCTGAGTCTACACTGACACTATAGTTTGCTATGACTATGAAGAGATCACAGCCGACCCTGGTTGACCTTTTTGCACAGAAGAAAGGTTGGTTTCTGAAAAATACTGTTTTTTGCATAAACGGTAATTTATTATTAAATGTACATGATCGTCTCTTGTGCTTGAACGAAAATCTTATCTCACATAACCCAGTGAGGGACATTCATGGCTCAAGGATACGTTGGGGATTCCAAATGTGGCATTTTTATTAGAGGATCATAAGTCCAGCACATGGCTTTTTCGTCAGGGTGACCACCCCCAACTGAACATGTCCCAGGGTGGTGGATTAGGGAATGGCCTCCAGATATGGAGGCTAGCTGTGAAATAAGCTGTTCCCAGTCAAATAAGCAGTCATGGACCAAACTGGCATTATTGATTCTATCTGGATGGGGTGGGGTAGCTTGTGGCAAAGCTACTCCTAAAATGCTCAAGTGTCCCATGATGGAGCCAGCAGGTGGGCAAGGGCCGCCTTAAAAGCCCTGCCCCGGGGTGGGATCCTCGGAGAAACAATCCCCCCCAAATCTGTGCTCCCAGGGTAGGACGTATGAGCCAGGAGCTAAGGGCGGGATAACCCTTACAGAAAACCTAGAGAGCTGAATTCAGAGGTACTGGGCCAGTGTGCGCTCTCTTAACAAACCACGGTACCATGCATCTTACGCCAATGGTTACACTGTCATCCACAATAATCGAGAATGGCGCTCGCCCATCCAGGTCCCTCCAGGAATGGAGCAGTGTCAGGTCCCGAGACTCAATGGGATCCACCTTCAGTGACTGGAGGTCCCTCCCGGTGCTTTTGTGGTGCCAGTGACCTTTTCTAGTCATGCAGTAGAACACATAAAGTGTCTTTAAGAAGACAGAACTGGAGCATATCCCTGCATGAGAGAAATATCAATGTCTGCTGTATCCAAGAAACATTTGCAGAGCAACAAGTCTTTCAAGGTGAAAGGCTACCAGTGCTTCAGGTCTGATAAAGCAGACAGAAGCAAAGGAGGTATTCTGACCCTTGTCAGGAATAACATAAATGCCTGCCTGATAGATACATACATGCAGAACTCTGAGTATCAAGTCATACGTATTCAGACGAAGACAGTAGACTTCCATCTAGTTAACTTCTACTGTCCTAATGACAGATCCTTGTCCCTTGATACCATCAAGATACAGGCCTCCAATTTTTTGATAGTAGGTGACTTCAACAGTCAATCACAGAGTTGGGGGTATGACCACATGGATTGGTGAGGTGAAGAAGTGGAGAATTGGCAGGATGACAATAGGCTTATCCTTTTGAACAGTCCCAATGACTGCCCCACATTCTATTCCACTCCAAACCTTGCCTTTTACACTGAAGACATGTATAAGATTGCCAACAGAGAGGGGGGGGGGACAAATGGGTGGAAGTGATCATTGGCCAGTCTTCCTGACCTTGGGCTTGGAGCTATGCACTGAAGATACCTTCCCAAGGTGGAACTATAAGAAGGCCAATTGGTTCCTCTTTTGACACCGTACCAGCGAACTCACCAAAGACATGGCAGTCCAAGGTCGACACATCTACTTGGTAGTAAAGGACCTTAACAATATCCTCCTCAGAGTGGCCCATGGATCCATTCCCAGCGGATCCTGGAGTACAAACCTTACTGAAGTAACAAACTGTAGGAACTTGAGGATGCCCTCTCAGAAGGTAGGAAGGAAGCAGAACCCGTCTGAAGAAAACAACATCAGGTTCCAGCAAGCAAAGGCCAAATTCTTGAAGATGAAGATTCAAACAAGACGTAGAAACTGGAGAGATAAAATAGTCTCCCTAAACTCTGAGAAAGATGGCAGAAAGTTGTGGAAACTCACAAGGCAGCTGAATAAGACCCAAAAGTCACATTGGAAGAAGATAGTAAGGTGTTAACAGGGAAGAAAGCTGCAGATTACTTTGCAGCTAGCTACACCAAGGAGAGTGACATCCCTGACAGTGTTGGAAAACAGTGAGAAGCCAGAAGAGAACAGCAAAAAAGACCCACTAATACAGACACTGTGGAACCCATGAAACTCCCGCTCACACTGCATGAGATGAATATCGCATTGAAAAAGATGAAGGCAAGGAAATCACCAGGTCCAGATGGCATCAGCAACGAGATGCTTACCCATCTTGGCAGCACAGCCGTGTGCAAGCTCCTTGAGGTATTTAACAGCAGCTGGGAAAAAGGGGCACTGCCACAGATCTGGAGAGATGCGGTTACGATACCTATTCTCAAGTCAGGAAAAGATCCAAAGAAGGCAACCAGCTATCGTCCCCTTAGCCTGACAACCTGCATGGTGAAGACCATGGAAAGAATCGTGAATGAGCGCCTTCAATGGTACCTTGAGACCAGGAATCTTCTTGCCCCTGAACAAGCTGGATTTAGGCAGTTTTGCAGCACAGAGGACCAGCCCACATGCCTAGCACAGAAAATAGATGATGCGTTTCAGGAGCGGAAGGAAGCTAGTTTTTGTAACCCGGGTTGATCTTCAAAAAGCTTTTGATAAAGTCTGGACCAATGGACTTCTTGTGAAGCTGTTGAGAACAGGCATCTCCAGCAATATGTACAACTGGATCAAGACTTACCTTTTTAACTGTAGAGCGAGAGTCCATGTCAACCAGATCTAGAGCAAGAAATTCCTGCTTCAACATGGTGTCCCAAAGGGCAGAGTCCTCTCCCCTATACTCTTTCTTCTATTCATCAATGATTTGGTGTCTGAGCTGCCAAAGGGTATCAAAGCGGCCCTTTATGCAGATGATCTGGTGTAAGGAGGAACATGCTACAACTGCCACCTACAGAATGCAGCAAGCAGCAGATAGGTTGAATGCTTGGGCAGAGGATTGGTGCATATCAATCAACAAAGAGAAGTCCTCCACAACCCTCTTCACTTTGTTGACCAAGCAGAAACCTGGTACCATCAAGCTTGGAGGAACACCTCTGAGAGGGGATGATAAAGCAAGTTACCTTGGTGTCACCTTTGATAAAAAACAAACCTGGAAGCCACACATCACATCCTGGGAAGTGAATGAGAGGATACTGAAGACAGTATACCAAGGAACAGTAAGGCAGACCCCACTGCATGGTCGACTACCGCCAGAACCAATCTGCAGGCCCTCGATAAAGTGCAGGCGCTTTGAGGTCAACACCTATCAGGGAGTTGGAGCAGCTTACTACAATCCATCCTCTTAGTCAAAGAAGGAAAGAAAAGATCTTGATACTGCCTGAGAAGTACAAATGTTTTCCAGACCATCCCATGAAGCAGAAATTGAACAGTCTTACCAAGAACTGGCTGAAGAGCAGCAGCTTTGTCCATGAGAGCAAAAGACTGTTCTGACAACATCAGAAAGACCTACCAAAGGAGACAGCCCCGCTGATTCCTTTCCAAAAGCCAGAATCTTGAGTCTCAGACCATTCAGACATCAAAGTCCACACTTCAGTCCCCGATGTCATACCATGGGAAGGACAGGATGACATTGTGCGAAGAGCTCTCACCTTGGCCATGATTGAAGAGAAATACCCGTCAGAAGCATGGATTCATGTATATACAGATGGGTCAGCAACCAATACTGTGGCCATTGGGGGTGCCTGCATCCTGATTAAGTATCCTGGAGGTCAGACCACAACTGCAAGTGTTGCCACTGGCAGATACTGCACAAACTTCCGTGCAGAGACTGAAGCCCTTGTTCAGGCTGCCTCCATGATACAGGCATCAGCGGATCAATGTCACCAAATGGTCTTCCTCGCATATGCTCTTTCTGTTCTTCAGGCCCTGGAGAATGATAAGCTTCCCCATCTGGCCAATGCTCCACAGTCATTTGGAAGAACCAGAAGAGCTCCTCCAGTGGATCCAAGCCCACTGTGGAGTACCAGGGAACGAGAAAGCAGATGAGCTAGCAAAAGCAGGTGCACAGGAAGACCAACCAGACAATAACATTAGCTTTCGGGAGAAGAGGATACTCATCAGAGCATTATTTTGGCCACATACAGAAAGGGACAATTACCACCTACTGTCCAGAGACCAACAAATGATTCTGGTGAGACTCCGAACCAGACACAATCTGTTCAATGCTCACATGAGCCGAAAGTTTAAGCTGTTACCTTCACCAACCTGCTCCTGTGGTCAAGAGGATCAGATAGCTGAACACATTCTACAGGGATGTTCACTTCTGGAGAGAGATGGAAAATGTGGCCAACAGATACTCTACTCAGAATAAAACTCTATGGCAGCTGGCAAGATCTGGAGAAGACGATTAGATTCATCGCTAGTTGTGGGATGACAGTTTAGCGGTGAATGCTAAGAGGAGGAGGATCATAATTTTGGGTGGAATCGCTACGTCAGGCAGAGATCCAGGAATTTTTGGTCAGTATCTCTAGCATCCTCAGATCAACTAAATACCAATGTACAAGACAAATGATGAGCAAAAAAGCTGACAAACGGCTTGTACCATTGTTTTTCAGCTGTTTCTGCGTATCTGTTGATGCATCTGTAATCTCTTCTGTGCGGACTTTTTTCAGTTGTTCACAAATTCTACACAAACATTTTTTGGCAGGTTGAGTCATGACCCCACCTCTGGATCCATGCCTGGGCCTGCATAGAGAGAATCCCTGGCATCTTGAATCTCTGCTCAAGCTCCTAGGACCAGCTCGGCCATTCATATTGCTGTGCTCTCCGCTGAAAGCGTTGTTTTATAATCTGTCTTGATAACTGGTTTTGATCTTCTATTAGTCCCATTAAATAAAAGTGGCGATGTTTGGTAGCTCATATAAACTGTAGACAGCGCGAATCCACTGTGGTGTCCGGTCTGAGTGATCAGAGTGATTCAAGATGAAGATTGCCAATCACATCTGACCAGAGATGGACTCCTTGTCAGATTGATATTTGCACGAGGTTTGCCCCCATCTGCCATCCCTCATCCCTTTGCCACTGGATGATGCACTAATGATGGCGGGCCGGTAGGGATGTCAAGTGAAGGACAGGGCGTGAAGTGGGGTTGGCTAATTTCTGAACAGGCAGCATATACTGATGTCCACATAACTAGGTTATAGATGTACTTAATTTATTATTTTGTGATTTGGCTTCACCAGTTGTGTGTGTAAATATATTCTCAGACATTTCCTTCAATTTCAGCTGAGCAAATTGAAGAGAATAATAGCTCTTCCACCGTCTGTGTGTCGCCCACTAAAAGTGAACCGATTCCGAGGGTCAGCAGTGATGAGACAACTGAATCAAATGTGGAATCGAAATCAGGTAACGAGTAATGAAGAGTAACAAATAATGAACAAGCAATATCAACGAGTGAGCGAGACCATCGGTGCTTCCCATGTCGTATAACGATCATGTGTCAGATTCTGGTCAAGAAATGGTGCTTTATACGCAGTAGTATTCAAAATGGACATGAATGTATTGCCTTCCTTAGTTTTAAATTTATGTTTCAGGAGTAGCACCCTCAACTTCTGGAGTACTGATGCAAGACATAAGTGAGGGGGGGTGACTGCGGTTCGAGAGAGCAGAGAATTAGCTGCTGAACAGATAGCTTTCTTCATTGAGAATAGGACACCAGATATCAGCTTCGAATTTCCTGGTAAAATGTATGTTGACAAACGACGACCCTCTGGAACAATGGCTCGCCACTGCCAGCGTGAATGGTTTATTTTGCTTACCCTGCCTGCTGTTTCCTATGCCAGCCCATCAGGTAGTTGAGCAAATGTTCTGATAAGTGCACTGTACAAAAATTGGAAGGATGCAAAATCTGACCTTTGTAAGCACGCAACACTTCAATACCACCAGGACTCGAAAGTTTGAATGAATCGAAACTCGTGATGCACCAAAATTTCGTGTAGATCAAATTTTATTTCACAAATCAAGAAAACACATAGAACAAAACAACCGATTTCTAGAGGCTATCATTAGGTGTCTGGAATTTTGTGGACGCTAGGGAATTGGTCTTCGTGGCCATCGTGATGATGGTAATCCATCAGATGATGATGATGATGAATATGGAAACATGGGAAATTTTAAATCGCTAGTAAGACTTGTTAGTAGAACAGACGGAGAACTTAAGAAGCAACTAGAGATTGGTCTGAAGAATGCTACGTACATTTCCAAGAATACAAAGAACGATCTTCTGCAGTGCATATTGAAGTATATCCAGGAGAAAATCGTAGACGAAGTGAAGCAGCAAGAGTATGGATCCTATTTTGGCATAAATGCCGATGAGGTCATGGACTGTAGCAACTGGAAGCAGCTAGGGATAGTACTTCGATATGTTAAGGATAATTCTACACCAGTTGAGAGACTGATGGAATACATTAAGTGTGAAAACATCACGAGTGAGGAAATTGCGAAAGGAATCATCAAGTGTATTTCAAAGGTTGGCATTGACAAATCCAAATGTCGGTGTCAGACACATGATGGTGTGGGTAACATGGCTGGCAAACAGAAAGGTGCAGCAAATCAGTTAAAGGAAAAAAAACTGGGAATGAAATGATCACCTATTTCCACTGTGCATCACACCAGCTGAATCTTGCCCTCTCAAAAGCTTCAAAGGTGCTGCAGAGGTTTACCATATGATATGCCTCATGGAAATGCTTGGGCTATTTTTCAAGTATTCACCAAACCGTCAGTGTGCTCTTGAAAGATCAATTGAAGATGGTTACAAGAAAACAGGGAAGAATCCAAATGAGGCAAAAACAAAGGTAAAACCATTGTGCGAGGCAAGGTGGGTGGCTGGAGCGGCTATGTGTGCCTTCATTAGATTGCCTTGATTTCATCAAATGGAATGAGAAAAACAGATGGGGCCCCAAAACCATTAATGAAACAACAGGCATTAATACCCAAATTCGGAGTTCCAAATTCATAGTTCCATTCATTCTTTGCCACTACATATTTGGCTTTTCAAAAGGTTTGGCACGTCAGTTACAGGGCACAGCAATAGACATAATAACAGCATTTGATAAAGTTGATCTCGTAATCGAAGAATTGAGAAACATTCAGTGAGGATGTCCAGGTATTTTCAAAGCTATTTTCAGAATGCACAAAATTGGCAGAACTTGCTGACACACCCCTAGCAAAGCCTCGTGTCACCCGACACCAGATTTCGAGAAATAATGTCCCAGCTGAGAATCTGGAAGAATATTTTTGCAGATACGTATATATTTCTTTTGTTGACCACCTGACTTCTCAACTAGAGGATCGATTCACTGGCAAGTCTCACAACACCATCCAAGCACTGTATCTTGTCCCTAAATATCTAACAAAACTCAATAAGGAAACAGAAACCAAAGTATTGTCTTATTATTGAGATGATCTCCCTTCTCCTGGAAATTTTCATCAGGAACTTTGCTTATGGTGACACAATTGGTCAGGCCGACCCGAGAAAGATCTTCCTTCAACTCTCGCAGATACCCTCAGAATCATATCAGATGAAAGTATTGAAACATTCTATAATAACATCACTACCATACTAAGGATCGTTCTAACATACGTGGCCACCTCTGCTAGCATTGAACACACCAATTCCGTGTTGCGGTTTATCAAGACATCCTATCGTTCAACAATGACAGAGGAGCGATTCAATGCCTTGCCACTTTTCATCCACAGGGACATTCTCGCCTAGACTATGACAGGATCACAGACATGTATGTGCGCAGGTACCCAAGGCGCATGCTTTTCAACAACTCACTGATGGAATAAATATTACAAAATCGGTGCGTTGATACATGACACTTGACAGTGCATAACGTCATCGACGATTCCTTGTTTGTCATTTCGCAAATATATTTTGGTTTTATCTGGGATCTGAACACGTTATTCAGTTTGATGAATTTGCTGAACTGGACTACAGTTCCTTGAAATGAAAATATTTTATGGATTTTATTATAAATAAACATGCTATTGTTAGTTCAATATTCTTGTGAAGACTCGATACTACAGATGCTGGATGTTGTCTGAAATGAATTGCATGTTTTGTGTTTAGTGGTCCAGGGATGGGAGAACATTGTCTATGGAGGCTGCATGAGCACCCGTTGTATCACTGCTCAGCCACATTCCTCATAAAACTGTGAAAACCCAAAGTCTTGTTTTGACTTTTGTATTTCTAAAATTCAGGCCACTTCATAAGAATTTCCCATTTTATATGAAACCGGGAAACTGCAAAAGTAGGCCTACAAATTTCTGAATGGATGGCGTCAATCTGACACATACTTTGCGATGTAAACATCCCATTTTTTGTCCTTTTTTAAATGATGCTGCAGGCTGTAGTTTGCTCACTTCTGGTCTAGTCATTTGGAATTCGGTGCTTGGTATGGACTATGCCATACACCCACCCTTTCAGAAAATCCTGGGTCCGCCCCTGGTACCAGTAGGGCATTCTGTGTATCTGAAAGAATGCTACGAGAATTTAGCCTTAATTCTCACTGAACTGAAATACAAGGATCGTGGATGGACGATATGCGGTGATCTAAAAGTAATTTCCATGCTTCTTGGACAGCAGGGAGTATACACCAAGTACCCATGCTTCTTGTGTGAATGGGACAGCTGGGATAGGGGCCAACACTGGATCAAAAAGAAGTGGCCATGTAGGGTAGAATTAGAACCTGGAAGCAAAAATGTAGTACAGGAAAGTTTGGTTGATCCAAGGAAACTCCTCCTGCCTCCACTTCATATCAAGCTTGGACTGATGAAACAATTTGTAAAGGCTCTGTCAAAAGAAGGAGTGTGTTTTAAATACCTGCGCAACAAGTTTCTTGGACTGTCAGAAGCAAAAATGAAAGATGTTTTTGTTGGTCCAGATATTCGGAAACTTCTGAAAGATGATTATGATGTGTTTGAAACAAAAATGGAAACAGTTGAAAAAGAGGCCTGGAAAGCTTTCAAAAAAGTTGTACAGAAATTTCTTGGGAACTATAAGGATCCAAACTTTAAGTGTATTATGGATAACATGTTGATGAAATTCAAAGACTTGGGTTGTTCGATGAGCTTGAAGGTGCACTTCCTGAATTCTCATTTAGACTACTTCCCTGAAAATCTTGGTGCTGTTAGTGAAGAGCAGGGGGAAGGATTTCATCAAGATATCAAGGAGATGGAACGTAGATACCAGGGTAGGTGGAACGTCAACATGATTGCGGACTACTGTTGGATGCTGCACAGAGAAGAGCCGCAAGCTGCCTACAAGAGAAAAAGTACCAAAAGGAGCTTTGAGGGAAAATGGAAAAGGCAGTATAAGGACTTGTAAAGGTGAGTAAGTGTTGAGAATGGTTTTCTATCAATAATTTTGTAAATGAAACTATTTTTAAATTTTTTTTGCAAATAAATGTTTAAACCAGAATACGTATTAATAATCTCTTTTCCAATACTTTCAGATTCGCTTTGTGAAAAATCCTTATGTGACAGAGAAAAATAGTGGTCATATTTGAAATCAGCACACCAAACATAAAAATCAGTTATAACATTGCAGACAATTTTCAATGACCCAAATTTTGTAGGCCTGTGTTATCATATCTAACTGCATGGCAATAAGTAGAAAGACAACCATCAGCCAAAGGAAGATCATTCTCAAAAGATTATCTGCTATGCAGACTTATCACATTCAGCAAAAACTGTATTGAAAAAATAGCTCTGTTTTAAATGTAAATTAAGTATCTAAGCAAAATTTTGGGTACTGTTGGATTTTCTTATCTCTTTAAAAAATTTATTATATTGATTAGAGCATGTGGTTCACTCTCTTTTTTCAATTATATTTTTTAACAATGCAATACAAGCACAATTTCACACTCTAACTACTTGTTCACCTTTTAAAAAACAAAATAGTAGTTAGAAATAAAAATTATAATATACAAGATGTTCAATTTAGAATTAAAATAAAAAACATTCTACTGGCATAAGAAATTTCTGTTAAATATAACAAAAACATTCACATCAATATTACAATTTTTACATTGAAAATTTATGTATATATTTCAACCTTTCCAAATTTAGCAAAAGGCTTCTAGTTTTATGTATTTTAGAAATCTTTGATCAAGTTTCAAAATCTCCAAATTGCTATCAAAAAGGATCATGATATTAAAAATAAATAAGTTGATTTTTGTTCACGTGTTTTACTTCCTTCTAATATCACCTCTGCTGCAAGACAACTTTCTCACAAGGAAATTAAATCTTTAAAATTAACTATATTCAAATTTAGACTCATTTTATTCATATTAAATAATTAATAATTTTCTGATATGTACTTTTAACTTAATATGAAGAATTGTAAACAACAAAATTTTAAAAAATGGGATAATGGTAGTACTTATTGACATTTCTTTTCTCATTTTTTTTGTGGGGTCCTCGTGTTACACCTAAATCCCCACACCCCTCGTGTTAGGTTAAAAATCATAACATACAGATTAAGTTTTATCAAATGACACAAAAAGCTGTTGGAAATTAAATGATTTCATTTGTGTGGTAGACTCAGAAAATTTATTAATAGTATTAATACTTCTGTTTGAGAAGCCCAATACTAATTCAAAAATAACTGATCTGCTGCATAACCAATTAAAATTATGAGATTTATTTTGCTCACAATGGTTTTATTTGCTATACCATAATGAATTCTCTTCTTTCTAGTCCCGCTTTTAAACAATTCCAAGATCCTGTAAAGAAATAGGTATGCCTATCTCCTAAAGCATAATCACATTTTGATTTCCATCAGTTGACAACAATATCTTATCATGTGATTAGGTTGCATGCACACATTAATGGGTTTTTGTAGCACAACATAAGATTGAAATGTATTATTCAGCACAGTACTTTGAAAAATTTAAGTTAGTTATTGTGTCTATCAATTTTCTTACATCCACAAAGAATTACACATTGTGGATATACTACTTCCCTTTTAAGTATTTAACTTTAACAATAGCATGTATTTTACCTTTAAAAGATAGTTGTTATTTTTCAAACTTTCATTACTTGTTCATATCAACACTTCTTTGCCATATGAAAACCTATGCAACAACCTGTAACGTGCCATTTCTTTAGAAATCCTACTTAACACTTGATATATCTAAACAAAATAAAAGGCAGCCAGCCAGACAGGTAAAAAGCTTCTCCTGACCCATCCACATTGTACCCCGCCACCCAGACTGACCTAGCCAGTGTTTATAGAGGGAAACAAAGATACCTAGAATATTCACCGAGTACTAACTAACTGTGGAAATGCTGATCTTTTTTTCCCTTCTCTTTGTGTGGTGCATGTGTGTGTGGGTGCAAGTGTAAAGTTCGTGTATCTGTGTTTATCTCAGAGGAGAAGGGAATGGAGTAGGTTGAAGCCGTGTGGAGCAAGCTCCTGGTGTATGCCTAAAAGGCCATGTTGAGGCGCCGAAGCACCTCGTGTAACTGGCCACCGAAGCGACCAATGTGAGGGCCATGTGAGCGACCCATGCTGATCTTAAAGAAGAGTCTTGTCATGAGCTATGGGGGGGGGCACTACAATATTCGTAACAAAATCCATAATGAGAGAATAATTATATTCAAGGCAGGGGAGGCAATTATTCAGAATGTGAGCATACAAATTGTGTCAAACAAGGAGTGGCTGGCTATACACGCATACACAGACACCACCATCTGTGCTCCATGTAAGAAAAGCAGCGTTATTACTTATGAGATACTCCGAGGTTTACAACAGAAAATGACAAATGACGACTTTGTTTCCCCCGTGTCCAGAGTAAATAAATCACTTCAAAGAGCACGATTCTCATACAAGTAACCCCTACATAGACACTAGAATTATTCCAAAACCTTCAAGAATATAAAAATATAATTTCTAGCTAGAAAAGTTGGTGAAAAGACATTTCTTTCCTGATTTTATTGCTACTGCTTTCATTAATGCAAATAAGTGTCTAAGAAAAGGGGGGATCTAACTTCTACTTTTCAAAGCATGTTTTGTAAATGAATATTAATATGGCCAACATTTATGATTTCACTTGCAAATTTCTTCTGAGCTCATTAAGCAGACTGTACCACAAACTTCAGCAAGAAGACTAGAGCAGAATTTATGAGAAATTAGATTTCACTTTGATCTTACCTACTGAATAAAAAGCCAAAATTCCTTTATTAATCTAAATTGTTTTTTTCTTCAGAACTATGCCTATTTAATGTCTTGCTGGCTGGCCAAGAGTGATTACCTGATCAGAAGCATGAAGCTGTAAAATTTCTATTTGGTGTTAAGCAGGGACTCTAAATGAAGTCACAATAAATAAAGAACCCAGTCCCATAGCCTCTGATGTTGGTGGTGTACCTACATAGTTCAAGGTAGCACTTCTACATACATAATAATATACAATTCCTAACAAATTTAAAAATAAGCCAAAACTTAAAACAAGAAAAAAACAACTTTTTACCTTAAGCTTAATAATAAAAAAAATGTTTTAACCAAACCACAGCACCACATTTCTGGAATCCTTAAACATTTGAATCTTTAAAGAAACAGCAGTAAATTTCAATGTCATAATCAGCAAAGTAACTTTTTAAAAATAAAATAATTATAAAAATGGTGGACAAAAATTTTCAAACTTACTGAATTTTTACAACTTAATCTGATAAAAATAAAATCTAAAAAAAAAAAAAAAAAGTTTTAAAATATACTTTTTTTAAACCAATGAGGCAACAGAACCAGTTGACCTTTTGAAGAACCAGAAGTATGGCTGCTGAAAAGGAATGGCAGTTGTTACCGTTTAGTTGTCCTACAATTTCATTATGAAATTTTGTCTTGTTTCGAACTCTCAACACGCTTCTCCCCACATTTTTCTGGTATTGCACGGTAAGAGTTAAAACAACAACAACAACAAAAAAAAATAATTCATTAATGTAAGTAAACTTTAAAAAACCAAAAAAAAAAAAAAAAAAAAAAAAACTGCTTAGATATAAATCACCCGTGTACAAGATCTCAGGTGACCCCCAAAGCAATGATCAGAATAAGTTACATAGCAAACTGTTATCATATATGATTTCTCTAGATAATTACACCGGATGAAGAATTTGATTGGCAAGCAAAAAAAAAAAAAAACATTTTAAGTCAGGTCAATATTAAACAATGGCAAATGCAACAACAACAACAACAACAACTTAAAAAATAAAAAAAACAGCAGATTAATAAAAGAATTGTAACCTCTTTGTAAGAGTTCTTTCCCCTTCTCTGTATCTCTAATATTTTCTGGTAATATCAGGTACTCATGGAATTCTTTAAACCCAATACTCTGGAAAATGCCCAAAGTATAATCAGGTGGTCTGGAATTGAATAATAAAAAAAAATTTAAAAAAATAATTAGCTATTTTGCTTGACAATAGTTTAACTGTAGAAATAGTTGGCATTATTTTTAGCAAAATATTTTTAAAGATAAAAAACTGAATAAATAAAAGAAAATTTCAATTATAAACCAATTACTAAGCATAGTGTAATTAGGCAGTTGGTCACAAATGTGCGCGTGCATGTACACAATTTACTGTACTTATACATTAGAAAATTTTTTTCCAATAAGTTTTAGCTACAAATACAAACCAGATTTTGTTCTTTGTTGCACTCAATGATTACTGAAAGAAAATATCCAATACTGAATAATATGAGTATTTCACACACTGTCTAAATAATAATCTGTTTTTTTTTCTTCTATGAACAATAAAGGGTACAATTTCTAAATGACTAAAATAACTTAAAGGTCCATGATAACATTTTCTTTAAAAGATGTAATTACTTCAGAATACACATTCAGTAAGTTTTATTAAAATAATAATTAGTGTAAATTAAATTAACATTAAGCATGTTTCACAGAGTTGTTTAAAAACACATGACATACTAGCAAGGACATTACTCAGCAATACAATTAGCATATCTGTCAGAATGGTAAAATTATTCTAACAAATTCAGTAATGATGATAAAGAAGAATATAAATGGTGGGCACATGTGTAGATGTTATTATTATTATTGGGTGTGCACGGTGCATTTCCTAACCCATTTTTATGTACAACTCTATTTATTTACTTTTAGTAAAATTATTCATTATTAACAACAAATGAAAAGTATTTTATATGTAAAAATAATATTAACAATATTCCTGGTTTTTAAACAAACAAAATTACTGCACAATTTTTCAGCATCCAGAGTAAACAGAAAAATTCACTTCTCCACATCTAATTTTTAAAACAGAACACATCTTGAATAAATCAGCAATGTTATAACATATCACAAAAATACAGATACTAATACTGATGCAATTACAAGATTAGTGGGCTGTTTAACCATCTTATAATCAGTCAAAGTACAGTAATTATAAAATATACTTGAGACTATTTTTCTCTGAGATGCCAAGGCTGAATGGTAATGAGAAGATAGTTGGAATGTGTATGGGTCATTTAAGAGAGGATTGATTCAGTCTGCCACTAAGAGGGAGGAATCTCTTTAGCAGGGCTTTTGGATGTTGCTAAAGCCTTAACCTCTAGTTTGGTCTTCATACCTCAGAAAATCAGCATCCTGTGACTATAGAGTAAAGCTAGACATTGTGTCCCCATTCTTCCACAGCATCTGTTGCTTTCCCATTCTTAATACAGGTGTTATTCAACAGTTTCTTTCACACCTTCAAGGCTCAGGGCTGTTTGGACATTGGCCTCTTCCATTCTTTTCAAATGGATGACCCATTCAGTGATGTACAATTGCCTCCTGGGTCACTACAACTCTAGAGAGCAACAATACCTCCATAACAATAGTGTATATAGGGAAGGAGACATCACAAAAAAGTATGAAGCGCATTAACTTATGCTAGCAGTTTAAAATCCTAAGTACTAGAATTACTTTTAAGAAAAAAAAAAACAAAATTTAAAATAGCAATTATTTTGGAGATAATGCAAAATGTACATTTTGCACCCCCTAAAAATATATTGGCATTGCAAGTGTACCTGCTACAGCCCAGGACTGGCACCATTGATGGAGGGGGGAGGGAGACAGAAAGTTTAAGCATATCAGTTTGAGTCAGTAAGGTATCTGATAGGTAACTGTAGTAGGCACGCAGGTTCATTTTATTCTTCTTTTTGGAATGTAAAAAAAATATATATTTAAATTCTATTTTAAAAAAGATGATATTATCTCTTTGGTTTGTTGAAAAATGTATTAACAGTAGTCAAAATACTAGGAAACTATAGTGTAGCTCAGTTGTGTCCCTGCTAAACATCTCAGTTTTTTTTGTAAAGAAACAAAATAAATGCAAGACTCGCTCACAAGAAGAATCTTTTCAGTAGTCTGCAAACAAATAAGTAAACTCAATGCTATTTATAAACATGAAAGGTTTGAGTCAAAACCATCAAAACCTTCAGGTGTCAGATTATGGAGAAAGCATTCTAAACTTTCAATAAAATGAAATATGAAAACAACAAACAAATCAAACAACAACTTTTAAAACTAAAAAAAAAAAAAAAAAATAATACAGTAGTACTGTTTAACTTTTTGTTAAACATTTTCCAGCTAATAAATGTGATTAGGTTTTTTTTTTCCTATAGCTCAAAAAGTTGTAGTTACTTTTAATATAATAAAACAAACTTAATAAAACCTGATTATAATATTTACAATATATAGTTAGTTAACAGTTGGAGGTGACAACATCACAAATTAAGGAAAAAAATGCATCACACAGATTTCAAAATGTCTTTCTGAATAAAAATTGAAAGAAAAAAAGGCATTTGAATTTTCAGTACTACGCAGTACAAATGTATACTAAAGTATGCAGATATAGTCCTAAGGTAATACAACACGGGAAACAGGCAGCACACATGATCCATTCTGACTTACTGCTGTGTACCGCCTCCTGTGTTTCAGCTTCAACAAACTGATAAAGCTTTTAACTTTACCATCGGTAAGAAAGTTGCTCATCTGACTGTCTTCCTTGAACATCACCAGCACTGTTGTGGGACTAATCACGTGGTAATTCGAGGCACTTATTTCGCTTTACTAGGCATTATTAACGCTTCACTAGAGTTTCTACCTACAAAGTTGGGGAAGAGACTTTTCAATAATTTCTCACGTGATGCACTGAGAATGACAGAGGGGGCGTTCAAACAAAAAATTAAAACAAAATCTATTTTCCTGCAATGACCTGGAGTTTTGTACCAACGAGAATGTGACCGCCTGGCTCGTGAGGGACGTGTTAAGAAATTCATTTGCATAAATTTCAATTTTTTGAAAATGTTTCTTAAACAAGTCACAAATCAAACTTAAATTTTGATTTCTTAAATATTTTAATGTAATTTTGACTTTATGATTCATGTTTCAAAACAAAAAGAATTGATAATACATATAATACAAACATATTTAATTAAATTTTCATTGCTTATGAATAAGAAAATTTTACACTTGAAAAGCCAAAACTTGTTTTAATGTAAATTTATTTGAAAACGTTTTAATGTCAGTATTTTATTTTAAACATCATCTTCACTTATGTTTTAAAAAGGGAAGGGATTCGTTCTAGTGTATTTCAGTGAAGATCAGTAAATATGGTCTCACTACAAATTCAAATTACTAATTTTAATTACCCAGATATTATGTAATAACACAACCAACAGATACACCACAACAATCAATCAAACATGACAAACTTGGATGATACTAACTGATGTCTGTGCTGAAAAATACCAACAATTAAAAAAAAAAAAGAGGCAGTAATGCATTTACCTAATAAAAGAATCAGGAAAACACTGCAACCGCTTATGTTGTTTTATCTTAAACTTATCTAAAAGCAACAATATTAGTCACAATATTCATTTAATTCATGTAAAATCTTTATGTAATTATGGTAGTACATTTTTAAAGATATGCAGTACTTGTTTATTTGGAATAAAAAGTTTACTTAAAACCATTTTACATTAATAACATAAATGCAAAAGATAACTTTAACAAATGGCCCTCTAATTTAGTCCATTCTAAATAACTAGTTCAGAATCTGAGAATACCATTCTAAATTAAATGATTTTTAAAATCCTTTATCTTTTGTTATATTAAATAGGACATTTCTTACCACTACAGCCTACAAAACATCCATCACCCTACAAACAGTGGCAGACATTATAAGTATAATGTTTTTAATAGCTACACATTTTTTTTTATAGTTTAAAGTTGGCCATATCCTGTAGATAAAGAAAAATACACAGTTAAGCTCAATCTCCTACTTTTATTCTTTTTTGTCTTGAGCTTGCAATCCTGGTTTGTATACACTCCCTTGTTGGGCCACCTTCTCCAGGTAAACCACACCTGGAATTCCAGTAATTTAATTTTCAATGTAGACACACCAGTTCTCTTGTAAATAAAATGGGTCAACTTTTAATTGCATTTTCATTCAGTAGTTCTACTTTTCTAACATCTAAAATAAACATGTATATAACCAACCAGAAAGATGTAGAAGTGTCTATCAAAGAACAAATAACTAGTAAAAAAAATGCGATATACTGATTGCTAGAATTACCAAAGATATGCAGTTGGTGCTAAAGACTTTAATTAATTTTCATTCAAGAAACATTTAAAACTTAGTTTAAGTAACATCTTAAATAAACAATATCAATCAGAAATTAACTTGCTCACTCCCCAGCATATCTACATGGGCTTACAAATATGGATAACTTGTCTGATTATACCTATGCATAGACAGTAAAGTCTCACTTAACATGAATTTGCTTTACGAGATTTCACTATTATATAAGTTTTCCGCAAGAGGGACAGTGTTTGATATTCTTCTGCAATAGCCATCACTTACCAAATTGTGTTTTTATCCCTTAATAACAATGGGCACAAAAAGAAAAAGTGAGGATATTAGTGCTTCAGCAACGAAAAAGTCACTCTTTGGAAGTAAAATTAAAAGTCATCGAGTGATTTGAGAAATGTGAAAGACTAATGGATATTTCACGTGTATTGGAGCTGAACAAAGCAATGTGCCAGACTATCCGTTCAGATGCGGATAAGATAAAACAAGTGGTCTGCGCACTACATCAGTGAGTGCCATCAAAATCAGTCGTAGTAAGCCTGACATTATGGAAAGGATGGAAAGGCTTTTGGGTACTTGGATTGAACACCAAACTAAGCAAAACGTTCCGTTAAGTCTGCATGAATCATTGAAAAAAGACGAAAGTGAAAGTGATGTGAAATCTTTTTCCATGTGAGTCAGGGATGGTTTTTCCGTTTTAAGTAGTAGTTTAATCTACACAACATAAAAATGACGTGAGAAGCAGCAGCCATGGCCGATAAATATGCAGCCGAACGTTTCCGTAGATTGCTGGTACAAATTATAGCTGATGGTGGTTATAGCCCTAAGCAGGTGGTCAGTGTAGATGAAACAGGATTATATTGGAAGATGCCAAACAGAACTTATATTTCCCAAGACAAAAAAATGCCCCTGGTTTTAAAGCAGCGAAAGATCGATGCACTCTTCTATTTGGAGGAAATGCACAAGAAAACTTAATACTTAAACCCTTAATGGTGTATCATGTGTGACTCCTAGAGCTTATGATAGTTAATTGTTATGCTACTCTTCATTTCTTTCTCTCTATTTTCATCCACCAGCACACATCATCCTATTTACATGTATTCTTATTTCACCTAACACAGTGTTTTTCAGGCACGGATTAATCGTGAGACTTCACTGTATATAAGAGTCAATACCTTGTTTAGCAGTGAACCAACAAAATTTTGTATCATGGTCTGATCCAGATTCTCCTATATGTGAAAGAGCTTTGTATCATTTTGGCTGGCTGTGAACAGGATCTACTCAACTGATAATCTAGATTGAATTCAAAAGGAAGAAACTTAATGCTTTGATTTCCCTATCAGAATGTGGTCACACAAGATTTGTGGCATATGGCACCATCCTCTTGAAGAATAGGGGCATGGAATCTCAGCATGTTTTGTTGGCTCATTGATGCATCTTTAAGACATCCTTTAAAAAAAAATTCTGTTTTTTTCTGCCAAAGCAGACTGCAGCACATATCATAACACTCCCACCTCAATACCTGACCATAGGCTAAAAGCACTGTGAATGAACGTCTTCATCAGATCTTCCTAAACCTGGAATCATTGGAGAAAAGTTTATGCCACCAATACTCAAGAGACTTTCAGGCTTTTCAAAACATTTTATTCCTGTTGGACAGAAGCATTACACATCTTATATCCAAGTCAGTGGAGGTGTTGCTTGACCATTCTTTGACTCATTTTTTTCAGCAAGAGAATCTTAATAATGAGTGTGGACATAGTCAGTAATGACATATTCTTGCCATGGCGACAGTGTTGGAGGCCTTTACAATAACATTGGCCACAATACCATGATAAACCTCAAGATCTTTGGCAATGTCAGTGCACCTAGATGTCTAATATACAGATGATCACACCTGTAATTAACTTTTGATAATATACATTCATTTACAGCCACATTAATTTGGCAGAGCACTGTAGCAATGTATTTGCATCATTAAAATCAGTGTTTGTTTGTTCTTTGTCAGTTTCATGATGCAGGATAGAAATCATTTATCCTCAAGGACTCAAGAAATCTTCAGGAAGTCATCTATATAATCAAATTCAACTGCACTTGGTATAGACTTTTTTCCAAATGTGCAAAATTTTCACATTATAAGAAAAAACAAGAAAGTGCTTAAAAACAACAAAAGAACATATATGCTAACTCTCTAATCCATTAAAATTTAATTTATTCTTCTGAAAAGGTATCAAACAAGTCTGTCTTTATCTGATAAAAAAAAAGAACAAAGAAACATGTATATACATAGACAGAGCTGCATTATCAAAGATGCAAGTGTCTTGGGGCATCTAAGCCAGGTATATGCTACTCAACAATTTCAGTCATCTGTAATATTTGTGAACTTTCTAAATATAGTAAATGATGTTCTGTCCATTTTTCTATAGATCTGTTGTTTGGTTGCTTTCACAAACTGTATGTGAAATTACACTATATAATGAAAAATGCATGAAACCCTAAGTTAAATCCCATTTTTATTCTACAATCGTTGAAATGAATAATCCTTTGCAAAATATATACAGATGAGTTGGTTAAAAAATGGTACTACACATAGCTAGCATGTGCACATTAAAAAAGGAGAGATACCCCCATACATACTCTATCCAAGCGCAGTCCTGCACATAGCTAAATAAATTTTGTTTGCTCTGTTACATTTCAATGGCTGTCTGAAGATGGCCTTTGTGTGGGTGAGTTTCAGTTCTTTCAAGATAGCTAAACACTACTCTGTATGCCTGAGCTACGACATTAAATCATGTAAATGAATCATGAATGAAACTTGCTGTAGGACTCTTTGAAGACAATGAGACGATTTATAAAAAGTGTCTTAAACAGTCAAGATTTATTTCCTATATAAGAATTTTTTTCACTTAGATGATTAAAATTAATATGAATAAACATTTTTTTTAAATAACATGAAAAGGTATAATTTCTAATTCTATAAAAATGACAGTTAAAAAATTAGCCTTTAAAATTATATCACCTTCTAAAAAGTCCCTATTAAAATAAACAAATTTTTTAAAATCGATCAAAATTTAATTACCCCCACTTGAGAAAAATAGAGCTGATCCATCGACCTCATAAAAGAACCTTGCTGAATGGCTCCCTATAAATGGTGTGGACCAATCAGCAATTGCCTTTCGATAAAGTAACAACTTGGTAAATCAATGGTAGCAGTCAATTCCTGTCTTTCTATCAAGAACAGTGTTTCCCAACCTTTTATCAACCATGCACCCCTTCTCTCACCAGAAATGACTGAATCACCCCCACCCACCCACACCGAACAAGAGATGGATATTTTGTCGAAAACTTTTATTAACACACTGATATATGTTGCGTTTTGAGGATAACTGCTTAGAATTTAATTCAATGAGAGCCCTGATGACACCCAACTAGAAACGTTATATGTGGTTCCAGTTTAGTCAGCTTCAGTCGTAGGTCACCCCGATCACAAATGTCCAACTTATTTCGCTTCTTGGTCAAAATGTCCACAACGGCTCTGAATCCACATTCTACTAAATAGGATGTTGGAAAAAGAAGCAGCATCTTTCTTGCGGCTTTTGACATATCTGGATAGTTCTTGGAAGCTTTGTCAGTTAACCACATCATTAGTTTCTTTGTTTTATGAACAACTTCCATAGAGTCATTGTGCTACATTTCTGCCAGTTCATCTCAGTAACACCTATCAATGTCATCAAGTTGACAGAAAAATGGTTGAGTCAACAAGTCCAGAAACTCCAAAGCTTGCAAATCTGCAAACCGGGCCTTGAATTCTGTGAACAGTGAGGCAACATGGTCACTGATCGGACAGTGCAACAAATGGCTGAAACTGGTGAAATTATTCCTGCCCAGATCTCCTCACCACAGCTATAACTTGGACACAAAGCCAAAAATGTTGCACTTGGACTCAACGATGGTCTTTCTGGCACCTTGAAGATTGCAGATCAAAGTATTCAGTTTGTCAAAAATGTCCATGAGATAAAGAGTGATAGCCATTGCATTTTCACCATGCAATGGCTCAATAATTTCGAGATCCCCTCAAAACTCGAAAATGGCATCATAAAGATTGACAAATCGCTCCAGACATGGTCCTTTTGAAAGCTATCATACCTGAGTGCAGGAAAGCAACCTTACAAACTGCTCCTCTGCATCTTTGAAAAGTCTTTCAGTTTTCGGGTTGGCTTTAATGTGGTTGCTTACTTTGATGATTGCCGTCATAATCACACTGAGCTCAGGGGAGAGACTTTTGGTGATGAGATGCTCGTGATGTATGACACAGTGCATGGAGATCAAAGCAGGGTTGTCACTCTTCAGTAACTGGAGGAATCCATTCCTCTTCCCCATCATCGATGGTGCTCCATCAACAGCATGTGAGACTATGCTAGCAATGGGAATGTCATGGTCATTAAAAAACTTCATGAACAGCTGGTATATGTCCTGTGCACTTGTAGTTGTCTCAAATGACTGACAGAACAGCAATGCTTTGCTGAAATCAACTGCCTCTATGTAACGAACGTAGGCAAGAAGAATACTCTGACTGTCCCTCACCATTGACTTGTCCAAATGGACGGTAAATGGGGCCTTTGTCGAAATTTACAAATGAGTTGATCCACCACATCTGAGGCCATCTCATTGATTCTGCACTGGACGGTGTTGTTGCTAAGAGGTATAATCGACACAGGATCATCCAATCTTTGCAGTACAGTTTTTGTGAACACATGCAGTGCAGATATGATTAAATCCTTGCCAATTGTGTGAGCATTTCCACACTTAGTGATGAGAAGTGACATTTCATAGCTAGCGACCAGTTCTGCATTTTGCATGGATGTCTGTGACTTAAACATTGAGAGTATGGTCTTCTGAGCCTGCATCTTGTTCTCATGATCAGCCTTTAGATCCTGGAAATATGACGGGTCTTTTATCAGCATCCTTCCTGTTTGGATCACAAATGTACTTCCAGTTTTGCCGGTTTCATGGAATCACTGCATAAAGTCTGATCACAAAGTAAACACAGCGGCAGTCTCTTGTCAGGTGGAAAGGCGATAAAGCCATACTTCAGATATTCAACTGAGTACTTATGTACTTTCTTCTTAGCTGGCTGGCCATAATATAAGTATACCATTCAGTTTGCTTGTGTGCGTCCATACTGTCCCATGAAGTCTCTATCTAGCTTTTCTACCCTTCACTCCCAGTGGTGCCAGCCAATGGGAGTGTGGTCTAACTGCACCAGTCCCACCATGTGACAGTCCAAGATCCGGCTTCTGGCCTTTTACCTCCAAGCCCATTGTCCAGAATGGCGGGATGACTTCCGGCCTCTGGCCACCGTTGGCAGTGTGCATTGTTTTGGTGGCAGAACATGATGCTGTCTGAGGCTGGCGATGCCAGGGTAAGCTGACCTGGAGGGATTATGACATAATCAGGCGACCCACCAGCATGCCTGTGAGTGGGCTGACTTGCCATAGGCAAGAATTAATTCATGGTCGTCGCAATGCTGTTGCTGAGTACTATTTTCAGTGCATGTATTTGAATTAGAACAGCGTTTTTGGTAGGCATGCATCTCTGCCCTTACAGAAGCACGAAGCACTCTTGCGTTTGTAATAACAATAATAATAATAATACCTGATGTATACGAGATCAGGCCTGAAAAGGCCTCTTCAAGCAAAATAAGCAGTGCATTTTTATACCTTTGGCTTTCACTTCACCCTCAATGAGATGAGAGGCACAAACCCATTAAATTTTGTTCATCCCTATTTTACCCCCCCCCCCCACACACACACACACACCAAGCGCTGTGGACCACTTTGAATTTGCAATTCACCCCTGGGGGTCCACCTGGAACCCAGTTGGGAAACACTAATCTAGAAACTTCCAAAGTATCTATCTCAAAAGGGTTAATGAAGGGATATATAAAAAAACAAAGCATTATTTAAATAATTTAATGTTTTCAGAACAATTAACTTACTTTATATAGTAAATAATATATGTTATTGTATCTCTAATCTGTATGAAAATGTTTAATTGTTTATTTATTTATTTTTTTTTAGACTTGGCTAAAATCCTAACTTTACACTGGGCCATCAATTCAGATGTAGAGTTAAATTCTGCATTTAATATTTGTATTACTTACATCTGCAAAATATGGGAGTTCCTTTTATTTAGTGAAAGATATAAGTGGAGAAACCTGTACCCAGTGACATGAACTTAATGAATTTAATCCTTTTTGAACTAGGAAAAAAAAATTGCTGACATCCTGTAGGACATGAAAATGGATAGGACCAAATAGAAACAAAACAGCAGATAGCAGATCAGCCTGTACAAAATTTTGGTGTTCTTATATTCTAACTTCTTAGTTGTTAACACAAATATGAGTCATCCTCACAATGTGAAAAAAAAGGTAAGATAAGCAGATCACCTGTTTTCTACTCATTAAAAAATAGTAGCACAAATTTCTTCATTAAAGAGAGGAAACAAGCAAATCAATAACATCTGTGTAGTTTGCATTTGTTTTGTGTGTGTTTCCATAGCAACAAAAACAATTGTTTTTCAGGAAGAACAGCATGCGCTGAATAAAAATTGGCTTAGGATAGTATATCCTGATCTGTGTATAGCAGTATTTTTCCAGTCCAGTGGCTAGGTTATCAAAAATAAAATAAAGCAATGGCAAAATGAAATTTTCACAATAAAATGACCCCCCCCCAAGTAAACGATGTAATTTAATAGGTCTGAAAAGGCAAACACTATGCATGTGCACCCCCAAGTGTCTGACCTTCCACCTAACATAACAAATCAAGTCCCATAGGCTTGGCTTTGTGTTATGTGGTTATTTTAGAGACATTGTAATGTTTGGTTAATTTTTTTTTTTTTTTTTAACCACAACTATTTATTCATTCTTAAAAAAATCCACTAAAACCAGTTTCATTATAAATACCAACACACTAGTTTGTTTGTTCTATTTTAAACACATTAACGCTGTTCAGTTCAGCAATCAGAAGGCAGACCTGGCGTTTTCTCTAGCACTCTTTTTTTAAACATTTAATCTTTTTAAAAAAAGCTAATATTTTAAAACCTACTACGATTTTTCTTAAACCACGGATTAAACTCAACATTTCAGGAAAATAAATATAAATTATTTACTATATTCTCTGTTTAACACTTTTGAAATGAAATTATTGCTCTGCCCCATCATTTTTGCTACTGCTTCCTTCAGTAAATTTATCTCTTGTAAAATTAACACTAGTCTACCAGTTTACAAAAAAAAAAGAAAAAAAGATACTTATTAATATATTTTCTCATTAACTAGACAGTTTCCAACTTCTACCACATTATTTTTGCTAAGAAAAATTGGACATGGAAAACCATTCATGAAACTGATTTGACTCTTGATAATTTTAAACAAAATAATTTTATAAAGTAAACTTCATTATCAATGATACCACAGAAAAATTTATGTTGATGAGGGTCCTACAATTCTTATTTAAATTTTGCCATTTTTAAACACAAAATATGAGATTTTAAATTCTGGAAGAGTTAATTGAATATTCCCATTAGCAATTGCATTATCCATTAAAAAACAAAAAATGAACTAGTAAGAAAGTCATTTAATTGCTATTATGCATATTTGGTGGAGAGTATATTCATAGCTATCCTGCTTTCAGATAATTCATTAACAACTATGAAGAAAACATTCAAGAATGAAAAAAATGCCATCTTTCCAGAGGTATTTTATAGAAACAGTATCGGTTAAGCTTCATTACCAAGCTAGCTGTGAATTAACTATGTGTCACAATGTATTAACTAGAGTGATATTAATTATATGTATATTCTGTGCACACATATTGTATAGAAATTTGAGGAAAAATCTTACTGAAATAGTATAATTATAAAAACCATTCTGAAGTAGTGCAACATGGTCATTGGCTCATGGAAAACTCTAGCTACCAACATGGTATTCTGGAACTCAGGATCCCGGTTGGCAGCATCCAGCAGGTCCTGCGCAACCTCAAGATGAAGTTGTTGTTGTTCCTGAGAAAGCAGCTTGGGCACAAATTTTGCTGCCACTCTCCGCAAGCCCAAATCCTCCTTTAAAATTGCATGTGCAGAATCTTTACTGATCCCAACCTTGTCACCAATTTCCCGCACCATCAAACAACGATCCTCCATTATCAAGGTCCGCACTTTCTCGACAACAACTGCATTGTGGCTTGTTGACGGCCTCATGGAACGCTGGTCACTCTCCAACAATATGCGGCCATCTTTGAACCTGTTGTACCATTCTTTTATTTGGGTAACACCCATGGCATTGTCACCAAAAGCCTGTTGAATTTTGCGAATTGTTTCCGCTTGGGTATCTCCAAGCTTTTGGCGAAACTGGATGCAAGATCGTTGCTCCACATGTTGTCATCGACAGCACCTCACACGCTGGCTGCCTGACACATCCAGCAAGCCTGCCAAAAACCACACATGTGCACGAAGGCATGCAGCTCCACCATGCACACTTTTGCCTCCCTGATGTCATTACTTCCCACGGGGAAAAAATAAAGTCAGATACTTTTTCGACAGACCTCGTATACCAAATGCAGGAATAATTGTCTTGTTTAGTAAGTCATTATACTGGCTTTCCAGTTCCTAATATTTGATTATATTGGCTATGATGAATCACTTAACATTTAAAAAATATCTAGTTTTCCTCAAAATTAACTATATCAAACAATCAGGAATTTCACTTTTAGTTTCTTGCATTTTATTTTAAAAATTGATATAATTTTAAGTAACTACGCTGTGAATATGGTTCAGATTAATTCTCAATCAATATTTTTCTTTATTTCAAAAGCTAAAGCCTGGCAAAGTTTTAATAAAATGTTATTGTTTAATTTAACTATTAATAAATATACCATTGAATTAGTACAGGATGATCAGAAAGTAACTATGCAGTGGAGTATATTTGTAAGCATTTTTGATTCCTCTCCTTGTATTGTTGTTGTTTTGCACTGTAGTTCCCAAAATGACCAACAGATGGCAGTTCTGTGTGAGGAGTTGTACTGTAGTTTCCAAAATGGTCAATAGGTGTTGGCAGTAAATTTGCAAAAGTGAAACATGATTTTTATGTGATTGTAATTTTTGAGTAATGGTTCTTTCAAATTCCAAATGAATTTTTCTCATCAAGAAAGTGTAAGCAAATAACGGTAAATACACCACAAGAGTTCAAAATGAGTTCTTACAGAAATTTCCTGATGCAAAGCTTCCAAACAGAAATGCTCAAAGGGCAATGATTACTAAATTTGAAGATACTGGGTCAGTTGAGGATTATCAATGATCAGGTAGGCCAAAAATGTTGGATAAGGAGAAGCTATCAAAAATTTCAGACACAACGCTTCAAAATCACTGTGTTGACTTCTCAAAAAGTGATTATTTCATATGGGAGCATGCATAATACTTTAAAGGAGTTAAATTTTTATCCGTATAAAGTGAATGTTGTGCGCGAATTGAAAGCTGCAGACCACGATAAGCAAGTTGAATATTGCAATGACATATTGGATAAAACATTTTTTCCCTGATGAATGCTGGATTCATCTCTCTGGATAGGTTAATAGCCAGAATATCAGAATCTAATCTACTTCTAACCCTTATTAACTGTTTGAGAAACCTCTTTATGATGAAAAAATCAGTGTATGGTGGCTATATCAAGGAAATGCATTACTGGGCCTATATTTTTTGAAAAAAAAAAACCCATGAATTCAGAGCGTTATTGTAAAAACATACTGTATCCTTTTATTGGTGAGTTAGACGAAGAAGTAATCGAAGACGCCTACTTCCAGCAGTATGGAGCCACCGCTCACACATCTGCTCAATCGATGAAACTCCTGGAAGAAGTGTTCGATGATCAGCTGATATCAAAAGAAATTTGGCCCGCGTGCTCTCCTGACCTCTCGCCTCCATGCTTTTACCTGTGGGGAGCAGTGAAAGTGAAGGTCTTTGAAAATAATCCCCATTCCATCGATGAACTGAAGCAAAACGTTATCAATTTCATTAGAGGAATAACATCTGAAGAATTGCAAAACGTTTTTGAGAATATGAAAAAAATGTGTGGAAAAATGTTTAAATGTGAGTGGGGTTCATTTTCAGCATTTATTGTAAAAGTTAATGTATTTAAATATCGAAATAAAAACAATACATTTTCCATACATAATTATTTTTTGATCACCCTGTATTTGTCAGTGCTCAACCAACTGAAAGTTTGTTTTTGGCACTATAAGATGAGACTTTTTTGAACAATCATAGTATAATGCACTATAGAAAAAACAACAAACATTTACACAATACTTTATCATGTTAAGTATATCAGACATAATACTGTTATTCGATAGTATGTTATGTTATGCCAATATATATGTCTAGAGAAACACTATCAATGGCCACTTGTGTAATAGTGGGCCAGGTATGAGAAACCCAGAATAAGTTACCAATTTTACAATATCCAAATATACATCCATAACACTTCCTGAGCAGGAGCATCAGTGGATACCCAAGTATGAAACTAATTAGGAACACAGCCACAGATGGTAACCATCATGACCAGCATTATTCTGTTCTGGCTCAAGACTGCAGTAAAACAGAACACATCTGTCACATTGATACTGTCAACATTTCCAGATTATGTGATGCTAATGGGGATCCCATTCACTAATGAGATCTATCTAACCTGCATCAAGTAGATAGGTGAGATACAAAATAACAAGTTACTAAAAGAAACCATTTTAGTGTTGTGTGTGTCAAGGTTTAGGGAAACAAATGAAGCTACTTAGAACTGAAATCAAAAGTCCATCTTTAAATTCAGAGATAACTTTCCAAATGCTGTCATCCAATTCAATGCAGCCAATGGTGCAGGCTTGATCCACAGCAGTAAATGGCAATGTTCTTCCATGACTTACTGGTTCTCCTAAGTTGACAACAACTAGTCATGCTTAGAACAAAATGAACAAACAAACAATAAAAACAACCTATCTATGATTTTTTTTTGTTGTCAAGTTTGACATATGTTCATTTTGACAATTTTAAAATTTAAAATCCTTCAGAGATATTTGAAACAGAAATCCTTGGAGTGTTGTTTTGTCTCTGCTAAAAATCCACAATGCAACACAACACAAACTTTATTAATCAGTTGCCAATGTAAATATATACTACTTGTGCTTGGTTCATTATTGTTGAAAGTGTTTAGAAAGTATTTAATGTACCTCCTCCATCAAACAGATGGTAACATCATGAAGCAGTCGGTCAGTTTCTCTCATTGCATGATGATTTAAAACTGACCAAGCAATTTATTTGATTAAGAGTTAATAACTAAACAACCTACAGTAGAGTGGACCAACCACCAAGAAACGTTTATCTCACAGTCCAGTTCTGCATTCATCAGATGGAAGGAACTACACTAGTTTAGAACTGGATGGGTTCTAAAGATGATCAGATTTTTTCAACTCAAATTTCCAGACATCCAACAGTTGATGAACCAATCCAATAAGGATGAATCCTGTTAAGAAAGAAAAAAAAAAGAAGAGAGGAGAGGGATAACTGGAGAACGTCTATAATGCCTGCCCTCAGATGTATGATGAAGATGCCAGATGAACAACCTAATGCAAAATAAAGTGATAATCAGTCCTGCTTCTGTTTCTGTCTAGAAAAACTCATCCTGGAAACAGTGACATGTCTATTCCAAGGAAAGGTAACAAGAAACCCATTTAAAATAAACCTTATATACATAAAAGAACCCTCCAAATTTGAAAAGTTGCTAGCATATTGCTCACTCACACAACAACAGCTATTTAAATAAATACTCCATGTGCCATCACAAAAGACTATGCATTTTAAAAACCACATAAATACTAAAATGTATCAGACTACGAAATAGTTTTTTGTTTTGTTTATGCTTATTTTAAGTTTTACCAATACATAATGAAATTATAAAATAAATAATAATTCTAGCAGTTTAATTACCTTATTAAGAATAAAAAATCTATAGACAGAAGCTCACAATTTTAATCTTTCTTCTTTGGTAGTTATTTCTCACCACAAAATATTCCCTATTATGCAGAAGGCTCCAGTTTACTTTTTTCTGTTTTAAAAAAAAAAATGGAACCTTTAGTTCATAATTGAAAAACTATGGCATCTATAAAAACTCCTAGTTTAAAACTATCATAATGATACCAGTAACTTACTGTAGTTTGTCCCTCCCCCCCCCAAGGCTGTCCTGCAATATTACACACACTACATACATATCTAAAAAAATCTCCATTTAAATTATGAAAATGCTGCTTTACAAATCATCCCAGCCACTACTGTGTGATTTTTGGTACATCTGAGGAAGGGCAACATAAAATTCTGGTGTTTGAAGCGAGATGTTAATGCATATGTTTGTTTAATAATATTTTCCATCACCACATTCTTAACAAATCAAGAGAAAGAGTCAAGACTAATTCTGAACTGTAAATAGTATTATATCTGTACTGCAGCCTAGATGAGTCTGTCCAGAAATGTTTCCAAGCACTAATCAGTGAGTTAAATGTTATATCTGCAAATCAGCCACTGATAACTTAAAAAAAAAAAAAAAAACCCTTTTCCATAATTGGACTTTAATAATGAGTCCTATAAACAATAAAAAATACTGAGTCACATACAAAGAAATATTGTATAGAATATAATTAAAGAACATTTGACAAGAAAAGGCCTACTATAGTTTAATTCTGTCTTTCCCCTCCACTTAGATATCTCACACACACACATGCACATTATATATATATTATATATATATAATTTCTGTTCTTTCTCATGTTTGACTGGTTTCTATGACAATCTGAAGACCAGATTTAAGAGATTAATTTTCATTTTGTTTTTTTAAATCTGCCATTTAATGCTCCTCTTCACCTTAACACTAATTTTTTGTTTAATTTAATATAGAATTAATTCCCTCTATTGTGGTCTCCACATCAATCAAATAAACAAACAGACAGATCCAATCATTCCATCCTTTGCTGCTTAACCTCTGTCAAAGAAGCAGAATCTGTCTAGTCTCACAAAGATGCTAGCTAGCCAGAACTTTTCACATAAACAATATGATCCTAACAGCGTGAATAAGCTCTTAGTTTGTCATTATTTGCTTTGAACAAAATTACGTACATTGTATTTTTGAGACAGAAACTCTTTTACTAATTGACAAATCAGAAAGCAGCCTTTATTCATGAATGAGGAAACACAACTAGTTTATTCAAGAGATCATAATTCTAAGAAGCAAGAGCTGACCTACTGTAGCTGGGTCATATACCATACATTGTATATTTTATCTTCTTGGCATTATACCACATGAGAAAACAGTAAATAATGCTAAAGATATTGTTAAAGTCAAATCCAGGCACTACCACCACACAGCATGATGCAGAGCACAAAATGAACAAATTTTTACTTTTGATGGCTGGACATTAACTTGATATGCAAGATCACCTAATATTCTAAAATTCTTTTGTTTATAAGCAAATATTGTTTGTACTAAAACATGGCAGTGCCAGAAAAACTTTACTTTCTTGTAAAAGTTCAGGATCATTGCATCATTTAATGATGATCTATTTATATTTAACTATTTTTTTATAGAAAATTGTTATCAAAGATGCAATGTCTGTGCGTGTACAGAAAATCTGAATGAATGATTTCAAGTTGTTAATTATACTGGCTTTAAATACTATGTACATCAAAATGGTATAAATATAAACTAACTACAGCTCAACTAAGCTTTATAGTATGATATTTTCTTAAACAATAGAATCATGGATGTGGAATAATTTCTTAGAAGAAACTGATCTGAATAGTAGAATGTGTGACAAAAGAATCAGTAAAATTACATATAACATTTTAAAGAGGCAATAAATATACAGGAATTAAAAATATATTATCCTAATTATAAAAACTTGTGGTTTAATCTTTCAATTAGGGGAAAATATTACTACAGATTTCATATTTTACATCAAGTGTCATTGCTTTCTTTTTAATGATCAGAAACATGATATTTTTTTAACTAAACAAACTAAAGCATTACTTTTATTTGTAAATTGTTAGAGGTACTTTCAGTAAAGTCAATTTTTGACTAACACACTGGATTTAACTCTAGCTGCCTGCCACAAAAAATTTCTACCAACTTGAGGTTAACTCAATTTATGACATATATTGAAGAAACAAAACTGCTTATTATTAAAATCTTTAAAAAGTTCAACATTTATATTCCCTTCCAATATTGATCTTTTACACATTTCTTTACAAATTGAAGAAAAAAATACTTTTATTCTTCATTACTAATGTTTTAAAAATCCACTGAATGGAGAAGAGAATAAATATTTTTAGCATACACTTTAGATCTGTGTAAATTACTGCTGTAAAAGGCCTAAAGCAGCAAATGTACACTCATCCTATTTAAAAAAGCTATAAAATAGTTAAGGATTTTACTGCTTTGGTTTATTCCTCACAGGGTGGACAACAATGTGTTTGGGATATTTTTCTTCTCATCTAAATTTGTATTATCAGTAATATTCAGATATCATATTAAAAAGCTGCTAGCTACAACTGGTCATTTACCTGTCTTTACATTAGTGCTCATTCTTTAAAATATAAAACAATTATTATTTAATGCAAAAAACAAACAAACCAACTTTTTTGCACATGGTTTTGTGGACCATTACTTCAAACATAGTAGTTATAGTCTGAAAATGTTTCAGTGTGCATTTGCAAATCTTTCCCAACCAATAGCATCTGGAGACCATTTGTAAAAAGTAGGTGTCACTCCTAATGGTCTGAATTATTGGAAATCCCGATACTTTATTCAGTCAGATCTGTTCCTCTTTACAACATGTATTTTTTAAGATAATGCAATTTCAAAAAGTATCTCATTGCATTTCTGTGCATCATATTTAATTACATGAACTTTTTCAAAATAAGGGGAAAGAAATTTTTTCTTAACTTCATAACACTAATTAGGAACATCTGCCTCCTATTAAATTACCTGTGCTGACCTCAATCATTTTTCTGTTCACCTGACATTTAGTACACTGAACTTCACATATACACACAAATTAAATTATACAGTGTTTTATGGAAAAAAAAAAAAAGAAAATATTATATAAACATAAAACAACAATTGACCAAGCAATTTTTTTTTATCTGATGGAATACACATAATGAATTTTATATGATACAATGCTTTGCATTACAAGAATATATGGAAATATGCACTAAGATTTCTATCAATGAATGACAAGAGCATCAACCAAAAGAAATTAAAGATTATGTCTGGGCTGTTAGAATTAACAATCCATTCTCACTTAACCTATAGCATTTATTTGATGCCAAAAATTGTAATAGAGGAGATAAAGCCTAAATATCTAGAGAACTGGTCCAAGGCTTCTTTAAAAATTTTCCATGGCTTGACACAGGGTCCACATCTTATAAATTTTCAAATCAGAAAGTTTAGCTCACTCCCTCATTTTTATTAAAAAAAAAAAATCTAGGGATGATATTGAAATTTAACATCATACATTCAATTCCACTTATAAATAAACTTACAAAGTTACAAAAAAGTTTTTTCTATAGTCAAACTAGCCCATGGGAATTCATTACAACAATTTAATGGAAGAATGATGTAATGATTTAAATAGAACCTTACAACATAAAAAATTACATGATGATTGGCATAGTCTCTAATGGGTATACCTCTAGAATGTATGCAGCTAAGCATGTTTTAAATGAGATAATTGATCATCCTGCCTGGTATTGCTTTGCCATGACTAGGTCAAGGCCATGCACAGATCATGTAGATTCTCCAGAGGATTTCTGGGCCTTAGGCATTTACCAAAGATATGCCATATTGTCAATGGTGAAAAATCTGGAATCACTGCTGGCTAGTCCATTATAATAATTTGACTATCCCTAAGAAATGCAGCAGTAACCCAAGCCCTGTATAACCAGCCCTTGTTATCCTAAAACACAAATCCTGTTGTCAGTGTTTGAGGGGAAGTAAGACTAAAAGTCACACAACCTTATTCAGGTACCTCAGACTAGTTAGAGAGCATTGAACAAAGACCAAGAAAGGATTACTTCTGCCAGCCATAATCTCCTGTTGCACTATTAGATTAGCATAATTATGGCATTGAACAAGATTGGCAGTAGCATAGCATCCTCTCCGATAGAGCTACTGTACATAACCTGCTGTCGAAGAAGTGCAAAATGAACTGGCATTCATCAGGAAGCACTACTTGATTCCATTTAACCTTTTCCAACAATGATATCACCTTTCCTAGGCTAATTAAGCATGTCAATGCTTAAAGAAAAACCAACAAATAGGTGTGTGTGGGTTAATCCTACAAGATGACATTGACCTTTTTGCGGGACACGTTTGACCAGGGAAAGCAATTGCTATCCTGTTTTGTAGGACAATTTCTCTGATCATCCAATTACCATGAGCGTCTGTACAACTGACTGACTGCAAGTAATAGGTATAGTTGGCTGATGACTATGAGACATTAAAATCTGAAGCAATTCCAAACTGCCTGGCACTATTTTGTCATTATAAAGACACTCTGGTCATGTGACATGTATCTGCTGATTACCAATGTAGATTTTACAACAGAAAAACCTGACTATATTGTATCCACATTTTTTTCTTCATCTATACATGTGCTGTCAGTCAATGTTTTAACATTAGGTTTCAGATCTAAGTTGGCAACATCAGATGAGATTGTTCAGATATAATAATGATGATAAAACGACCCCTACTCCAAATGTAACTAGAATTGTTATACCCAAAATATGATAGTGTAAAGACAATATTTCCATCAACTCTTTTTGTTTATCATTATAATGATTTTTGTGATAGATACTATATAATACAAAGGAAAAAAAAATTTTGACATAAAACCTATAGGTTGCAAAGTAGATACTAATATTACCATAGTATGTTAATTGTACATGTATCATTAAACAAAAATGGCAAGTAGGCAAGTTAATGTTCATTTTTAAAAGTTCAATATAAAGCTAAATTTACAAACTTAATGTATTTTCTTCAATGAATCAAAAAATGAGGGTTTTGTTGTACTTACAGTAATTCTTCTTTTTTTAAAATTTCATTTTAAGACAATTCATTGGATCAGATTAAAAATGCTGCAGATCACCATCTACCTTGACTGTATCTGTATCCATGACCTTATGCTAATAAAACCATTTACTGAAACAACGTAAATAAGAAATTAAACAAAGCTACAAAAAATAAAGTTAATTTTTATACAAACTAATACAATTAACAGAAATGATATCATGAAGATGAATTACACAATTAAATTTTTTAAATGCCACATTATTTTAGATTAGTTCAATTAAAAATAGTGTAATCTTTCTAAAATAGCATTACAGTAAAATTCGCTTAATTTGCCAACCTATGATCTAACACTTCCAACCTACCAGCACCAGGCTGAACTGGTGTAATTTATCATCACTATGTAGCACTGTGAACCAGCAGACATTTGGATATTTAATTCTGTGAGTGCATTATATATTACTTGTTTCTCCAATAAACATTCATTTCTTTGAATTATTTTATAACGCTGTAAAAGAATAGCCCTTCAACTAGCCATGGAATGAAGAGAAAGTTTTGTTAAGATTAAAAATATGGTACAGACAGTTGTTTTAGTCCTACCAGTGTTGTACATAAACTCAGTCACTGTCTGCTACACACGGTACTGTTCGTCACTTAATTTAGGTGAGCTGTTATTACATTAATACTGTAGGTAAGTTATTGTTACTGGAATTTGGATTTCCTGTATTATAGGTAAATTTTGCCTATTATTAAACTATGTGGATATAAATTGGCACACCAGATTAAAGGAATTATACTGTAGTACAGTGGTTCTGAACCTTTTTGGTTGGCATATCCCTTGGTCTGAGAGAGAGATGTCACGCACCCTCTCTCAATGGTGACTCAATTTTTATTTTTATTTTCATTATTATTATTATACAATCTGTGTATCATCAAAAAGACAAGATACAATAACTCTAAAACCTTTATTGAGAACAACAAAACTGCTAGCAGCCCTTATCCCTGCACAATTCCTGTCTTCCTTCCAGGGCATAAAACCCTGGCAATACACTGGTACAATTGGGTTCACAGCAACAGATCATCAAAATGTGTTTTCTTGTTTCTGGAATAGGCTACATGAGTAAGGACCTGCTCAGATACTTACAAAACATATCCAACACTTGAGCAAGGAAACATTCAGTCACTTATACAGTAACTTACCAAAATGGAAGGACAAAGCAGTACTTATCAGATAACCATCAGCCACTGGCTTCACGTGTTCACATCAGGGTTGCCAGTTTAGCAGCAGTGTTCAATAACCATTTTAAATTTGCCAGAAGCTTGCAAGTATTTCACCAATGTCATTATATGCATATGATTATGCAAAAGAATATTGTCAAAGCAAGCTTGCTAAGGTGGCAACTTGTCAGACATTCTTGTGGCTATTATTGGCAGGCCTGTACCCATGACCAATTGAATAACTCTGTACATTGGTGGGTTATTTTTTTGTGAAAGTTGATTTGAAACTAATTGTATATATGCATATGTAGTCCAATGTTACTCTTTGTTTATGAAACAAGTGGAAACTGTATTTGTTCCTTGTTCTTGAATGACAGTTACATTTTTGTACCCTGTCACTAGTAGGTGGCAATTCAGAAGTGAAATTTGCATTTGATTAGCTTACGCTAAAATTCTTCAGAGATGATTCACAATTTTATACATAACATTTTCTAAAAATGCAATGTACCACCAGAAATTGCCATTTATTTCTTAAATGCCTACTCATACTTCAATTTTGTTCAAAAGTTTTGCTTAAATGTGTGCGCAGAGACAGAATATTCTTTGTATTATATAAGAAATTACTTCAGAAATAAATACGCTTATCAACAGTATACTGAAATTATTATTATATAACCTTTTGAAAGTAACTAAATTTGATACAAATATAAAAACGATAGATCTTCTCATCAGAAATGCTTGTATATTCTCAGTAAACTCAAGTTTTTTTCAAAAACACTTTTTATTTAAAATAACAAACGTACATCAATAACTCAAACAAATCAATTTTTAAACCTTACAATTTTGCACAATTGCAGTCTTTAAAATCTTTTCTTTGCTAATTTTAATAGAATTTGATTTAAAAGGGTATTCAAAATTGTGTCAATTAGGGTTTCCCTACAATAAGTTACTGCTAATAAAATGCAATTAATAAGACAAAGAAAAACAAAATATACAGTACTTTTTAAAAATTAGCTAGGATATTAAATATGCACATTTTCTAGATGGAAAGCTACATTATTCTGCACAAATGATTTCTTTAAATTCTGTTCTATTCTTCTCAAAATGTACATTTACTGCTGATATTTTTTTTTAAAAGCCTCTCTTTTTATATAGAACTTTTTTTTAAAAAGTCAAGTGGGTAATCCAGACTAAACAATCTATTGATTAGTTACATTTTACACTATCTAAAAAAGAACTAAAGAATGTATTGAGATGGGATTAATTCCCTTATATGCAAACCTCCCATAATCTCTCAATTTTCATACTTGTCACTTATTTTTATTAGACTTACAAAGCTTCAGTCATTATAAACAAGCATAACCAGGTATGTTTAAGACATTTCATAATAGCAAACCTGGATGCATTCAACAATTTCCCAAGATATTATTTATAGCAAATCAGTGTTTTGTTTTTTTACTATTTCCTTTTTAATGAAACCAAGTCACAAAAGTCATCACTAATATAAAATTTCATAAAACACCACGAAAACCTTATTGTGCATGTGTCTTCTGGAGATTTCATTTTCTTAAAATATCATTTTTTAGCCTGTGCCTGCATCTGAGACTTTACCCTGAAGGAAAATGAACAAAACATTGATAATTTTGAGGGATGCACAGAAGAAGAAAACTCAGTGTCTTTCAACATAGCTGGAATAAACTAGAAATTAAATAGATAATTAAGAGATGACAAATTGCAACCAGATCTTTTTGGTGGGCAGCATAAAATTTGTTTGCACTCTTAGGTTTTTTTTGTCACTTAGCAAAATGGCTAATTTTATTGAGTGTCTGATTACTATTGTCAAAGTTCTGCCAAAAATGTTTGTTCAAAGACCAAGCAGGTACAATTGAATTAAGCAATGAAAAACTTTTCTAAATGTGCACATTTGTCACAATCTTTACTCGCTCTAATTTTTCCAAAAGTGTGTAAGTGTATCTTCTTGCCGTTTTTTTTTTTTTTTTTTTAGTTTACAGTCAATGTAGACAAATTAAAGTAAAACATAACACCAAAAGTGATAATAGGATGATTAAAAAGGCCAACTTTTTAATGCTATATTAAGAATACAATTCCATTCTCCACCTCTTCTAATTTTAAGATAGATTATATTATTTAAAAATGAGCCTTTTTACAATAGTGAGTGGATTTAGTTTAAGAAATTTAATTTATATTTTAAAAATCAGTTGCTAATTTATTAATGTTGCATATTTCTCTCTCTTATTTTAAGATCGACTTCTGGACCACCCAACCATATGAAATAAAATATCAGCTTCTGTCCAGACAACTATTTCTAGGGGATATTCAGGAAATATTTGCCTTTTTAAAAAAAAAAAAAAATTCACAAATGTTGCCAAGTCCATGAAATGTCATATGGAGAATATAAACCACACAAAATGGCAACATATTAAATGAAAGAAACAAGCTTAGAAATAAGTGACACTTACAGGAGTGATGGTGAGGAATAATCTGAGCTATCATCAAGAGCCAATTGCAAGAAAATGTCTATTGAAAGAGCAGACATGATCTTCTAGTGCTATATTGCCTTAGCATGCCTCGTAAGCTTTAAAAATTATAAATAATTGAACTTAATGAAAAGAAACAATTGTACAATGTTGACACAAACTAATATTGTTGGGGACTTGTAAACAGAATTGAGCTAAAATGCATTTATGAATATTTCTCTTTTGCGTTGATTTTTATTCCCCTGTGTCTTGGTCTGTTTCTGACTCTGCTTTGGTTCTACTGTATAAGTTCAATATTCCTCAATTCATATTTTGATCTTTTCATTAAAATTTCCTTTGAACAAAGTCAAAAGAATGGAAACTTAGTTTTGTGAAGAGGAGAATGGAAACCAAACCCAATGACAATTGACTGTAGATTTGGCAAAACATATGAATCAACAGACATTATCTCCATAGCATGAGGTACAAGAAAAGTGCAAATCACCTAATGCAGTGATGTGTGCAATAGGTAGTTTAAAAACTATACATCTTCCTGCTTTTTGGAACACTGAGATTTTTCTGATGAGTATAGGTTTTCAGTTTCCAGTGGTCATATATAGGTGAGATGACATCCAGTAAAATTCTCAATAAACCAACTGCAGACAGCAAAAGTGTGGAGTGTGATGAGAGTCACAGTTGGTGGTTAATGAAGGAACTGAAAGTTCTGCCTGTTCATGTCAATGGTCTTCCAGTTCACACTGCTGGTGCACCGCAAAAATGAAGAGAGTGAGGGCATCACAAGTCTGCCATGACCTGGCCAACCATCAGACATGAACCACAATAGCTACCCTCAACCAATCCCCACAAGAGTGTCCACTATAAACACACTTCCCAGAACTCTCTAATAAACACTGAGCCAGAACTGATGATCTCATCCACACTGTGTTGCACATTACTGCATTGCATAAAACAAAGAGATGGCTACAGTACAAAGTATTAAATAGTGTAACACATTTTGGACATTGGGACTGGAGTTCTGTGTCTTTTTTATTTACACCTTTTCTTTTTTTCTGACTGATAATGAATTTTGTTTAGAATTTAAAAAATATTCTACTTATGTTTAAGGTAGATTTCCATTTACTGCCATTTTCTATCTTTATTTAGTATAAACTGTAACAACAAGAAAGATTAAAAAGATGGTGCATTAGTCTATTTATTTCATTTGCCTTAAATGTAAATTTGAATACCACATTGTTTGGGTGACATTACTAAATAAAATCTGAAAAATTGGCAAACATCTAAAAGTTTAACACTAAAACTGTTTATAGCCACAAATATGATTTAAAATCACTAACTGATATTTATCATTTATGCAAGCATACATGTACTTTATTTTGCTTGAAAGGTGCTTAAATGTGATGTCAACTTTCCAATAGTATGCTCAAGAGATGTGGCCTAAATAGTGCATGACATAACTGTATAAACAAAAAATATATAATAAATAATTTTTATATCACAATGAAATTACTCGTTTTTATTTCAACATTACATAGTAAATTTTTCCATAATATAAGTATAAACATAATATAATTCTAATTAAAAAAAATATGCTTGTACAGATTATATTTCCACTTAAATTCTTAGGTTTTCTTAGACCACTTTTCTATATACAAAGATCAATAAGTTACAATGAGAAAATTACTTATATAATAAGCTATTGTTGAAAACCTAAGCAATTTTTTTTCTTTTTAAAAATTGTAGCTAGTTTAGTTATAAAACTATACCACCATATTTTTTGGCATATAAGTTGAAACTTTTCCCCCCCAAAAATGTTTGAGCCTTCACTTATACAGACACTTCCTGAGTTACGTAACGGTTCCCTTCTGGAGGCCCTTACATAAGTCAAGTTTTACATAAGTCAGATTTAATACCCTAAATTCCATAACAGTACTGTACACCCACATAATATGCACAGATTAAAAATACCGTAACACTTTAGCAACCTGAATTTTAAAAAAAAGGATTAGATACAGTAATTAATTGGACATTTTTCCTCTTAATTCCTAGTGTTGGCTTGCTTACGTGAAGTGATTTGGAGGTTGATGAGAAGGTCCCTCCATTACATTGGAGTGGTAGGAAAGGAGAAGAGGAGGTTTCAAGCTCTTCCTTAGGGTCAATGGGCTCAGGTATATGAGGTGCTGACGGTCGGGAGGCAGGGACTGGCGAGACGAAGGAGTTGAAGTGGCAGAGGTTGATGCTTCAGGTACTTCAGAGGAAGTACTAGAAGGTTTATCAACCTTTTTAAAGACGTTGAGGATTGATTGAACTACTGCTCGCTTCTTTTCTTCATAAATGATTTTGTAGCAGGATAATCCATCTTGAATTATCCCGCTAAATTTACCCAGTCTTTCCACATTCATATCCATTTCCTCAAGAGCAGCCAGTCCAGCATCAACCAACCTCAAGGTGTTGGCTAACCCCTTTGTTGTAAACTTCTTTCGATGTTCTTTGCTGGCAGGGTCTTCTTCACGGTGTTCCTTCTAGGCCTCCAACTTCATCAGGTCTTCATTTGAGAGCTCCTGTGAATGTCTCTTGAGTAACATTGCCACATCATTAGCCTCCACCTCCAGCTGGAGTTGACGACTTTTTTTAGACACTTTGTTGAGCGTCTGTAAAGCTCTTGAAGTTGTGGATGAACTGAGGGCAGACTTTCATCCAGACGCCATTCATATTAATTGCTTTGACCTCGTCGAAGGATATTGAATCCTTGATAGCCTGGGAAAACGTGTGGCGGAGGTAGTAGGCCTTAGTTGCAATGACTCCCTGGTTCATCAGCTGCAAAATGGAATTAGTGTTTACCGGAATGTACACCACTTTGATATCCAGATGGTAATCATTAAAGGTTGGTGGGTGACCAAGGGAATTAATGAGGATGAGCAGTATCTCGAAGAGAATGTTCTTTTCCCTGCAATTTTCCTTAAACTCAGGAATCAGGTGGTCCCAGAACCACTCCTCGTGTGTGTGTCTTTTCACCAAGGCACTGTCATTGGACTTAAAAATCACAAGGAGGGAACCTTTACAGATGCCCTGGAAAAGCCGCGGATTATCAGCGTGGTACACAAGTAAAGGCTTGAGCTTGAGATCACCTTCCGCATTGCCCGCAAGCATCAACATATCCGCCTTAAAACCAGGCATCGTCTTCTCATCCTTCCCAATGTAGGTCTGTTTCAGCATTCTGTCCCAAAATAATCCCATCTCATCAACATTAGTCATTTGTTCGGACAAATACCCTCCCTCATCAATAATCTCAGCCAACATAATAGAAAATTCTTTGGCTGCATCTTCTTCAGCAATAGCGCTCTCACCACTAAGTTTCTTGTTATGAAGGCTTGCATGAGCTTTGTACCGATTAAACCATCTGTGACTTTCCACAATGGAATCTTAGTTACACCATTTTTTCACTTGTGTCGTCGTAGAGAGTCTTGGCTTTTGCCTGGATAAGCTTGAGGCTGAGTGGTGCTTTCATCAGGGCAGATCCTTTCGTATGTTCTTTTATTCTCCTTATCCTTCACAATCGTGTTTGTCAACACAGCCATCCCCACAGTATGTGCAATGGCAGTTAAACCAAGTCCACCCTCATATTTGTTAATGTCTTCTTTTTCCTCTAGTGTAATTGTTATATATTTCTTCAATGCACTAGAACCTTTCATGTTACTTGTACACTTGCTCATGATTGTAATGGCAAAGTCACACATGCAAAGTGGAGGCTTGCGGATCACCAACACTTGAGATGCACATAAAAATGTGAGACTGAGATACAAAGAAGATGTGGTGCAAGAGGGACGTCATGGCTGCATTGCAACCACCACCACTGCGCAATTATAAGTAGTATGTGAATTCACATGCACATAAAGAATTTAGCAGTTTGAAATTCCTCTGATATTTTTACAGTGGGCTTTTACGTATCCCGAGGACTTGCTGTACTCCAAATTGACTTATCTATGGATAGAGTCATTGAAATTGCTTAAATGAAAAAATACAAATGACAAAGCATTTTTTTTTTCTGAATTAAACTGTTGAATTATTTGTTTGAAACAGACTAAAGAAATTAACTACTACCTGGAACGTTTGCCAATTGTGCGAGCAATTCACCATTAATGTGCTCATTGAAGCATGCAAAATTATCCAACCAATAACAAGCACATGCTCACCAATAACATTTTAGTTTTCCCTTTCAATCCTAATTATATGTATAAATACACCAAAAAAATTGTCTACCTCATTTCAAAAATGCCTCCTGTAAAGTCACACATGTCATACACAGCAGCTTTTAAGATCGAAGTTGTTAAGTTTGCTGAAGAAAATGTTAGTAATACGGCCTCACAGAGAAAATAGTGTCAGCAAGGTGTTAGAGATTAGCACAAAGTGAAGAATACGTTAAGAACTACAAAGAAAACCAAGATGACAATTCACAATTGCAAAGCTAGGTTGATTAACATTGAAGATAAGTTTGACGAATATGTATTAATCTAACATGGTGCATGTTGAGCTTAGTATTGTATAGATGAGACTAAAGGCCAAACAACATTTCTACCCTTCTTTCCTTCGTTGGTGTACAGCATTCAACATGGTGGTTTCCCAGAGCTGTGTACCATATTATCCAATCAAAGAACAGCTGTGAACCCCAAATCTCAGACAACTTAAAATTAAGCTGAATTTCTGAGTGTGTGTGTACTGTAATATCTCAAAATCAAATCAAAATGTCAAAGATAGATAAAACTGACACATTTGGCTTTTTAAAGCATGGGATTCAACACAGCAGAAATGACATGAGATCACCTGATAATCACTGATGTCTTGCAGTGACTTAAAATAGATGCCAAGCTTTTGATACCACAGAGAAGTAAATAATATGAAGAAACAGCTCAATGTGTCTAAAAATACCATAAATAGTGATGCAACGTGACAGTGTTATAAAGGATCTGATGTATTGTTCTGACTGGTTAAAAATTTGGCTAATTTCTGTAATTGATCTGGCATTGTCTTATACTCCATATTGAGTTGTCGATAAATGAAGAGGGTAAATTAGCCATTTTGACTTATTCCCCCCAAAATATATTGTATTTTCTACCTTTAATAAACTCAATTTTTACCAGTTACTTTATTCAAAATATAGCCAACTTTTGGTTTTAGATTTCTCATACAATGTCCCTACTAAAAATATCAAGTAACTTAGTGACATTAATTTATTTTATGTATGAAATTAAGCAACAACAACAAAATTCTATTTGGGGGGAGGTAATGCATTGCTAATTAGTAAAATTTTGTAAGAAAATAAAAAGAGCAAATAACAATAATCTATTTTAGAATTTTTCTGTGAAAGTTTTAAAGAATATGTAACTAATTCATTTCTTAAACTACAAATTTCAGATTTACTATAAATAGTTAGTCTTAGCTTTATAAGAATCCCTGGTTTTCTTGAGCATGACAGTTACTAATAATATGTATGTCAAAACAAACAGTCAGAGTAAAAAACTAGTGATTTTTGTTACTTAAATGAATAACTTTGTGACACTGATGACCATCTTTATAATAAATTTCCAATTCAAGTCTCACTTGACCCAGGTATGTTTTAATTCTTTAGTGTCTTAGATATATACCCATAAGAAAAAGATAAACTACTATGTTAGTGAACAGAGTAATTCTAGAACCATTTTCAAAATATATTGTCACACCTATCTATGATAGTTTCATGAAGCTAGTAACTGAGATTAGCTAGCACAACAAGAAAGAACCAGATAATCCATAGTAGCAAACTAAAATTTGATAAATGGAGACACATTTCTCAAATGCTAAAGTTACTAGGCCACACAGCTTCTGAAATAATGGAGACTGGGATCCACAAAGATAGATAACCTTCTAGTATTAGTAATAATATTTAACAGTTAAAAGCTACTATGACTGTGGAAAGTCCTAAAACCAGAAAATTACAGTTCCTGAAATATAGGAATCCCATTAAATATTCAATTTCCTAAAAGCCAAAATCCAACGCTATACTCTAGCTACTGAAAATTTTTTTTAAATACTGAGTTCAGTAGAAAAAGAATTTCGTGAAACATAAATTAACACCCATTGAAACTGGAGTTTGGAGGTTCATATAAGACTTTTTCTGAGATGCACAAAGACACTTTTTAAACATTTTACATTTTATTGAAGTAAATTATTAATTTTCAGTGTTAAATCTGAGATCTCAAATTTATTTATTAGCATATATCATAATAATCTTAAAAACTTTATTAAAGTTGAGCAAGTAACTTGTAACTTGGAAATTAAGACATATTCTAAAGAATATCATTGCCCATTTTATTCAAATGTTTGCCACCACCAGACCTGTTTCAACAAATGAATTGCGTGTGTGAACTATGCACACTGTATAAGCTGGCACCATGGGTATCAAAGGGTTTTGACTCTGTCCAACATGAACATCCTGTGTGCTCTTGAAAAGTATAAAAGCAATAAAAGGGGCTAGGCTACAATAATGTCAGCAAAAAAAAATATAAAGATCTGACATATAGCATCTTTGATATAAGGAGTCATTTGCACTCTCACAAAAAAACTGATACTTTTATGAATCTAAGCAAAGTTATTAAATATTTATGGATACATGTTCATGCAAAATAAAAGTTTTTTAAAAAGTCTAAATAATCTTCTTTTAAACTAAAATTTCAAATTACTTTACTGAAACAAAAACAGAATATCCAGTCCTTATACTGATCCTTAAATTTTAAAAATAAATAAATCAACTGATTTATATTATAAAAAATAAGATGACAAAGTAAAGATTTAAAATCTTTTCTCCAGTTTTCTGTATCTGCCCAAGACATTAAACAAAATCAATGTCTGATCTAGAATGTGCCTTGCTCCAATGGCGCACTTTCTTCTTTTCAAACAAACACGTCATATTTTCTAGGTAGATGAGATCACAAAGATCTCATATTGCTGTTCCTTCAAGAAATAATTTATGCAGTTTATACTGAACTTCATTTTACATGCCAATAATTATTAACTTAATAAAAAAATTTTTATCATAATTTAAAAAGATGTTTCTACTACGTAAACAGGACTTTAAAAATGTAGTTTTATTTCATTAAAAGCTGATAACTTGCAATTTTGTGTCGTTTAAAAATGTTGCCATTTCGCCTAAAACTAAATATAGCTAATAAAAATCTCCACAATAACTAGAGATGCAACTAAATTTGCTATGAAAGGCTATGCTGTTAACTAAGTGACTAAAATTTAGAAACCTACTCCTGCTCAATGGCATATTGGGTTACCATGCCATGATTTCAGCTTAAATATATAGTCATTATTTCTAAGAGCCTTTGTATGGTATGAACTATAACTTTCTGCCATTCAAGAAATCTTTCTTCCAAACCTAGTAAATTTGACAGTGGAGTAGAGTCTGTTCTAACACTTCAATACCTCCCACAAATTTGCAATAAGGTTATCTACCTCATTAGCCAATCATGAACTACCTGGACATGCTAGGTAGTACACTGCCATAGGAAGAGATGCATTTGAGCTGCAAGACTACTAGGATATTCATGAAATGTAATGCAATCCATCAGACAGACCATGGGATCCACTCTTATAAAATTGATTCTTTATCATAATACCACCTCCAATGTCTTGCACAGTGGTAACAACAAAAATTCTTGATCTCAATGGAATTTTGCCAAACCTTTATCCTTCCATCTGTACAAAAATATAAATCATTACTTTTCTGAACATATGACACATTTCATTGGTTCATGGTCAAATCATGGTAATCTTTGCAGCAAGGAACCATACCTTCCTATCTGTAATAGAACCAAGTGATATGCATATGAAATCAAGGTAACCAATTTCCTCTTCTAATAGACCTGTTTCATTCTTGTTAAAATGGATGTTCCCAGTCCATTATAATAGAATTCATCCATTGCTGCACCACTGAATATCTATCAGAAAATATTTCTGTACAATTTCAACTGTTCTATATAGATGTAGGATTTGCTAACCTTTGATTTCCCACTCAGTTCCATCATCTTCACTATCAAAATACCTGTCAATAATAACACTTTTGTCCATTCCTATTTCTACTCCAACAATAATTGAGTCTGTCTCACTATTTATACATTAGCTATCTGTTGGCCAAAATGGGTCAATATATAAACAGACAAATCTCTATCACCACCAATTTGGACAGTGCATATTGAGACACAACTGTTTTCCAATTCTTGTGCCAGTCAGTCAGTGTTCTTGATACTCAGTGGTTTTCAGCTCCACTGTTAATTAGAAAAAAATTATCATTACCAAATTACATTTTACTGTATAACTTGTATTGTGTTCAAGTTAGCTACTTTGCAAGTTGGCCTACTTGAACTTTAATATAATCAAGATCCTCCTGTCAACAGTTGACAGTAAAGGTTAATTATAATAATTGCAAAACAAAAAAAATAATAATACACAAATCCATGAACTCACTTTCATTTTTAATCTATCCATTTTACTGGTGGAATTTGTCATGTACTTAGGGAAGTGAAAAAGATAGAACAAACAAAATTGTACTAAGAAACATCTGGTGAATAAATCAGTAGTGTAATGAAAAATTTAGAATTTTTATCTTTGAATACATTAAATTCCATATTTTAATGACAAATAAAAAAACTAGAGAGAGAACAATAACAACACAGCCAGTGACTAAAATTCAGTAGATTTTCCCAAATAATTCGTAGTTTTTCTTATCAGGTAATAAATACATGCAATATCCTGACAGATAGATATAAAAAAAACATACGAGAAACATTTTTGGAACACAACCAGCTTGTAAATGTCATAAAAGATAATTAAAAAAAATATATATATATATATAATACAGGATTTTTTGATAGACAGCCACAAACTTCACTCGACAAAATCACTGTAAAATAGATGTAACATAATCAAAGGTACAACCTTGAATAGTCTCCCAAAAGACAAACTCCTTTGTTAAATGATGAATTGTTGATTGCTTGGTATCTGAGTCTGGAGTCAACAAGACAGACCAGAAGCTCCCATATTTTTGAGAGGAAAAAATGTGCTAGAACAAAACGACACTACAACTATACTTTCCTGGTCAAGAGTTGACAAAATAAAAAGAAAAGTATAAACACTGGTGGAGAAAACAAGTTCAGAACACCAAAAGAATTAAACAAAACTGTTTTGACATCAAACAGATCCAGTGTGAATCAAAACTATGACTGCCACTGCACCGAAAGAGTCTACTAAATTAACCTACTATCCTCATACTAGCTGGTTGATTATCATCAGAAAAATCATTACACCATTAAGAAAATTAGAAAGTAAAAAAGGTTGAACAGAAAAATCTGTAACATTAATGAATCAACTTTTAAAAATTATGATGTCTGTCTGTCTTTTTTGCTTTTCTAAATTAACACTAATACTGATTAATAATAATTTGCAGAGAGACATAAGAAACAAATAAATTACCAAATCAAATGTTTAGCAATTATATTATTAGCTAACAATATGTACTAAAAGGCTAATCTATAAACAGCAGTCAATTCCTGAATTCTGCATCAAATTCATAACAGAAAATTTATGTTAAAACTTTGAACAAAACAATGTGATAAAACTGTGAAAACAAATATAGTAATTGATAAATTTCATAACTTTTATTATCTGATACTGTGTACTTGATGTAGTTGTACAGAGATGTTTGCTTACAATTAGATGGCACTCAAGGTTCACTTTACTTACCAATGTATATCACATTCTTCATGATGAATCATTTAACCAAACATTAAAATCCTATATTATTTGTAACAATTAAATACTACACCAGCAATTTAAAAGCACAATAGACCAATAATTTCAAAATTTTCCATCTAATCCTTGGTACATAAAAAGACATAACTGTACAGAAGAGACAAAATTAGGTGAAATTACCATAAGATTTCGATGGCTTAAATCAAGTTGCACTGATTTTGTTTTATTTCTAATGGCTCATTTGATAAATGATTTCATATTTAAAAACTACATTTGAAATAATGGAATTGTTGGTTAAGAGTACAATAAGTTCATTCTAGTTAATGAATATTAAAAACGTTAACTAGTAAACTATGTACTGGTCATTTCCTTCTAAATGCCATGCCCAACTGTAATGTGGCTGAAACTATTGAACACAATCTCAGGGAATGTTCAAATATGCCAAAGATAGACAAATCTGTTGAAGCAGTACCGTTCCCAACACATAGATGCATTAACAACAGTTTCCAAGGTTGAATCACCAGGAGAATAATAGTTTCAAACATTGAAGGTAGGCAGGGGAACTAAGCAAAAGCAAAAAAAGAGAAGTCATTAGTCATTTTGAATGAACAATACATTTAATCATGCAATATTCACAGACTTAGTTGCAAGCTGTTGAAAAGTCAAAAAAAAAGCTAATAATGTCAGTGAAGCCAGTAGAATATATAGGCTTACTGCAAGAGTGTGACAATGAGTCAGATATGCTGGTAACACAAAATTATCAGCAACATTGCAACCAAAAAGTAAACAATTAGTAGGGAAGAAAACCACTGGATAAAAAGATTGACAATGAACATTTTGAATAGTTCAGTGATAAGCAAACAAAATAATTAAATCAAAGTACTTGCAATGTGGGTGCAGTCAATTTAAAACATTATGACTGGCTACAAAAACAGATAGTGCAACAAACTGTACATACATGCATAAGAAAACTGTGGGCCAGAAATTAGATATGTAATCAGAATTAGGGGAATCCATGAATATCCTTTGTAATATCTGCAATATGGATAAAATTGCTTTTTATTCTGATATGGCCAACAATATGACTTCTCAACACAGAGAGGGCACTGAACAAACTCTGTTTGGCATACCTCTCTAGCATTATTTCTTCTTGCTCTTCACTAGCTAGCCAAAAGATTTCCCTCACAACAAAGTCCTAGTAAGGCCTTCCTTGTTGAAGTCAGAATGTTTCCTAGCAGATTGTGTATGACAGACACATCAGCATTATCAAAGAAAAGATAAAAAAAAGACTATCATCATCAAAATTACAGGACATGAAAAGGTTTTAGCAGCAATGGCAGAAAGAAAAAAAGTTTCCATCTCTTGTTAACCTAAGATGACCAATAATGGCTAGATGAATAAATAAATGACTGTGCTGACTGAGTCTTATTTTGGAGAAATGTGAGAGTTGAAAAATGCTGTGGGGCTCATATCAAACTCACATGTCAGATAATGTAAAATCAGTGATGTTCTCCTGAACTGGATATAATTCTGATTATACAATTATGCCAGGTGGCTATATCAAATTTTTGCAACCAGCTGATATTTCACAAAAAAGTGGATTTTCTCTCTTTCCCAAAGAGTGAGAGACCAACCGATTGACCCTGTTCTTTGCTTGGTTAAAGAGGCATAGGCTAATTTATTAATTATTAGCTTAAAGAAAACAGGAATTTCAAATGCCCCAGAAAGAATGGAAAGTATCTTTATTTTTATCTGATTCAGTGCCCAACCACATAACGGAAAATTTAATTTTGGTGGATTATTTGCTGTGTGGGGCAGCAGACCAAAAGCTTACAACCATCATCAACATGTCCACAGAAGAGAACAAGATACTGAAAAATAAACGGTTAAAGTTTTAAATCACTAAAAAAAAAAAAAAACTTTTAACATTTCTTTTCTTAAAATGTATTTTAAAACTAATTCTAAAAATTACACAAGTAAAGATCATTTCATGATTGTTCTAATATTTTTTTACTGAAAATCACGGCTAAACTCCTAGTTTATAATTATGTTTGTCTAGCTTAATCACAGGCAATTATTCAAATACAGATTAACTATTTTGCTTATATGGCAATAGCCAGAATTTAGTTTTGATTTGTTAGTTTGTTGTTGTTTTAAAGGTAATATTAGTTTGAGTCTATTGTTTTGTTTAATTCTATTAGATTAGTCTAACAATGTCATGTAATGTTCAGACCACAAGTTTAGCATCAGTTAAATAAAAAGAAAAAAATGCCTTTTGAAGTACTGAATACATACATTTAGAACATGGTGACTTCTAATTTTCTTTATAATTCCGTCATTATAAGTTGTCAAAATGTATCAGTTTGCATTTCATTATAATGAAGTCAGTGTTGAAGAAAGGAAATTAAAATGAAAAACTATGTTCATGGGTGCTATTAGTACATTATATGCTAATAAAACTCATTAATTTATTAGCTCAAAATTCATCTCCCAAAATTTTCACACAATAGCAAACATTAAATCATACAAGCAGTAAAATAATATCCAGTTTTTCATTTAACATGATTTATTTTACATTAATCTCCTCTAATTATATATATATATATACACACACACATTTTCTGCTGCTCTACTATTTAAGAAACAAATGTCTAGACTTAACAAAATTTATAATTCTTTCAAAACAGAAAAGCCTAATTCTATTTTCTATTTGTCCATCTGCATTTCATCCACTCCATGATCTTTAGTATCATTTAGCTACTAATGAAGCTACCACACCAGACAGCCATTAATTCAACAAGAACCTGAAACTCATCCTGGCTTATATTACTGATAAACTACAGCTGCCTGATGGCAAGACTGCTGCAGTCTTATTGTTTATCTGTTCAAGCACATGTGAAAAGGTTTTCTATTATCAACCAGAAGTTAGAGACAGAACAGACTTCTCACAGATGGCAATAGTTTTCTAATAATAATAATAATAAGTAAGAGTAGTAGTAGTATAGTGGTGTCAAAGCTTTATGAAAGACAAACAATGAAATGCTACTGTCAATTCCACATACAGTTGGAATAAAATAATAAGCTAAACAGTAGTAGCCTGATCTGTAGATTTACTTACTTGAAAGAAGAGTCTGGATGTAAAATGAAAGATCAAGTCTTATCATTTAAAAAAATAATGATCTCCTTAAATTAGTATACATGTACTGCCAGCAATATCTAAACTACTACTTTTAAATATTAAAATATATATAATGCCTATTAAACAACCAAGTAAATGTAAACATTTTGAAAGAAAAATGAGAGAAAGGAATAAATAAATGAATACCCAACTTTCACCGAGAACTTGTAATCCACATTACCGTTTTTTTTTTTTTTTTTTTTGGTATTGTAATATAAGGGATAATCAAATGAAGCTTGACTGAAATAGAATTGCTGTAACTGTATCTGGCCTAAACCTCCCTAGCATACTGCACTACAACATTGTGGTGTCATTTTATTCTCAGTAATTATCACTTTCACTATATGCCTTTTAAGTTAATTAATTCTTACGCCCATCTCATTATTTACTTTATAATTTTTTAAAAAATTTATGCTGATAATAAAAGGAAACAAAAATTAGAAAGGGGTTACTCAAATAAACAATGCCACAATACAGTAGAAAATGAATTTTATTCAACTGTGCTTAGTTCTTTAAACACTAGTTACATATATAGATGTATGGTGTGTATGCTGAGAAATTAGTAACTAAAAGGTTTCTGTAACAGTAAAATTCCATTACTGTAAAAAATGTTTTAGATATAAGACAGGAAAACAAAAGACATGGCTTTCAAGTTGCAAATGCTAAAGGAAAAACAGTATTTAAGTCTCTTTTAATTTTGACAAATCCTAACACTGAAAATAAATTTATCTAACCACTTAAATTTCAGAACAGTCTGAGCTATTCAATCTGACAGCAAACAACAATTTCTTTTCCTTTTCAGATGTGCTAATGAATAGCATCCATCCATTTTTGTGTGTGTGTGTGTGGTGTGTGTGTGTGTGTGTGAGCAAGCTATGAAAGATATATTTGGGATAAAGATTTCTTTGGAAAAATCTCAGTGTATTCCTAAAGACAGAAGCATGAGAAATAACTGTCTGTATTGCAAAATTCAGTATTAATATAAATTATGATTTTAAACAATTTGTACATAAGGTGCAGTAAAACTGTAACTGGCCAGATTCAAATACCTTTCAATTCCCAAGAATACATATTCTCTCTCTCTCTCTAGTTATATACAATGTTTTATAAACAAGTGAAATTATTCTTCTTCTGCATTTTAGGATGGGTTACTTAAGTTGTTTTTGTTCCATTAGTTTGTAAGTATTGCAGTAACTTTTTAGAGGTAAACAATATATATATATATATCTAACAACTATTTAGGCAAACAAAGATAAAATACATATCTGTAACTATAATGTAAACTGAAGTCATAATGAGGTATACAAGATAATACATTTTGAGAGCATATTGTAACTGATCCAAAGCTTTTCTGTTTGTCATTTTTCTTTTGGATTTTTCCCAAGAGAGTAAATATCAGCTACAACCAAATTTTTTTTTTTTTTTTGTTAATTTGGCTTCCAGCTAATTTATACATAATGTGAATCCTTCCATCCAGCTGTTTTTGTAGTGGTTGAACACATAGTTTAATCTCCTAAAAGCCCACAAAAATTCTCACTGGAAAATTTATCAAGACTTGAGAATGGCCATCTCTATCAAGTAATCATTTTATATTACTAATGGCACTGGCAAAATCCTTTCAGAAAAGAAAAAAAAAACTGATTTGTAAAGGCAAAGAACAACAAGTGCATGAACAATATATAATTAAAGCAACAAGCAGGATCAGGGTGATTAAGACATGGTCAGAACAAATCAAACAAAAGCCATCAAAGGCAAGCCTGCCAATAGTCTGAGGCTCATTCTAATCAGGACTGACTGGTGATTCATTTTATAGTTATCTTCGTCCTTCCACTCAAAATGAGAGATCTGAGTAAAGGAGATAAATGGATTTCTAATAGACAATGTAATCATACTAAAACAGGTTTTTAAATAATCTCTTTTATATTATAATACACAATCACACACTCCCCCCCTTTTAAGTATCCAAAAATGTCCATGCTTCTCCATTGTGATAAAATATAAAACTTTCTGTTGCTTTTTACCAAAGATATTCCTGTTAAGGTTATACTATGCTGAAAAAAATGAGACAAATTTATAAGTTCTGTGCAGTTCTTTCTTCTAAAGATTGCACATAATAGTTGGGGAAATGGTAACAAAACAGTTCATACATCTGTAAAAAAAAAATAATATTATAACGTTGTAGAAAACTAATTATTATTTTTTTATTTACAAATAGCTAATGTGCTACAGCATTTACCAGAAACCAACTGATATTTCTGCTAAACAAAATTCCAAACACCGACAAACAAATGCTGTGTGGAAGCTGTCTCATTCTCTATAAGTTTCCTAATGGAAAAGCAAGAGACTATTATAAAACTAGCCAATTTTTAAAATACACAACTTAAAATTTCATGAATAAATTGAAAATCTGTAGCACCCGAAAAGATTGAATGACTATTATATTTTATTACCCAAATTAACCAATGAAAAATAATCATAGATAAACTTAAACAACAACAACAAAAAAAAGGCGAAGGAACTACCAAGTAACACTTGACCACTTGGCATGACAGACCAAAACACTGTGCCTTGTATTAAACTCATCATGATAAACCAGAACCAGAGGAGAGATAACTGTGATAAAATTCTATGGCTAACCGCATGACAGATACATTTTTCTTCTAGGTTTCTCTAGGAGTCTAACTCAAATGATATCAGTCACCACAGACTTTGAGGCTGATGGAAAAAAATGAAGATAATACTAATAGGTGAGCTGTTACAATTCACAAATTATCTAACTACAATTAACCCTTTGCTAGCTAAATGACTTTTTAAATCATTAAAATTTTTAAACTACTAAGACTTCAGAAATAAAATCTGGTCAGATAAAAAGTTTTTTTTTCTAAAAAATTTACTTCTCCATAAACTTTTTTTTTGTTTTTTTTTTTTAAAGTAATTCTCAATATTTACAAAAGCAATGAGATTAAAAGCTTCTGGAGCAATCTATTAATACAGTTACATAATCTCAACTGGTAAAATATATTTTGGTCAAGAAATTGAGACACTGAAAACTGAACAAAAGGTGTACACAGTTACATGAACTTGTGGTCAATTTAAACAAAATTTTTCACTAAGGTTCTATTTTTTATTATTAAAAATCATATGAAAATACTAAATACTATGAAACCCTTTTCATAGCATTAAAATATAAACTCTTCAACTTCCATTAAAAAAATTTAAAAAGTATGCTTCACAGGCAATATTGGTGGTGTCGTAGTCCGTTGGTTAAACTACTGTCCTGAGCCAACTCTCTCTAAGAATGCCTTATTTTTCTTCAGGTTCCCTCCCATATCAAAAAAAAAATGAAGATCACTAATAGGAATTTCCTCAATGAAATCAGCAATGGTAAGTCCCAAGTTGTACACAAATGGCAAGGCTTCATAGCAAACAAATGGCATTATATTCCTTTACCAGAGTTGTAGACATCAGTGTAGTACACCAACACCATGAAATATTAGAAGAATTATATTTACTTTTCATTTCTTAAGTAGAAATATTCAACTATAAAAAAATATAAAAGAGTCATGTACATTTCACTTACATTTAGATCTTAAACAATTGTTTTCAGAACTATTAGCAATTTCTTACTAATAGAAATCAGCTAAGAAAGTAATAACAAAAATCTCAAATAAAATAAGTACTGCAATTTCCAGGTTATAAGACAGGAAACTTTTTTATTCTTTTTACCAGAAATCTGGGCCTCTATACTCCAAATCAACTTAACATGGATAAAATTAGAATTTCTTAATAATGAAAAAAAAAAAAAAAAAAAAAAAGTGCTACACCCAAAAACTTCAAATTTTTTTCAGTAGGCCCGGTATTCATTGTTCATTAAAGTATGTTTAATTATCCAATCGATAACAAGCCACTGCCATCTTGATCCATTTCAATCTTAATCGAGAGTATAAATCTCTATTCATTTTTAAAATGCCACCTGTTACAGCAGCCTTGAACTGGAAGTTGTAAAATTGGCCAAGGGAAATGGAGGAAATAAGGCTGCTCATTGAAAGTACAGTATCAGCGAAGTCCAGAAATGGTGCAAGGCAAAAAGAATGCTCTGCACATGACAAAGAAAACTAAGATGGCAAATTACAAGTGTACACCTCAATGGAGAAACATTGAAGACAGGTTAGAAGAGTATTTATTAATACAATGTGCTGCATGTTTTAGACTTAACACCATTCAAGTGAGACTAAAAGCAAAATAAATCACCACTGAGTTGTGTGGAGAACTTTGTGGGTGGTCCACTGTGGTGTTTCTGCTTTATGCATAGAAAAACAATATCAGGCAGCACACAACCATATAAAAAAAAAAAATTGACTGAAGACTTTGAAGAAAGGTTAGATAATTTTCGAAAATCCGTCACAATGAAGACAGAGGAAGATATCGAAATGCCGAACAGCATCAACATGGATGAAGTACTGCTGTTAACATTTCATATTCCTGAGAATAAAAATATACGAGGTCTGTCGAAAAAGTATGAAACCTTAGGCTGGGAAAAAAAAAAAACTTACGTACTTGGTGGGGTTCAATTGCTAATCCACTTCGAAGCGGGCCCCTTGTGCCTCCACACACTTAGCCCAATGATCCTTCCACTGTTCAAAGCACGTTTGGAATGTTTCTTCCGGTATGGCTCTCAGCTCTGCTGTCGCATTCCTCATTGTCTTCTCAGCTCTCAAAGTGGGAGCCTTTCAGTGGCATCTTCATTTTTGGGAACAACCAGAAGTCAGAAGGAGCCATGTCTGGAGAGTAGGGAGCCTGGTGAATGAGCGAAATGCCTTTCTTTGCCAAGAAACCTTGGATCAGCTGCGACGAATGAGCCGGGGTGTTGTCGTGATGCAGCTGCCAGTTTTGCGAGGCCCACAGATCCGATCTGCATCACCAAGACATAGGACGACTTCCTGATAGTACTCCTTTGTAACTGTTTGTCCTTCTGGTGCGTATTCGTGATGCAAAATACCTCGGTAATCAAAGAAAATAGTCAGCATCACCTTGATTTTGCTCCAGAACTGACGCGTTTTTTGGGCCTTGGCAACGTTGGGTGCTTCCACTGTGATGACTGAGCTTTGGTTTCCGGATTGTACTCGTACACCCATGTCTCATCTCCAGTTATCATGGTATTCTGGAACTCGGGATCCCGGTTGGCAGTATCCAGCAGGTCCTGCGCAACCTCAAGACGAAGTTGTTGTTGTTGTCCCTGAGAAAGCAGCTTGGGCACAAATTTTGCTGCCACTCTCCGCAAGCCCAAATCCACCTTTAAAATTGCATGTGCAGAATCTTTACTGATCCCAACCTTGTCACCAATTTCCCGCACCATCAAACAACGATCCTCCATTATCAAGGTCCGCACTTTCTCGACAACAACTGCATTGTGGCTTGTTGACGGCCTCATGGAACGCTGGTCACTCTCCAACAATGTGTGGCCATCTTTGAACCTGTTGTACCATTCTTTTATTTGGGTAACACCCATGGCATTGTCACCAAAAGCCTGTTGAATTTTGCGAATTGTTTCCGCTTGGGTACTTCCAAGCTTTTGGCGAAACTGGATGCAAGATCGTTGCTCCACATGTTGTCATCAACAGCACCTCACACGCTGGCTGCCTGTCAGTGACTGACGCATCCAGCAAGCCCACCAAAAACCACGCATGTGCATGAAGGCATGTGGCTCCACTATGCACAGTTTTGCCTCCTTAACGTCATTACTCCCCACAAGAAAAAATAAAGTTGGATACTTTTTCGACAGACCTTGTAGACAATAACTGAAAAGAAACCATGACCATCAAAACATCATGACATGAAAAATCAAATTTTACAGTGGTGTTGGCATGTATTGCCAAAAGCAAAAAGTTATCCTCCCATGGTAATATTTAAAAGGGTAATGCCAAAGAATTTAGTGAGTGGCATTATGGTGGTGGTGAATCCAAAAGGATAGATGGGCAACATGATTGAAAATGGCTTGATAAGTGATCAGGCTAGTGGATTTTTCCAAACATAGAAATCCATGTCAGTCACAGACACTCTAAGGTATCATCCCTGGGGTAGAGTGATAAAATTATTACAGTCATTGGACATCTTTGTCAATAGATGCTTGAAGTCTTAAGCTGAGACAGATATGAGAAGCATGAATATCCACAGGTGAACATAGTTTCACTAATACAGGCTATATGCATTTTGCCTCCTATGACACAGTGGATCAAACATGCATAGGATAGTGAGCTATTATTAGTGGCTTCATCAAAGCTGGAGTATCCAGCAACTCAAAGGAAAATCATGATTAAGATGACTATGCAGAGGACGAGGAAATCTTCACACAAGGTCTGTCGCCTGAACTTATTGTTACCTTCCTTTCAGACACTGAAGATGAAGAATTTGAAGGCTTCTCTGAAGAGTTGAGAGAGAGTCTGTTAAGTAATAAAATATGAATTTTCTTTTTTTTGTATTTATTATTCTATAGATGCTATACCACTTGAAGGCTATCTCACGTATCAACACACATTAAGAAAAATTATATTGAGTTGAATATCTAGTGTTTGCAGAGAATTTCAAAGTACTCTCCATGATTCAAAATGTGTCAAAAATTTATTTTAGCAATGAATTCAAAAGATTTATTCACAAAGCAGTTCACAAATAAGTTCAAAATAGCTCATTAATATTCACGAGCATCGAAGTACTGCACAAGGTATTCTTTTTTATGTTGTTATGTAAGACTTCACACAATGTTCTGGCTAGTTTCGGTCAACTACCTTACCTTATTCAGCTTTGTCTTATAATCTGGTTCATCTTATTTATGAATGAAGTTAAGAAATATGTGAAATTTAACCAATTTGTCTTATAACCCTAAAATTGTGGTGTATTTTTTAATGAAAAAATATTTATATACTAATCAAATATTTGCAAAAAAAAAACTATTTAAAATGTAAAGAGTTGTACTTTTTGTAGTAATGAGTGTGTTTTCTAATTCAGGAACTTGGGAATATTTCATAATAAAGTAAAATAATAAATTAACTGTAAATAAACTGTATATAAGCATAATATATAAACGTATAACATAAGAGGAAAACAAAAAAACATTGCAAAAATAAAATGAAGTTCTTTTAAAGCCTAAAACAAGAGTACTTCCAGTTTTTAAGGCAAAAATAGTTACCTAGCATTTGCTATTTTTTTGCTGATTGATCACAATTCTTAACTATAATTTATTTCAGATTCAATGGATTTTCTGCCCTTCTTTGTTTTCTTCTTCTAGATTTCAATTCCAAAGTGAATGAAATTTACTTATTTAAAATACAATTTTGCCACCCCTGTAAATGAATGTGACCAAAATTTACATATTTAGGGTATGTATATGCTAGATGTCTACATTAGCAGTTAGCCATGTGCACCATCACCATGTCCAAAACAGGTGAATTCTATATATCTCCATCTATCTAAGGCTGTGTTAAAGGCCATTCAGATTGCCAAAGATTTCTGTATTTCTTGTAGAACTATGGTGGCATAGTACATCAAGATAAATGATTCTCATGTGTTAAATTGACCTACAAGATCTTCAACACTGATACCACAACAAGAATGTATATGCGCATACTCACTGTCTAAATTATCTTTCAGACATCCCTCATGCAACAGAAACAAGCCAAAAAAAATAGAAGAAAAAGATACAATGTCTTCATCATCAGCATGGTTACAAAGTGTGTAGCACATAAGAAACTCTTTTTGTCCAATTCCTTGAAAGATCTGGTCAGTATTGGCAGCATGTGCTCTTCTTCGGTGAGTGCAGGTTTCAGCAATTCACATCAAGAGGTCACACCTGGGTTTGGAGATCTAACAAAGATTTTCAATGCCACTGTTTTTAACCCATAGTCAAGTATGGAGACAAGAGTATCATAGTATGGGATAAAATCTAGGATAGTGGAAGACACAACTGGTGTCTGTTGGAGAATGTCTCAATACTTCTGGTCACATTGCCATTTTAAAGACAATCTTCTACCATTGCACCAACAAGACTTACTGAAATTTGATATCCATAGTTTTGGGAGATGGCAATGCATGCAATACTTCTCAAAACCAGTCTGTAAAAGAAATTGAGGCATTCAAGTTCTTCTCTAAAACCCCCAAAGCCTTGATATGAATCTGATCAAGCAGCTGTAGGAGCATCCGAATTGTCAGCTGAGAGAAATTCGTCTATATCCTCTCAATGTAATGGAATTACAGGAAGTTCTCTCTTCCATGTATGAAAGAACCTGGACCAAGTCATGCTACAAAAAAGTATCTCATCGAAGTATTGGCACAAGGATTTTCACTCTAATGCTTATCTTTATTTGGTATTTTGAAAGCAAATTAATGCACTGTAATAACAGGTGGCAAAATTATTAAGGCAGCGTATTACACATACAGATTGAGAATTCCTTATCCAAAATTCTGAAAACTGAAATATTTTTGGAGTGCCTTCTGCGAAAAATTTCAGGTGGTTCTGGGAAGATTCCTGGGCGATGCGTGAGTCCTGACATGCCTGATGTACGCACATTACTCACTGTAATTTTTATGCTGTTGTTGTTGTTGTGAATATATTTTGAAAATGTTGAAAAGGCCTGCAAATACCCCTACAGTACTGGTAAGCCTACCATAGTGATAGCTTACCTTTCTGATGGTTAAATGTACATCTTTTTCTTATGATTTCATGCACAAAATGATTAAAGAATAAACTACCTATAGGCTATATGTATCGATATGCAGTTATACTGTTGTAAAGTAACTTGTGCTCAGTCTGCACTTCCCAGTGGGATAGCTACCAAATTATGCCAGAATCTGAAACACATTCAGCCCCAAGAATTTTGGATAAGGCATGCATTACAGAATTTCTTTATTTTAACTTAGTTGCATAAAAATAAGTATCTTCTTACTTTATAACATATTTTTCCATAGATTACAAATTTTATTTAACTAATAATTATCTGGATATCACACCTATCTCATTGTTCTTTAATCATTGGTTAAGCAATTTTTAAAATAAGCCGTACAGGGTTATGATCCAAAGCAACATTCAATATCAAAAATTATTTTAGGTCTTTCTTTTTTTGGCATACCATAGAGCAGCAAAAGAAGTACATCATTAATTTAAAATAAACCAGAAACCAATGTGGACCTATATTATAGTATTTATACAGAAGAAGTTAAAACAAAGAATAAAAAAAAAATGATTCAAAATCTACTAAATTATCTTTGCTTAGAAAATAGAATGCAAGTCTTAAAACCAACTATCCATCTGCCAATGTCCATATTTATGTTTGTCTTCTACTACTTCTGTGTTCATCAATGTCCACAACTGCAGACATAATTTACATAGTGTCACCATTCCTGTGCCTTTTGGGGCCTGCCACTTTTGTCTTTATCGTCTGGAAATGAAAAGTTTTGACTGGAAATGTATCAGTTTTGGGAAAAAACAAGATCTCAGAAAAAAACCCCATGCCAAAGAAATGCCACAGAAAAGCAACAAGAAACCATGCCAAACAAAGTAAATAGTCTATGATGATTGAACTCTGATCCTCAGCCAAGCAGGCTCAAACACACTGCACTTGGCCATCTGCTGCCAGCATTTAGGTGAATGTCACGCTTCAATGGACCAGCTATAACTTATAAAAAAAAAGTTTTAAAATTATTTCCCCATAAATGGTTGAGACAGAGTTAAATAAGATAGATGCTAAAAAATGTTAGCTAATAATCAGAATAAGTAATTTTAGAATGAGAGTAATCATTCAACTATTTGTTTGATTTTTGTCATTGTTGCTATTCATCTTTAAGTGTTTGACAAATATTCTATAAAGATATTAAGCATATGGTTTAGCTATTACTGGAGACAAAAAAGCAAGCATAATAGCTAGTATACCATCAGGTAACTTACTGGTAAAACAGTGTTTATCTTTTGTACATTAGCTGATCATAAAAATTATTAAAATTCATTTATTCATGACAGGTTAAACAAGCCTTTCTTTCTCCCCTGTTATATGTAAAAAAAAATTTCTTTTTAAAATTATGACTTTCTAGAACAACAATATATTACATTTACCTACCATGTAAACAGAAAACGATTCTATCAATGTTTTTACTCCTTGGACAGGGTGATTTACTACATGTCCAGCACACGGGTTCTTTGTCGGGGTGACCACCCTCAACCGAGTGCATCCCCGGGTGGCGGATTGGGGAGCGGCCTCCAGATATGCCACGTTCTCAACCACAAATTCAGTAATGTGATAAATAAATGCAGCCAGAACATGCAATGTTTAAGTTTGCATGATCAATAAAGCAAAAAAATCAAATTTTTTAAAAAGAAATGAACCATCATCAAGTATGCTGGCAGATTATTTTAACCAGAAAGAAGTATGAATGGACTGCACTATTTTCAAAAAAAGGCTTGCAGGAAAGGCTTTTCTGCAATTAAACAATGCACCCTCCCAGCTCAACATAAGTGTTTTAAAATCCAAAGATGACAACATTTTCATTAAATATTTACCTCCAAATGTGATGTCTTTGATACAGCATATGAACCAGCGGGTAATGGCATGTATGAAGAGAAATTACGAAGATTACAAAAACATGTGGACACAGGAAATTATTTAAAATCATTTTTGGAGAAGCTAACAGTTTTGGATGCAATTTACAAAGTGACTAGAGCATAGAATCTAGTGAAGCTTGTTATAATTATAAGATCATGACACCAAATTATTCTAGAAAATTACAATGGAAACTTTCAAAAACTTAATGAGAAAGCAATTTTACAGTAGTCAGAAGTCTGTGATTGTGTTAATACAGAAAATATTGAAGAATGGCTACAGAGTGATTGTTGTGAACTGGGCTACAAGCTACCAACTGAGGTTAATGACAAACAGCTAAGTTTCATGAAAGTGAAGATGATTAAGAGTTGATTCTTGAGCATTGGCATCACAGTCACAGTACCACCCTCAAATATGGTGAAAATCTTCTTGATTACTTGGAGCAGCAAGAAGCCATCCTGATGACAGGCAAACTAGTTCCAAGTAGGTTATGTATGAATATAACAAAATATGTTTTTACAGCCTAATTTATGCATGTTTAATGTTATCTTTTGCTTTATCCAAGATTTCTCACCCTACTATTACCTGGATAATAGTTGTGACTGTACTATATACAGACATATCAATATTATATATATATATACACACACACACACACACACACACACACACACATATACAAAAAAAAAACACACACAAAACAAAGTTATACTGTGCAACATTTTAAATGTTTATTAAAACATTTATTTAATTAATAATTATTGCAAAGAAGTAATGCATAGCAATTTTAAGTAAATGACTATTACAAAAAAAAGAAAAAAATGTTTTTAAAATCTCACTCGAGGGAGCCAGTTTCATTGTTGTTCTACTTTAGTAGTTACGAGGTGGCAAAAAAGTCAACATGATTTATGCAAGTCTCTCCAGAAAATAGAAATTGCCACCAGTGTCATTCTTAAATTGATTCGCACTATCAATGTTAAGTAAAACATTTTGTTATTTATTTCACTCATTAATACTACTACTACTAAAAAGAAAAAAGTTCTCATATCTAACTGCTTGAAATCTAAGCAAATCATCACTTCTAGTGTTATTAACTGCAGAGGGTAAAAATCCATAATTATTTTGTTTGAGCTTCTATTAGGCGTCATTGTAAATATCTAAAACCTAATCATTTTTTATTGTCTAGCATATTTAAAATGCTCAAAACGTGGTACATTACATTCTTGTTGATAAATTCATATCCTTCCTCAAATGAGTGCTCTAACAAAACTAAAATTACTTTTGTTTGATACTTTGGTTACTTATTATTAACATTCTATTTTTTTGTTTGCAGAAGAATTACATTGTTTTTCACATTTGAGATTTTGGTTAGGAATGACTGCTAGATCCATTTTTTTTTAAATAGAAATTCTGACCAATCAATAAACTATCACAATTTACCTGAAACTACTTCTCTCTTTATTTTTAAATATCATTTATGTACAAGTTAATACATTTCTAAAAGTCACCTGATTATTTCTAAGGTAGACAGGTGCAAAAAAAAAAAAGTAAGTAAGTAAATAAATAAAAATAATTAAATAAAAACAACTGCATAGTTTTTCTAAGGTAAAAGGCTAATGAATATATTGCATTCTTCAGTGAGAATTCCTCTGGAAACAGATGGGAAGAAGATAGACAGCAAGACAAATTTTTGCAAAAACTGTCACCAACCATTACTTGTTTTTTTTCTCTTTCCTTGTTATATAAATGCTTTCTGGCTTGGCATTGTGTAAACAGAAATGTGATCTTCTTGCCAGCATGTTTTTTGATGGAATCAAAGGTCGGTGAATAACTGTGTACAGAGCCATCAAAACATCTTCAACAAGACTTCAGACTCTCTCAAGTTTCAGCTTTAGTTTTTTTTCTGATTAAAAGCAAAACAAACAGTTAAAGTCCTATCTGAGTGAAAATTTGTGTGCGCGTGTGTGTATTTGGATGTTTCTGTTTGTTTTTAAACAGTGCATTTTCAGAATCAACAGTTAATTATTTACCCTTTAAATTTGTTGACTATCTAAGAGTTAAAAACTTATTAAGTATAGCATCTTTTTATAAGGTAAAAAAATAACAATTTGTTTGTTTTGACTTTTGGATTAGGTTTTAAAATAGCTGTAGCCATTATAGTTTGCTTATACAACCGAACTAAAATGACTTTTGAGCATCTCATATACATCAAAGGTAGAAAAATATCTATGCATTTAACCTCTTTTATCTTGATGTCTACTAAGCTAATGGTGATCACAAGTTTGTCAAAGTTTCAAGCAGTCAAAGAGATCCACACTATAAATCCATCCAAAACAGTGGAAACATAACAAAGTAAACAAAATTGCCCATGTAACTGGAACAAAATGAGTTGAAAATGATTAATCTTTTAGCATATTTTACAGTTTGTAGTAAAAATATATGGAAAAGATTGGTAATCAAACCTCTTTAAAAAATATTATTATTAGTATAGCAGTACTTTTAATCATTTCTGCTTACAATTTTTCCAACATTCTAATATCTAAAAACAAACATATATTCTAATATCCTTGCAAAGTTTAATTCATTCAGTATTTCCTTTTTATCTATCTATTTAAAAAAAACACTATAGTTTACACAATTTAACATATATAACTACAGTGTATGACTGGTTTCAATGCTCAACTTACTAATTACATTTAATCAAATACATAAAACAATTAATTAGATCTCTTTATATTACCAATCCAGAAACCACTAACACTATCTGGTGTACTTAGGTCTTATGTAGTAGTCATAAGAACTCATTACAACACAACTTTGACACTTGTTAAGTTATTATTATTAAGTTTTCAAAAAATAAGTGTTTATTAACAGACTTACACATTCATTATTATTTATATATTCAAAAACTTTGATATACTTAAAATTCTTTAATATCTTTAAAGTCTCTATGGACTAGAATTTTCCATAAAATATCTAAGTTGTCCAGTCTGAAAAAATTTGTTAAACATCTATGAAAGGATTTAGATATAATATAATGCCAAATCTTTTGTTGTTGTTTTCACTATACTTAGCTCTTAGTTACCTCTATCTGTTTCATTTTCGTAACTGCCTCTCAACCCAAATTGTTACAAAAGCAACAGAGTATAATGCCAAAAATGTAACACTGATAGACTGTCAAGAAATCTACCATGGTTTACCTTTACTTGTGAAATCCAGCTATGCATTCCAAGAAGTCCTTTTCTAGTTGAAATGGTGTTTCAAGCATCATTGTATGTGTGTCAAAGCGTTAAGATCATATTTTCTGTGACAGATGGTTAAGCATGTAAAGCACTAATCTGCCATTGTCTGGGTTCACTTCCTGCTGGGGACCAACTCAGTTTGGTGAATCTCTCCCATAGTGTGGTTTCTTCTTGCTTTTGGTGGGTTTGCTTTGTTCCACAGCTAAGTAAAAGATCTCTAGTAAAAATTTTCCAGCATGTGAATTGATGAAGGAGCTTCCTGGATGTTCTTGGACTGAATCTCACTAGGCTTCAGTTTTAAAAACTTCCCATGTATCTACACCAAGTAACTAACACATAAGATAAGTTTCTTGTAAAGTGACCAAAACACTGCCATCTAGAAGCAGCAGCAGAAAGTATTTATTATTAATATACAAAAATGATGATATCATATTTTCTCCTTAACATACTTATACAAGCAACAATTTCTGCTAGCTACTGATGTGATGGAAGCTAATAATTTCTGATGGCAAGAAAGAGGAAATTAAAACAACTTTGGGTCCAAAAAAAAAAAAAAAGGTATATAAAGTACTCTTGATTCCAGAATGATACAGTATAATTCTTCTGAAATTGCACAAACTTGACACCTCTGCTACTTGTGTTATCATTACTTATCCAATCAAACAGCATATTGTTGTCACACTTGCACATTCTTCTGAAAATGAGCAGCCTGACATGTACAAGAACAAGTTTGGGTCACACACTATTTTTAACTCTAAAATAACATAAGCGCTGAAATTTTGACTCTTCACTGTTCTATAGAATATATAGCAACCCAAACATTAAAAATGTGTTCAGAAAGTAAACCTCTGCAGCATGTTTTGATATAACATTTTTCTATAATCTGTCATTACACAAGATGACCGAAAGCAAAAGTGACGCCTAAAAAGTTAAGTCATTCCATAGATTAACAGTAATATAGATCTTTTTAATGAAGAAGAAAAGATATGAGAATTCCCTCTTGCTCTAACCAAAACAAATGCACATAAGGCAGGCAACTTAGAATTACTTACATAGGTTAATTAATGCACCAATTATTAATAGTTTTTCAAAACATTTTTTCTTACAAATAACTTCTCTTTAGAATGTAATCTTCTACTGATGAAATTTTGATATATTCCTTTAAAATTGAAGAAAAATGATAAAAAATTAAAAAAAAAAAACACTGCTTACTCATATTGTTAAAATATCGGTGAAACTAATAACACTATATGATGTTTAGTCATCTAAATAATGTACCATGTTAACTCATCCTCACTTGCAAGCTACCCAGGTTCAGCCAGCACTCAATGACAGTAATATGGTTGAGCAAATCTGGCATGTATGCCATTTGAGGAAGATAATCTAGAAAAAATATTTATGAATGGTAAAATGAGCATTATTTTGAAGAGGACAACAACAACAACAAAAAAACAAAATATTTCAATAAGAACTTCATGATATAGACAAAATTTTATCCAAGTTATAATTTGGCAACAATAGTTTCATTGTTTGATGAAGTGATACTGCCAGCAACTGTTATGTTACACGGTATAATAATGCTCCCTAATGCTACAGATTATACTATGTGAGGTTTAGTAATCACCAAAATTTTCTGGGGTGCCTTCTTTTATCTGAAATATTTTTAAGCTGACTGGTCTTTCTTTAATAAAAATAACTAAGCAAGAGACCGGAAGGGGGGGGGGACAGTCAGTAAACACTCATTGTAACTGGTCTCACTAACTTCACAATTTTAACCCATCAAACACTGTAAATAAAAGAGAGGTATGGTGAGATATTTAAAATACCCATAAATAAATTGAGCATACATTTTACTTAAGAATGAAGTGTTTTCCTGTCTAAAGAGAAATATCAATTGGAATTCAGACTGATAATCTTTAAAGCTACAAAAAAAAAAATTTTTTTTAAAGCAATAAATAATGAACAGGAGTCTTATCTGTTGCTGTAGAACCAAAAAAAAAAAAAAAATACTGAAAATAAAATTTGTCAAATGAACATAGCTAGTTTAAATATTAGAAATTAATTTCTCCTGCTGATGTCAGTTTTGTTTAATGTTTGCTATGGAGGTCACAACAGCTGGCTTCATAGAAAGGAAGAGTAAAAAAAGAAAAAAAAAATTGTTTCCAAGGAGATGGTAGATATGTCAGTGATGCTGAGTATTTAAGTATATGCCCAGCTGTTGCCCAACCCATCAACACCTCTAGTCAGATGGCACTGTCAAGCTGCTTCATCATTAGGTTACACAAAGGCTGAATGCTAAACCAGAGTGGAAGTGAGATCACCAACTAAACATTGCAGGGCTGCAGTCAAAGTATTGTTAAGGACAGACTACTTCAAAGCTTCTGAACTTGGAATTTTTTAGCAAGTTAACTCAAGCCTTTCTACCAGCTCACACATCTCCAATATTTTTTTTAAAAAAAGGTTAGCATCCTGATTTAATAAACCATGAAAATTAGTTTTTATTAATAAGAAAATATATTATAAGAAATTTTTTTTTAATTAAATTTTGTAACACTTGAAGCAAACTGATTTATATATACTATAACCACCAATAAAAGTTTACAAACTTTAGAAATAATAGTTAGACACAGTCCATCCTGCTTTACCTGGCCTTTGATTAATTTAATCCTTTTCCTAAAAACAAATATTTGCAAGTAACCTGATCCTGTAATGCTAAAATAACATGCAACTATCTATTTAGCTGTGCAGAAAATTTTTGTAGATCCTATGCCACAATAAAAAATCAATCGTAGGAACATAGTTTTTTTTTTCCTAACTTCATCTACTTTGCTAACCAAACATGCCTCCACTAATACATGAATTAAACACATCTTAAACAAACTAAAAATACCATGTCACAAGTTTCTAAGAACTGTTTTCAATTTGCATCATCTACTTCACTTCATTTTTCAATCTGTCTGAAATGGTTAAGTTCAGTATGTGCGCATTTGCATCTGATTCATCATAAATCAATTGAAACTGCACAGATTTAAAGTTACTAATTAATCTCTGTAGTCAGACAAAGCTAAGCACCATTAGTACATTTCTTGGATATAGCTGCATGATTTTCAACTAATCATAATTAATTTGTTTGTTTCCTTGATACCTTAATCCATAACAGCATGGTTTTACTTTCATTCTTTCTAAAATAGAATCGCTATTATTATTTTTTTTTTTTTGACATAGGCCAACTTACTACTAACACTATTCGGTCATGGCCAATGTTTTACAAGCAACAGCTGTTAAGGAAATAAATATTTTTACAGAAATCTGATGAGAAATTTGACTGAGGGTCAGGTAGAATAACAAACTTGTTCCTGTCAATGTCATGATCATCAGCTGAGCAGAAAACATTGAAAATTCTTCTTCACTTTAAATAAGGAAAAGTTAAGTACTGAATAAAATAACTTTTCGGTTATTTTTTTTTTTGAAACTGCAGCTTACAATATATGACCGTTATTTATGGTTACCAATAAATTTTTAATTCCTAATATATATATGACATTTTTTAAAGAAATCCACAAACAGACAAAAAAACAACACTGCTCAAGGTAAGAGTATACAAGCTTATCTAATCCATGACCCATCAATGTAAAGCTGAATTAATGTTTCAAGAGTCAGAGCATTTCAAGCTGTTGCTTGGATTATAGCCTGACATTTAAAAAATTGAATTTTCAATTTCAACAAGAGCATTAATATAATATGGAAAACAATTATTATATAGCACATCTCCTAGGGCTGGAGGAAAATAAAAGTTAGAAAGTAAAGTGATATGCTAAAGTCCACCACATCCTACAAAACATTTCTTTAAAGTATTATGTAAACATTATATTTGTCAATAGTTAAAAAAAAAATTTATGAAAGAAATTCTAGCATAATGCTTCCAAAATTATTTTATGCAGTCAAATTAACCACTGATGAAGCAGCTATTACAGTCTTCTCTCTTCATTACACCAGTTTCCAGTAGAGGCCTTTAATATGAAATTGAAATTTTGATGTTTTAATGAACAGATTTATATAGAAGTTACTATTTTAAAATTATAGTAAACAAAAATAGTACTGTTTCACTTTTGATAAAAAATAATGGAATTAAAATTAAATGGAAATTAGATTTTTTAAATAACAAAACATTCTTGAGAGATTTTTTGGTTAACACAATTTAATCTAAGTTTGTTTTAAATTGTAAGTTAGTTAAGAAAACTTATTTTTGTTATTCTTTTAAGGTGTTATTAGCTTGTACAATCTTATTTGGTAAACATCTTTTGTTAAAATGATCTAGCTGGCATAAATAGTTCGCTGTACTGACTGGTGTGAATAGGAATCTAGTGAGGTCAGACCTTGGCTTTATATGATGTCTGGAGACTATTTAGAGAATGTATTCACTCTTTCCAATGTTCAAGAGAGAAAATTCTAAACAAAACAAATAAATAAGAATTTAAATATCATTAACAGAATGGCATCGAAGAGATGACTGGTTGTAAAAAAAAACCCACTGGTTTGTCAGTCAAAATAGCATTTTAAAAAAGTGATGGGTAAAAAAGTGAGAGAGCAAAGCACATTACCCTTCTATTTGCACACACACACACACACACTTAAAATAGTGCACATCACATTTTAACTCTTTTACTGACCAAAGCATCTACTATAACCAACCCTCAAAATAAAATTAAAATTTCTCAATGCCATGAAGCTATTTTACTTTCGATTAATTTGTTTCTATATTATTTTTAGAGAAACTTTTTCAACTATAATGTGAGTGGAAATTAAAAGCTTACTGAGCATGATTTATCCTTAACCCTTTGGAGATAGACACTTTTGGAAATGGTAAACAAACAACTGATGGCTACCGATAACACTGGTCAACAAATTTTTATTTTTTTTCTTTGGCAGACCATCTAGGAGTGTTTTCTGGGGTTTTGAAGGTCGCTGATTACGAATATAACATTGGTTTTGTCTGATTGGCTCTAGTTTAGAAGATATTGATAGCCTCAAATAAGCCTAAACTGCTAAAATTCTCCCTGAAATACTTCAATATAGAAGCAGTAAATAATAATTTTCTGAAAGTTGTACTTTTGCATAATGGCAATAAGTTTGCTCCTGTACCACTTGGCCATTCTACCAAGATGAAAGAAGAGTATGATGGTATCCAATTTGTTCTTGAAAAGCTAAATTACAACACTCATAAATGGCTGATTTGTGTGGACTTGAAAATGGTGAATTTTCTGCTTGGTCAGCAAAGTGGGTACACAAAGTATCCCTGCTTTCTTTGTTTGTGGGATAGCAGAGCAAGAATCCAGCACTGGAGAAGGGAGAACTGGCCAGAACGAGAAAGTCTCGAAGTCGGCACAGCCAACGTCATCAATGAGCCTTTGGTACCCAGGGATAGAATCATCTTCCCTCCATTGCACATAAAACTAGGGCTCATGAAGCAGTTTGTTAAGGCGTTGAACAAAGATGGGGATTGCTTCAAGTACATATGCAGGCAATTTCCAGGTCTTTCCATCGAAAAAGCTAAAGGTGGCATCTTCGATGGACCTCAGATTCGAACGCTCATGAGGGATTCTGACTTCACTAATCATATGAACATGGTTGAGTTAAATGCTTGGGTGTCCTTCACAGATGTAGTGACAAACTTTTTGGGAAATCACAAAGCTGACAATTACAAGCAATTGGTCCGTAAGATGCTTACTGCATACGAAAAACTAGGGGCAAATGTGAGCATCAAAGTTCATTTCTTGTTTAGCCACCTCGACAGATTTCCTGGTAATCTTGGTGATTACAGTGAGGAGCAAGGAGAGAGATTCCATCAAGACATCAAAACAATGGAAGAGAGGTATCAAGGCAAATGGGATGAGCACATGATGGCAGACTACTGCTGGAACCTTTTGAGAGACTGCCCGAAAGTTGCTCACAAGCGAAAATCGTATAAACGTCAATTTCACTTTTGTGAATAAAATATTGTTTTGTGTGTTCATTGTAACTAAGAATCTAGTGTATAATAATGCTTTGCATTAATTTATGATATATAACTGATTATGTAAATGTTTTTTTCCCTTGGAGAATTAAAATTCAGCAAATTTTTAGCAAATTTTTTGTATATTCTCGAAATATATGAAAAGTGTTCATTTATTAATAAATGAAATGATGTTATATCTAACTTAACTTGTTAGATTGAGATTTTACACTGTCTTTGTGGTTTTGGATTATCATAAAAATCAATATCTGACATTTTTGCACTATTTAGCCGTTTTTTGTACGTTTAGTTATGGTCGCGAATGGGTGATTTCAGACGAACGACCCCCCTGTGATATCTCCAAAACTAGAGCCAACTTGAAAAAACAAATGTCAGATTCGGATTCAGCGCCCTTGAAAACCCCAGAAACCAGTCTCACTTTTCCTGCCAAAAATATTGTGTTGACCAGTGTAATTTACAGGACATTGCTTTTTTGAAAGGCCATTGCTGATTGGTTCACACTATTTATAGGCAACCATTCAGCAAGGCTCTTTCATGGGGATGACAGATTGGTCGTGTTGTCTTTTTAACTTACTAGCATTGGGCCAATAGACCGGCCCTCTTATCTCCAAAGGGTTAAAAAATACTTTGCATACTCAGAGTTCAGCAATCCTAGCATTAACAGATTCTTATGCTGTAACTCAAACACATTTCATAAATAATGGCCAATGTTGGATATTACAGTAATCTGAAATAAATCTACTATTTATTATTGTCATAAATTTTGCTGTTGATATTAATAAATCAATACATTCCACACACACACACACGCATGCACGCACACATGGGGGGGGAGTCACACGTGCACCCTCCAAATGATGAAACAGGTAGGTAATACTCATCAAGTCATTTAAAATGCTAATGTCCTTAACTTAAAAAGATGACCTTTAATTGCCAGAACAAAAAAAGGATGACATAAATAGGGTTATGTATCACTGGAAGTATGTATTCTGACAACCACAACTGGGCGATGCCCAGACATTAAGTTCCTTCAAAGAAAATTGTACAATGTTGAAAACTATATCAAAATACAACATGACAATCACCCATTCACTGTAAAAAGACATGGAAAATACATTTTCAGTTGCTTTGAAGGTAAGCTATATTTGTTTCTACATCTATGACCTCAAAAAATCATAACATCAATTTTGATGTAAACAGTATCTACATGACATTCTGTGATCATAAGAAAAAAAAAGGATTATTGTAAAATCTGGTGGTCACGATACTGTTTGTAGATCCTCGTTCATGTTCCACCAAGTCATGATACATTTAAAAATCTACATCAAAGTGGGTTCATTCAAACCAAACTATAAATAAACAAAGCTTTAGATTAGAATTTAAAAAAAAGAAAACAATACATTAGCATTTGCAAATACTTTTCACATGAACAGAAAGTTAAAATAACGAGAAAGAAGCTGACTATACTTAAATTATATTGGATAGTGTGCTGACACCAAGGTTCAATATTCACTAGCATAATCCTGTCAACATAGTTTCTTTTAGAGCTTAGTCCAAACACACTTTAAACAGTAAAACTCTGGCAAGGAATACCTAGCCTGCTACTACCTCCGTGTGAAAGAATGACCTGAGATACCAAAGTACCTCACTGGCTCCTTCCAGCACAGTTTACTCATTTTGTTTGACACTTAATATCCATCCAAACAACCAGACAAGAATATAACCTGAAAACTATAATTTATCTCATACTTTTTGTCTTTTTGATTTCAAAATTTTGTCAAAAAAAATGTAATCACTCTACTTAACAGGTGTCTCAAATACTTTATGGCATTTAAAAAAAATTAAAACATTCATTTTATACATATTATTTCTAACAGTGTTACCCACAAAACCTCCCATAACAACAAAAAAATCTAATAATCCATATAAGTAATTAAGTATAGCACACTTAAAAAAACCATAATAACAAGAACACATCCATGTAATGAACAAAGGTTTGCAATAATTGAGAGAGATTTCATTTACATTTACAAAACACTGCAGTTAGAAGCAAAAGCAAAAAAGGTATTTGATGGAAAATCCATTACATAATGAAAAGTGCAAACTACTATACCACAATGCCCTGTATAGTTTAGGCTTATACTGCCTGATGATAAACATAAAAAAAAATAATAGAATGCTCTCTGAGCAGGAAAAGACATTACCAAAGAAACTGGATTCAGCTATATTTGTCTGGTGTCATCAACTGTATGATGCCCTGAACACCCCATTGTAACATTATATGACAACACACGCTAAAATGGAAAAGCTGGCTATGCAAAAAAAAAAAGAAGAAGGACATTACTAAAAATGGATTTATCAGCATTTTGGCTAGTACAATTAATGAAACAACAAGATTGCTTCTTGTAGTTCTTGTCAGTGGAACAAGAAAATGTCTAAATTTCAGGACAATTGCATAACATAAGTATTCAACAACCAAAAATTATGTATGAAAAAAATTGTATTCAAAAGTGGCTGAACAACTAATTATTTGAGTTTTTTTAAAAACACACAACAGATTTTTAAAAAGTTTTTTTCTGCAAAATAAAAATAATAAATTTGAAATTAAAAGATAACATTTTTAAAATTATTTTGCACTAAAGTACCCAGAATTCTTTGTTCATGAAATCACACTCCCTTTGCCCTTTCACTTGATTTATGTCAATATGACCAACTCAGTAATTTTGAATGTGTTTGATTTTTGTTAGACAAAACTTTCTATCAACTTAAACAATGATTATTCAAGAATGAAACTTCTTTCCCTATTCCTATTATAACAAAATTTGTAAAACTAACATGTTCTGGAAATTGTTAGAACTTCCCTTTAAATCAAAAAATTTCTTGAGATTTCTAGAAACTTCTTCATTTTTATATATACAGTTATTCGCGGGGGTTATGTTCCTAGAGCACCTGCGAAGAGTGAAAAACTGCGAATAGTGGACGTGGTCCATAAAAATGCCTATAAATGTCAAAATATAACGTAAAATATGATTAAAAAATATAAGTAAATATAAGTAAATATATAATAATAATTTAATAAAAAACAACACTCAGCGAAACAGTCGAGATAGCTACATGCGGTAAACTGGGATGATGCGGGGCTGCATTTGCCTGCGTGGGCAGCAGCCAATCACCAGCGAGGACAAATGAATAACGCTCTTGGATTGGCTACTTTCTAACCTCCAGTCAATAGCGTTTATTTTGTATTGATATTTTGCTGAATTTACATTAGTATTTATATTACAAAATTAGTAAATTATATTGTTGTTAATAATTTAGCATTAAAAAGCGTGAAAAAATATATATTGCCATGAAAAAAGCCATTAAAAAATTGCGGAAGATATTTGCGATTCCGCGAATATGCGGGGGTTTCCACGAACAATTATTAGTTAGGTTCTAAGGAAAATTCCGCGAATAACTGGGGCTGCGAATGCCGAACCATGATTACACGTGGGTCAACTGTATACATATAGTAATAATCATCCAAGCATCAGCATCTTCAGTAAATGATGAAGTAACTCTACATGAGCTAGAAGTTTGGGGAAAGATATTGCCAAGAAAATATTGGATACATCTGAAAAAATACATTTGGTAAGAACAGACTTCAAATCACACATCCCAGCTAATTATCCAAGACTTTCTGCCATACAAAGACAAGAACTACTTCAAATTTGTAAGAAATGCCAAAATTAGCAAAGAGAAGATTGGAGCAACATGATATTTTCAGAAAAAATGTTCTCTTAATCCTTTTGGTAATTGTGGTGCCTTGAGAGTCAGAAAAAAACTCACGTAAAAAATTTCAATCAAACTGTATTTTACCAACCTAGAAGTATCCACATTTAGGCTTGCTAATGGTAAAAGCAATTTGGTAATCCTATCAAAAGAAACATCAATGAATACTAGTATTTGAATCTATTAAAGAGAGATTTTTAGAATTTGCTAAGATACTTCTCCCGGATGGTAACTTTTGGTTTTACAAGATAAAGCAAAGTAGTATCTTGGTTCAAGAACAATAAAATCCATTGGTTAAAACTGGCCTGGGAATTCTTTAGATTTAAATCTAATTGAAAATATATGGGCAGTGGTGGGGGGATATATTGTAAATCATCATTAAAAAAATTGTAAAGTTACTAAGACAACTGGGAAAAATATTTCTTCATAGAAGACATTAGTGAATGAATTAAAGCAATCATTAAAAAAACAAAGGTTAATGTCAAAATATAAACTTTGTAGTACTTTATCATATTTTAATAAATACTTGATAAAATCAAAAGCAGCAGTTCATATTTTAAAAAAATGTATAAAACACTTGAAAATTACTGAGTATATATACTATAAAAATCTTAATCTGAACATCTAGCAAGTTATTCAAGAAGTGAACATTTAGAAAATGTATATAAATCATAAAATACTAGAAATAATTAGGACAAGTAACACTAAGACAAATATTAACTAATCAAAAGCTTATTTAATTTCTTTTAAAAAATCCAAACATGTTGCATAATTTAAAAACATTCAGAACAATCATGTAACTCATTTGATTATGAGCTTTTCTTTCGAGGTAAACTTGTGATTCTGTGTATGTCTGAAGTAAAATAAATCAATAAAAGCAACTGATTTTATAAATAAACAAACAAAATAATTGAAAGTGAATGAAGAATAACCACCACTAATGCTTTTGATTATACAATGATCTTAAATTTACAAAAAGGGTTGTATTTTTTCCCTGAGAAGGAAAATTCCTGAATATTCATAATTACTGTTATTATTTATCATCTACACTAAACATACAACCCAACTTTCATGAGCTTCAAAAGCATATCATTCACCATACAAAACAATATACGAAAGATTTTGCAGAGTAAATAAATATCTACCTATCTAAACATAAAACATCCCAGGAGAACTGAGTAAGTTTTATGGTAAGGCACCAGAACAACTGACTGACTTAGTAGGACCAAAGAGTGGCTTCAACTCTAGAAAAATATTGTCTTTAAAATCCTTAATAGTTCATTATATAAAACACTGTCTATGCCATGTATAGGGAACAATTACCAAGCTTGAATATTACATGTAACTAAAAGCAAATTTTGATCAATTTAATTTCCAAAATTGATGTTAAAAATAATCAAACAAACCAACTTTCAGAACAGTAAACTGAAGGATCTATCTAGTCCAGATACTTTAAATTTCCTTGGTAAATCAAACTAGGTTTGCATTTCTAGGATGTAATCAAATTTACACAATGGAAAATGATACTCTACATTTTTAATAAACTGTTTTATATATATATTTCCAATAATCACTACCTAACACTAGCATTAAAAAATGCTTTTAAATATGATGGCAATTTTAATTATACTTCACACGACTGATAGCAAACATGAATTGTGGTACCAAAGCATTTAGTTTCACATAGAAAAATGATTAGAATTGACTCCAATGACACTTTAAAAATATCAATGTTTCAGAAATTATGCATGAATTTAAAAAATGCTATAGTGCTAGTTTTTTTTCTAAATAAAGAAATAATTTACCAGAAAACAAAGATGCTGAAACTGCAAGCTCTTCTTTGTTTTAAGCAGTTTTGCATGCCTAAAGTATTACAATGGAATTAGCAGCACATGAAACCAGCTAAAATTAGCAGAGTTAATTTCTTATCTTCCCTGAAATTATTATAGCACACAGGCTCAGCATGTCACCAAAGTGTGGGACCCTTGTAGAAGATAAGTTTAAATGGAACCAGATGTTAATGCTGTTAAATAACCAGATATCTTGACTGCCTGAATGCCATTCTTAGGTGGTGTTGGTTTTCAGACCATAGAGAGAATCTTACCTGCTTTCTTTCAGCCGAGCCTGGTTATACAGTTTGTGGAAGGTAGCAAGTTCCTGAAGGAGACCCGACTCAAGCATGCTGTCCACCCGTCTATCCAATCGGTCATCCAGCACTGAAATGTTTACAAAATAGAAATTAAACAAAATCTAAAGATATATATAATATAAGATGATGAGAAGATCAGTATACTGAAATGATTCATTGAGAATCATTAGCTACTCTCATCTCTGTTGCATGCTGATCTAACTATATTTAAATTCTGCACTTGCTATTTCTCTCTCTCTCATCTACCAACAAAGACTTTTTATGATTTCATGGTTAATGTTGTCAAGCTCAAAAGTCTTACACTGAAGTGTGAATGTAATATTTTGGGGATTAACTTTCTCACTTGAATTGCTTGATGAAAACCCTCAAAAACAATTTTAATAGTCTTAAAGTTCTCTCTCCAGCCAAGTGGGAAAAAGAGAACTGTATCCCATACATCTATGTTGACAACTACAACCTATATTTACAGTGGCAGATTTAGTTCTTCTGCCATGCCTGGAACTAGTAGGGTCTTCTACACATCAGTAAGAAATTTTGACCCTGTCCTTTTCAATATCTACTGCAATGGGCAAAAGTAGTCTATACTAAAAATATTTTTATTCAGCAAAATAAAATTATCTATCATGACTTACGAAAGAAAAGTAGTTAAATTTATTCCATATCAATTGAAAGTTTACAATTTAGTGAACAGGTGTTTTGCTGTTTATTTATAATTTTGATCATATTTAAATATCCTTGATAATAAAAATTAATACTGACACTTCCTTACCAAGGCATTTTGACTGCTTCAGGTGACAGTATTATATTAAACTATAATGCATAGCAAGAATTGTTATTCAAAATGTATATAAACATTAATATTCAACTAACCAAAAGCAAGCTGTAGAGAGTTAAGGATTACAGCTACAGTTTGTTGGATATGCAGATTTGAAGAAAAAAAAAATTTTAAGACATGCTTTAGCATGAAAAACAAAGCTGTAAAATCTTGATGACCAGAACATCCAAACAAAAAAAGCTCATGTGATTGTAAGGCAGAAGAGTATCAATTAAAGATGAAAATCATCAAGTGCATAATCAGACGTGTGCAATATTCCTTGTAGAATGTCCTTTAAGTAAAGATAATTTTGTAGTAAAATATTTACTTTTATGAAGACTCAGTACACACTATACTATTATTTTAAAATTCAGTCCTATTTTGCCAAGTAAAGACTAAGAAAACCATTCTTGTTGAAGGATTTCTTTTTGAAACTATAAAAGGCTGTGATAGTTGTTCTCCAAAACTGAGAACATTTATTTATTTTAGCCTACCTAATAACTTAACTCTCCATTATCTGTTTTATACATACCTTTAAAATGAAGAGAGTTATTTACAAAAAGCAACCTTCAGATTGAATAAACTAGTTTTTTTTTCTCTAGTAATATTCTGGGCACTCCAGTTTCATTTGACATCTAAAAAGGAAGAGTTCCAGAAAGAACTTTCCACTAGAGTTGCTAGAAGTTTTCATGCTGACCTTAGTTTTCAGTATCACAAACCCACTTTTCCTACCCTGGCTAGTGTTCTGGGTCCTGATCCACAATTAATGATTAGGTGTAAACAGGGGGGATAAGTAACAACAAGAACATGTAAATATGTTGACCATATATATCTTCCCATTTCAGATTCTTAGAAAGCTATTTTCTGTAACTTTTGTATAATTCTGTTTACCCGAGAACCAAATACATAGTAGGTGAAAATTTTAAGCATTTGACAGGCGCATAAATTTAATAGGTATAGATTTTTTTAAGGATATATAACAAAGATGTGTCCAAGTTCAGAAGCCTAATTTTTTGTCAACAATTTATTCAAATGTTAAAAAAAAACAGAAGTCCTGAATGATTTTATCACACAAGCAAAAGAAACTTATGTTCTTCTTGTTTGTTGCAAAGTATATGTAAAACTGTTTGAAGTTATTAACTCATCACAGACCCTAAATACCAAATTCATGAAAGTATGCAGCTTAAATAAAAATAGTAGTAGTCACAAAAAGGAAAGTGGTTATTTTTCCGGTTGATCTTTACTGTAAAGGTACATGGAACATTTTATAAATATTTTTTATTTCAGTTTTTAATAGTAGAGTCCACAAGTATTAATGACTTTTTGTTTTTTTTCTTTTCTAAATTTAAACAAGCTGATTTAACAATACGTGCGCTTCTAGTTCCGGATAAAGTGGCTTACTTAACAGCTGATGAAGTGTATAATGAAGAAACAAACAAGCATTTGCTTTGCTGTACATTAAATACTTACCACTTTACACAAATAGTAGTACCATAAACATTTAATTTTATTATTGTATTCAAATAAAAAGTTTAATATCTACTACAATGGTATCTAATTTCAATTGTGACTCTCTAAAGTTATTAAACAATGACGAACCTTTGTTAAGATAAAGTTTCAAAATTTTGATTGATAGCTAGAACAAAATTGCCAGTGACTGATATGAAGATTTCAACCTATATATTATTAATATCCTTTCAATGCTTCCCAAACTTCTCTCTCTCTCCACATTTCTACAATCTTCCATTTCTTAAAAAAAAAACAAAAACAAAAAATAAAAACATTCTTATCTAAAGATGACCAAAAACCCAACAAAAAAAAAAGCATATTAATTACAGTGGTCAACCAAAAAAAAAATTTTTTTCCCTACAAATCGATGACTTAAACATCTGATAATAACCAAATTTTTGGTGCTGATCACGAATGTAACAATGGTTTAGCTCTATCAGGTCAGGATTTTGAGAACTGCTTCTAGTATCGAGAATATTTTGCTTCTATGATCCAAAACTTAATTTATGGTATTTGCTTATTAATTAATTTATTTTATTTTTTTAATTTAAGCTTGTAACTTTTATTTCAGAAAGGTTTAACAAAAAATTATCAATTCAATAATAATTGTGTTTTGCATGCTCAGAAATGGGATTCACTTGCTCTTTGTTTAAAATCATCACCAGATGATTATCTTCTGAGCATCCAGCAGAAATCTGCCATCATTTTTGGATCCCATTTTCCTTGAAAGTTTTTTTTCTATTTATGAAAAGTCTTGCTGGAACCTCTTACCATGCTCATCAGAAACATCTCCAAGATTTTCAGGAAAAAAATTGAGGTGACTGTCCAAAAAATGAATTTTTAAAGACTTTTGCACTCCCAGATCTTTATAAGCATTCAAAAGTTCCTTAATGATTTGCCTATAGTTTTTGGACTTATTGTTGCTCAGAAAGTTCTGGCATACACTCTTGAATAAATTTCAGGCTTGTAATTTCCTTCCTTTAAGATGGTTAAAAAATATTTCATCATTGAGGAGAGTTCTTATTTGAGATCCAATGGAAATTCCCTCCTTTAATTTGGCATCAGAGATGTTAGGAAATTTCTTGCTAAGATAATTAAATCCATGTCCGTCCTTGTTTAGGGTCTTAACGAAGTTCCTCATAAGGACAAGCTTTTTGTGGAAGGGTGGTAATAATACATATTTAGATCAACTAATCACTGATATTTCACATTTCCTGACCGAGGAGAAACTTTTCAAAAGGAGACCAGTCTTTCTTTACATAATATTCCTGGGTAGCCCTGCTATCCCACATGCAAAGAAAGCAGCAATATTTTGTAAATCCACTTTGCATTCCAGCAAGTAGACCAATGACTTTTAGGTCTCCGCTGATTTTCCATTTGTATCTTTCATACTGAATGACATGAAGAAGAATTACCATATTTTCATGTTTCTTTTATATGAACCAAATGACCAAATGGAACACTTGGGTATGACAAGTTGATAAAAAGACGTTGGTCGTTTGGATTATGTTCCATTTAGAAGAATGCAAATAAGCCTTTGATGTCACAACAGAAACATAGTTGATTTACAGTTGTAAAACAACTTGCTAGGTTTGAGCTTCTTTTTCAAAAGGATGTTATACGTACATCTGAAGTCACCAAATTCCATTGTTTAAGTCTTGAAGCTAGAAGCTCAGTGAGATTTGGATAGGTACAATTCACTTACCAATCATTCAAATCTTCTTGTTTAATGAAATGTGGACTGTTTTCGCCATGTGATTCATTGTCAGAATAAAAATTCAGCACTTTTTTGCCTTTTGGTGGAGTTGGAACTGGAAACTCATCAATGTGAGCTACTGACCCTACCATTTAACTAGCTCCTTAGCTGGAATGCACATGTATTGCAACAAATGTGTGGCACCCAGCTATTTACCAGATCTCCAATTTTGCACCCAAAGTAGTGAAAGCAAGGTGTTTTGTGTTGGTACATTGGAAAAACCTGCTTTAATTTTAATGTTAATCTGGCCCCCAAGTAAAAAAGGTTGCCCGCCCCTGATGTATTATTTCTGTGGCTAACCTGAGGCCGGGAGAAAGCTATTTTTAGTGTTTCTGATCCGTTATCAGCATGTGCCTGCTATCACTACTGATTCAATCGGACATGTTGAAACGCGATTCCAATGAAAAACAAAAGCTTCACTGTTACAAGGAGGAATATATAAAATTTGTATTTATCAAGTTCCGACTGAATGAAAACAAACCCAAATGTTTATGTGGAAATGTATTAAGTTACGATGCTATGAAACCTTCGAAACTGCAAAGACACCTTGAGATGAAACATGGCGGGTCAATGGCTCAACACATTGAGTATTTCAGAGTAAGTAATTTACTTTATCAAGTTATTTATCTTTTGTGAAAGACAACTTGTGATATGTTTCTGGATGTGTTAGAAAATTTGTTCATCCTAATCGTAGTAACCTTTGTGGAAGTTTTGGTAAAAGAATTAATATAAGATAATTTTGCTAGGTACACAGGTACATGTATAGGAATAGGGCATGAAAGCATGTTTAAAGACATGATGTAGCCCAGAAGTATATTTTTGTTTACAAATTGTCATGTCAATATTGACTTAAAAAGCATTGTCATCAATTGGATAGCTTGCAGACTTCAGTGATTTTCTGGCTAATGTTTAATATCCATACAAGAATTTATAAAACAGGTTATTGATAGTGGCTTTACTGCATCTTTAAGGCTGGAAAGGTGCGGAATCTGACACTCTAATTTAGAATTTATTTAAAAACTAAATATTAAAAAATTTAACGGCATTAATTTTTCAGCAGAAGAAAGGGGAGTATCTAGCTAGACGTCCATCCTTGATTGATATATCTTTCAAGAGATTCACATCTGAGCGTGACAAATGCAGAGGCATCTTTTGTCACAAGTCTTGCAATAGCAAAAGCAAAGAAGCCACACGGTATTGGAGAAGATTTAATCAAACCCGTTTTGATCGATATTGTATTACTTCTATTTGGAGACAATGCTGCAGACAAGATGAAGAATGTGCCGTTGTCAGATAACACTGTCAAACGGAGAATTGATAGCATGGCAACTGACTGTGAAGGACAACTTATGGCCACTCTCAAAGAGACGAAATTTGCGATTCAACTCGATGAATCTACAACAATCACCAACAAGGCAATTCTTACCTTGTGTGTGTGATACATCACTGATGAAAAAGTGAAACAAGATTTCCTATTTTCATGCAACTTGGAGACCACAATGAAGGGCGAAGATATCTTCAGTAAGGTTGACGAATTTCAGGATGAAGGGTCTGCTATACGAAAACTTGGTAGCATGTTGATCAGATGGGGCCGCTTCAATGATGGGAAAAAACCATGGATTTAACACAAGATTAAAACGTGTCGCACCACATTGTAAGATCATTCATTGTGTCCTTCAGGCCCTAGCTGTCCAGAAACTATCACCTGAACTACATGATGTACTTCAGACCAGTGTAAAGGTCATCAACCAAATTAAGTCAAAGGCGCTCAACTTGAGTGCGAAGAAAATGATGAGGAGCACACAATGCTTTTACTACATACAGAAGTGTGATGGCTGTTGAGAGGCAGAAATCTTGGACGATTGTATGAACTGCGTCAAAGTGTCACTGAAATGCGTAATAACATCAAAACTGAGATATTTTTGCAGATGACATTTTTCAAACAGGATTAGCATACCTCGTCGATGTATTCGATCATTACAACAGTTTAAACTTGAGGTTGCAGGGAGAGGCTGTCAACATTATTACTTAATAGGCAGTCAATGCTTTCACCTGAAAACTCTCTCTATGTTGTGAAAAGATAGAAATAGATGATTTTGTTATGTTCCAAGAACTCTCAGATTTCTACAAAGCTGAGGCAAATTATTCTGACACATCTGAGTGCACTACGAAATGAAATGATCAAATGATTCAATGATATTGCTGATGCCGACAAATACAGCCTTGTATCAGATCTTTTCAGCGCAAAATTAGAGGACGTTAGAGAAGAGGAAGAACTTATTGAAATACGGGCTTCCATCAAAAAAAAAGGTATTTTGAAAAGCATGGCTATGTAAAATTCTGGATAAATGAGGGACAATCAGTTGCACCAAATCTAAGACAAACTGCAATGGAGAAAGCCATCTTACCATTTGCGACCAGCTATCTAGCTGAGTCCACATTCAGTTCTGTTCTTCAAATAAAAACAAAGTGCAGAAACAGACTAATTTTACATAATGATTTAAGGCTCACTGTTACTAAGATAGAACCTAACATCAAACAACTTGTAGCTGAGTTACAAGCTCAGGGCAGTCACTGGTGTGTGTGAATTGTAGACAAACAGGAATGTATGATGTTATCAAAAATGTATATTGCTTCATTCATATTTGTTTCATAGTTTACTTTTTCAGATTAAGATGGCCCATGTTATGGTTTATTAAAGATTTATGTGAAAGTGGTGGCATGCGCCCTAAGTCCTGACACCCCTAATATGAGAAATCTGACTGAACAAAGTAAATGCAGATGTGGGGTCCTCGGAGATTTGTAAAATGTCCCAAGGGGTCTGTGGGTGGAAAAAGGTTGGGAACCACTGACATATGGGATATTCCAATTGAGTCCATTTATTGCTATCTCTCTTTGTCTCTGTGTGGATGGTGCAAATATGCGTGCCATATCCTTTATATTGTAAGCCCTCAACTCAACTCACATAAAAACGAGAAGTGAGCTTATAATTGATAAAAACACACATGAAAGAGCCAGGTATTGTTTTATGCTAGATATAACTGAAAAAAAAAATTTTTTATATTTTAAATAACACACACACACAATTAATAAGCAAATAAAAATTAAATTATATTACATTAATTAATTACATTAAAGGAATTCAATGAGCCACACTATAAACATGAGTTTAGAAAAAATTATTCTTTCTATGTATGTTTTTTCTTGTAAAATAATCTGCAACTTCAGGAATGGAGACCAAAACTGTTGCTAACAGATTTCTGTTTAATGAAAGCAAAACAATTATGTAAAAAAAGGAAAAAACTACATAATAATCATCAAACACACCACATAAACAGAAGAACAGTAAAAGACAGATGTAATAGCATAATGGCACACAGGATCCTGGCAGGAAAAACAGTTGCAACAGCAATGCTATTGAGATCACTAACATGTGTGCATGTATTAAATACTAGCAGATAATAAACTTAATTAAAGAAAAAACAACAAAAACAAATTATTCAGGTAACACAATGTAATCTAATCAAGTCCTTTAAAAAAAGAAAAGAAAGATCTTAAGAAATTAATGGAAAATAAATCTTGTTATTAACTGAAATCTGATAAGAGAGTCAAAACTGGCGAGAAATGTATCTGGAAATGTTATAGGTTTGGGGTAATTGTTACCTGTATGTTTTATTCTCATGAACTCAACATACCACTGTTTGAAGTTCAGAAAGCAGATGTGGGAAATATGCCTAACAGCAATGCAATGAAAAAGATCAAACAGAAACCAGTTCTTTCTGTTTTAACATCATGGCCAATGATTAAAATAGCCTCCTGAAAACCTCGTTTGTCTTTTGCTTTAGGTACAGTAACTATTGCTATTGAATTATATTATGTTGAGTATTATATTTCATTGTTGTTCTAAAATTAAAATATTCTCCACAAAGATGAAAAGTTAAACTTTTCAAAAATAGATTTCCTTTATATTAAAGTTGTCATATCTAAGCATCAAAACCTGTAAAAATCAAACATCATCTGGTAAGAATAATTCTCTACATGAATGGAAAGACTTTCCTGTTATGAAAATGCTTGTCTTTCCCCAACCACCACAAAAACATCTCTACTAAAAGTTAAATATTTCAACAAATGTATCACATACATGTCTGAAATTAGACCAAAAAACAACAGAACTACAGTCAGAAATTAAGTTTATCAAAAGATTTTCTATTTTCCTTCTAAAATTTGATTTTCACAAATCAGACGAGAAATGTGGATGCAGTTTCACTACACACACAAAAAAGATTTAAAATGATATAATTATTAGAAGTGTTGCACTTCTTGCAATCTAAAAAAAACAAAACAAAACAAAAATCTAATTTAGAAGAGATATTAATATCTAAATCCTCAGAATTCAATCGACTGTAACTACCATATTTTTCAGTGTATAGGTCAATATTCCCCCTCCTGAAGTCAGAGCTTTAAATCATGCTCTAAACTGACTCATCATTAAGGTCAGTGAAATTGCTATAATAAAGAATTATTTTAATGACTTATTTTCTGAAATAAAATGAAAAATTGTTCATTTGAAACAGACAACAGTAATTATTGCCCAGAATGTTTGCTGATTTGCTAAGCAGTTAACTGCTAATGCACTCACCAAAATATGCAAAATTATCCAACCAAAAACAAATGCACACTCACCACTTACATTGGATCTTTTCCTTTTAATCCTAATTATATGTATAAATATGCCCAACAAATCCTCTACCTCATCTCAAAATGCTTCTAGTAAAGTCATGCAAGTTGTAAATGGCAACTTTTAAGCTGGAAGTTATTAAGTACAGTGAAGAAAATAGTGGTAATATGGCTGTATAAAGAAATAGTGTCAACAAACAAATGTGTTAGGAATTGATGTAAAGCAAAGGATATGTTATGGACTACAAAAACAACCAAGAAAGAAAATCACAACTGCAAAGCTAGATAGACTAACACTGAAAATAAGCTTGGGGAATGTATGAAAACCCAAAGTGGCCCATGTCATGAACTTAGTAATGTACAGCTGAGATTAAAGGCCAAACAGATTGCAACTGATGATCGCTCTTCTTTCCACTAGAATACAGTATTTACCATGGCAGCTTCCCATCAATCTGTACAACATTATCCATTCAGAGAACAACTGAGTGTGTTCACCTAGTGGGCAACTTGAAACTGAGCTGAATGTTGACTTGTGCTATCAAAAAAGAAACTGAGTTGAACTTCTGAACTTTAGTGTGCTATAATATCTCAAAATTAAATAAAAGGATCAAAGATAGATAAAACTGACACATTGGCTTCTTAAATTAGGCGATGGTGGTCACTAATGTCATGTAGTGACTGAAAATAGATCAGGCTTTCAATACAGAATCAATAGTAACATTTGTAGTTTGTTTCAAATGTATCTCCATGATTACAAACATATGTAAAACTATTTAAACACCAAATCTATCCAGAAGATCATCCCACAATGTAGTTAAAAAATATGAAAAAAGCTCATTAACACTTATGAGCCTGGAAGTATCATAGAGAGGGATGCAATGTGACAGTTATGAAAGGCCTGACATTGTTCTGATTGGTTGGGAGTTTCGTAACTACCATAGCTGATTTAGCCAAGCTTATACTCCAGATTGACTTATCTATGAATGAAGAAATTAAAAATGGAAAAATTAGCCAATCTGACTTATACTCCATATTCTCTGAAAGATATGGTAAGTACAATGTCAGTTGATCTCTGGGAACTTTACAGGAAAATTGCTTAGTCAGAAAACAAACAAAAAAAAAAACAACTTTCTAAAAACGTTATTAAAATACTGATCTAAGCTTTTCTGATTATTTAAGTGGCACAACAACTATAATGAACAAAACTGTAGCATCAGTTAATTTAAAAAAACAAACAAAAAAACTACTGTCTATGGTGGGTTTAGTCTTTGAAACCATGCATAACTGATAGCTCACTCAATTGGCTAAAAGAAAAGCGTGAAATAAAATGATTTGTTAACAATTATTTTCTTTTAAAAAAACTGTTAAATGTTGCTGAAACCTCTCTTCACTTGACTACAGAGATTTATTGTTATAATACTAAGTCAACCTCTCCCTCATTCTCTTCCAACTAATATCCCCTTCCTCTATTTGACAGATTAACAATTAATACATTTGAGCCATTAGGTTTTCTAAAGACAGTCAGATCATGGGATTATATCACATTTCTCTTTCAGTCTCCTTTTTGTTGTTTATCTGCAATGATGAAAATCAAGTATTTCTACTTCACCTCTCTTTTTAAGCTCAGAGAAAAGTCTCTGCTTTAAGAAGAGAACCTTAAGATAGATATTTTCCAGAACATCTTTAATTTTTCTTTCTTCTTTTTCTCCATGGACTTAGACAAATCTTCCCATCATACATTATTAAAGGGGAAAAAAAATATCAAACAACCACTTTGTAACAGCAATACATTTCATATACAATAAGAGATGTTTGCAAATGTCTGGTATCAGTTAGTATCAATGCAAATTAAAGCATAGTCTTCAAATTTTAATACTGAATGAAAACAAAAATAAAGTCCTCACTATCTTCCTCTGAATATAAAAAAATATTTTTTTTAAATTTCTAATCAGTAAAATATATTATAACAAGAAATCAAATAATTTAAAAAATATGCCAAACAAGTATTCCTCCTTTAAATGTGGAATAAATTTAACAAGTTTGCATTTCATTGCTAGTAGGAAGATGAAATATATATAATACCTGCAAAGACCAGTGATTGCTGTCCTTTTCAATCCTTTGGGAGGATTCTCAAAAATAATAGATTTCTTACAGAAAATCAAGCAACGAACTCATAATGTATACCATAAGTGAAAACTGCTCAACAGTTTATTGTAAAATGCAATGTAAAAGGAGAAGCAATCAGTAAAAACTGGAAGTTTTCTTGGAATTATTTCCATTCTTAATTTCACCTTCAGTAAAAATTATTGACAGGGTTAGGGTTAGTTAAAAAAAAGAAAAGAAAGAAAGGTGCTCAGAGAATTTTACCAAAAAACAAAAAAAACAAGAGAATAATAAATAAGGTTAACAACTTTTTCTACTCTCATTTCAAAAGTGTTTTAAAAGTAAAAAATGGCAACCTTTCCAGTTTTGATATAAGAATATTTACTTATGAGCTGCATTTGTGATGAGCAATTTATCTAAAACTAAATCAAATACAGGTATACCCCTGGCAATGAAGCCTCTGATAACAAAGCTTCTTTATTACAAAGTTTGTTTTCCATCTTTTTTTTGTTGCTTAAAATTAAAAAAAAACAACAACAAAGAATCTAATGGAATCCAACAAGAATACATTGCTATAATCTTTTGTTTTAATTTCAGCCAATCAGAACGAAGTGTGACATTAAAAAAAAAGACACCATCAGTTCAAACCTAATGCTTGGCATGTGTGTACAGGTTGCATCTAACCATTTCCCTTTTTTTTATTGAAAATATTCATGATTAGCCAACCCTATGACAGCTAAATGGCCATCAAGTGGTAGTGATGCATGTGTACCTAAAAAGAAGCGGCAGTTTATCTTGCTAGATGTAAAAAATGAAGGCCATACAATGAGTTGAGGCAGGGGAGAAGAAGTGCAATGTGGCACGCTTGCTAGGTATGGCTCAGTCCACATTGAAAACTATCTTAACCCAAGCAGCAGCATAAAAGCTTTAGTTAAAATGGCAGGTGTATCAACTGCTAAGAAATTAACTCACATGAGCAGCAGCATAATAGAGAATTAAAGATTTTTGGAAATCTTCTAACAAAATGAAAGCAATTGATAACATCAGAGATGCCTGGGAAGAGGTGACAAGCAAGTGCATGGGCAGATGTCATCAATGACTTTGCTGGCTTTGGAACCGAGCAAAGGAAGTAGAGGTTGATGCTATGCAAGAGCTTCTAGACTCTAATGAAGAGTTACTTACCAGCAAAGATTTGCAAGAACTAACACAACAGGAACAGCTGATGAGAGATGAACAAGATCCAGTTGCCAATGAAATGCCAGTCTGAAAATATTGCAAAGACTATGAATGCAATAGAAGCCTTCTCAAATAATAATCCAGACTGGAAAAGCAGCAGTGCTGTCAGGAAAGCAGTGTTGAAAGAAACCTCCTGCTATCATAAGATTTTAAAAGATAGAAAGAAAGCAAGACAGTCAATACTTGATGCATTCATCAAAATGAAGTTCTCTGTTCAGCAACTATAAGAACCAGAGCCAGGCCCATCAAACCAGGATCCTGGCAGCTCACCACACAATTATCAACACTCATCCACCATTGCCAAGTCAGAGCAAAGGTTGGCAACAGTGGTAATCATAGTATGCAAGCTTCAGAAAGCCAATGGTGAGTGTAAATGTTTTTTGTTTTTTTTTTTTCTGTTTTATTGAAGGTGTATCTTTGATAATGTTTTATAATGTTATATTTATTGGACTTGTACAGTATGCAAAATACGGGATAACAAAGGACTGGAACCCATTCCCATTCACCTCATGTTGAAACTTCCTCTGACCCCAAAGTTTTTGAAAATGAAGTGGATTTCGTGAACATATCCACTGCCATAAGTATACCTATACAGTAGTGATATACATTCAAACTGAATTTCACTTTCTTGAACTGTTAATAAATTTTGACCAAAAGATACCATTGACACTTGAGAAAAATGGCAAGATTATGGTTAAAGTCAGTGTTCTTCAAAGTAAAATTTTCTAGTAGTATCAGTGTAAACAGGATAAGCAAAACTTTATGGTAAAAATAACAGAATACAAACACCTGCCTAGTATAAAAGGTCTCCTTATTTAGTTTATTTTTAATTATAAGTAATCTAACTATATATTGCATATTTAATCAGAAATAGTTTAATTACTATAAATTTAGTTCATTTCTTTACCACTAAAATCAGTTAGCCAATTTGTTGGGGAGAGGGGAAAGAGGAACTATTTCTTGATGTTAATTGAAGCAAAAGAACTTAAAAGCGCATGCACATGACTCTCAATAACTGTCGAATAAATCACGTATACTGTTTGACTATAAGTGGCATGCAGGTTGCAACAAAATGCCAATCTCTCTCATTATAAAAACTATGGATAAATTAAACTAGTTTAAAGTCAGAAAGTCTGATTAAGTTATATTTTAAGTCCCTTAAAGTGCAACTGCATGATGATTTCTCTTTATAATTCAAAGATTATCAGTTGAAATTTGACTGATTAATTTTGATTACAATTTGCCACATTTGTTAAGAAACTGGGAATTTATTTTTCATAAGTCACTCATCATACTAATTACTTTACTAATTTATTGTCAAGTAATGAAAGGCTATTTATTTTGAAATGTGTTAGTTGTGAACATTTGCAAGATTCCTTCCTTGTATCACTTTCCTTTTGACATGGCATTGCAGCAAAAATTTGTCAGTAACCAGTCACCCATCAATATGACATCACAAAGATGCAAACTGCAAACTCACAAAATTAAGATAGGTATCGGGAGATTCTTGAAGTTGAAAAGGGACTGAAATGTAAAAAAGAGATAGCAAAGCAGTTCAATGTTCTTCTAATTGCTCTTTCCAGATGGCTTTAAAATGCTGATAAGACCAAAGATGCTTACCTGAGCAACATAGATGTAAGGAATAAAAACTAGTAACTTCTGATAAGTCAACTTTGGGTAACTCAAAATATTTTGGGAGATCCAAACAATTTCAAGTTATCAAGAGTTTGTTGTGTATGTAATTTCGTTACCAATCAGTCTCTGACAATCACTTAGTTTCTCACAGTTACAATGAAGCTTTGTGCTATGTAACAAAATCTACCATGTCATGTCAAAACATACTGCCAATGAAATGCAAATATTACAGGATAGTGCAAAAGTTAATCTAAGTAAAGAGGTCCTAAAGTTTAGTCAGAAAAGCTGCACCTGTTAGTCAGCAGATATGTCTGTATGCCTCTTGCATTCTCAGGAAACATCAAAAACTGTTTTTGGCAGTATCAAAAGCAGTGTACATACCCAAAAGTTCTATAGAAAGACAACCTAACTTAATAAATGAAGAAAAAAACAATGCAATTTTTTTTTTTTTGAACAGGAAAAAATAAAAAATAAAATAGCAATAAAAGAACAGGAAATCTGATGATTAAAAATGGATTTGAAATCTTCAATACAGAGATGCTATGATTTGTAACTCTAAATCAGTGGAGGATCTATCCAGAGTCACCACCATTCAATAAAAATTTATGATCAGATTGGGTTCTGTTTGAATTAGTGAAACAGATTTTTAAATCCAGAGAAGCACACATTTTATGCTTTAATCAGTTACCTTTTTAGTTGTATAGTATAGAAACCAAGATAAAGGGTATACCAAATAAACTACTTTTTAAGGTAGTTTTTACAAAAGGTTTTGAGTTCAGCAGTTCGCACACAATTCTGCAAATACTAGATTAAATGACAAAAATGACAAACTCATTCTATTTTAACATTTTAGTAATAACTTCAACCTCAGAGTGAAAGTTAACATAGGCAGTGCGGCAGCTGTTATAGATTTTAAATATAAGCACAGATATAAACATGAATTTATAAAGCCTAGGGATAAAACTGCAACTTCATAGTTAACCTAGTGGTGTAGCCATGTGTTTTCTAAAGGTGGAAATATCTCCACTGTCTATATCAAAATATTGGTATAAAATGGTGTTGAAATGTGAAGCCATAGCAACTTTATCTAGCTATACAATTTGCTAGTAAAATACAAACAAACATCAGTGATATCCATGGTAACTAACTTAGTACTGTTTCAGGTAACATCTGAAGAGATAAAATGATAATTTTTTGGACATCTACAGTATATTGCAATAGAGTAATGGTAAATAAAGAGTTAATATTAAAGATGCACAATTTTATTTTGAGATTTAAAATCGAATTATAGACAAAAAAATGAAGCAAGTACTCAATAGTATTATTGAATGATAAATTTTTGGTTGTTGTTCCTAAGTTTTAAATTTGTTTCACCATCTACTAAGTCAATAAAACATGCTAATGACATGATCTATAGTCAGCTATGCACTGTAAATTTGTGAAAAATTATAAAATCAATCAATAACAGATAAAATAAAAGAATGATTATAATTTTACCAACTAAACTTAATGTTTTCTAATTGGACCAGTTTCATATAGGCTAATAATATCTATAACTGACTAAAAGCATGTCATCATTTTACAAGTCACTAAATTTTTAAAAGTCTACAGAGGTTAGTTTTACAACATTCCACAGAAGAGAGACTTCAACAGTACCCTTCTCTAGCTATAACCACTACCAAAACCCTTAGATACCTGGTAGTGTTTAGACTGGTTTCTATGTATTTAGTTTGCATAGAGCTAGACAAAAATGATGCCCCAAAGAACCTGTAACCTTCATTCCTACTGCCAGATCATCTCTCTTGTCCATCAGTTAAAGATGGCCAACTCTAGAAAACCATTTTGTGGTGTGCCACATGTTTTACAATAGCAGCCTTCAAACAGCTATACTAAACCAATCTCCTATTTAACAGTACTACATTATTACTTAAGTAACATTTTATGCAAAATAATTCTGGAGAGGTTTGGATGAGTATAATTGAAATATTTAATAATTTTTACAAGCAAGAATTTTTTACATTTTTTATCTGTAATGTGCTGTGGCACATCCAGTAATTTTTGTAATTTTCTTCATGCCATCAAGTGATTAAAGGCAGGCTTGTTTTGTAGTGTGAAAAAGTTCTTGTTTCTATGTAGTATTTCATGACTTTCTCAATGATTGTTGGTTAACTACATTCATCATAAAAATTAATCATTGATAAGACTAGTAAAATTTATTAAATCTAACTACAGCTTTTGTATAGGTAAAAAGCCTGAATCTGCTAAGATTATTGGGAAATAATACTAATAATGAGCCAGTAACAACAAAACTGTTAAGTTATAAAACTTCATTGTCAGCAGTCAGCATACTTTTATAGATGAAAATAATAGTACTGGAGGACTTTCAGGAATTGTTTAACATGTTTGTTGGAAGCTGCAGTTAACTAATGTTCTGGGAGAAGCACTTAGTGGAGTAACTGACACTTTAGTTGACACCATGATTAACTACCAATTTTCAACTTTGAAAAACTAGAACTGCCAGAAAAGTACACAAAATTTAGATAGTCTTTGATAATGTCCACATTCCAAAAATACACTTAAGTTTCTACTTTCTAATTAGAGATTTAACTACTTTGTGATTGCAGCCTCTTGTAAATTTTTGCTGTCTGAAAATCTGTTTGAGTTTCTAAAGATCATTATGAAAAAAATAAAATGGTAACCAAGAATAGTACGATTACAGTTTCCTTTTTAAAAACCTTTGATATGAGAATTTGACATAGTAGATAAAGCATTTCTAGGTCTTAGAGCTACATCAATTTGTCTATAACATTTAAGCTAAACTGTTTTGATGAAGAGTAAGGGTTAGGGGAGAAAGGAGACAAGAGAGAAAGTGAAGAAGTTATGATAAAGAAAGTAGAGAAGAGCAACATCCTTTAGAAAGTCTATCTTTAAAAAATTCATTTTTAATCAAACAAGTAATATTTAATATGCTGTCTTAATCTGTTTTGAATTCACTACAATAATATATTTTTTACATAGATAAGATATAATCATAAATAATAACTTTTACTGAGTTGTGGAGGTTTTAAAAAATTTTTCAATTTTGTGAATAGCTTTACAATAAATATGCTAACAAATTACTGATTTTCAGAACAAATTTAAAACTGTATGCATTCAAGTGAATTACATTTCACAAACCGAGATGATTACTTGCTTCTTTAAAACTGCAGTATCATTCCATTTTAATATTAACAGAAAAAAATGACAAAAAGGAGAAATAACTGTCTTTGAAATTTATTAAAACAATGTTATAAATTGCAGTGTGGGAAATGATTCTAAGGCAACCATTTTCAGTGAAAAGATGGAGAGAGAAAAGTAAACTTTAAACCAGAAGTATTGGAACATGATATAAATCACGTATTAATTGGATGTTTAGCTATACTTTTAAAAATTTGTTGTTAAGTATAGCATTATATGTTTGTATACATTATAAATGGTTAATGTTTCTTTGCTATTTTATTTTAATGCCATTATTAAATATTACCTTTTAATTTTTTTTATAACTAGAATGAAAATGAGTTGACGTAAGAAATGGTAGTGGAATTTCAAAATATCCAATAAAATGTTTAACACTAGAAGAGACTTTTGGTATCATTTGTAATGATACGAGAACAAAATGACTGTTGTTAAAATAAACAAAAATTAGCAACTATAATTAGCAAGGTTTTAGTTTTAATCTTTTATTTTATAAGACACTAAAGAGTATTATATATATTTTTAACATTTCAGTTGCATCATATAGCTTAACTTGTACCTAAAAGTCACACATACATAAGGAAAAGTAAATTATAGGGTTAAATAAATAATGCTTTGTGTGAAATGTGTTTTTCTTCAATTATTCCAGAAATTAAGGTGAGGGACCTGAATAAAACTTCAACCATGTGAATTCATTTTTCAGAAATGCAATGGAAAGTATTAACACATCAAGTTTATATCTATAACAATGCATTTTAAACAATTTTAGTGTAATTTAATAAAGTCACAAAAACCTAATGTAAATTACTATGATGAGTATGAAAAATAGTTACCATCAGGACAGTACACTAAATGCCATGAAAATCACTTCTCTTAGAGAAATATGCCATCCCCTCTATTGACTTCATGCAATCAGAAAAATTTTGCTTCATCACTGTCTACACAAAGTGCCTACTGACCTTTATATCAGAACATCAAATACCACATTATAACAAAAGACAGAGTTGAGTAGTACAAGTATTTGCAATCAGAAATCATGTTCATTGAGAAGAGGCTTCCTGACAAATTCATGTTCTGCAAACAGATATTTTTGGCAGCTAAAAACTTTGCAGTATCATTTTCAATATGAGGGAACTTAAATGCAGAGTTAAAAAAAACACACTGGGAAAAGATGCACAAAAATTACAACAATGACCACCTGCAACAATGAAAATCAAAAAAACTTTCTGTTTATCTCAGCCTAATAAGAAAAACAAAATAACAAAAAAAAAATCTAACTATATATAACTTATGCTACACCTTTCTCATGTGGCCTGTTTATAATAACTATACAAAGAAATAACTGAACTAACAGAAAATGGTCACAAAACTCTCTTTTAAATATGAAATCTGTAAAGAGGTTTTCAAAAAAAAATAACTTCTACTGCATAGTCTGGGAATTATACAAAGGTTTTAAAATAAATAATATTAATAATGATAAAATTTTTCATGTTCCTTTTCCTTTCAATGTAATTATATCTCTTCAAATCTGCAAAACACACTTGAGATCTTCAGATGTTTTATAAATTGTTAATTAAAACTTCAATATTTCAATGTAAGATTTGGTAAAATTTAAAATTACGCTGTTTCTACAATAATCATCATCTTTTAAAGTACAAAGTTATTTTGGGTTTCGTGTTTTTCTTTTCAGTATTTTTTCCCCAACAAAGACCACCATAAACAAAGTACAAACCATCTTGTTTGCACTGGATCCACAGGACACATGAATTAGAGTAACGTAGTGGCCCACTCACAGCTTGGACCTCCGTGGGCATGTCATCATGCTGTCGCTTCAAAATTGCACTCATGGGTACACCATACTGCTCATATACTTCAAGAGCTCTAGTCAAAATAAAAAGAAAATTTCTTTATATTTGTCTGTGGTGGTGTAAAGAAAAAAAATAATAAAATACTGAAATTATGAATGAATTAACAAAATCCCATAAGCTTTCTTAAAATATTGGTAAAGAAATTCAGTCAAACCAAGAATAAGCAAAAGCTGCCTTGTTAAATTCATAATTGAGCAGATACAGGATTACATAATCTTTCCAAAAATCTCAGAAGCCTAGTAACACATCTAGCTGTACTAATTTTTTACATTAATGAAGTAGTTTTCAACCTTTGATCAAATATAAAAAACTCAAAATTAGACAAAGTTAACATCTTAGTTTTGCTGTAGTATTGCTTTACTTGCACACCCAGTGAACCTGTTTCAACATGTTTTATTCCTATTTTCTGTAGAATGGACAATTTTGTCATCAGAAATAACTTAGCTGATGAGTTTTTACCAGTACTAGCTAATTTTTTATATGAAACATGAAAGTACTGCACCAAAAACAGTTTGAAAAAAACAAGCTTTAAAACTAAGAGAGTGCTTTCCTAAAAGAAGAATTGTACAAAACTAAGAGATGAAAATATTTTAGTCATATTTATTATAAATTCTAACTAATTTTGAAATCATAAATAGTAAAATTTTAAAAACACGTATTACTTTTTTTCTTTCATTTTTTGTGAATTTCAATAATTTAGTTTTATTCCTTTTTTTCCTTTTACTCAGTTTCTGAAAAGAACCTTACCTTACAATTTTCCGACGATCATTTGGATGTATCTTCTGTCCAGAGATTGGATCTATTTCTCGTACTTTTTCATAGAGCTCTTCAGTTTCAACCTGTTTACTCCAGGTCCTGACCCCATCATTTTCTTCCTCCTGATCAACATAAACTTCACAACTTGGCACGAGGTCACACTTTGCATCTTTCTCCACAAACTGAAATTCTTCAGTAAAAGTTGATGTATTACCTACCTTATGTAGTTCTACACTTTCTTTATGTGAATAATGTTCAAAAATTTTTTTTTTGAAACTCATTGTAAAAGTCTCTTTTTTTTCCTTGTTAACATATTTGCTCCATTTCTCATCTTCTGATGACGACACCTGTATATCAAACTTTGGAATTTTTGCTGGTCTCTCTTCACCCGATGTCATGACTCTCTTAACATCCTGCAAAAGAAGTGTTTTATTATAATATTCCTGATTCTATCAATAAAAGCTCCTGAGCTTTTGAAAATCTTAAAAGGCATCTTGAAGCAGTGATGAGTTTCCCAACATCCAACAACACTAATGTTTTCATAGACAATTTCTAATTAAACAACATAGGGATCCCTATGTTGTTTAATTAGAAATTGTCATGTTATGAATTTTTCCAACATTACATTGTACAAAATGTTTGACTAAAGTGTATATATAACTATCTAACTCTTTAAAGGGGTCCTAGTCATATTAGATTTTAAAAGAATTATCTAAAATAATTAAATTGCCATATCAAAAACAGACCCATTTTATTCAAAATATTTGCTGATATCTGATAATGCACTAGAAATATTATACCATCCAATAAAAAAATGTGCAGTGATTGATCTGTTTAATTTTCTAGAAGGAACTCTACTGTAAGATGCGTAATGAATGCCAGTCTTCTCAAAAATTTGTACCAGATTGATTTTTTTCAGTTATCCATAGTCAAAACTATGTTGGTTTTGTAAATAATATTCATTCAAAATACGAGCATACTGAAAAATTACTATCATGCAAACCCAATCCTCATTTGCATGTAGGTAAAAAAAAAAAAAATTCATGACGGCATATATTCAGCTGAGACATTGAATTCATTACCAGTTGTTGTTTATTAAGTAGAAAAATATCATACTTGTCAACTCTCCTGATTTGGGTGGGAGTCTCATGATTTTTAATCAATCTCCCATCCTCCCACTTTTTTTTTGTAAAAAAGACCCATACCAATTTCTCCCGATTTTTAAGAACCCACCCTATAAAATGTGAAAATAACCCGATTTTTTGTCACCCATAGTCGATATTTCGCAAGTTTCATATTTTGACCAATCAACCAGCAAACCCGTCGCTCCATTGTGTATGGCTCACACTATTTGACCCTATAGCCACTTGCCACTCCATAGGCTTGTCTCCCACACTTGCATCACCGGCCTGTGACAACTTCCTGTCGGTTCATCACCCTGATAGAAACGAACAATACACACTGGCAACAGGGGCCAGAACTCGACCTGTTACCAGAGTAGGGCTGATGCAATCGAGCCACATTCCTATTGGGGCAGAGCAGGCTATAAGGACTGGACAGTGACTTCAGCAGGATACACACTAGCTAGCTCTACTTTAGGCGAACTTGGGCGCCAACAACCTGCCATATTTTTGTAGACAAGTCATGAAGATAGTACATACTCTACCCAAAACAAACCCTAAATGCCAAAAATATGAAACAAAATACCAGCCAGCATGGGAGAAAGATTTTCCTTGGGTTAGAAAATGCTCAACATCCCAGACAAGTGCATTTTGCAAGGTAAGACAGAAACTTTTTATTTTGAAATAAATGTTTCTTATATATGTATTATCAATGCTGGTATTCCAACATATTTTCTGTTGCTATTTTCACTTGTTTGTTTGTAAACTGGCAAGTCATTTATTAATAAATCATATATGTTTTATTTGTGGTCGGAATGCCGAGCACTGTATTGTACGTACATTGTTGTATTGTAACAATACTCTGGTCAATTTAATTTTATATATGCTGTGGAGTTAAGTTAACTTTCACTCAAAAATGCATGTCCAAGATCTAGTAAATGTATTTCCCAGTGCATTTGTTTGCAAGTGTCATCAACTAAAACTTCACAATTTGTTAAAATTAAATCACAAAACCGTAATTTTGTACAAAACTTCCATACATCTGTATAAGAGGTTGTTTTCTGAAAGCATCATGAGTGTTTACATTTTCTTCATTGTTTGTTTACATTTTCGAGCATTTCGCGACTCGGATTGCAAAAGTCTCCCCCATGAAAATTTTGGAAAGTTGGCAAGTATGAAATACAGTAATTCTAAACATCTTCCCAACTACTCCAAAGCATAAATTAAGATTTCTAAACACTTGTTTAAAGGAAATTAACTACAACATGCACAAAATTTTAAATTGTAAATTAAATAAATAATGAGACGGTGAACAAAAGAATTAAATATTTTAATCCTGGTGGAAACATGATTTTTTAGCAATATATTTTTTTTCTAAGTAAGACATTTTTTATCAAAAACAATGTGGTTTCCAATATTACATAATTTATGCTAGAAGACATAATAAAAAGGGCAAACTGTGGGGATTATTTTCCCATCTTTATATTCATTATAAATGTGACCAGTGTGAAATGAGGCAAAATTTAGTCTGTTTCCAGCAAAGCAATGGTTATTCTCCTCACAAAGATATACACTCTGAAAGAGAGCGGAAAGACAGAATTTTTCTTTGTTTGTTTTAATAGATAATACATAAAAATATCAGCAGAGTTATCAATATTCATGCCTAACCTAATACATATGCGAAAAAATGAAAACATAACTAGAACAGTTTCAAAGAATGGAACCAGACACTTTCATAAACTATATTAAATATTATTTACATGAAAACCATAGTAACATGGTTGATAAAATCTTCTCTTAGACATAAATTTCATTTTGTAAAAGGAATATTTAAAAAATGCAACAATGCAAAATATATTTAAATTATAAACCAAATAAAACTATATTTGTTAAAAAATAATTAGACATTAACTTGCACACCTTTTTTGATGTCCTTAAATTGAAATTACACCAGATTTCTTAAAATTTTTTAAAAAATACCAAAAACAAACAAAATCTAACAGATCATGAACTATGCTTAATCTGTTCTACATTACACCTCTAATTGTTATTTTCATTACTGAGATATTATATTTGAAATTTTCATTTTTTAAAATTATATTTCCTTTTCTATTTGCCAATGCCATTATGCATGCACAACCAAGAGTTTTTGTACATGAGTAAGGAGCACAATGATTATTGCAAACTTTAGCAAGGAAGAAAGCTGCTGAAACTCTTGATTATCAGTGGAAGGAAAGTGGAGTGTTTGGCAAATACTAAACACAGTATGGTTTTCAGAGCTTGTCCTCTTTTAGTGATTTTTTTTTTTCTTGATGGTGCAATTTATTGTAAATTTTCATTTGTGCCTTCACAAATTTGGTAATAGCAGTCCTCACATTCTGCAACCTTATCCTTTGCATCCCCAGTAAATTAAACATCATTTAAAGTCCTACTGGTTTTTTGTAATCACATCATTAGTCATTTTTAACAAAGTACTTAAATAATTTAATTACAATGATAACCCACATCTCCTCCTAAATCAACCATCTCAATTTATTGAATAAAACCAATGCAAGAAAGCTGCTATAATCAGACAAATTGAAATTATCTGTAATTCATATTTAGGGAAAAGGTCCAGAAAATAATAAAGTAAAAATAAAACAGAAAATTTTTAAAATCTTATGACCAGTGTACTGAAATTATGCCAGTCATCTGAATGTTGCATAAAACTCTCTTAATTAGACCACATCAATGCACAACTCTTCTACTAACAGTAAACAGACTATAAATGTACTATCACACTCACTAAGATGTCCACCTGATATATAAAAATCTATTTTTATTTTGTATTATTAAGATTATTTCCAGATGGTGACCGAAGTCAGATTTATTTGCCATTTTATTATTCTTAAACATGCAAATCTACTCAAAATGCAAATGAGTGTTTTAAAGTTCAAAATCAAAGAATGAACACAAGTTATTTATATCATGTAAAAAGTAATAAATTTGTAAAGCTATCTTCTAAGCTGAAGCACTGTTAAATTTTAAAAAGGTGGTACAAGTCTAAAGCATACTTTAAAAAAGACAAATTTTAAAGATTTACATGGAATTAAAACCAACAAATAAACAATCTACTGCCATAACTTGAACACTGTGTTTTACACATTAGCATTTATAACTCCTGCAGTGATGACATATACAGTATATAAAATTACAGCAGTTCCTTTCTTATATCTTATAGTATTTAAACAAACAAACAAAAAAAAAAACAGACGAAGCATCTTTTCAAGTCTAGTTTAAATCAATAGAAGACAGCTTCATGTCAAAAGGATAAAACAGGCTTTAATGATAAACAGAATTTTTATAATAAATCATTTCTGAAGATATTATAAAATAGTAGCATATTGCTCTGCTGTGCCATAAACACATTTGTGCCAAAGATTACCTGGTAAAAAGAATAAACAACACAGCTGCAATCATAACACAGATTTTAGAAACTTGTATGGAGATTTTGTCCACCAATAATAATAATAAAAAGCATTCCCGGAAAAGGTAGAAAGGGTTGTATCCATGATTGGTACAGAGGTTACACTGTGAAGAAATTTTTCTTAACCATCAGCTAATTAAAATAATTATTTCAGATTCTATACATTTCTGCTTTGAATATCTCGAGGGAATAGTCTGATTTTCAAAAAATAGTTTGCTGAAGTTACAAAAGTAAAAAAACAATGGAAAGGTTCAGGAGGAACATTTGGTTTGAAGACTGTAGCCTAGTTAAATGGACTAGTATCACCATCATAGTAATATTTTGTTGTTACGTTTCAGTGCATTCAACATCCAATCAGTCTCTAACACTCTAACAGCAGGATCAAAATAAAGAGTGTACTGTCTACACTTAAGCCACTCTGTGGGGCAGGAAGAATGAAGAACTGCATATATATATATAACATCCCATGTAGTTGTGGCCAACTACATAAGGATAAAACAAATATATCAGTGTTGGTAAGTGTGAAGGAACACATGAACAACAGAAAGAGATACAAAAGGTTCAAGATTATAGAACATATCTGGTCAAGAAAGAACCATCAAACAAAGTGGGGAAAAAGAACAATCTTGACCACTGAGACCCAATGAAGAATTTGACAGATTATAAACCACAACATACAAAGCACTGGTCAACCAATCTATCAACAGACCAAGTGTAGAATTCAGTCTTAAGCCACATACATGCTAATAAGCCAAGATTTCAAGAGAAACCAATCAGTGAATTTAATTAGAGATAATATTGTACCTATAATTGTTAATGGTTTAAATAACTCAGTTGATAGAATACTGGGTTCACAAATAAGAGGTTCCTGGTTTGAATCCCATCAGTGATGTGTGAATAGTATCATCTATGGATACTAAAAATATGCTTAAAGATGGCAAGAAAATAAACTTTGACAAAGGTAGTAATAGTCCACCATTAGTTAGTTTTAGTATGTCTCTCAGATTAAGTTTGCTCATTGATCATCAGTCAAAAGTACCCTAATCATACCTAGGTAACTTGGTTGACATCTTACACTACCTTCTAGCTCACTGTTGGCTGTTCTTAGACCTAGAAAGTCAGAGAAAGATTTTTTCAAGAGAATTTACTGCACCCTCCCTATAAAAATGCAAGTATCAATGTTGGATGCCATTAATGATATCAGTTTTACCAAGTTTTAAACAAACAGACCAATGCCATCAAATTATTTAACTTGTTTTGGGAAACAAAATACATGGAAATTCTAAAAGTCCAAATAAATCCAATACCTGTGAACAGATAAGTGAAAGTCTTTAATAAAGGTGAAATAAGAGTTAAATCTGATGTCACATTCTACAAGACTTTGTAAGAGGTTTCTAAGCTTCACTGAGAACCTATTCAACTAATGAAATAGCAAAATGCTGAGTTAATAGGATATGTTTACAGTCTTTAATCAGTATGAACTGTTATTCCATGTTTATAGAATCAATGAACAGCAAGCTTCATTTACATCAGAAACCGAATAAGATGTCAATTTGTTTTTCCCCAATTCTTTAATCACTGATTTTTTCCCCACTTGTGTACATATTTTTTAAATTTAGATTAAAATATTTATCATTTCCTTTTATTAACAAAGGCTTTTGTGTTGAATTTAAAATATATGCTAATCTTACCCTAGATACATAATAGGCCTAATAGTTTTTATGATATTAAAAATCAGAAATGAATTGTGTTGTTCAACACTAGAGTATCCAACAGATTAAAACACCTCTCTAGCAGAAATAATTTCCCAACATTAAATCATGGTTAGTTTTCTTAGTTTGATGCATCTTAATAACATTTTGCATATTTAAGAATCCTTACCTGTTGATGTTCAAATAATAAAATTTAATTGGCAAGAGTTTTTCTATGCTACTGCTTCTCTCATACTTTAGGTGAAAAACTATACTATTTTTATACATATGGATATACAAATTCAGTTTCCACATCTTCATTAGACTGCCTTGCTTTCTTCTTTTTTTGTTGTTCACTTTATCATGTTTATTTTTTTTGCATTCCTGAATTTGAGTCACACAATACATTTAGGAAAGTAATAATCTATAAATGTTTTTTTTTTAAATTTTTTTAACAGTTATAGAATGATGAGGCTTGTATTTTTGACTTAGTAAATGTATGTCGCAAATCAAAACAAAAAATATTAAGCAAAATATCTTCAGAAGTTATACAACTGGGGAAAAAAAAACAAACCAAACAAACCTTTTCACATTTAGTATTTTTTCAAGACATGGTTTGCATTATACCAGGAAAGTATAAGCATTTTGAGTAACTCGCCTTATTTTTAAAATATTTCAAAATTTAACACTGACCCTCTGTTTTTGGATGTTGCTACTTTAGCTACCAATTTTGAAAGTTACTTAAAAAAAAGAAGAAAGGCTCATGCTTTGAATAGATATGGTCCAAAGGCAGCCATGCGTCAAACCCCAAGATTTCATAAAACAACACAGTTCTGAGCATTTTGTTTATTGTCAGACTTGGACAACACAAGCAAGACATCCCTGATAGATTTACATAAAAAGCATGCAGTTCAAGAAATTTCTAAAATGCAATAGATAAGACATAAAAACAGGTATAAGCATAAATTATGTAAATGGGCCTTCAAAAAGCAGCATTGTTATCACCAACAAAGTTCTAGTACATATATGCCAAATAAAAGAATAACTACCGTAAAGTGTGGCCTAAGAGTTGACCTCAAGATTTTTAGCTCAAAATTCTGGTTTAGGCCTCTATGAGGTCTGTTGAAAAAGTATCCGACCTTAGGCTGGGGGAAAAAAAATTATGTAGTTGGTGGGGTTCAATTACTAATCCCCTTCAAAGTAGGCCCCTTGTGTCTCCACACACTTAGCTCAGCGATCCTTCCACTGTTTGAAGCACGTCTGGAATACTTCTTCCAGAATGGCTCTCTCATCTTCATTTTTTGGGAACAACCAGAAGTCAGAAGCCATGTCTGGAGAGTAGGGAGGCTGGCGAATGAGCTGGGGCATTGCCATGATGCAGCTGCCAGTTTTGCAAGGCCCACAGATCTGGTCTCTTGCACTGAACTGCATCATGAAGACGTCGGAGGTCTTCCTGATAGTACTCCTTTGTAACTGTTTGTTCTTCTGGTGCGTATCGTATTCATGATGCACAACGCTTCGGTAGTTGAAGAAAACAGTCAGCATCACCTTGATTTTGCTCCGGACCTGACATGCTTTTTTGCGCCTTGGTGACGTTGGGTGCTTCCACTGTGATGACTGAGCTTTGGTTTCCGGATTGTACCCGTACACCCATGTCTCATCTCCAGTTATCATGGTATTCTGGAACTCGGGATCCCGGTTGGCAGTATCCAGCAGGTCCTGTGCAACCTCAAGACGAAGTTGTTGTTCCTGAGAAAGCAGCTTGGGCACAAATTTCGCTGCCACTCTCCGCAAGCCCAAATCCTCCTTTAAGATTGCATGTGAAAATCTTTACTGATCCCAACCTTGTCACCAATTTCCACACCGTCAAATGACGATCCTCCATTGTCAAAGTCTGCACTTTCTCGATAACAACTGCATTGCGGCTTGTTGATGGCCTCATGGAACGCTGGTCACTCTCCACCAATGTGTGGCCATCTTTGAACCTATTGTACCATTCTTTTATTTGGGTAACACCCATGGCATTGTCACCAAAAGCCTGTTGAATTTTGCAGATTGTTTCCGCTTGGGTATCTCCAAGCTTTTGGTGAAACTGGATGCAAGATCGTTGCTCCACGCGTTCTGTCATCACGGGTGAAATGAAAATGCGACGAGTAAGTAGTACAGCACCTCACATGCTGGCTGCCTGATAGCGACTGATGCATCCAGCAAGCCCGCCAAAAACCACGCATACAGCTCCACTATGCACACTTTTGCCTCCCTAACATCAGTACTTCCCACAGGAAAAAATAAAGTCCGATACATTTTCGACAGACCTCATACTTGCCATATAAGTTGACCCACAAACATATCGTAGGCTAGAACTGAAATTCAAGCCAAAATCAACACCTCCAGTAAAATATTAAGTTTACACAGCATGATACCACAATAATACTATTACATACGTTATATGATAGTAAAACACTGTAGTACGCCTTTGTTTACATTCCGCAGTTTGTATCAGTGATGTAAACAGCCAGCCAATGGTGCCACCAACAACACGGCCAGCTGCGAAACTATGGGTCCATTACATCATTATCCACACATAAACGTCACAACACTGTAGGTGGAGCTAGAACCCAGTGTGTCGACTTGTCCAGTTGTAGCTATTCAACACTCACAGTATTCAGTGTTTAAATACTGTAGCTAAAAATATTTTATTTCCATGGCTCCACCAGCAAAAAGGATGAAATATGATGCTAGTTTCGGGCTGAAAGTTGTTGCATTTGCAAACTCTTCAAACAAAAGTGCTGCAGCGAGGATGTCTGGAGTAAATGAAAAGCTGGTGTGTGACTGGGGGAAAAAGTGAAGCCTCCCTGATATGCCTACAAAGAAATGTGCTGTAAGAACTGGCATCTGTCACTGGCCTGAACTGGAAAATAACTTAGAAGGTTGGATCCACAAAAACTGTGAAAATGGCTATACAGTTACCCGAACTAGCATATGTACTCAAGTGGGCAAAAACACATCCAGATGAAAGTAAAGATTTTAAAGCAACTGTGAACTGGTGTATTCACTTTATGAAGAGGAATGATTTGGTGTTGCAACAGAAAACTAAAATTGCACAGAAACTCCCTGAAGACCTCGAAGACAAAATTACAAATTTCCATAGATATGTCATTGGACTGAGGAAGCAACACGACTACCCACAGTGTCAGATTGGTAATATGGATGAAACACCTTGTTTTTTCGATATGCTTAGCAATAAAACTGTTGACTTCTAAGGCAAAAACACCATTCTGATAAAAAAGATGAAGTTCACTGTTGTATTAAGCTGCCTCGCAGACGGAACTAAATTAAAACCAATGGTTATATTTAAATAAAAAAACAATGCCAAATAAATATCAAGTTCCCTCCAGGTGTTTTTTGTCCATGTTCATGAGAAAGGGTGGCTGGAAAAAGGTGGAGTACATTTATTGATTGACAATGTGTGGAGTAGGAGGGCTGGTGGATTATGCAAAGAAAGGAGCTTGTTGATTTTGGACATGTTCAGATCCCACTTAACAGATAATGTCAAAAAGCATCTACAACAAAACAATACTGTAACTGCAGTGATACCAGGGGGGGGGGGTTAACGTCTGTGCTTCAACCTCTCGATGTAAGCCTAAATAAGCCATTTACGGACAATGTTTGCTTGGAGTGGAATAAATGGATGGTTCGTGGAGAAAAGTCATTCATGAAGGGTGGTAATATACGTACGTACTCCACCACTGGATGTGTTGTGTGATTTTGTGGTAAAATTTTGGGAAGCTGTTCGTGTGTAAACTGTCGTAAAATCGTTTAAAAAATGTGGTATTTCAAATGCAATGGATGGGGAAGATGATGAATTGTTGTGGCAAGACAGTGATGAAGATGACGACGACAACGAAAATACTGAAAACAAAGTCAGAACTTCCAGTGATTCGGACCCATATGCAGACCTTTTTACGTCAGATGATGAACAGCATTTACAGCAGGACTTTGAAGGATTTTAAGATGTGATCATACATGCTTTCATTGTCAATAAAATATAACTTTGGTATACTGAATTTTTTATTATTTTATTATATTAATTTCTGTGTTAAATAAGTTAAATAAGTTCACCAAACATGAGTTTTAGTTGGAAATATGTGGCGGACTGCAGGAATTACGTTAAGTGGTGCACAACGATTGTTAGGAGTGCTATTTCACTTGTTTACCACTCTGTGGTAAAGGTTCAGGTTGCTTTCTTTTTTGCTTTTTAAAGTAGTAATATTAAAAATTACAGCAAATATACCCATTAACCTTAATGTGTAAACACACCTGCATCACATGTATCTTTTATTTGTCTCTTCTGTACAACAATAGTTGTCCTGGATTTTGAAGTTAGTGAGTGCAGGTACTGTGCCCAGAATGTGAGAAGCTTAGAACAGAAATGTCAAAGTTCTACTGCTATACAAACTACAATACATGAGCATATACAAGTGAAAGTAGTGAAATGTCACAAAACAATGAGAAAACAAATACAGTGGAACAAAATCCAAGCAAACTCAACTAATATTTATACTGTTAATTATCAGCAAATAGAATAAGTCAGACAGCAGACTGCAATAAGACACTATGCCAGTTTTCAAACTACAAAAGAAAAACAACCCAACAAATGCACAAATGTTTATGCAGATACTATATAAAAGAAAGCATTTCAATACAATGCATTAATTTTGATTAGATTTATATTTTTAATCATATTTGAGATAAAAAGATCATGCTATGAATTATCATTAGAATCTTTGTTTTTGTGTACTGACATATTAGAATAACACTTCTGTTGTATAAACATGCACTTTGCACAAAGTCAACTTCCGGTATCTTTGTAAATAAAACAGTAATAATAAGAGATGTGTCAACCCCATTAATGTAGACAAATCAATCTTTTTTATTTACAGAATTAAAAAAAAAATATTCTAATTTCGCTTATAACAAAGGTCACTGACATTATTGTTTTTGTTGCATACTGTGGGACTCTAGTCAAATGTAAAAAAAGATGATACACCAGAAGGCTGACCTAATCATGAGAAGAACCTAGCAAAACTTCAAATCAGTCAGACAAAATAGGGGCAAATAACTCCAGCAAACTGCTAACTAATCACTTTCCAGTTAACAATAAATCATAAGGGCAATCAACAATTTAAGTTTCTCTATTTGAGCTAAACATAAAGAACAAAAAAATAAATATTAGTAACTAACAAAAGAAATTCAAACCAAAATTTGTAATAATAAAGTAGAGATGGCAGTCCTTTTTACTAAGGCTTAACAACAAGAAGCAGGGAAGCTATTAGATTCATTAGAAAACACCTGGACATTATATTGAGTAACTCTGTAAATGAAGATAAATAATTAAAACGACAGTGATTAAATATTGATGTTTATTTGTTATTTTTCTAGTCTTTTCCTCACACATTTTCTGTACAAGAATATGAAAAATTCACATTTAAAATGATGCTTAGTTTCAGAATTTTTCAGTGCTTTTAGCCTTTCTATGAAATGCATAATAGTGTGGCTGGCTACATAGAGTTCTGACTGAAGTAACAGCTGATGTAATAGAAACATGTTAACAAAAACATTCAATAGTTCCTACTTTCACAGTGATGTTTATATGCTGAATCAAAGTGCTAAAAGACATTGCAGTAAAGTATTTCAGAAGTGTAACCATGTAAAAACAATTAAATTTCCTGATAAAGTTAAGGATTTCTAATTTTGACAAACTAATTTTTAATTTTTCAATGTTCAAGCATGATTAGAAAAAAAAAAGGTGGGGCATATATAATACATACAAGAGATGGAGCTAAAGCAAACCCTCACAATTACTTTTGTTTAATTAATTAATTAAAGAATATAGTTTTCCCACCTCAATCTTTTTGCATTCCAAGGAATTTTCAAAGATACAAAGAAATAAAAATAACAGCATCCAATTAAAGTGAATTAAAAAAAAAATTTTAAGATAGATTAAATAGATAATTAAACATATTCAGTTGTTCACATTTCACTTTTATCATTACATTATTCAGTTAAACAGAAAAGAACCTGACAGTTTAAAAAAGGGGGGCATGCTGTATTTTCAATGCATACCCCACTTTTGAGTATGTATTTTGATTTGAAATTTGTACCATCATGGCTATGAAGAGATTAACTATAGCAGACTTATTGGTGTTTCAATAACAGCATCTGAAACTCATAAATAACATCATGGTCTAATCAAAATTGTCCATCTTGTTTATATTTTTTAATATTTTATTTTACAAAGTCAGTGAGAAAATCTGTAGTTTTATTACTTTTCTTCTTTCTTTTTTTAAAACAAATAATTTACAATCATCCTGCACAACATTGGGAACAATACTGCTCTATATAAAAGATAACAAATTGAATAAACTTTGATCAGAAAGCATCACTTGCTGCCGCTGGACCATTGTCTAACAGTATGAACCTTTCCCCAGACTAATTGAATTCTGCAATGAAGATTGCTCAAAGGGAGGCCAACAAATAGAGATCTGGTGTGCAATCCTGCATAGTAAAAATGGTTTCTAATAGTATGTCTAGATACCTGCCTCTCTTACTGCCAGCAATGGTTGGAGGATCTGGCTAACAGTGACTATGTTGTTCCACATAGCCATTCTTCTGATCATATGAGCATCTGTCCAATGAAGACCCCTGCCAATCAGATAGTAAATATGTATAATCTGCTGATAACTCACTGGACAACACTGCAATTTGATGCAAACTTGATGCCTGGAACAATTTAGCAATTGAACTACTGCACAGTTGCTAGTCATGTGTCTATAAACTACCATTATAGATTTTATTGCGCAAATGATATTGACTACATCATGTCCTTTTTATATCCATAAGTGAGCATACTTTTATGCATCATGCAATTTTTTTTAGAATGGAGATGGTTGTGTGCTATCAATGAATTTTTAAACATGTTTCATGTTAGATTTTAGACCAATAAGTCAACATCTGGTGGTAATTTTTTATATGGCCACAAAATAATTTTGTGCCCAGTATATATCCAGGTTTCCGACAGAAAAACAAGTCAAGCAATTAGTACAAAGAGGGTTATAAAAAGCTGTTCTTTGGGGGAAGAAAAAAACCTTACCTATGAAGTTAACAAAAATCTATGAAAATTTTAATATAACAATGTGTAGCAGTTAATAAAACAAATGTGTCTGTAGAAAATCAGAGAACATTTTAAAATGTGTTTATTTTAATTAAAATATCAAACAAAAATAAGTAGATGGGTTTCAATATTGTATTACAAACTATGTTTTGTCCATAATGGTCTGCTTTCTGCTAAAGAATTCATATGTTCTTTTGTTAAAATAAGCTTGGCCATATTACCAACCTTCTGAACTAAACATGCAGGGGAATATTCGCATATTTAGTAAACTTAGGGTTGATAGCAAGCTCAACTGTTTTTATTTAATGCTTTTGGATCATTTTAGATACTTCTAAGACATACCTTGCATTCAAGATGCTTCTGGAATGTCAGCTGGTGTAATAAATCACTGCTATTCTGAAAACAATGTCTTTTCACTAACAAAGTTTACTCATTAGATTACTTACAATAATATAAACAGAATTATAGATTAATAAAGAAAAATCCATCAAAAACACATACATAAACTGGATCAGTGTGTGCAAATGTGCATGCATGTATATGTGAATAATATAATGCAAAAAATAAAATCTACATATGCATTGTTCATTGTTTTCCCTAGAAATAAAAGATATACTAAAGACTCTTCCAGTGACTAGACCACATTGTAATGGTTGTATGAGCATGTGATCAATGCACATGAAATCTCATGTACTACCAGAGGTTAATTTGTAAATAAAAAGGAACTCAAAATGTTATGATGAAGTTGGTGTGTATATTCACAGAAAAGTCATTTTAAAAAGTTGATATTTTATTGAAACTTATTGTTTAACATTTAAAATCCAAAATAACATATGTATTTCTGAAATAGGAAATCAATTAACCAGAAGCAAATGCCAAGTAATGTCAAGGTTAAATATTTTAGCCTTTATAGCTTATATATAAAGTTGTTAACTCCATGGCTTAGCACACCTGTCAAATCAAACTGAATTAAATAGATAAGTTAACCTAACAAGCCACCAAGCAATAATTTTATCCAATGGCCAAAATTTAGGAACTGGAGCATTCCAGCACAAATTAACCATTGTATACTAAATTATTAGAACATTTTGTTTTATATTTAATTTAGCTTTTATGCTACACTAGAATGAAGAATCTTCAATGTAGTTTGACTTACATAAGAAGCATAAATAGTCTTAAAACACAAAAAAACCTCAACTATCCACTAGAAAATCAAAAATCTACATGAACAATGAGCCACTCACTTTCTTGTGAAAGAAAACAAACAAAAAACTGACCAATGGATGTTAACAGCAATACCATTGAAATATGAATGAGTTGTTTTAACAATGCCCAATAAGCTACAGACACTCTTACATTTAAGTTACATGGTATTTTGAATTGTTTCAAAGATCATGAAAATAGTGAATAAATGTATAAACTGGATACTGTAAAGTGTTGTGTTTTTTTAAAGAAAATTTTTACCCTTTAAAGATTTGGTGTGTATTATACAAGATATCAGATGTCGCAGACTTTTTACCAAATTACTGGGGCCATTGCTGGTGACAGATGAGTGAGCGATAATACATAGTATACATTAGAAACTCCAACGTGGGCATTTGGAAATTTGACTGATATCAATAAAAGATAGTTGTTAGTGTCTTGTTGTGTGTTTTGGGGGATATGAGTATTGCATGTCACTGGGTTGATGAGTATCACTGATATTGGCAATAAAATGGGTAGGAACAGTACAAGGAGTTCATACTGAAACTCTGTGTAAAATTTAACTACAAAAACAAAAACAAAAAATGCAAAATTTTTTTTTCACAATTTTATTGAAATTCGATGAAAGTGAGAAATATAATACAGGATAAGTGACATGCATTGATATGATGTGCATCTAGATTAAAACTCATCAAACTCATCCCCGCTGTCTTCTTTCCTTCACTGCAAGAACTGTTCATCAGTCATGGTAGCAGTTGTGTCATAGTAGATATCGCTGTTGTTGCCCTCTGATGCTTCTACTGCCTCGTCATCCCATGGCTCAGACCACAGGATACCATCTTTGGTTCCAGCCATAGCATTGGACATGCAGCACCTGAGGAAGCCCTTCTTGATGGTCTCAAGGTTGACTTCTTCCCAAGGAATCTCTGATCCAGGTGGCAATGGTGGGCATGTCAGGTTGGTGAATGCGACAAGTGGGGGGGGGTGAAGGTGTGTTCGTTCTCCATCATCCACATATTCCAACTCTGCTGGACCATATGCTTGACTGGGCAGTTGCAAGATACATCCATGACCTGCAGATGGATGTCATTCTCTCGGGGATGATGGCAAGATCTGTGTGAGTCTTCTTCAAAGCTGTCTTCATGGACTTCATGCAGTGGTATCTGAAGGCATCAAGTGACAGAAGCTTGCAGTGCAGCATGTCCTGTCTTCCCCCCACACATGGTGTTCACCCAGTCTAGCATGAAGGCTTCATTCATCCATCCCTTGGCATGGACCTGTATGTAGACACCACTGGGGAATTGCTCTTTTGGCATGATCTCCCTTTGAAGATGATGTATGGCAGGAGTTTACTTCCATCAGCCATATGCCCCAGCATGACTGTGAAGCGGGTCTTTTCATGGTCAGTTGTCTTCATGGTGATGGTCTTCAACCTGATGGGGGCCACTGTGCTGTTTTAGGGATGGTTGAACATCATAGGTGTCTGGTCAGCATTCCCTATATGACTCAGGGGGTAGTTATGTTGTTTTCTCTGTTTGATGGCGAACTGTTGGAACCTCAACAGCTGATCTTCATAATCATCAGATAGCTTCTGGGCAATGGTGGTCTGCCAGCATATGCTTAGTTGGTTCCAGGCCATGAAGTGTGCGCAGCATTTCTGAGATGCCTTAAAGTCAGGCATAGATTGAGCTTTTTTAGACAAGCCCATGTGTAAACGCACTAAATTAGACTTAGAAATGAAGATAAAGAAATATGAAGGTGGACAATCTTTATCAGCCAATGCACGTGAACTATGTTTTTCAGTGTCGACAGTGGAATACTATAACGAAAGATGCTGTCCTCATTAAAGAACACGTGAAAGGATCTGCACCTCTAAAATCTACAATAATAATGAAACAGCATGCTGGTGCTATCTATGAAATGGAAAAATTGCTTACCATGTGGATGGAAGACCAGATACAAAGGTGTCTTCCATTAAGCCTTTATGCGATTCAGGAAAAAGCATGAAGCCTTTATGCAGACATTAGTGAAAAGCACATAAATAATCTGAAAAGTTTTGTGGCTAGCAATGATTGGTTTTATAGATTTAAAAATAGTGCTGGTTTTCATAATGTTAAAGTGAGTGATGAGGCTGTTAGTGGCAATGTTAATGCAGCTGAAAAGTATTCCAATGTGTTGAAAGAAATAATTGGTAAAGGTGGTTACACAGTGCAACAAACGTTCAATGTTGACGAAACAGGGTTATTTTGGAAAAAAGGGCCTAACCGCATGTACATTTCAGTGGAAGAGAAAACAATGCCAGGGTTCAAAGCAGCGAAGGATAGACTAACACTTTTATTTGGGGCAAATGCAGCTGGTGACTTTAGGCTTAAATCATTGCTTGTTTACCATTTCAAGAACCCACATACGTTCAAGGGGATCAGTAAGGCGACGCTTCCCATTCATTATCATTCAAATCCAAAAGCATGGATTTTTTGTAATATGTATACCAGTCACGAGCAACCCGCGGCATCCTAATATGCGGCCTATGGGGCTTTGGCAAAGTAATTTTATTTTCCTGTTTTTTCACCCGGTGACTATATAGCCACCTGCCGCCCACAGGCTTGTCTCCCACAGTAGGCACTCCCATTTGCGTCACAGGCCTCTGCGGTAAATCACACTGGCATCACAGCCTCTCTGCTGCACCCTGTTGCTCCACCGCCCTGATGGAAGCGCGGAAAATACACACTGGCGACAGGAGCTGGAAGTCTAAGTGTTGCCACACTAGGAATGATGCAATTGAGTTGCGCTTCCATTGGCTAACGCTATTGGGGCTGGTGTAAAGACTTCAAGCTACCCCCCATTTCAAGTTATCCCCAGTAATTTGAAATTGATTTCATCCTACCTCCCAATAATCTGAACGCGATTTGAACGAAGCTACCGGGAGGATAAGGTGAAGTGGGAATAATCTGAAATTGCTACACCGGCAGTTAAAAGACTCACCTCAATGCCCGCGGGGAGCATGCGGCAAAGACTAGGCAGGGACTCAGGCCGGACACGCACTAGCCAGCTCAGCTCTAGGCCAACCTGGGCACCAACAACGAGCAACATTGTGTATCATCGCGTGTAGGAAATTTGTGTGCACATCGGGGTTTTTCAGTCCATCAGACATGGCTTCAGAGAAGAAAAAGCGAAAAGTAGAGGAAGAACCACGTAAATGCAACAATAGATGGACCTCAGAGTATTTATTCACCAGTGTTAAAGATGCTTAATTTGCAATAAATCTATCTTTGGCTGCCCTTATAAAATATAATGTCAGGAGACATTAGAGTACAAAGCATGCATTTAAATATGGTACCCTTCAGGGCCAGATGTGGAGAGATAAGGTGCGGGAATTTGAAAAACGTCTTGCAGGCCAACAAAATCTCTTCAAGGAAGCCACTGCTGAGAGTCACATTTCAGTGCGTGCCAGTTATTTGGTCTCCAAAATCCCGGCAAAGCGTATGAAGCCCTTTGGTGATGGCGAGATGGTGAAGGAATGCCTCGAAGCTGTGGCTGATGTAGCATTTCCTGAGAAGGCTATTATTTAAAAAATTAGCCTGTCAAGGTTTATTGTGGATAGGGGGATTGATGACATGTCAAAGAACATTGAAGACATCCTGAAATTCAGACCATCAAATTTCAAGTGGTTTTCCATAGCACTGGATGAGAGCACTGACGTGTCCCATGTAGCTCAACTGGTTGTCATCATTCGAGGCATTAATGCTGAATTTAACATAACCAAGGAGTTAGCGGGTATGGTGGGAATGATGGGCACAACTGGTGTGGATTTGAAAGAGTTGGTGAAAGTACTGAAGCGGTTGGGGATACCTTTAGAGAAGCTGAGTGGCATTGCAACTAACGGCTTGACAACTCTCATCTCTCAAGAAGCTAGGGCTCTGACTGTTCGTGAGTTAATTTTGTGTCACTATTTGTTGCATCAAGAGCACTTATGTGCAAAATCTCTGGGGATGGAAAATATTGTTGCAGTTATTGTGAAGCTTGTGAATTTCATCAGATCAAATGGATTGAATCATCGCCAATTCAGAGAGTTTCTGGGTGACATGGCATCTGATTATGGAGATGTGGTTTATTATGCTGAAGTGCAATGGCTAAGCCATGGTCAGATGCTTAAGCGAGTTTATGATTTGAAGGAAGAAATTGAACTCTTCTTAGATATGAAGGGGAAGCCAGTGAAGGAATTTGGCGATCGTGAGTGGATGTGTGACTTTGCATTTTTGATCGACCTTACTCAGCATCTCAATGAACTGAATCTGAGGCTCCAAGGAAAGGATCAGCTCATCCATGCCATGTTTGACAAGATCAAGGCGTTTGAATCCAAGTTGTTGCTGTGGGAATCACAACTTCACTCCAATAACCTTGTTCATTTCGAAACATTGAGGAATTGAGGAAGGAGAATCCAGATGATTCTGCAAAATATGCAGAAGAGATTCGGCAACTCAAAAATAAATTTCACTTCCGTTTTCAAGATTTCAGAAGATGCGAGGACACCTTCAAACATCTTTTCCATTCCTTTCAATGTCAGTGCTGAAAGTGCACCTCCAGAGCTTCAAATGGAGCTTCTTGATCTTCAGTGTAACACTGAACTGAGAGAAAAATTCCGCGATGTGCCATTCCTTGACTTTTACAAGTTCTACCTACCAAGGAAGAGTTTTCCCGAATTGTCAAACCATGCTTTGAAGATGGTAAGCTTGTTCAGCAGCACTTACATCTATGAGCAATTTTTTTTTTCAAAAATGCAGGTGCTGAAAAACAAGCATCGAAATCGGTTGGGAGGTGAACGCATGGAAAGCTCCTTGCGCATTGCAACGTCTCAGATTGAGCCAGACATAGAAAGACTTGTGAAAGAAAAAGCGTGTCAACTGTTGCATTAAGCTGTTTAAAAAGTAGTATAAATAAAAATTGTCATACACTATATATTTTCTTTTATTTTGGCATAAAATAACTTTTGTGTGTCATAAAAGGGGTGGTTATGGAGTATGTTGGTATTCACCAGGCTTAAAGCCTGCAACTCCGTAAGAAAAAATGCATGTGGCCCTACAGAAAAGGTTGCTCATCACAGATGTATACTGTATATTTACACATGCTATATATTTTTTTTCTTTTCAAGATAAACCTTTTCTTCAGGAAAAAAATCTCTGCAGTTTATTTTATAACCCAATCAGCAACATTCATTTCTATCTTGCTGATTTTGGTAATAAACAATTCTCTCTCTTATCTTTTCTATGGTTATTTAAATGTCATACAACAGGTCACAAAACTGTTTTCCCCAAGCATTTAAAAGATTAATGCTTCTAGAATCAAAATGGGGGCAGAACTTGGATAAAACATTTGTAGCTTCTTATCCAATATTTTAATTATTGTCTTTGGAAATAAATGTGGTTCATTTTTGAAATACCAAAATATTTCTTTGAATAACATTTCACTTCACTCAATTCTTAAGATAATTTCAGAAACATTATAAAATAAACTTTGATAAGTTTCCACTACCATCACACTGTCATTAGCATATCAAAATTTGTAATAATAATGACATGTCATGATAATAGCAATTTGATCACTTTTCATGTTTTAAGAAGCTCGGCAAGTCCAAATAAGACTTTTGAAAAACATGGAATACCTGTGTAAGGTCATAGTTAATACCAAGTATAGTGTTTGGCAATGAAAGCTAATAAGCATACTTAAACAGTATGTATGCCTCAAATTAACTCTAAAAATAATAGAAATCCAATCTAACGTCCAAATTTACTCCAATATCATCAAATCCATTTCCAGATTTATCTCCCTTTGGCAAAATGACAAGATTTTCTTGGTGTGTGAAAGTAATGACATAAGCTTTACCCTGACAAACATGTTGCATTTTGTGTACTGGTAAAAAACAAGAAGAAACCATAACTTTTTGTAAAAGATGGTGAAACTACATCCGAGTACATGGCTATATTTTGACCCTAACACCATAATGATAACAATATTATCCATACTATAGTTATTTTTAAGAGAATTTAACATTTCATTAGTGAATATGATAGCTTATATCGAGCGAGTGGTGAAAGACAATTTCTTGACTCTTGCTTAATTGCTCTAGATATAATGTTTAATGTTGAGGACATATTTGAATCCATAATTATTGTGAAATCACCAATACATAAAAGATACAGAAACATCCTACACAAGAACATTCAGTGCAGTATATAAATTCTGAGTGGAAAGATAAATTGAAAAAAGAATAATTAATCAATTGTCTCATAAAAAAAATTATTCCACGTCTCTAAAACATACACTATGACCTTTGTCCTTAGCCAAGCCCTGTAGCTATCATCTAGTCCCATAAATATGGGGGTTCTGAGTGATGACACCTGCCTACAGAGTTCCATGATAGATGGTTAGAGAGGGGTTTCTCTGGCATAGACCTGCCTCCTAGGCTGGCAGAAGAATCAACCAAAAGGCCTGCTAATCTGCGGTGATTTGTTTCCCTCTGTATATTAAGTTTAATTTAAATTATCCATGAAACCAATGACCCTTGTGTTCTGCTCTTGCCTGAAAACTACAAAATTTCCCAGAGAGGAAAGTGTGGGAACATCCGTAGCTTTACCATCTGTTTTTTTTTTCTTTCTTTTTTTTTAGATGCTCCATATACACTGTTTTTTTCTGGCAGAGAGAAACACAGAATTTTCTCCCTTTCCTCTCACTCCACATGGCCCCAACTAATACAATCTAATTACAGCTGTCTCAGCCCTACAAGTGGGGATCAGCCAGTTTACACCAGACATGAAGCATGACAAGCACTGGGTGAATTCTCAGAAAGCTGCCCTGTGTCAGAATTCTCTCACTTCCCACTGCTAGAACAGATCTATCTGATGACTGGCATTCCTCTATCTCTGATCATCACACATTTTACCCAACACATCTCTCTATCAAATAAACCCACCACCAGCATGTGTTTTAAAAAAATAAATACTATAGACTTCTGACTGTCAGCCAATTATGAATGAAGAGCTAGTCATTTTTGTTTTATATGTACACTTGCTGGAAATCTAAGATCTTTGAATTAACAAGTTGCTGACTCCTGAAATGTTCAGAGCCTTGGGACACATTCCCTCTGATTAAGTATATAAATGTAAGTATTAGTAGTATCATCACTAAAAATAGTATAAATGGTATAAAAATAATATCAAACAATATCAGGTAGCATTTTAAAGTACCGTATACTAATTACTTCCTTGACTGTTCATAGAGGTTTGTCAAAAAATAAATCAATCTTGAATTTTCAAGAATATTATGACAACACTTTACTTATTACTATCATAGTTCTGAAAAACAGCAATTGTTCATTAACAAATTCCAGTTAGTAAATTGTACATGAACTGGCCATAACTGAAGTACCATAATAAACTGTCCAGCAGAAGTAGTAGTACCTAAGATAATGATAAAAGAAATGCAAATACAATAATAAATTTAAAACATACAAGACATTAAATAAATAACTTTAGGAAAATAGCAGCCATATCCTAATTTAAGCAGAATGCATATATTTAAACTCACCACCACCAAGCTACTTCTACTATAAATATTTTCTTTTCTTTTTTGGTGAACAGGTGGTTGACATAAAAATCAATCAATTGCAAAAATACATATAAATAATAATAATAATGCCATATCATTTTAAAATGAAGCTTTTCTTATATTCAGGAACAAAATTCAAGTATAAAATTATAATTTCATTTTATTTCTATCAACAAGTTAACAGGCATCACCAACCTAATAACCAAGGTACCTCACCTTTCCTAATTCTCAAACAGAATAACCATTAAATACAAAATTAAGATGATAATCCAGCCTGCCTTCATGGTACTGAAAATAACTGCATTATCCATGTTGGTGTTGTGTATTTTTGGGGGTATAATATTAGCAAGTCAGATGTGTCTTCTTCTTTTGTTACAGTACAACATTTCTTCACCTACAATTTAAGCCCAGCAGCACCGTGTAATAATAAACTGGTAATAATCATATTTCAGGGTTTCACTCCAAATAACATCTACAATCTGGACCCATTTAGTAAAGTTACTACATTGAAAAAAAAAAAAAAAAATGAATGGGCTTTATTTTGTAAACATAGAAATAGTGTATTCAACTTTCTTATTTATGTGTTATTGCATCCATTTTTATCTCCAAAGATAAATGAGTTTACAACTTTTGATGCATAAGAGCCCTAAAATTTTTTTTTTAAATAAAAATATGAAAAGCGTTTTACATAAACAAGATTTCATGACATTAAATATGCAGTTTACACACACACATGCATCTAGATATACATATGAAAAAATACTAATACACAGCTGCAGAAAATGATTGAAACCTAGATACAGATAGCTTTCAAAATAATAATACAGTATAATATAAAAAATTAGGCATCCTTGAGACCAAGCATATGCCAGATGTGTGATTTTGGTCAAAACTATTGTAACCTAAACAGTGTGTTTTGTATGCCCCATGCAAGTTTTAAATCTTAATTGTTTGTAATATATGTAAATAAATAACGTGTATAAAACAAACATTTACTGAATATTTTGTAAAGTACTTATCCAAAATCTTTCCTGTCTCTGCTAACAAGGTACGGTATACATAGACTAGAGGGTGCATGTTACATAAAAGATGAAGCGCTGGATAGGTGGTGTCAGATATAGCTGAGGTTGAGAAAGCAGGAGAGGCAAAATGCATATCTTTCATTTCATCCATAGGAGCTGATGTTGGTGTGCATAAGTCATCAGAGATAAGTTCTGGCTGAGTAGTAATTTTTGGTGGTATTGGACTGGGCTTAGGAGTTGGAGTTTCATTTTGCGGATCATTAGATTGCTTTGAAGCCTTGTTAAACAGTTCATGAAGAGTCATTTGCTTCAGAACTTATGGTTTTTCTTTGATTTTCTCTTAGATACGGTATACACACATTATTTTATGCAAAGTAATAAAACTGCTCTGCACCATAAAACCTAAAACCACTGATATCACACATTCAAAGCTAGTTTTCTGCTCTGGTTCTTTACCCTCACTATCATTATCTTTCTCTTCTGTTGGATGCATTATGCTAATAATCTCATCATCCATCATCTGGATAACTTCAGGTGCATCATTGTCATAATTCATCGATTCCACTTTCTTCTTCAGTCATGTTTCTGGTAACCTCACTGTTCACATCCTTTGCCTACATTCTTCTCATTTAATATTATAAAGCCTTTGAAGTTTTCAGCATTCTCAGGGTCACTAAACTTGGCCATAGCTTATGATACACAATTTCTAGTGTTGACTGTCACTGACTTCCATGCCCTTTCAAGCGAGTAAAGGCAATTCTTGATGTTGAATTCTTTTCTGTGTGTCAAGCATATCACCAAATGAGTCTGAATTCACTCCTACAATTACACTTCATACGGCAAATTATTTTTTTTATCCATGACTAAATAAATGAACTGCAATTGGTGGGAAGGGGGAGAGAAATGTTGCAAAAAACACTTCCAGACACCAATACACGAAATCTTCCAGGTGAATTACAAGCAACAACTGAACTCCTTTTAGGGCACAAGGATAAACACTCTTGCCCACAACAAATAAATTAAATTTGTGTGCCAGCCATGCTAGCATATGTAAACAATAGTCACTTGCTCCTAACTTTCCTTAATGCCAGACAATAAACATTGGTCAAAGGTAACAGGCATGTTGCTCAGAAAACTCCAATCTCATTCATATTGTAAATATGTTGAGGTTTTCATCCTTTACAAACTTAGAAAGCTTGCAAATACTATTTGACTGTCTGCTGAGAGTTTTTCTCCAGGCACATTATGAAATTTATTCAACCATCCATTTGTAAACTCACAAAGATCAACAATTTGTAATTCGTCATAAAATTGTCTCATCTTTCAACACAGAAGTACTCGAAGAGATAACAGTGCAGTGAAAGTGCACCTGTTTAAATCATTTGTAACACAAGTTTATCATGCTCAGCTAATCTGGCTTCAAGCATTGATTTTCTCTTTGTAATACCCTTATTACTTTCACTATAAAATTGAAAGTTTTTCATGCCACCTCTTTATATTATATATAGCTGAGGTACTAACATTGAAATACCCACTCAGGAAATCCATGAATGCATCCTTATCTAATTTTCATATTTCCACTTTCGCAATTATGGTAAGCACAGTATGCTACACTAGACATAGCACTATCACTCAGCGGTTTTGTGAATGCCATTATAAAGGTAAAATTTATGAAAAAAAAAAAAAAAACCCACAAAATTAACCAAGAAAAACACTGAGCTTAAATGCCATGCATTTAAACAAAGGAAACAATGACCATGTGGTGGCCTGAGTGTGTAAGTTACAGAAGCATACAAAACACAGTGGCAATCTTTGAAAACTCATGGTGAAAATCTTTAATTTGCTTGGTCCCAGGTTAAGTTTTTTTTTTTTTTTTTTCAGTTTCTGTGTTGCCGGAATTTCAATATTATACTGTAATAATAATAACAAATATTGTTTACAAAATTGTGTTAATTAATAAATGTTAGGTGACCCACTGAGAGACAAAAAGGTAACTTAAGTAAAACTTAATTTCTAAAAATATTCTTCAAATTATAGAAAATAAATTACTAATTGGTTTTGAAATAAATTCATTTAAAATGAATAGACCACTTAATAAACTTAAAACCTTCTGAATGGTATCAAATTAATAAGGAAACCTGTGGAATAGCATGGAATTAAGCAAACCTGTATTAAATAAGAGCCCGAGTCATTTCTTATGACTGAAGCATGAGCAAGACACTGGAGATATCACAACACAAGTTAAGATTAAAAATTTAAAGGAATTTTGACTGACTAGATTTAACAAAAAAAAATATGATTTATCTTTAAAAGACATCAGTTATACTGTTCAATATAACCTTTAAAAAGCAAAAACAATTGAAAGGTATATGTTGAAGTGATATCAAAGCAAATGCTTCAAAGAATAGTGAAGTACTTAGTGCCAACAGTGAAGTGTGGTGAAAGAAAGGTTATAGCATGAGAATTTTGATAAACAATTACAAATATATTCTATTCACAAGGCAATAAATTCTGAAAGATTACCATTGCATTCTTGTTTACCATGCCATAGAATGAAAACTACATCTTGTTGGCTAAGGGTTCAATTTTGAACACATGGCCCAAAACATTTATCAGTTATGTATATAAAATATTAACAAAAAAAAATGCTTAAGAAATCTAAGTACAAGGAATGGCCAGCATAATCTTTAGAGCATCAATGATTTCTGATAATAATTGTGGGAAATCATGTTGTCTCTCTCTCAAATGAACTAGATAGATAAAGTTAAGGAAGTAATTATGCATGTATATTCTGCAGTAAAAATATGGATACTACACAAAAAACAAGTTTTCTGTGAATTATACATTTAATCAGTGTCAATACTTGGGTTTCCAGGAGTGTATTTTCCAAGGTGTGATGCCAAAAGCAAAGATGTCTGTCTGTCTCTCTCTCTCTCTGTTAACCTAGAATGAGGTAAATGGGCAATCTAAGGCTGGACAAGCATGTTGTGTATTGAATAATTTATCTATTCAGAGAGAAAGGTGTAATCAATGTACATCGATAATCGTTAGTGCATAACAAGATGTGCTGCTCCACCAAATTTTATATCACAGTCATCCATTTCTTTAATATCATCAACATGCAATGGTGCAATTATTTTCAGACAACTCAAACTTTTAACAATTCACATTCTCTGGATGTGCAGTGAATCTGGAGTAAAGTTGGCAAGGCTTTTGAACCAGTTTGTTTGTAATCAACAATCAATTAGAACAAAGATGTAGAGAGGCATTCAATGATGGACAGCTCATCCATGAAAATTACATTTTTAAACTATAATTTATATACAGTGGCAAACAAAAGTTTAAGAATGATAGCAGAAAAAAGAGAGACACGTGTAAAATATGTAAGAACAAACATTCCAGCATAGGTATTACACTGATAGAAAAGCAATTTCTTATCGTTGTGACTGACATATACATCATCATGACTGGTAATAAATATTTTGCATACACTCGCTTTTCTTACATTATGACAAAATTTCACAACAACAAAAATTTATGCATCATCAAACAGTTTTATATCTGTTTACTCTGAAAAAAACTGATGCTTTGACCAATCATAAAAATCAAGCATCTGCACAAAATGGACCCACACAAGACATCCATTGATATCTTAAGAGATTAACTCTCCAGAGACAACTTTATGATTTTGAATTGAGAGAGCATACTGCCAGAAAGAAACCTTTTGTTTTCTTGAAGAAATGAAAGGTCCAACTTCAGTTTGCTAAGGACCATCTCTATTGGATCCCAGAAATGTAGACTGCTCTGGTCTGATGAACCATGGTTCCAGAAGTTTGGATCAGATGGTTATACTTATGTGCAGCAAAGCATTCCATCCAAAGTGTACCAAACAATGATAAAAGGTGAAGGTGGTCCATTATGGTATGGAGCTACTTCTCCCGAAAAAAAAAGGGGCAAACCCCATTCGTCATATCCAGGAAATAATGCAATGGTTTGTTTAGTTGGACATTTTGCACAATATACTAGAGTAATACTGAGGATTGCACCTCTCTCAATTAGATTTTCCAATATGATGATCTGAAACATCTAATCACCATTATTGAACAGTATCTCAGATAGCATAAAATTCCAGGAATCCAATCAAGAATCTATGAAACAATATGCATAAATCTACTAAGACAAAGAAAAGCCCAAAAATTAGGATCAATCATTTCACATTGGTCAATGTTTGCATAGACCAGAGTATGTCTTTGTTTTAAATTGCTAAATATATTTTTTTTCATGAAGATCCAGAGAGTCATGTTAGACGAGAGAGGGTGGAGATATAAAGTATACCTTAGCAATAATACTAAATGCTCAAATACCCATAATGGTAGCTCATTCTATAAACAGTAAAACAGCCTTGTTAAAGAAATACTAAGTCCAAGACTGAGGTTGAAAGAATGCCTTATTACGTGTAAATAATTTAAAATATAAATGAAAAAGCATTTTCATTATCAGCCGCATCAATGACATAAGGTGATGCAGTGTGAATGTGAATAACAGGTTACTTTAAAATCAACTTTATATTTCACACATTGAAAAATTTTTTTTCTGAAAATGATTGTTGTTGCTGCTATAAAATTATTATTCTGTTTTACATCTACTTTTTATTTTTAAAAGCTGATATTCTTGGATATATGGACTGACTTTATTGGCAAAAGAAAGTATTATAGCAAAAATGATGATAAGTTTATAAGTCAATCCTTGCAGTATAACTAAGCTCAGCTGTTGGGCAATGAGTAGCAGGAAGTCTTGCAATAAACACCAAAAGCAGAAAATACTACCAAAACTCATATGGCATCTAAACTTAAAATTTGTTTTTGCCATTGTCAGAAGTGTAAAGATTTAAAAGTATAAGTGGAAATATATTGCTACCTTTATCAAACAATTTGTTTAACAGAATAAATGAGTTATCTCTCTTTGCTACAAAATCTTACAAGTTCTCTTACCCTAAAACCTGTCCTATTTCTGATTTATGAAAATAATAGATCTATATAACAAATTAGTTTGCTAATGATGAGCAAGATAAATTCTGAGCATGACATTAATCAACTCCAGAAAAGACTAAAAAAAAAAACCAAACAAAACATTAAACGATTAATCTATAAAGAGGTAAATGGCAGTAGTTTTTCAATAATAGAGTGGTGAATGTATGGAACAGTTTGACATGCAAAGTGGTAAAATGTGATAGTGCTAATTCTTTTAAAATTTACTTTGAATAGTTGATTCTTAAAACCTAAAAGTGAGAGGGTTGATGCAAATGAGTATAACTATATAACCTTAATGGCCAATGTGAATGCCTTAAAATTAATTTTCATAGAATTCACAAAACATGCATGTGCATCATTTTTTTCTATGAAATTTTGACAAATGTTACTTTAGTTTAGTTGCTACTGAAAAGAAAGAAATCCCCATGATAAGTATACAAAGCACCAGAGATATTGGGTAGGGGGAGGCATTCCTATCAATATGATTTTTAAACCATCACCATCAATCTTAAACAATTCATTCTATTTGTTTAGAAATCTATTCGTTAATTTTTTTTTAAAATATTAAGCCATGCTGATAATCAAATCAATTAACCTGATTATTCTAATTGTAGATAACCAATAAAGGATTTGACTGTCTACAAGTTTAAACAGTTTCTTGCAACTATGCAGTCACTTACTCACAATAGAGCAGTGAAGTTTGTTGTAGCTGGACTTTATGCTGCCAGATGTTATGTTGACCAACAGATAAAATGGAAAGAAAATCACATTTTGTGTTTTTTCTCAGGTAAAATATTTTTTGCTGAATATTTTAAATATATTTTTTTAAACGTTTCAACTTTCCATTTTATTTTCATACATACAAACACTAAATACAGGCAGCCCCTGCTTTACTCTCTAAAAATAATAATAGCCCATCATTGAAGCATAAGGCTGATAGGACAGCTGTCAACCTGCTAATGTGATAGTATCATCCTGTCACCATCACAAATGATCAAGCTGATGTAATAGTAACAATGTCCCAAGCCATCAAGAGACTAGCCCATGAAATAATGACATCACCCCTCTTGCCACTATTCATAGACAGTTTGTTGTGTGCCTGGGTCACCTTGACCACTGCTTGCTGGCTTGCATATAAATTCCTATCTGGAGTACACTCATTTTCCAAACAGGGTTGGTGTGACACAATATTGACAAGGGGGTCAGCATGACACAACAAAAGCATGGAGTTTGTTGAGACTAAAAAAGATGGTAGGAAGCTCTCTATGAAGGCTAAGCCTATATTATTGACAGCAAACTTATTGGAGATGTGAAAAGCAGAAAGGCTGCAGCAGGAGGCTGAAGACAATTAATGAAGTCATCCAGGGTACTCAATTGGAACACACATATCTACTACAGGGTGCTCCACAAAAAAAACAGGAACATTTGGTACAGTTTATTTAATTGTTGGAAATTTTGGTAGTTATTTAAAACAAAAGCAAAGGATGGAAATTTGGTAGCTTAAAACAGAACAAAAACACAAATGTTAGATGTGGTGTTCAAAATGCTTTCCGTGGACAGCTGCACAATGACGTAGACAGTCTAGCCAACTTCCAGTTGCCCTTTGGATAACTTCAAGCAGGGGATATTGTTCCAAGCTTCCATCAACACAGGTTTTAAGGATTGTATGTCTGTGACCTCTCTCTTCTGTAATTGAAGTTGATGTAACAGTAAACCCCACATGGTAAAATCCATTACGTTGAGATCTGGACTTTTAAAATTTTCTGGTTTTTTGTGGGGCACCCTGTAGATACAGCATAAATGCATGCTCTAAAATCTGTATGCGAAATGAAGCAATGAGGTGGACAATCTGGGGAAGCTACTAGTAGCATCATACACAATTGAACAGAAAATCCTCCCCTGAGCAGTTGGCTTGTTGCCTAAAAAGGAAACATTGGCATGAATGATTAGACAAAAGAGGACAACCCCTGATAGTGATGATATAAGTGAAGACCTAAAACTTATGACCAGAGGATAGCCATTTTTTGGCATTTGAAAATGAGCAAGTGGTCATACTATCATCATCTAAAAATCTAGAACACTTGTCCACCAAACCACACTGGTTTTGCGATGGCACATTTGACAGCACACCTTTGGGAATTCAAATGTACACTGTCCATGTTATTATTGATGAAATCTGCACTCTGCCATTGGTGTACTATGCAACAAAGAACAAAAACAAGGACACGTACAACATGATATTTAGTTACATGAGGAATGTTAGAAACATTGAATCCTGAGTAAATTACAATTGACTTTGAATGAGCAGTACTGACCAGCATCAGAATTTCAACCACCAGTTTTTGTATGCTTTTTCCATTTCGCTCAATGTTTGTGGTGCAGCATTCAGTCTCTTGGACTGTGAGCATGTTATATAGAACTGGAAAAGCTCTACTGATTAAAAATATGCAGGCACTCGATGTTCCACCAAATGATGTCATTGACACGTTTAATTCTCAGATGGTCTCTCTTGATAATGAAATAGATGAAAGAATAGCAGACTTTTTGGCCTATTTTGAGATCACTTGGCTTGATATTGTTACTCAAGGGAGACAAAGGCGACCCACTTTGAGATTGAAATGTGGAACATCAATAGCAGAGTTCAAGACTATTTGCCCAGAACCAATAATTCTCGATTGGGGGGGGTGGGATGGGCTGGCAATGAGCTTTCCACCAACAAATGGTGGAAATTTGTAGGCTCGTCACAAAACTAAGGAAAGAACAAGCCAGTAATGAAATTTTGACCGAGCAGGCTGCAATGGGATTAAAGCCACAAAACAAAAAGGTACAATATCATTAATAACTGCTTGAAGACATTAGTTGGCAACTAGATTAATGAAGAGGGAATTGCATATCTGAAGGTGATTGCTCATAACTTGCGACTGGTATGATTTTAATTCTATATGTCCATTGCAATAAATTTCAATTATTAATTTACTACATTTCTTTAGTTGTTTCAGAACATTTGTGTTAATATGCTTTATGTTGTATTTGTAATAAATTATTTGTATTTTATTCTATCTCTTATTGTTGTCATAAATTCCACACACACTGGTTTCCAGCGATCAATGGAAGTAAGTCAGAACAATAATATTAGTGAAAAACAATGAATGATAGTCATCAGATACAAGATGAATCAATGAAAATCAGTATCATCTTGTAATTATGAGACTGTCATAAACAAGTGATCACTCTTCAACTGAAAAATTAGGTTTTATAACATTGGACCAGAGTGAAACAGAAACAGGTCTATTACTACTCAGACCAATTTCTCTCTGGCCTCCTCCAAACATCACATAGAATGCACAAATGGCAGTAATTTATCAGGACTGCTTTTAAGATGTAAATCTCAATGCAAATTATCAGAAATTAGCCATTAACACATCGGTGTGGGTATATTCAGTCTGTTTGAGACAAGAATAATCTGATTCACAAGGGTTACAACTATGCCAAGAAAAGATGTTGACTGATAGTTTCAATCCCATTTGAATGTGACTTAAGACAACAAGGACTGTGCAAAGCAGAGGTGAAGTTGCATGATGGCCAGATTATTCCTGAACTGAATAAGTATAGATATGCTTCAGAACCAATCCTCCCCAAAATGCTGTCTGCAATGTCATCAAGTACAGGACCATTAACACTAAAGAAATAGCCTAGCAAATAGATGAAAGTGTCTCCATTCAGCCATCATCAATCGATACTATCTGTGCCTTATCATTTATAAGCAAAGACAAGATGTAATGCTTCCCCATCCTGCTCTTGATTTGACTAAAATAGTTATACCGGGATTACAAGGTAATCTTTCTAATGTCTATTTGACAAAGTTGAGACAAGTTTTACACATGCAGATACAACTAGCTATAGGAATTTTGATATACCTGCACATTTGTTTAACTCTTCGCATAGTAATTTTATAACTTATCCATTCTAATTCACAGAGAATTCATCTCCCATGTGTTTTCCAGTCTTAATTATTTGTTGCATAACTTAGATCTCAAACAGAACTTGAATACTTACTACTACGAAGACTACTTAAGATCCTAAGTTAATTATTCTCATTTATTTTTATTTAGGTGTTAGCATCAAGTTAGCCAACAGTTGTGACCACAATTTGTAAACACATAACATGTGATTACTGTATTTGTTCAGACTGAAGATTTATTTTTTTAGTTGTTGATATATATATATATGGCAACTTTGGTTATAGAATCTTAATTTTAATATACTGTTGCATTTACAGGAAACTCCCCAAGATAATTGTTTTATTGCAGTATAACAGTGGTCCCGCTAAGCATGTCTACTATTTGCTATTGATACCACTTTGGGCATCTTTTGTACCTCCAAAGATTCATTCCCTGATAGCTCTTTTAAGGTGATTTCCATGTGCGCGCGTATGCCATACTATCCAACAACCAAGAAGCCACCTACACATCTTTTTGACATTAGAGATCTCAACTCCCAACTCTTACCATGATAGACTGCTGCCATCAATGCTGCTGAGACCATCTTTCCTAATGTCACAAAGAGGGGGACTGCTTCTACCACCTGTCCCAATGTGTATATCACAGGAAGCAAACAAGGATTTTGTCAGTATGGATGCTGCTGGTGCTAGCTTTTGTTCCAGATGATGATATCATTGATGCCTTTGAGACTGTTCAGGGTGAGCTGACTGCAAAACTTAACTGATTGGTAATTACTTTGAGAAGTATTTCATAGACCACATATTTGGCTATCCAACATCGCCATCATCAACTGCCACAATTCCCATTACACTGTTGAACATGTACCCCCATGTTAAAGATGACCTACTGCACACAAATCAAATGAGTGGTGGCAATGAAAATTCCAGAAGAAAGTTGGTGGGTACCAGCCAAAGTTCTGGAGGAGACCTCTTGAAACAAAAGTCTCAATAGCATCATCATTAACCAAATGATTGCTAGCCTGCACCTAAACAAAAAAAAAAAAGCAAGGAAACATCAGCTGCTATCAAAACCATCATCCACAAATTTCTAAAGAACTATATGTAGTGCTTTTTAACAAAATATTCCAGTTAAGAAATAATGAATGCATACAATGTACCAAACTTAGTCTCTTCAGTGTGATGAAAAAACCTTCTCATCTTGCACATATTACCATACCTGAAAACTTGAAAGTAATCACCTGAATGATTGTTGCACTATAAGCCATAGTTTCATTACAAATTTAATCTTTAATAAAACTTATGTGCAAACTTACTTGTTATGCCCTTCATTTGCAATTATGTACTATAAGTCGATGTAGAGTATAAGTTGAATTGGATAATTCACCTATTTTTCTTTACTTTATTCATAGATAAATCAATCTGGAGTATAAGGCTAGATCATTTGCAATAGTTAGCCAAATCTTCAACCAATCAGAACATGTCAAATCCTTCATGAATTGCATTGCTGTCTATGGTACTTCCAAACTCATGAATATTAATGAACTGTTTGTGCAATTATTGGTTCTGGTATCAAAAGCTTGGCATATATTTTAAGTTACTGCATGACATGAGTGATCATCGGGTGATCTTGTGGTAATTTTTGCTGTTAAATCACCTTTAAAAAGCCAAACATCAGTGTTATCTATCTTCAACACTTATTTGATTTTAAGATACTCAAATTCAGAAGTTAAGTTCACAATTTCATTTTGATAGCCAAAGTTGATATGCAGCTTGGTTCCAAGTTGCCCAACATTTGAGGTTCACAATTAGGTCAACATGCTCAGTTGTTTTCTGAATGGATAATATGGTTCACATCTCCAGGAAAGTGTCATGGTAAATTCTGTACACCAGCAAGAGAGAGTGAGTTCTGTAAAGACAGCAATCATCAGTTGCAATTTGTTTGGCCTTTAGTCTCAGTTGTACAGTACTAGGTTCACAGCACCAGGCATGTTGGGTTAGCACATATTCCTTATCCCAAATGTTAGTCCACCTAGCTTTTCAGTGGAAATTTGTCGTCTTGGTTTTCGTTGTAGTCCATAGTATATCCTTCTAGTTATGTCAATTCCTAACACATTTCTCACTGACACCATACTTCCTGTGCATGGCCATATCACCACAATTTTCTTTAGCAAACGTAACAACTTCAAGCATAAAAGTTGCCATGTATGACTTACGTGAGTCTATGGGAGGCACTCTGAGATGAGATAGAGGATCTGTTGGGGATACTTATATATAATAATTAGGAAAGAAATAGATGTAACATTGATTGGATGATTTCACATGCTCAGATTGCATTAATGGTGAATTGCTCACTGAATCGAAAAATATTCCAGTTTATTTCAGAAAATAAGTCTTTTTTTCTTAAAGCAATTTCAATGACTATCCATAGATAAGTCAATTAAGAGCAAAATCTGAACTTCTGGAGAGAAACTTAACTTATATGCTGGAAAATATAGTATTTTATTATTATTTAATAAATATAATATGTAACTGTTGTTTAATTATTAGTCTCTGCCTTAATTTCCAATGTTGTTGTTTTAATTCAAAAGTATGCAATACCAAGATAAATGCAGGCCAAAAGCAAAATACTAAGAAGAGGATGAAGACAATTGGTTTGTTTTCATCAAGTGGTCAAATGGCCAGTTGGGCAAAAGACCTGGAGGCAACAGGCCTAGATCGAGCAAAACACTGAAGTCATGCATCTGTCACTGTTTATTAATTAAACAATTGATGCAATAAACTTCTGATATTTCACCAGTTAAATTATTTCAGTATCACAAGAAATCAATCAATACTTATCTTTCGCACTGGTTTTTTTCTTTTAATCATCAAAAATAAAGAAAAATAACCAAATGAACTCTCTTTACAGCTAATTAATCAATAAAACATATTCCCTATATTATTAGGTCATCACAAAAGTTTTGTCGGTTTTTACATTATGTTAATTTGGGGTTCATTCTTTGCATGCTTGTGAAGTTGTATGTAGATAAGTTACATATCATTTTGTAACATGTGCATTGGCATACATTATGCAAAACCTACCTTTTTAAAAATCATTAAATGTATATTTGTTTTCAGGGTTCTGAGTGAAATGTGAATAGAAAAGTTTATCGTGCCATTTTGCTTCATGAGTTCAAACCGCCACAAAGTGAGCGAGACAACTCGTAACATTAAGCAAGCATGGGGTGAGAACACAGCAAATGAGCACACAGTACAATGATGGTTTGCAAAATTTCGATCAGAAGATGTGAGTTTCGAAGATAAGGAATGTAATGACAACCGTCTGAAAGCCTCATTTGAAGCCAATCCAAGGAGAAAGTGCGAGAAATTGCTAAAGAGCTAGCACTGCACTGTTTCCCGGCATCTTGATGCAATCAGCAAAGTGAAAAGTGGGAGCCTCACAAGCTGTATGAACAACAACAAAATCGTCGATTAAAGATCTGCTCTTCACTTAGCATAAGAAACAAAACCTTGGAAAACCATCACAGCTAAAAGGTACTGTTGTGCATTAAATGTTCATCAGAAACTCTCCTCATCCAGCCTATTCACCAGACCTTTCTCCCACAGACTACCACCTTTTCAAACACCTCGACAGCTTCTCCATATGAAATCCTTCTCCAACCAAGCAGCAATTGAAACTGCCTTCCAACAGTTTATCGACTCCAAAAATCCAATTTTTTTTTCAAAATGGTATAAATGCACTTGTGACTCGTTGGCAGAAATGTATTGATTGTAATGGAACTTACTCTGATTAATTAACTTCATGTTCAGCAAAGATATGAAGTCTCATTGTTGCAGTAAAAACACTGACAAAACTTTTTTAATGACTTAATATAATGACAATATTAAATCTTAAAATTAGATGTAACCAAACTTTAAAGTAAAAACTTTATAGAATTCTCTGCTGCTCCAATGTCCTGAAATAATGGCGTATCTTATTTCTCTGTCTTTTTTTTTCATGTGCAGTGGAGTTTTAAAGCATTATATTCATAACCTGCTAGAGTTATGTTCACTCCAGGTTGGCTGAACGTCCAAGAAAGGTGGTTAGAAGATCCTCTCACAGAGGGCAACCAGAAAGTATGTCTAGGGCAGAATCTAGGTAAAGAAGGGTGCCCTGTCGGGAAAAGCAGAAAAAGATACATCTCACTTAGAAAAAAAAAAACACTCCTCATGAGAAACAAGATCTACATATAAAAAATTGCTGAGTTTGGCAGAAGACCCTCACTCATTGTTCACGAGCAGTAAAATCTAGTAATTATTGGCTACAACATAATAATTTCAAAGAAAAACCACAGGCTGTGGAGGTGAATATGGATGAAAAATTGGGTATTGGCACTAGTTTTATGTATTAGCTTGTATTTTACAAGTTTGTAGACAGCCCTCCATTTTGTTCTTAAGTGATGGTAAAGAATAAGTAGCAACAACTATCTGCAGTGTCTATAAACTAGCTGTGATACATGGGAGTCAAACTAGTACAACAGGAAAACAAATTTCATTTTTCAAATATAGCGAAGATCCCAGAAAACTTTTTGACAATGTTGATTTCATTTTAGCAATCAATGCTATAGTTATCAAATTGTGAGACTTAGTGGAAATTGTCTATAAAAACAATCTTTATGCTGAAACACTTTCTAGGGTACTCTTGGAGGTAAACAGTGGCCTTATAATTTGAGAGGAATTAAAAAACCATGGTCTACCATTCCGGGCATTGCATAAGGTGGCCGTACAGTTGCTGGCAAAATATGAGAAGATTGTTACACTGTTTAAACGCAACACATTACTCTCCCATTTTTGTCAGGTAAGTGTTCAGAAAAATTGGTCACGAAGCCAATTCCATGTCAACTTAGCATTATGGATGAACACAAACAAACAATCCATGTCCTACAAAAAGATAAGCTTAAGCAAGCACCCTTTTGTTAGATCTGCAAGACTAGGGATAACATCTTGAAATCTTGCACTGTCATCATCTGCTCTAAAGAATCAAGCCCACCAAGACAGATTGTCTGCCATTCAGGCCATCAATGTGAAGCAATCAACCAATAACTCTGACAGCTTGTTTTGACACACCAAAAAAGCTAAATAGACAGCCAGAACAAAAGGGGAATATGGTGAACAGAGAGACTTTGGCAACACCCACACCAAATCATCCTCATATATACATTCCCAAGAAAGAAAAGTAAGGGCAGTACCAAGCATGAGCCACAAGCTACACGAATCCCAACCCAAAACCATACCATTAGCTTGAAAGTCACTGCAAACATCTAGAAAGCAGCAAGAAAGCTCCCATTCATATCAAGAAAATCATGAAGACCAAGAACCTGGGTAGGTCTCCTTTTCATTTCCCCACTGATATTCTGAAACTCTAAAATATCCAGAGAATTTGGATCTCATATACTAATGATTATGGATAAGATCCTAAATTTCCTTTACCTGAATATACAGATAATCCTGTGTAAATTCAACTTTGATACTTTCTCGGCAGATTTAGACCAAAATAAAATTTTTATTTATTTAGTAGCATGCTAGGAAATCTAGACAAAAATGAAAAGTTTTTGTTTATGAAATTCTGAAACAAAAAGTCACCTGTAGACAAATCAGAAACACCAGTTATTAGACAATCTAATGATATTTCTCTGTACAGAAAAATCATGTGATTACCTTTAAAAATTGTCTTAATTTGTAAACAATCACCTACCTATTTAGTGACTACAGTAAACTTTGTAAATAATGGCATCCTCAGAGAATCGGGGATGCCGTTATATCGAATATTCCATCATATGGAGTGTCCATATAAGTATAAGGGAGGTGCAAATAACTGAAATATAAAACTGGTGTGTGTGTGTGCTGCCAATTTAACCAAAATATTAAAAAAAAAACACATTTACATCAAGCTGTGTACAGAAAATATGCGTAAAACATAATCCACTTTTAAAAAATATGCACGAGTTATATACAGAACATACATGTGAATAAAACATAATTACATTTTTAAAACATTTGTACTACATTACATACATGTAAAAAAAAAAATAAAAAAACTATACACTACACAACAGTTGTTTACTTCTCTTCTATTACCCGCTCCTCCTCTGGTGTAGTTGTTTCAATTGCTGCATCAGGAGAACGATCAAGTGATGACCACTTTGTGATTTGTCAACTGCTTTCTTGAAAAGTTTACGAATATCACAGTGTTTAAAGCATGTTTACTTTCTTGTAATGATTGTGTTGTGTGTAAGATGAGCATGCATAACTTCTTGCGCACCCTTTTCTAATTTCTTGACTATTTCAATTTTATCAGCAATGTTAAGTATAATCCTTCATTTTTCTCCAGTACTTGCTTTGTCAAATTTAGGAGCCATTGTTGAGGGGTGCAAAAGTTATTGTATGATAAAAGATGAGAGAAACGAGCTATGCACACTTCCAAGATGGTAGCTGTAAACAAACTTAAGTTGGTTGCTGTGTCTGCTGCCAGACCTGCTATATCCAGAGTTTACTGTACTATTGATGAACCAGGATCTAGACCAAAGATGATAACTTACTCTGTATGATGCCTAAAAAAGTGACAATGATTCTGAGGAAAAAACTGGAATAAATTGTACCTCATAACAATATCAAAAAATTCACAGGAGTTTTAACTTGTTTTGTAAACAGCTTTGATGGCCAAATGTAGACCCAATCTAGCTGCATACACTTCTTTCCAAATACCTATAATTATAATTTGCTAGGAAATGAGGACATCAGTAAAGTGTTGTGCTGAAAAAGAATATACTTCCCCTCAAATTAATCTGGTTAGAAAAAGGTTGAATCTTGTGTTTCATGTAACTGGGTAATCAGCAGATTGTGTTAAAGTCACTTGGAATACCTAAGTCCATAGTAAGCATGCATACATGTCAAATAAAAATAAAAATTATTCTCATCCGATAACTTAACAAACACTTAGATCAAACCTTTTTCCTGAAGGTGGAAAATGTTTTTTAAAGAAACCGAGCAAGAACAAGTATTCCTAGAAGCTCCATTCACAAATTTAGAGTTTTCAGGGATTACAGAAGCCAGTGAGTTCTTGAACAATAACGGGCTTGTGTTAGACTGCAAATGACATCAAATCATTTTCAATATATCTAGAATGAATGCAAAGCTGTTAAGATAATTTATTCAAAATATGTTCTTTGATGCATCAACTGCGTAAAATTGTTTTTATTCTGTGCAGAGAAACAAAAATTTGTTTTTTTAGTATTTGTTTCATTAAATTTTAAACTAACTTGTGAGTTCAGTGTATAGAGAAGATATTCCTTTCTATAGCGAACATTTCATGCATATTTCTGCAACTCCTCATGTAAAGCCTATGCCAGTTGAGCAATATTCTAAATAGGATTCTTTTTCTTTATTCTCTTTCACACTATACCTTATTTAATCCCAAATTGTTCTATCTAGTCAAATCCAGGTTCACAGCAAGCTAAGCGTTTAGAGAAAATTATATTACATTTTAATCAATACTGATTAAGTGGGAATGTCACTTTTAAGAGAGAAAACTGTGTACACAAACAAATGTACTGTAAATCTTATCATGATCTGCCTGTCAGTAAGAACAAATAAAGATGGACAAAAGTTTGCCAAATGCAGTACCTAGTACTAGTCAACTTATTTGTTCTTCAGTGACCACATTCAAGTATTAGGTAACATGTCATTGCACCTGACCACTTCTTGCTTTGATTGTAGCAAGTTAATCTACTAAATTACATAATCAATGAACTGCCTGCTGGTTATCTGCATCTTTGTTCTCCCTTGGCATGCTTGATACTGTGCGCTTGTCCACGCTAGTTGCTGACGACCAATTACTGGAAACCAAATGTATGTAAGCTGATTCATATGTAAACAATTTTTTTTTTAACATTAGAAAGGCATAAAAATGTGTGACTACACATGAGTTTAGTAACATTTGTAAAGTGGATGGATGACCATAGCAAGAAAAGCAACAATAGTAAATAAGCTAGAAAAAAAAAAACATCATCCAAGCATACACACAAGTTTTTGCCAACAAGTTAGGCATAAGCATGTTATCACTGCTAAAGAAAAACTGCATAAAGTGCCAGCCTACATTGCAGAGGGAATTAGCAAACAAGCAGCTGAAAAAGAATCGTGACGTAAAAGAAAATGATATTTACAAGAAAAAAAATCATAATTCAGATACTGTGCCATTAATAACAAATCTCTGAAGAAAAAAAACAAAACCCATAGATTGCATTAAGAGGAAATTATCCTTTGTCCCCACAAGAGTATCTCACTAGTTTCTAATAATAATAAAATTTATTTATATATCTTAATTGTGAAAGAAACCAATTTTTTTTTTTTGTTTTTGGTTCTAGCTCAGATTTCTAAAAAAATCTATTAAGTGACTCTGGTTATTTTATCTGTAAACTTATCAAAATAAGTAATACTCAAAAAATCATACATGTAAAAATATTTTGGCCAGCAGTATGCATTCCACAAATGCATTATTAGAACATGGCTTTATCCAAAATTGCTGCCAAAAAGGAAATGGTGATTATTATTTTTTTTTTTTTTTTGAGTTATTAGACCCAGCCTAAATTAATTTTGTATGCAACATTAATCATGCATGGTCTGTACATACAAATTGCAGAAATATCTGCCTGATGACTTCACATTCATAATCAAACCTATTGTGACTGAATAATTTCACATAACACAGCATCAAAAAATTCCATTTATACAAGGTTTCCTCCAGTAGTAAAACATTTGCATTAATTTTAAAGTACATCAGACATTCATTCATAACAAGCATACAAATTTCAATATATATATATATAGCATGCAATGCTTCTATAATCTTAATAAAGTAGTAGTACTGTTGTGTATAGATATCTTTACTAATTTACTTTAAAAAAACTATCCTAAAGTAAAAATGTACTTGTTACATGAATAATAATTCTCAGTTGACATTAGATAGAAACAAAATAATTACATCAAAATCCTAAATATTGGTTAATGGCCTTAGTGACTGCAAAACAGAGAAAATTGAGTTATCAGATCACATACTTTTGAATATATTTTCATTCCAAACTCTTGATAATGTTTAATCTACAGCTCAGAGATAGTTAACCAATTTTATTATTATACTAAAATAATATATATAATAATGTGATACAAACATAATATTCGGGATATATTTATCAAAAATTAAGAATGAATTTAATTAATTATAAGTTAACTGAGTATTTAAAAAATCTTTTAAATGTTTAATTATTTAGAAAAAGAAAAAAATTTAAAGTAAATTTGATATCTCCATTTTGTGGTGGTATTGTGCCATTTTCATGCAGGAAAGGTGAGCAGCATTTCTCCCTGTTCAGTTAAATTATCAACAAGTCAAACACCATTAAATTCAACTTCACTAGACCATCCCTCTATTTAGTGGTTGGAGGAAATAATAAAAATCTGATGCAGACAAAATATAAATGTGTGAAAAATACCATGATAAACCAGCTAGATACCAAACTGATCTGCTGGATATGTAAGATCCAAATCATGTCTTTAACCAGAGTAAGCAAACCCTGTGTTAACATGTTATCCACTTATTTTAACGTCTCAAAATTGTGTCATATCTGTAAAGGTAAAGAAACACATTTTCTAATTCATTATTAGTAACAACCTCAAATTGCTATTCTCAGCTGTACAGTTTATTCAGATGAAGAATAAATCTTCCATCTCTAACTATACACTAGATTATCAAGCTTATGTGGCCTAGATAGTTACATGATTTTAACAGTTTAGTTAGTTCTTTCATGAATCACTTTTAAACAAATTCTCTGACACGCATTCTTACTAGAATTTGGATTTGCAACCAAAAAGACAAGACTCAAATCTTTCCAAAACTTCATCTACTCATACTTTGGTGGAGTCACCTAGCAAATAAAGAAAATTTTGTAGACGTTGTTTGATGTGGCTATCCATGTGAGAAATCTCTGTTATCCCTGTCAATCACTCATCTACCTTTCTTTCCTTCATAGTTTGCTGATCTGACTAAAAATGTTCTTTCATATTCAGATTGTGTAAAAGATGATCTTCTCAAAAAAATTATAATATAAACCTGATTTAAAATTAAAGATACATGGAATTTATCCAAAATATGCTCCTAAACTTTTAAAAACTAGGTTTCCTTAAAACAGTAAAAAATTAGGAAAAAAAAAGTTCTAAAACCACAAAAACTTTTTTGTTGCTGTTTAGTAACATTTTTCTTTTCCAAATCTACTTCCACAATAATTTCTGGAAGTAAACCGTTTAAAGTTTAAAAAAAATTTTTTTCAAGATCCAAAGGAAGTGATGTAGATCTAAGTCAAGTCTTAAGTACATAAATTTACTTGAAATTGTACATGTAGTACAAAAATTAATTTTCTGCACTTTTATTTCATGGAAATTATGAGATGTAATATATAAATATTAAAAAGTACTTACACTGCCTAGCTATACTAAAATTAACACTTCCTCAAACAATGAAATAATCCATTTCACCCACAATCCTTTGAAGCTGTTGGCATAAAGGTCTAGCTGGAGCAAAATCAAGGTCATTTTAATGATTTAGCCTGAGGATAGATAGCCAATGCAAGTGATCTTTTGCTCTTTACAGTAGTTGTGTGATTGGGTAGTCATTCAAATTTTTCATCCATACTAAACCAAAACAAAGAGTTGTAGATGACATGTTCACCATAAACTTGAGTACTATAGCCAGATGGCTCAACACTTAGAAAAGCCAATATGCAACAGAAAGAAAAGGGCCCTGCAGATGAGCAAGTCTTTACAGTATTGCTGACCAGTTTTGTTTATGATAAGTCCAGATTTCAATGGTTCACTTCCAGTGGTTATACCTGGATAAGGTGAAGGCATAGAGAAAAACTTTACCATACCAGTTTAGAAAGATGATTTAATACTGCAGCCACCCTATCAACAAGACATTATCTATATTTAATTTTGATCCTGAGAAGAAAAGCCAGAAGAAATGTAACCTATAAAACAGAAACATTGTCATCAACTTTATGTAAAAAATGGTTATTCATTTTTTCCTTTTGTTTCAGAATGTTTTCTTGTTTGGCTTAAAACACGAACTTGATAATTATTTGATTCAAATTATTGTATGGTAGTATTAATAATTATTTAATTTCATTAAACAGCTTATCAAGTTGTAAAGCAGATCAAAGGTCATTTAAAGTGATTACTAATTACAAACTTAGGTTTTAAAACTTGTTTACAATAATATACAACAAATAAATAGTTGTAGGTGTTTTGCTACAGAACTCAATGCAATATTTGTAACTGAGTTAGTACTTTTTGTCACAAGCAGAATTGTGTGTTATATATCTCAAGATACTGAAAACACATGCATACAAATGGATGGTTGAGAATTTGATGTTTTAATTTTTCAATAAATTTTAAATATGATTTCAAAAAGTATTTATGAATTAAATTTTTTTCTCTCTCTCTCTCTCTTAATCTTAAAATATACTCTAATACAGTGGCCTTCAACCTTTTTATGTACAAGATCACTTTTTAACTTGTGCAGTCCAAAATCTACCACCTTTAAGAAAATGTAGAATAAACGTTTTGCAATGTAGTTATTTTCATATCAACACAACTTTGTTGATCAAGATCAAACACCCAACTGAATTTGGTAGCTAAACCACCAATGTCTACTTCAAGGAATGTATTTCTATCAAATTTAATTCCTGAAATCACCTGTTAAATTCCACTGCTAATTTGTTAACATTTTCTGGGTGGAACCATTTTTCTTTGTCTTTGATTTTTTCTAGTATTCTCTCCAGACTGGGGAGGTGCTGCAGCATTTTATTCTTTAATTGGGAGGACCAGACTCAGTTATAATTTGAACATATTCACACCACAGATCACACATGCTAAGTTTCTGCCATTTCCTTGCAGTTTGCAATTCAACTCATTCAGTTTTCATGTTACGTCCATAAGAAACCTGAAGTCTAGCCACCTGCATACTTCATTCCTTGATTTAAGAATATTGACGATTTCAGGCTTCAGATCTAAAAATCTTTGCAGGACTTTCCCTCAACCACCTCACATCGGCATAGAGGATTAGTTCACCATAGGCACCATTTAAACAAGTGGTGCTGCAGGGTTCTTGCTCAAATTGAGTTTACAATCCTGACAACAAATTTCATTACATGAGAAAAGTTCAAAACTTTACTCACTAATACTTGCTGGTGGATTATACACTGGTAATTGATTTAAAAAAGGAGAAAATTAGGACAATCTCTTTCAGCAAAATGCAACAAAGCCCACATTTGCACCAAGCATGTCTGGTGCACCATCAGTTGTGATGGAAACCAGTTTCTTGATTGGAATGTTTTTCTCAAACATGTACCCTTTGAATTCATTGTAGATATCCTCACCTCTTCTTCTCTCTATAAGAGGCAAAAGGGCGAGAAGATCCTCCTTTGTTGTCGTGTTCTAAAAAACCATAATCACAAAAACAATCAGCTGGGCTGTCAGTCTTGTCGATGGATTCATGAAACTGCATTGATAAGCATACACAGTCCTCCAATTCATGCTGAAAGACATCTTTGGAAAAAGATTCCATTCATCTTACTAAAGTGGAAGCACCAAATGACATTTTAGATTGCCATCATTATTTTTTTGTTTTTAAAGTCTTTGAATAAAGAGTCAACAATCACAATCATTGGTTCTTTAATTACTTCACTATCCGTGAATGGTGTGTGTTTGTCAGCAGATCCCACATGCAAATTGATGCATTAGTGCAGATCTTACCTTTTGCTACTGATTTAGAAAAAAAATGACTGTTGAGCTTAAAAGTCTTTAGTTCATTAACTTTCTTGTACGAGGCTTGCTGTCCAACAGAAAACTATCCTTGAACTTACCATGCATCATTGTGTAGTCTAATTCCAAATTCCCCCTTTTACTTATTGATATGCTTTTATGGCATATATGGCATATACTCTTATCTTTAATAGTTGTAAAAAGGTTAATTTTCTTATTCTGCATCAAAGTTGTAAATTTTCAATTTCTTTTTAGATAGTCCAGATTCGCCACTTACATTATCGCTAAGCTGGACAGGCATGTAAGCAAAATGGTATTTAATCAGATTAACACCAATGACACCATTACCATTTGTTGCACTTGCAACAAATCATGTGTGCTGTTTTAACTGTGGATATGAAAGCCATCATGTGTAAACTTTTTTAATATTGAAAACAATAATTTAACTTTTTAAAACTGAAAATCTAATTTTAGATAGCTGATCAGAACAAGCATACTGGCATCCAGGACTGCTGTTGGTGCGTGGCAGTCAAAGCAGAGAGAACATGGTGATGTAGGCTAGCGCTCATGATGTATCAAATTACGTAAGCTTCTACAACTTTCAACTGTTAGAGACCACTGCTCTAATAGAATATAATTCTTTGCTTTGATATTACTGTCAGAAATAAATATTTAATATTTTTCCATCTCAACTTTCTTTAAAATAAAAACAAAACATTAAAAATAGGAAAGAAAGTTAATTAACAAATCTAAAACAAAAGAAATGCTACGACTGACTAAAATTCCAAACTTGAATAATACTAATACACATGCAACCAAATACAAAACATTGTAAACTCATTTTCACTTATTATCTACCTCAGACATCTGAATTATATTTAACACGCTCCTCACGAGCCAGGTGGTCACTTTCTTGTTGGTACAAAAAGCCCATGTCATTGTGGAAAAATAGATTTCCTTTTTATTTTTTGACTGAGAATTTCTGTGGGTGGAGAGAAGCCATTTGTTGACCTCTATTTTATTCTCAGTGCATCATATGAGAAATTATTGAAAAACCACTTCCCCAACTTTGTAGGTAGAAACTTTTGAAGAGTTAATAATGTCTAGTAATAAAAGTAATACCTTGAATTACCATGCGATTAGTCCCTGCTGCAGCTGACGACGTTCAGGGAAGACAGGCAGATGAGCAGCTTTCCTACCAAATGGTAAAGTTAAAAGCTTTATTAGTTTGGTGAAGCAGAAGCACAGGCGGCGGCACACGGCAGTAAGTCAGAATGGATCACGTGTGCTGCCTGCTTCACGTGTTGTATTGCCTCAGGACTATATCTGCATACTTTAGTATACATTTGTACTGTGTAGTACTGAAAACTCAAATGCCTTTAACCTTTTCAATTTTCGTTCAGGAAGACGTTTTGAAATCTGTTTGATGTGATAAGTTCAAATATCACCACTTCAGATGTTTCCACAATGTTCTAGGGAATGTCAACAACCCCTGGCTCCTGAAAAGGGAGGGGGGGGGATAAAAATTAGAAAATTAATTTTTAGTGACATTCAGCTTCACTTAGACGTTTGTACAGATCCATATGAAAAGAGTAGCTTGCCTAATGCATGTTGAATACAGTAGCACAACACTGACATCAATGCTATGTGAGCTATACATCTATAAAGATATCTCTTATGGATATTGCTCTGAGTAATGGAAAATGCCATGCCCAGTTTATGCAACATTTCAGAAACTGAAAGTAAACTCATGTGATAGTTAAAGATAATAAAACTCATCTACTATCCCTTTGTTGTCATGATGTAAAAAAGCACCCTCATAGACGAAATTGTTAGCAAAATTTTATCACTGGCAGACGAGTAAATTTATGTGCCTAATATAAAACACTAAGTACAGACTCTATATGGTTAAATGAGCCCCCCCCCCCAACAGATGCACACTACCTTTAAATCTGAAAATAAGTGAGATAAGTGCTTAGTAATAGAACTTTGACTCTACAGTGGTACTTGTATATAGTAAACATTAGTAATCTTCTCATTTTTTAATTTCCATTTCAATAGGATTATTGCTAAAACATTTCCAGGATCTGTTGATTGGAACCTCTATTAAAACTGTTGTTGCAGGCTTTTAATTTTTTTTTTGAAAATTCATTCATTTTTAGTGTACTTTTCTTAAATATTATATCAAATTGTTATTATAGACTGTACATGAGATATACTTGCTAATAGCATCTAAAGTTTTACTGAAATGTACATCCTCCAGAGGTCTTTAGAAGAAAAAATGAATAGGTAGGTAGAGAGATACAATAGTTTGTTTGTTTGTTGAGAGGAAGCCATCTTAATAAAAAATTTCTACTTTAGATGATATTGTTATTTGTATTTATAGTTAGTTATTTGTGCGAATTTAGCTTATGTAACAAAATAGCTTTCAATCTTTATTAATGAAATTATAATTATTAGTAATTTTTTTAAAGCTATGGCAATAACAGAATGAGAATATTAGCATATCTTTTTGGACTGTCAAGGAAAATAATTATCTAAATCCAGAACAAAACAGGTTAGTTATTAGCCTTAGCATATCAAAAAAACTAAAATTGAAAAAAAATATATATATATCATAAAATACATTTTACCTTTGAATAGGTATACTATTATAAATAACATTTTGTAACAAAAATGTTGAGAAGCAATATATAACTCGATCAAAGAATAATATCTCCTTCGGCTAATATTCCCACCCTTTTTGTTTTTGTTTTCTTTTTCAGGAAGATGTAGCAAATGATAAATTCAATGGCTGCTATGTTTAGTGGAAAAACTGGGTGGTTAAGAAATTCTGTTATAATCTCCACATACCAACCAGTGACCTCCTCACCTTTCCCATATCCTTATCATTGATCAGTTCCATAAAACTGTTAAGCTGAAGGGTCCACAGAATAAAATACATATTAAACAGATACTGGAGTTAGTTAGTAGATTTATGATGGACCACTTCCTCTCCAATCTGCTTCTAGATGGCTCCAATTAAAGACACTCTACAAATTCCCCAGCTATTTGCAATTGTGTCATATTTGCATTTGTATAAGACTACCCTTAGTTGATGGCCCCTTGCTATGTGGATGAGTGAACAGGTCTAGCCACTAATCAAATTCTAAGTTGCTAAGGTCCCCAGTACATTAAACACCTAGAAACATCTTGAAACGAAGCCAACTAGCTTGTTTAAATGTACCATAATGTTGATATCCATCAAGGTGTCTGTGCCAATAATTTCTAAAGATACAGAAGACTCTTGCAAATTCTAATGATAAAAAAATTTTAATTTAGGGAAGATAAATAAAAATGGTTCAACTTAATAAAATGAAAGATTTATCTGTGTCAAATGAATGATGAAAACAAGTTAACACAGTACAGTAGATAATTAAAAATATTCATCAGTTAAAATCAGACAATAATAAATTCAAATAACAAACATTAAAGAACTAGTGCTTTGTAAAATTTTACCTAGACTTAGTCTACACAGTAAAAGTACATTTAACTGAATTGCTTGGAAACTAACCAACTTTGGATAACTGAAAAATTCAGATGTCTGGACACAATCCCCTAGGATAAGGTTATTTCTTCACAATTTGCTTTGAATACTGTCTTTCTTTCTATTATTCCTTTATTCTTTTTAGTATCAGCATAAAACTTGAACAGTTTATCTTTCTGTGCCAGAATATCATGCACAATGTGTGTGCCAATATTTAATTCATTCATGATAAGTTTGCAACACTCAAGTTCTACTTGGTAAATAATATTTACCCTTTGCTGTATATTAAATACAAAACGCTTACATTTCTTATCCCTAGTGTCTATAGTAACAAAATCTTCTGTAAAAAATGGCAACAGCATTGCAAACAATCAAAATGACAATCCAAAATTATTTTCCAGAGGGAAATATATAGATGAAGCATAGAATGAAAAATGTTACTTCACTCAGATGTTTGGGTTTAGAATCAATTGAGAGTATGAGCAAATTCAGATAATCAGATTTGTCAGATATTTCTTGTTAGGATAAGTTGTCTTTTACTGTATTCATTTCTGGTCATATTTCAAAAGCTGCAAACTTTTAATTTACCAAATGCTGAATGCATAAAAAATTGTCTAGAACCTTTACTATTCCAATAAATCTTACCTTCCCACTACACACACTCTTTTAAAAATTGTGGTCAGTAAACAAATAAAGTGAACGATAGGTCCGATAACCAACACTTAATACTCAGTTAACCCTGCGCAAACTTTACCCATGTAAATGCAGCCTTCACAAACTATTACTAAATTGTAAATGCTGCACTTCATACAGAGTATTAGTTTTCACAAAAGAAAATAGTATTAATCCCAACAAGTATCTGCATCAATAATAATAATGAGCTGTAAACTCTGGTTAACCTTGAGAAGAAAATGAAAAAACAAAACAAAATCTATGAAGCACAGAAACCATACCATAGGAACCCCAACTAGAACCTAGTTTTCATCTGTCAGAGAAGCTTATTTCTTGCCCTTAGCCCACTGTATTTATTTTTCTTAGACTTCCAGTTCATTCAAATATCTGAAAAATCTGCCACTAAGTAAGGTTTGTTTGTGGAACCTGATTCTGGCCTTAACCCCAACATTAGGCCAAACAGGTGCTCCTTTCTCAGTTTTACATTTAGCTGCTACTTCAAAAAAAAAAAAAAAAAAACTATCATCACATGTGTACCAACAGGTAACAGAAAGTTTGTATGAAGCCAAAGAACTAATAATCCTGCATATACATTTTGTAAATTTGCTTAAAGGGTTACTTGTATGTATCTTGGATACACCAAATGAACACATGCTATCAGTTGTTAATCTCTCCAATTCAATGAGTCTTTTGAGGGATCAACACACTTATGTTTTATTTTTCTAGTTAAGAAATAATTTACTATTATAGTTTTAATCAAAAAGTTAGAGAAGAAGAAACTATGGGTATTTTTCTGTTTTCTAAATTTGCTAGCAACATCAAAAAGCAGTCAAACTCTCACAATGATAACCTTATCACTTTTCCCCACAAAAACATTCTAAAATAATATTTACGTCATAAGGAAATATTAGATCATATCACTCTAATAATCAAAATAAACAACCTTGGCAGAAAAATTTTAGGCTCTATGCAATACACTGATAGCTTGCATCACAACTTACATTTTTCATATAAAAAGTCATTTACTGATGATCTTCAGTGTATCTTACCCAGTGATGGCATTAGAACAGCAAACAACACAAACATGATAGTCAGTTACAATTTCTACAGTACATGTCTTAGTTATTTTTTTATAAACACGTGATATTTTGTCATCAATTACTATTTTTTTCTGTTAAGAATTATGGACCAATTATATAATCCAACTGATGCTGATCTTAAAGAAAAGTGTTAAGGTGAAAACTATAAAGATAAGTAATACTATTTTAAAAATAAGAAATAAAGTTATTAATTTTAAGAGCTATTTCTACTGAATGTATTACTTAGATTCAGATGATTTATAATGGGTGCTTGGCAAATGTAATATTCATAATAAAAACTAGTATAAAATGACTACCAAACAAACTGGAACTCAAACAATGACAGATATCAGGTTTTAAAAAAAATTATCCCACACATATTGAAATAACCCTTCAATCTTCAAAATATCAATTTCTAGTTAAGTTATAAAGAAGAGTTTTTAAATATATACATCAAATTCAATTTCACTTTATTATTATATCAAAATGTAAATATATTTATGTAAAATGATTTTAAGAGTTTATTTTGATATGGGGGAGTAGAGTTTTTAAATAAAGGTTTAACATTTTTTAATGGTTTATTCATTCTTCTGATTTTGACTTTCTCATCAGGTGAGTACTTAGGCTATGTTCACATGTCAATAAGCAATCATCAATTTTTTTTTTTTAAAAGATGCCATCCTTCAACAATTTTTATAGATATCTATAGGTATACCTCAAAATAGTCTCAACAACACAAGGAATTTTAAAAGCACCAGTGCCATGAACATAATTATGAGTAAAAACTTGATGACAAATGAAAAAAAAAAAAAAAGTTTTGGCATTTTTTTAAACTAACGTAAAAAATGAAAATCATCAATGTGAAAGTAGGTACAATAAAGCAACCTATTGTTTGTGAACATGGCAGAAGATTCACTAGAATGATTAAAAGTTTTGATAGTTTTTGCTTTTGAGAAAGACTAAAAGACTAGGATGACACAGTTTAAATTAACATTGTTTAAGAAATGATTTCATTGCGAAATATTTTTATTTTGTAGATAAAGATGTGGTCATCCCTATAATAAATAATCAGACTATATTAAATGTTGAAAAATCTTTCAGTAGTCAGGTCATACATGCTTGAAATTTCTTATTAAGCAAGTGGTAGAAAAGACCAAATGTATTAACTGCTTTATACCCATTTTAAGGCAAAAGAACAGATAGATCTATTTTAAAACTTCTTTGCTCCATCTTTATCTATTTTTTTAAAAATTTTGCAACGTGCAAAAATGAAATATATTGACTGATAGCATATAGAGGCATGAAATATTCAAGAATTTCACAAAGTCTATTCTCTGGAAAACAGTAATAATTGTATGTGGACCATTAAAATAAAGTTATTATTAAAAACTTTTTCTTTTTCTTTTTTTTACATCATCTCTGTTACAAAAACAAAGCAGCAGCAGACAGATGATAATTTTAGAAAAGCAAGTAATTTTCATTAGCATTTGTTTGTGCGTTACTATAAGTTTCATCATTGAAGGGAATTAAACTTTCCTGGCTTAAAAGTTAAATTATAATAAGGACTTAGCCATTGTAAGGGTTATAATTTGCTTCCCTCATAATTTTCCTTTTACAAATTAACTAAACAGACAATTTAATTTATGCAACATAAGAGTCAAAAGTAGCAGCAGTAAGTATTATTACTTCCCAATATCGTACCACTGATACTTAAATGGTAAAACGCTAAAATCAAAGCTTTTCTGAAAAAACTAAATTTCTTAGTAAAAACTATGACATCCATCTTTGTAACAGAATATTTATAGTAGTATTTCTTTAAATTTTCTGTCAAAAATAATCACTTTCCTACCAATCATTGCTATTTTTAAAATCTCGTTTGACCTGAACTTATTTTAATAGTACTTAATTTTTTTTATATCTTTTCTAACTTCTTGTTCTTTTTTTCTCCCAGAAATATGCCATTGGATAACCAAGAGACATTCACTCAAAAAGAGCCAAAGATAAAAGACAGGTTTAGTCAAAAGAAAGACAAGTAGGAGAAAAAAAAAATCAGCTAGCTTCATTGTTTCTGGAATCATCATCTTATTAATCTAGCCAAACTGTGCAAAAGACAGTAAGTGGGTGCTCTCACCTGTTCCAATCTCAAATGAAATAAAATGTTGCCGTCAGATATTTAAAAGGTGCTGGACTAACATTCACTAAACAATCTACATAAGTGAAAATCCAGGTAGAGATTTTTATTTAAATGATGAGATCTCCTGAGAAGCTCCAAGAAAGAGAATCATATAATTATTTGCAATAAAAACAACAATGGGAGAAAAACTAGATAAACTCTACAGGTATGCTATATGCTGTTGTCACCAAATGAAGATTATAAGCTTTTTCATAAAGAGTGCCAAGATAAAGGAGGCCTGAATAAATTGTGATCTATGGTCAAAATCATTGAAGGTTTTTGACAGCATCCCATGCAGTGTGTATGTATGAAGAAAATTTGCAGCTGCTTCTGACAGGATAGAAAGTAGCCATAAGGCTGTCTACTGAATTGAAACACTTCATAGGATTACATGTGCTCACTACTACCACAGTAAAAAGAGATTTGCACTAGATTCCTCATCAGAGGACAAACTTATTGAGTATTATTAGTAGTAAATATGGTAATTGCAAGCAATTTGTCATAAATTTTTTTTGAACTGATAGAAAGTGCAATCATTCCTAAACCATGTGTACTTTAAATGGAGGCAATTATTACAAGCAGAAAAAAGTAAAATCTAAAGAAAAAGGTACAGAAATATTATTATAAAGTTTTTTGAAAATGACCATACCTGATGTTGAGTACATAATGAATATAAATTAGTGTTTCAGAAATTCGCTGGGGAGAAGCTAAATTTTCCCTTTCTCTACATGTCCAAAGATAGAAAACAAATACTGTTAACCAAGGAAAAAAAAAATTTCTTGCACTAAAAATTTCAAATTCATCTGAATTCATTCTCCACACGTACAAGGGTGTTTCAGAAAATAAAAGTAATATTTACATCAGTGCTTTCTGTGTGTGACAAAGAATGCCATGATGCCAAGCAGCATTGATGTATGAGTACTTAAATGCACCCTCTTTATGTGTTGTGTACTCATGGCTCTAGTGAGCAAGCAAACAACATGGCCACACAGTTATCAGTATGCACCAGAAAAAGGCAATGTTCTCTCATTCATTTTCTGTGGGCCAAAGGTGTTCTGCTAAATGAAATCCATCAGAGAATGTTGGCATAATAGGGAGAGAACTGTATGGCATAAAGAGAGTGGACAGATTTAAAAATGACTAAACATTAGTAGTAGATGAAGATCAATTAGGATGCTCCAGTAGTGCCACATGTTGCAACATGACAATGTGAGAAAACAGTGCTTTAATGACTAACAATACTTTGAACCTCTACCACATTCTCCATGCAGTCTAAATCTTGCCCCATCTGATTTTCACCTCTTTATACCCCACTCAAAGATTGAAGATCTGTCAGTGATCCTGAGGTCCAACAGACAATGCAATTATGGCTTTACAAAGATGCTATCAAGAAATTTAAGTCAATGGACTATGGTCACTTGTTTCATTTATGAATTGCCTTACTTTCTAAAACATATATAAATAATATACAAGGTCCAAATAAAACAAAAAGTGGAAAAACCCATGTCGTGTAAAGGATAACATTACTCACATAAGTAGTTAAACAGAATTGACATGTAATCATATAAACAGCATGCAATTCAAGAATGGAAAATTAAGTACAAAGTTTTGAATATTAATATATGGAAGAAACAAGTTTAAATAGGTTGTCGATAATATCTTTGTAAAATTTTCCTTTTTCCAACAGTAACAACGGTTTAACATACAATATGGAACTCTATACTGTGGTGAAATATCCTTCCTTGATAATAATTAGTTTAATACTTCTGTTCTGTAAAACTTACTAGGCTAACCATGAAGTAGTGTGCTCCATTTCACATAAATCAAGCTTTTAAATTTTGTTGCACAAAGCATACAAAGTGTTTTTTTTTTAAAAAGTCTTTAGTACCATAATTTTAGTCAATGGCTTTCCAAAATATCTAATAGAACACAGAGCTATAAAAAAATCTTAATTAGCTATTTACTTTTTTCAGGTTTCAATGAATTTAAAAAAAAAAAAAAAAAAAAACAGCTTTGGTTAATATAACATTGAGAGGGATGTTTGTCTGAAAAAATTATTTGGCCATATTAAACAATATTTTTTATTTCTGACCATAAATTTTCTTTATGTTAATGATGAATTTGGCTTTTAATTATATATATATATATATATTCAGTAAGAATGATAAATCCATAAATATAGCATACTATAACCAGATTCTTAAGTCTTTATTATTCTGATGCTAAAATGCTAAAAGATTTTGTCATTTAGTGTCTGGAATGTACATCTGACAATGGAATTGCCTAGATTCATATTCACATCTAATCAAAGCAAACTTCTACAAGTTTTAAAATGAATAAATGAAATCCATATTTTCTTCTGATCACTAAAATGTAAGAAATAATTTCCATGCACTCAAAAATATTATTTTTCTTATCCATTATTACCAGATTTATGTCATAATTATTTAAAAGAAAGTACAAGTTTACCTAATACTAATTAGAGATGGGTGGGTTAGCAGTCATTTTAAAAATTTAAATATCTAACATTAAACCCGAAACTGGAGTCAGATTATATACAGACAGTCGTTGACTTACGACCTATGCGACTTATGACTGTTCGACTTTACAACCGCGACCGCATGTCTGGCAGTGTTGCCCAGCCCAAGCCAGCTGGGCGTACAATAGTTTCTGTACCGTGGCTGGCAACACTCATCTTCCCATGCTCAGTTGTTCATCAGCATGGGTTTCGTCTACATTTATTTATAAATGTAACAAGAAATATGACTTAAGGATGAGATATCTTTATTATATAGTACTATACATACGGTAATGTGGAATCTATAACTGGTCTGACTTACGTCCAATTCGACTTACGACCAGTCGGTCAGAACAGAACGTGGTTGTAAGTTGATGACTGTCTGTACATCCATGATATACATACTTACATAGATCAATGGAATGATTTGTCAGGGACAAAGTTGATATTTTCATTGAGTTCCATGTTAATTTAGCTACATTTTGTTTTTGTCTCTGTTCTACAAGTTTTTTTTTTTTTTCCCAAATAAAACTTCCAAAGATAAATGCAAAATTATAGGTAAATAAGTAAAAAATAAAAATATGAAAACCACAAATAATACAAAAAGAAAGAAATCTGAACAGATGCTCCAACTAGAGTTAACCTTACAAAAACAGAAAGAATTCAAATATTAAGTGGTTTTATCATGCAAGTTTCTTACAAATTTCATCAATTCATTCATGATCTTTTTTATGAAAAATAGTTTTGCCCAAAATTTTTTGTGAACAAAATAAAACAATCTGAATAGCAAAAATAAAACCATATTTGGTCAAGAACATACATTTATCTGTATCCACTGACAACCATCATCACAGGTTTATGACACACTTATCATTTTCTGGTTTAATTGGTATTGAGTAAGCAAGCCACATTCAATAAGGAGATCACATTAGCATCAAATTGCCTTAGGTCAATATTTGTGGAAATTTCTGAACATAAATGCTAGTCTTACAGACATTGCAAAATAGCCAGCTGAGATATTTATAAGTAAAGAAGTAGAAATAAAGTAATCCCACTTGCAGACATTCTTTTAAGCATAAAGAGGAATTTGCACAATCAGAAAGCAAGTTTGTGCTGTAAAATAGAAAAAAAAAAAACAATCAGTAAATGCTATAAATTATTTTAAGTAACCTAAAAAACTGCAAGTTACACACCCTTAATCTTTCACAGACCACTGATCTCACCTATTGTAGCACATCATGAACAAATAGAGAAAATCAAAGGGTTAGCTAAAAAGACTGATGTATTTTATGATTTACACTAAATGTTATTTTTGCTTAAAAAAAAAAGGTGGTGGTATTATATAGTGCACAAACTCTTTAAAGAATTGTTATTAATGTGTTTACATAATCTAATAATACTAAAGTTTTCAAAGTTTGTTTTTTTATGCTTGAAAAATTTATGATTTTAAAATTATTATTTTAGTGCCTAGCATTTTATTGTGTTTCTACACATATGCATGGTATTCATTATCCTAATATAATGTAAATGATAATTATAATTTACAATTAATAGTTACAAACACCGAATCAGTAATGATGAATACACCGTGAAATCAGTGATGACAAGAAATACTATAACTTTTGGAATTCAGGTTTTATGCCTGACATTAACTAACTGTTGCATGACTTAAGAGTTCACCAGAAGATGCCTGTAAACATCTGCTGCAAAATGACACAAAACCAGGAAATTTCTCCAGATGATGCAAATAATTTAGACATTTTCTGAAGCCTGGTAAAACATTTCTGCTTTAATTTTGTATGCAAAAAAAAAAAAAAGAAGAAGAGAGAAATTAGTCCTTTGTTAATGTTCATAGGTCAAAAACTGGCAGCTGAGGCTCCTCACTTCTTTTCTATTTTATGATTATAATAATAAAGTTTTGCTGGTTAGCCAAAAGAAAATGACCACCGAAAACCAACAAAGCTAGAGTTAGCCATATATACATTGCTGATATGTAATGCCTGCCGAGAAATCAGCCAGTTTTGTTGACTTACCAGCTACATTAAATTTCTGTTTCCCTCTTTGAACAAGTCGGTGGTTCATAAAGATATCATCTGGTTTCCATCCACAACTAATCAGAAAGGTTCTAGGAATAACTAAGGCTTAGGACAGCCCAGCTACACAATAACACCTGGATGTTCACAACAACATAAATCATACAAAATGTAACAGCTGGCTCCATCACAGTACTTTAATCATTATTAATACTGTGCCAACTCGTCAGGAATAGAGGCTTGGTTGTCTTACAAAGTCACCATAATCATTTCTTGTCCTTGTCCAAGTTTTTCTTCTTTTTTATATGCATTACCCATTTTACATAAAAAATATAAATAGCAATTGTAAAGTCAAGGCTGAATACTGGAAAAAAAACCCAACAAAAACATGATATATATTAATAACTTATAAGCAAATTACTTTAATCAAAATGTGTATTAGATTCAAGTTCATTTTTGATGAATAATTTAATTGCAGACTTTGTGGCTGTTTTGAAAGTGTAAAAGAGTGCACAATCTCATTTTCTTCTTTATTACACACATCTTGTAGAATGTGTTCATTTTATTATAAAACATCAAATTCTTGCAGTATCATACTTGCAATGTAGCCCCACTCAACTAAGAATGTGCTAGTAGTAACACATACCATCAGCTGAAGAAAAATTCTTTTGTTAATAATGCAAAAGTGAAGACAAAGAGCACACCAACATTATTAATGTCCAACAACAAAATTATATCAAATGTAGTTCCTTCTTTCTGCATCTTTCTTATGAAATACTCTTTCCAATTTTACATTGCTAAATTGGCTAAATGCAGAAATCTAAAATGAAAATAATTGAGTAAATCTCCAAAACCTAAAAAAAACACATCAATCCTCTGAAATAGGATCCAAACATTCTCCAAAATCATCTTATTTTGTTAGTACTAAAGAATTTCTTTGGGATTATATAATATCATAGCTGAAATTCCTAGAGGAGTAAAAGGAGCCAACTTTAATGCTAATGACACTTCTTTTGTTGGTGCACAGAAAAAAAAACAAAACAAAAAAACATCACCTGCCATATGGAAGCACTGAATACAACTCAACAAATGGGCAACAGATCTGTATTTATATTAATAAGAGAAAAAGAGGATAATTTATTAAGCTTTCTGCACCATTTTTAAACTCATATATATTTGCTTTTATTATTACATTTATAAACTCTGAATATTTGTATTGGTGCACAATTCTCGGAGCTTCTGGTTGGCTTGCTGAAAGACCTCAAACTAGACTCCTGTATGGCACCAGTTATCCTGGTTGTTTCTCACCTCGCCATACCCAAGCAGGATGTTAATATTACATTTAATGAAAAATGCAGTCTCTGTTGTAAGGATATTACATAATCTGTGTTGTGAAAGAATCTATACATTTTCAGGCAGATACCCACACTAATGTTTGGTGGGTTGGCTCTTTCAGAATAATAAACTCCCACCTATTTAGCTGTAATATGATAATCAAAAAATATCGCACAAGCATAATTTAAAAAATGGAAGCCTAAAAAATAACCACCATGAAAGTTTCCAGAAAGCTATCAAAAAAGATAAAATAAGGATCAGAAAATAATAGCAGAGGCTCTGAGATCCAAAACATACTTTTAAAAAAAAAGCAAAAAAAATCCAATCATTGCAAGTAATAAAAGGAAGTTATTTTTTCCTATCAAGGAAATTGAAATGAAAGAAGCCCAAACAGAAATCCAAAGTTACTTAACTTTATCAAAAGTCAATTTAGTTCATCAGGCAGAAATCTAAGAAATAACCTATTTCATAAACCAGTAGAACAAACATTTTTATATTCTCTGTTACCCTCCAATATAATGCTTATTGAAGTCAGGACAACATTTCTAAAGATCAAAAGAAGTAACATTTACCCTAAGATTTTAAAGCACTTACCTATCACAGAAGATACAAATCTATACAAAGGGATCTAACAAAAACTAACTATGGATGGGAAAATAGAATACATATATGATACCCCAATGATTTCTATAGGTACCATATGCATTAATTAAAGAAACATAATTAGAAGCTTTCAAATAAGCAGCTAACATTCTACCTGCATAGATTTGACTACTATGGAATCCCTTCAAAGTGAGAACTTAGAAGTACCATTGGAACAAACCAAGTCTGTTCTACAGGGCACATTAGCACAGGTTCCATGCATGCTGTGATACTGATGGAAATGAAAAAGCAAAAGCCTGGAAAATGAGGTAGTTAAGCACATTAGCAAGAACGTTTAATCACATACAATGAAGCCAAAACCAACATTAGAGCGGCCTCCAAACAAAAATGGATGACATTGTCAATTTTTTTTTTAACACTGAGAATAGGCCACAATAGATTAAAAGCCCAATTATATAAGCTCAGAAATATATATTATATATTTATTATTTTATATTGAAGGTGACTTGGCTTAGTTGAAGAATTAAGAAATAATTGAATAATTGAAGTTGACCTTGGCTTACCTTTACTTCAAACTGACAGTCTGTCGTAATAAGCAGTTGTACACCATACAACAAAATGGAAGAAATCTGTGAAATTGTTACTTCACAAAAAGGCCGTGACAAATTAAACGCCCGTGGGTATTTAATGGTTAAAGAACTGTGAATATTACTTACTATTGGTGCGTGAAAACCGAAAGTCACTTAACTGCAGAGGGAGAGCAATAACAACACTTTCAAATAGACAACATATACTTAAAAAATTTGTTGACCACAACCATTGTCCAAGTGCAAGTGCATCGGGCATTTCAAAAATCATTGACGAAATAAAAACGCTAGCACGGGATACAAGAAATCTTCCCTGTCAGATCATCCAATCCTGTACAACTTCTGCCCCTCAAGACATTATCCCATATCTGACATTGAAAAATGTGCTTTGCAAGAAAATAGAGAGTTAGGCAAGCAAATCGACCTACTGAACCAAAAGTGCTTAGTGAAATCGAGGTTCCTTCAGCGTTGAAACAAACATTAAATGGCGAATTGTTCTTAGCAAGGGATTATACTATCGAAGACAGACTTCTTTTATTCACCACCAAAAAAAAACCATGCAAAAACTAACGCACGCCTCAATTTGAATAATAGATGGCACATTCAAAACTGTGCCCACAATGTTTTTATCAATTATACACAATTCACGCTCTGGTTGGCTCAGAAAACTGTAGGACTTATCCACTTATTTACGTTTTAATGACTGGAAAAGGCGAAGCCCTGTACAAACGCTTATTTGAAGATTTGGTAGACTTTGCAGAGGAAAACAGAGTTGAATTAAATCCACAAATCATAATGACAGATTTGGAATTGGCTGCTATTAACGCTTCTAAAAGTGAGTTTCCGAATGCTACCAATAAAGTTTGTTTTTTTCACCTAGGTCAATGCATTTGGCAAAAAATCCAAACGAGTGGTTTAGCCACGAGATATGGCAGTGACGAAAACTTTAGTCTGAAAGTGCATCATTTGTCTGCATTGGCATTTCTTCCTTCAGATGAGATTCCCAAATCTTTTAATGAGTTAAAGCCCCAATTACCCGAAGAAGCCGCTGAAGTTATAGAGTGGTTCGAAAATAATTATGTACTTGGTCGGATAAGACGGCACTTATGCAACAGGGGTGCTGTTTGGTCTCCAGTAATGTTTCCGCCAGAACTGTGGTCCGTATATGATTCCATGCTAAATGATTTTCTGCAGACTCAAAATCTCGTAGAAGCCTGGCACAGACGATGGGAGAATTTGTGTGGAAGTAGGCATATAGGCATATATCGAATTATAGAAGAATTTCAGAAAGAGCAACAGCATGCGGAAATCAAATTTGAATGCCTTCTTCAAGGATAAACGTGTCCCAAAAGAAAAAAGGCGACTGTTGATCATGATGCGCGACTTCTGGCTATTGTGAGCGAATGCGAACGTCAAACCAGCTCTTATGGACTACCTCCGTGCAATTGCTCATAATCTTTCTATCTAATACATTTTTATAATGTCCTTTATTTTACAAAGTAATATGTTTTTATACTTCTTTTAATAAAGTTATGACATTTTTATGTTTTATTTTACTTTTTCAGCCACTATGAAAATAAATAAAAAATGGACATTAGCTTAATAAGACCTAATAAGCCTCAAAATCGTCCATTCGGACACTAGTAAATTTGAATATTCAACTACTAAGAATACAAGAATAAACTCGGTATTCTGCTTCTCTGGGATTTCCACTTTCAGGATTATGACCCAAACCCATTTCTACTGTATAGTACTGAAAATTCAAATGCCTTTTTTTCTTTCAATTTTCGTTCTGATAGACGTTTTGAAATGTGTGAGATGTGATATATTCAAATATCACCACTTCAGATGCTTTCACAAACCTCATAGTAAGAGTGACTACCTGGTTTGTGAGGGGTATGTTAAAAAAAAGGTAATAAAGATTCTGTCAGACACTGCTTCCTTTAGTATAGGATATACATGTACATCTGAGTAGTCTTGATATGAAAATAAACTTGTAATTACTGCCCTGCTCCATTTAAAATAAAAAAAGTGAAATGGCCAATCATCTCACAAATCAAGCAGGAAGGTATTAATTGTCTTCTTCTTCTAATTAAATAGTTCATAAAAAATAAGGAAGTCTTTTGTTACAAATTAGTGCACACATTTCCCTATCATTTTGCTCCTTTGCTTTTGTGATAATGCAATAACTAATAAAATCATTGGTGAAAAAAACATTTGTATATGTAAAGGCCTTAAAGAAAAACTATAACTAGTACATTTGGTTGCATACTTAAGCCATATACCCAACATAAACATTTTTGATAGCCTATATGAATCCATATTTTACCAATCAGTATCTGCCGTTTCTATACTAAAATATTTTGATGATTTCAAAATTGAGAACTTAAAACACAACAATAATTGCTTTCTTTCTCTTTTTTTCTTAAAGCAAGTTATGTAGATATACATAAACTTCTAAACACTGGGGCTATCTCATGCAAGAAACAGTTAATTAAAGTAGAAGCAGTTAAACAAGCAAAGTATTTCATTTTCTAACATGAGATTCAGTTACGAGAGTGAAATTTAGTTCTCTAAGGTAGAACACTTCGTGGAAAAGATGAAGGTTTAATATCCTGAGACCTGGATAACAAAAAACTTCATTGAACATAAGCTTCAGTAATAAATACCACATGCCTTAACAAAAACCACAATTTTACTATTTACAGTATAAACCAACTTCACAATGAAAAATTAATACCCGTTTTTCACTCTACTGTTTGGATATAACAGAGAAACAGAACTTACAAGTTCTTTCCAAACAATTCAAAAGCAGGATCTATACAGATTATTTAAAGCTACATTTCCATTCTTCTAACCACAAATCTCATTATTTCTTTTGCTAAATCCAAGGAATACTGATAACTTGTATGTGTTACAGAGTTATTTCTAGATTTCACAATAACCAAATAGTCTCTCAGTGGTGGTAGATGAAATTGGCAATAAAAATTTTTTAAAAAAGACCTTGATGTAACATGAAAATATTGCAGGTACTTTGAATGCAAGTAGTGTAGTAATATGAAAGATTTGTGTAAAGTGAAAAAAAAGCATCTAACAGCAAAGTTCTTTGATGTTTTTTTTTTCCTTGGAGAAACTAAAAAGTTGCTATTTCTCAATAATAAGGCAGCTCCATTTTGGACTGAAAAAGATTTTAAAGTTATCATCATATTACTTTTCTGTGCTAGTTACTGACAGTATTATAACCAATTATGATAAAATAGTTGTTTCAAAGAAGCTTCCAATCCTAGAGTTCATCAAAAGGAAAATTCTGAAATATACTTGGAATCTTTAAATTTAATATTCGAACAGAAAATCTTGTAATTACTTTTCAATAGTATACATTAGTATGTGCATTCCCCACTTTAATCAATCCAAGATGTCTTTTATATTAAGCATAAAATAACCATGCGTGTTAAAACATGACACTAAGTTTGTAAAATTTAAAGTTTTTTAAAAAAATAGCTTCCCCATTACTGAAAAATATACAAAGTACGAAAACCAAAGCAACTTTTATCAGTTTTATTTAAATTTGTACAAACTTAATATTAGTGTTAGAAAATTCTGACATGTTGACATGATAGCATTAACCACTGATACTCTTCACATTTTTAACAATATAGTATCACACTTCTAAAAAAAACACTGTTTTTAAGGTTTTTTAGTGACTGCAAAATGCCATTTCTAACAATGTTTTTGCTTATAACAATTATAAACCAAAAAATGAAATTTGTTTATGTATTTAAGAAAAGAAATTTTAAAAAATAACTCCAAATTTTCTGATATCATCTCTCTATGTTTCAACCTCTCTCTTAGAATTCTTAGAACGTAACACCTTTGTTTGTAAAAGGCAAACTTCTGAGGTGAGTAAAACTATTATCTACACTTTTTAGTGGGTGAGAATCTGAATTAAAATAAAACAACAAATAAATCACCTACATGTAGCCATTTTTTTAAATATTGGAATCAGTGCAGCAGTTTGTCATAGATGACAGATTGCCTCAACCCTCTTTAGCATGATGAAAAAGTAATGAGCATGCCTAACAGTTAATGTTGGCTTCATTTGTCTCCTTTAATGCCATGGATTGGTATGTCTCAATAACTTGTCTGCTCACCTCAATCAATGTCTAAATTTAATTCTAATATCTATTTAAAATTCAATATGCAAACAATTTACAGCAAATCTTTGGATGATGACAAGTTTTAAATAATCATTTCAATAAAGATTTCTGAATGACTGAACTACTTTTCATCCATGCAAAGGTATTAGTAAAAGAAAACCAAGTAAATGCAAACTGAAGAAAATATTTGGGAAGCAGATAATTCAACCTATGATCAAGATTACTCATAATATCATATACTGCCTGCCTACTACACTAGTTAATTAGCCTTAATTAGGGGGAAAACTATAACACCAAAGCTCATAATGTATAGATCTTCACAAATTATTCCCTAAGCTGTTGGAGAACACCTGTTGATTGTCAGATTAATAATGTTATTCATCAGTTTCCAGCAAATGTTGACCTTTCAAAAACAACCCAGAGTTTCTTTTTATGGATAAGTTTTAACAAACATACCTCCCACTATTATGCCCTGGTGAAATTACTGACCTCCATTTTCCATTATGCAATCTTTCTGAATATGTCTACACAGCTGCTTAAAGTTTACACAAATCTAATGAATCACATGACCTGACATAAACTACCAAAATTTAAATGCATAAGAGGATTTGTAAATTCTCTCATTCTATTTACACTGATCAGATACTGAATTACAAAAGTTTCCTGACATCTACAGACAGTGGTCAGAATTAAAATTGTTCAATTTACTGTTGCATATGCAATACATAAATTATATAATTTATTAATAAAGACTCCATATACAACATTTTTTTATCAAAATATAATTTTTCCAGTACATTTATCAAACAATTTCAACTTGTCATGTCAAAAGAATATATAGTTTTACCAATATACAGGGTTATTCAAAAAGAATGAAACAATTTCATTACGCAATATTTTAATAAGGAAAAGCAGTAGAAAACTCCAGCTAAGTCACAAGTATTCTACACACAATCAAGTTTTATTTCCTGTCTTACAAGTGTTCAATGTGGCCACCACCTGCAGCACGGGCAACATCAGTGCGATAAGAGAATTCCTCCCAGACGCGTATCAGCATATCACGATCCACCGAGTTGATCGCTGTTGTTATTCGATGTTTAAGGTCATCGAGGTTAGTGGGTAGCGGTGGATCATAAACGCAATCTTTTACATATCCCCATAAGAAAAAATCACGCTGCACCGTGACAACCGATTGTGTTTTCGCAAACTCGAGAATGCAGAACGCCTTTTGCTGAGGACTCGCCATTCTGAGGATAAACAAACAACTGAACGTTGCCAGAGGAACAACACAACTACAGCGCCCCCGTGGCAGCCAATCAAAACTTAGAAAACTCCTCTTTCAAATGGTCACTGACTTATTCCATGACGATGCTTGAGAACTGAAGTAATGCGTCATGAAATTGGTTCATTCTTTTTGAATAACCCTGTACTTTCCATGTGTTATGCCAAAATAATATAATTTTGGAAGTAAATGTCTCAAACAATAAAAGATTTATCTCTTTCTTTATGAACAGTAAAAAAGTTTAAAGTCTTAATAAATAATGTGTTATTTAATTTATATTATACATCTAAGTACAAACAGGATTGGCAACTACATAACATAACAGGTGTTTGGGAGCCCAAATCCAACTGTTGAGACCCGGCTCAGTTTGGAAAACATCCAATAACATGATTTTTTTCCCTTGCTCTTCTGCACTTGCCAATCCAGGGTTTTTTCCCCAAGTACTCCAATTTTCTTCCACAGAGGGAGGGAGAGAAATTCTAGTCAAGATTTTCCATTTCCTGCTCTAGACAAAAGGTTAGGCTCCATTAAGTGCAGAAACTGTGGTAACAATGGCACTATGTAACCACAGGTTTGTAGACTGTTGATGGTAATGGAAAAAGTACTAATTATAAGTTACATAGTGTCTTTTCAGAAAATATTTATGCCTGCTTTGAAATCATTTGGAACTAAATTTTGAAATAGTTTGCATTGTATTCATTTATTTAGTTTAAATATTTAATCCTAGAAAAAAACAAACTAAGTCTTTCTCATCAGTCATTACAGCACTGCAATACAGTAATGACAATAAAAAATGAACTGTCAACCCATGAAGTCCTAAATTATCTAAAATCTTACCCTGAAAATGAGCGGGTGTAATTTAAACACACACAAAGTTACGCAAGATATAAAATACAGAGATTTACCTCCCCATCACCTCTTCCTATTTTTGTCTTTGTTATTCATGATTAGCAGTCTACTGTACAATTGTTGAAATATTAATACCTTGTTGTCAATGATAGGTTTAATACTAAAATCCTACTCTCCGCATCTAATGTCTCCCCTTTTATTAAAAGCATTTACATACTTTAAAAATTTAATTTTTTTTTCCTTATAAACATGTAGCCGAATAGGGAGTGTAAGAAAAAAGAGGAGGAAGATAGTCAGTATAATGTCAGAAGAGTTCTTGGCCGGTTTCAAAGATAAAATTCTACAGATTTTACCTGACCATAATTGAGTACATAAAGTATTAAATTCATGTCAAATATCATGACAGACAAAACATGTGAAAAGTAACCAGCATTCAACAACATTTGAACAATGCAAATGATATATGAAATCTGATGATCATTTTTCGTAGTACAAAATTTTTTTTTATTTTAGTAGTTTTCCAAAAATGACAAACTTTTTCAAGCCTTTATAAAAATTCAGTGTTTTTCCAGACATTTCACACATCTGGAATTTTCCCTTCCATATCCAATGATAAGTGTAATGTATACACCTATGTACGAATATATGGTTGTTTAAATGTTCGTTGCACGCCACAGCTTTTTTTATGATCCATACATCCACCATGTTATTTAACAGAAAACTCTTTTATAAGTTACATTACAGTTACAGTAAATCTGCTCCATTTCTCTTAGCACTCTCAACAATTTCAATAAAAACTGTCAAAAGAAAATTTTTATTACTCTGGAAATTCTAATTTATAACAAAACAAATTTTTTTAAATACTGCAATCAGTAAAGCTAATAGCAGGTGTCAAATGATATCATCTGGGTCAACATAGTTTCATCCTGCTGAATTTGGACACAAGGGAGATATTTTACTTCAAGAAAAATAAAATGTGGACAAATTATAATTGACTAAATTCTGTTTTAAATTGTGTTCAGGCTTTAAAAGACATCTATTGCCCACCATGAAGGTTCAAAAATGATATCTGGTTGGATTCTATCCTTGCGTATTTACCCTATCAACACAATTATTGGGGTTAAGAGAAAAAAAAAAAATTGGCTGCCTTAAGTAAATCCTCTCACAGTTTAAGGACTGCTTCCTGCCTCTTGACCTTGCCAAGCAGAGACATCTCTGGACTTGTCAGAGTCTACATCTTACTGTTATGGTTATAAAGTTCAGGAGTATACTGAACTTTTGTTTAAAATAGTCTTTGTAATTTAGTAGACATAAAGGGGAATATCATCATTTAAATAATCACATTCTAGAAAAAGCTAGCTGCAATTTGATGGAACAGTGAATTTCTAATTGTGTGTGTGCTGTTTTGTAAAAGTTTATCAATGGTGTACAGATTTCCCTGTAGATTGGACATAGCATTAAATGTTAATGTTTATTTAAAAAACAAATTTATTGCTTTACTAAAACAATTTTCTTTTATGGATACGAAAGCCTTTTATAAAAACAAGCATTAAAAATATTAAGTACTAAAAACAAAGTAAAATCCATAAAAATGCCAGCTGCACCAGCTAAACGAAGAAAGCCATCCTAGCAGACAGTCCCAGGGTTGGACATTGAAAAAGAATCACAAGTCATGATTTCAGCACAAAGAACCTGAAACTGAACAGCAACATTTCCAACTTTACATATATACTCACTGAGAAATATAGCATACTTTATCCATATTTGGATGATTTTCTCAAGCAATGTTACTAAATGTGAAACAGGATCTTGTTTCAACAAACTCAGTATAAATAAATCAATGGATAAAGAACACTGTTGCAAGATATGATGCTAAAATATCTCATTTGTCAGACAAAAATCAACATAATTAGTTTCTTCTGTGTGTCTTTCAAAAGGTGAAGATGTTATTTCAGTGCACAGTAGTAAAGTTACTAAGTGCAAACAATCTTGTAGACACTTAAATTTATGATGTTTGTGTATCTGAAGTCTAAAAACACAACCACATTGCAAAAAAGATCAATTAAATAATCAGATAAGCATGATTGATATTAAACAAGCTGAAAATCTACCTTCTAAACCTATAAATAAATCTGTTGGTGATTTTAAAAAATAATAAATTGGGAGGATATCATGGAACCATAAAAAAAATGTTTTTTAACTCCTAAAAATGTGCACACTATCTCATTTCTCAAAAAACTGCACATTCCAGGTTCAAATCAAAACTTACTTCATCAGAAAGTTAAGTTATATTTCAATATTTTGCTAAATGAATCCCTCTTCCTCCAACCAAAGAAATAAATATTAATATACGGAATTCATTCATTTTATGACATACAGCCATTTAACACTTTCACTCAAGTGCATTTTTGCATTTAAGAACAAAGCCTTCAAAGGAAGAATTAAAACTACAGTGTTTCTCCCAACACCAGGGTGCAACAATATTGCATTTTTCTGACTAAAAAGCACAGCTTTTTTTCTCCTTGTTAGAAATAAAATATGCAGCTGATAGAAACAAGCACTTTATTTGTTGTTTCTCAAGAAATCAAAAGAAATAGTAACAAATCAAAGGACATAATTCACTAATACCATGACAGTTTCTGCTCCTGTTTAGTTTGGGGATTTGAATAGTTGATGTATGAACTGAACATCTTTTAAAAATTTTTTGCCATTACCACAAACTGGAGTTTGCTGCTTTATTTCATTCGGATGCTGAAAATGAAGACCTTTTTAGATTTTCCCCTGATGATCCTTGAATGGATATAGCAATTATCTTCATGAAAAAAGAACTGAATTTTTAAAAGATTTTCATATATGGTAACCATACAGAAATTTCCATACTTTTGTAGTATTTTTGTCATATTAATGTACATAATAAAAATAATGTAAATAAAACTGATACCTATTTTGTTCTTATGATAGGCAACCTATTTGTTCACAGCACACATAGTTAGTTACACTATATAATACCTTATTTATAAGACACAAGAATACAAAAGTTTTAAGGTCAACTTATATACTGATGTACAGTTGTAAACAATCTTCTTGCCACCATAGTTATAGTTACACCATAAAATACCTTATTTATAGGATATGAGGATAAAAATGGTACATTTTAAGGTCTGCATTTTACAAACTGATAGATCAGAATCACAAAAATAGAGTTAACTTTTGTTTCGATATATATAAAGGTTTATCCAAAATGTATGAGAGACATACAGACAGATTATTACATAAGTATTTACAAATAGTTTTTTTTTTTAAGTAGTGTGAGCTTTTAGAGCAAGGTAATCAACTACATCCATTAAGTAGGTTTAAAAATATATAATATATACATTTTGAAATTTAAATAGAAGTATCAAAATGCATAACATTTTTTAAAAAATTTTGAAATGCTAACTTGAGAAGGCAATCATTGATATCTATTTTACAATTTAAAAATACCCTTGCTCTACCTGGCTTTAGCAAAATTTCCATTTAAACAAAAGTATCAGTATTAATAATTTCTTCAACATAATCTTTTACTTATCAACTGTACTGACTAATATGACCTTTAAAGTATTTTAAATGTTAGTATATTATGTAATTCGTGCAAGTGGTTCTTCACTAAAATGAGCCCTCTCCAGATTAAAAATCCTCCAAAGTGAACTTTTAGTTCTGAGTATATATATAACTAATGAAATTCACATACACAAAACTGTATAAGTTTAATTTTGGATAGTACTAGGGGTCAAACAACTGCAGTTTTACTGTAACCATTTCCAAAGGTTTTGAGTGGTTACACACTTTTTATTTATAACTATTTTCCATTTTACCATGAATTGTGAACAACAGAAATTTCTTCTCAAAAATTAAGGTGGAGCTCAGCATTTCAGTTATCAATACTTGCAAACAACAAATCAAAAACCTAAAGGTAAAGTTAAAAATATGAAAAACCAGAATTCATGATGCATAAAATAGTAATGCTAGATATTTGCTAGAATTTGGCATGATCTCAATATGTCATTTGCATTCCAAAAAAATAAATCAATTCATAAATCAAGACTGGTAAAAACAATTTAATACAGTAGTATGTCTGTTTACTTTAGTTAAGTTAAAGCCTACTATGGCTTACATAAGGCTCTCAGACTAAGAAATGCCCAAGAGTATAATTTTTTTAATGGGCTAAAAACACCACTAGTAATGAATGACTAAGGGAACAATTTGTCCCATACACTTATAATTTTATTGCTAAAGAAATATTCTTAACACCTAACCATGAAGACAGCTTGGCCAATTTTTATTTGTCCACTAGCTAAAAAGTTCTGTCTATAAACTCAAAAAATTTGTAATCAGTTAAATTACAATTAGTTTATTATAGTTTTTATCTATTGCTAATAAAGTTTTTACATTTATGTTTTTTCGGATTCTTATAAAAAAATTTTTTTTTAAACTTAATCTATAGTACATATTGTTAACTTGTTCATTTATTTAAAGCTGAATGGGCAAAAGGAATCTTGGTCCTGTATTTCTCTCTCTCTATAGCTAGGATTGCTTTTTTAAAAAGTAGGAAAAGTCTAGAGGCCCATAAAGATTATATCATAAGTTTAATTAATTCAGGCCTCAAATTTTTTATTTATCACTTTTTCCATTTATATACACAGTATAATACCTGGAAGAATTTTAGTCAAAGCAAATAGCTTGGTATACCCATTGAAAATAAAATAAAAATTAAACTGTTTACACCAATGAGATTTTATTCACACAGTAATGAGAACCACCAGCCAGCAAACGCATTGTGTTAAGTTTCTAGAGAATGTGCCAGATGATAAGGACCAGGTCCTTGCCAGGTCATGTCCTGAACATTAATTATGTCCAGTAGTAAACAAGGACTCTGCTAGTCCAATCAGAAAGTGGCCAGCATCACCAGTTACATGATACAATACTTCAGTGTATGGTCTAAAAGTCTAGTAGTCAAAGATGGTGAGAGAAAAAGAAAGTAATTATGCTATCTCAATAGCTCAGCTTCAATGTAACAAATGTATTCAGACAAAAGCACCATCAGGAAATTGTGAACCCTATCTGCACTTAGGAGTAGAACAATACATTAAATTTTCTTTTTTCCAATGAATTAAAAACTAAATATTTACAATAAATAAAAATTAAATAGAATTTTTAAATAACATGAAAAATCAATCCCAGTAAATAATCATAATTATTCTGGATCTCAAGAATAAAATATATAGCAACAAGTGTTATACTAAGAAAAATAAAAAATGTGCAGTTCCAGTTACAAAAATATAGATAGTAGTGATGAGAATTCCTTGCGACTCTGAAACTAGACAACTGATTCATTCAAACTAACAAATGGTAAAATAAAATATTTTTATTTCACTTTTAGATAGAATTGGTTGAAACTTGTTTAAAATGAAAACTAGGTATCCAATGACAAAAAAAAAAAAAAACCACTGATCTTGAGCTTCATGAGACAAGAGTTATTTCCTGCTTTTAAAATATAAATATTTTATAATTTTTTGTAAAGAATGACTACCCTGCCCACTCTATTGTATTATTACACTACTAGAGAGCCACCTGCATTTTCAAATCACAGTGCCACCTAAAAAAACTATACAGCTGAACAAAGCTAATACTTTTTATTCACTAAGCATAGAATTAAATCATGTAATAATACCAAATAATTTTTTTCTAGTTTTTTTTAAATATTGCATTTCCAGCCTCACCATGTGGTTTCATGCAAAACAAACCACCACCTGTGCTATAATCTTTGCACATCTTATGTTGTTTTAAAATTATTTTAAAATATAACTTTAGTATAAAATTTTCTTTCATTTTTTAAAACATTAATTCAAAGTAGTTATCAATAATTAGAAAGTAATGATTGTAGTACACTAATTTGTTCAAATCACTTTAGTAGGCTGTTTTATTTAAAAACTATAAAATTCATGAACAAACAAAAAAGGAACATCTTGAATGTTCAATATTCAGAATTTTCTATTTGATTCTAAAAGCTAATTTTATATTATGTAATAATTATATACAAAAATTACATGTAAAATTAATTAAATATATATATATATATTCTATAATAGTTACATTTTTTGTTGTTTTTCCTTTAAATCATTCTCAAAACATCCTATAAGTAGCAGTCAGTATAAATGCTAATAGCTACGGGATATGCCACAAAACACTTCACAGTTTGAACTTTACAAATCTTTGGCTGATTTTGTAAAATGAACTTTCAGAAAACTCAGTGGTGCATCAATTTATGGAGTCAGTGAGTCAGAAAATGCACAGCAAACAGTTTAAAAGTAGCTGCTCTGTTTGAATCTTTTTCAGATAATTACCAAAGTTAATACCCAATATAATACAAATATGGTGACAAGGACTGTGTAATATAATTTACTTAGTGTTGAAGCATTTAGGACTTTGCCATAAAACAACAAAGAAGAAAAATTTGTTTCCCCATCAGAAAAAAATGTTTATGGTTGTTTTACCATCACAAGTACATCTGTCTAAAAAAGAGAATCAAGATGGTAAGGTTCATTGGAAGGATTGGCAAGTTCTCAGCAGAAAGACATTAAGCTTGCATGTTGAGTGCATGGAGATGTTTTTCTCTACACACTATATAGTAAAGCAAGAGGGAGATTTTAAAGAAGGCAAGCACAAAGTCAGAGACAAAAAACATGCAATCTTCCTAACAGAGGTAGTAGGAACTGGGGATATATTTGACATTCAGCAATTTTTTAGTGCCAGCAAATCAGACACTGCACTGAGATATCATACAAGTGTTGGAAAGACATTTCAATCCACCACTTATTGTTTTAATTTTTGAACAAGAAACCAAAAAGCAGACAAATCACTTAGTGAGTACATTCTAGTGCTAAAAAAATTCTTAATTCATTCTAACTATGATGACTTTTAAAACAGGTTCACGTGTGGTCCCAACAAAACTCAGATTCAAAACAAACTGTTAAATACAGCAGATTTAATGTTGAAACATGCCTTCAGATAGCAACTGCAAAGAAAATGGCTAACAGAAATATCAGGGAATTTCATCTAGTCAATCAGAAAAGGTAGTTTTAGCAGCATTAACAAACCACGCCAAAGATATTACAAAATGTTACATGTTTAATGGTGAACATTTAGCTCGTACATTTTAAGTTCAATAAAGCAAAGTGTTTAAAATATGAAAAGATGGTACACATCAGCTAAGCCTGCAAAAGCAACAAACAAGACAGTTAACCCCAAGTCAAAAACAAAAAAAAAATCAACACAATAATGTATAGTAGTGTCACCGGCACTCTACCCCTCCAAAAAAGTACAGTCAGCTAGCTAGCAAGAGTAGAAGGGACAGCAAAGCTCGTGATTTCAAGTGTTAGGTAAGAGAGAGAGAGGGAGAGAGAGAGAGAGAGAGAACTTTACTTGAGTAAACTTTTCAATGTTTCAACAATAAAGAATACATCCAGTCATAACACAGTAAGGTATTTTGTTAAATTACTTGCCAAAAAAAGCAAAACTTGATAAACTGTTAGAAAAGCACAAGGTATTGTTCAAGAACTCTACTTTGGTGGAAATTTAAATTTCTTTATTAAAGTCTCAAAAAAGTTTAAATATTATTCATACGAATATAATTTAATCACAAACACAAAATACAGTAATACACCACTAAAATCATTCTTTTTGTTTTCAAATTTTCAGATTTTAAAAATAAAATAATATTTGGCCACTGTACACTAAAGAAAATAAATTCAATTTCCAATAGAATTCATACACACATCTGCTAATGAGTTAATTTAGTCAAAAATTATTCCTCCCAAAATCATTCATCATCAAACTCCAGAGGAATTTCAGAAATACCAATCTCTGGTATTCCTCAGAAGGATAACTATAACTGATTAAAACTATTGAAAAACAATATCAACCATGATTGGTTCAAAATAGTTCAGATATAAGATAACTCCTTGGGCAGGGGTAATACAAGTGATTGGCTAACAATAATGAATTATAAAGTAGGTGTGAAAAAAGCTAAAATCTTACCTCTTTTTGAATCAAAAAGTTCCAGAGTAGTGCTTCAATGTAGTAGTTAGTTCCTCCAACAATGATTGGAAGTTTTCCTTTATCTTGAAGCTGATTAATCTGAGATATCGTTAAGGAAAATGCATAAAAAAACAGCAATCCATAATATAAAAAGCATTTAGGCAAGTAATAAAAAAATTATGTACAATAAGTTTAACTCTTTCCCTGCAAAAGTCAGAGATCACTGATGTATCATAGTTTTGTGATACTCAATAGACGGTGGGTCAGTAGCACTGGACATTGTTAGTTTAAACATTGGTTAATGTCCTTGAGGGAATTCTGAATAAAATGGAGTGAATCTGCTCATGGAAATGATGTAAAAAACTTTGGCAGGGAAAGATTAAAGAAAATAGATTAGTCATCAATTGATAGAAATCAATTTGATACTGAAATATCTTGAAGCAAAAACCAAATGGTAGCAAATTTGCTTATCAAAACTTCTGAAGGCTGGAGAATACAAATGTTTAGGTAGTTTATAAAAGCAATTTGTTTTTGTTTTGTCATTATGCAAAGACAGATAACTATAAGTATTTCATTTGTTCATAGATGGTGCATTCAGAAGTTCACTATTGTCCCAGAATGTCACCATGTAATATTTATGAAGGGAAATGTGCAATGTCTGTGACATGGCTAAACAGAAAAAGGTTGTCAAATCTATATTAACCATTCTGATATAACCATAACACAAGTATGTCCCATACAAATGTAGTATTTGTTTGAACACTTCATCAAATTAAGCTGGTACACTGGACTCAGTGACTATTCTATAGCAGACTGCCTATAGCACATGCTCAGGACTGCAAATCTTCTTTTAGAAATGTCAGTCTTAAATTTTTGCTACATTTTACTTACTATTACTACTACTACTATAAAAAAGTATCTCATTTAGCATCTATGCTAAGCATCATAAAAACAAAATCTTGATTTCAAATTCTTTGTAGAGCAGCTTTTCTTTTTTATTTTCAAATGTAACTTAAAGAAAATTTTTTTAAAAAAATTCTAACCAAAACTCTCCCATCCTAATTTTCAGTACTTTTGTATTGCTTTCAATCTGACTTCCTGCTCTCAAGTTTTTGGAAGTCACACTGGTACTGTAATACTGCCCCTAAGTAAATTAAGTATAGTCAGTTTATATAAATCATATTAGACAACAATATTTTATTGGCTGCTCTGTATAAAGGATGCAATGCTTGAGAAAATACCATACTGGTTTGAAAGTAATGATTTTACTTTCTATGGCTGGTATGTTCTTTCTCAGATAACTAATGTTTACAGCAAATGAATGATCTTGTGTATCTATGTGAATCTTAAGACGTTTAATTCCACTGCAATTTTTTTAAAAATTGTTACGAAATTTCCAGTATTGCCTGCCTTATACTTTGACTTCCAGGTCAAAGGTCATGATAATAAAAAAAACCTACTCTTAGGTCATTTTTGCTAAAGGCAGAATCTGATCAAATCACAAGTAACAGATTGGTGTTATTGCTGGATCTGAAGCCCTGTGAAAAAATCTTTTCTCTCCCTAAACACCCAAAATAAAAACAAAGGTGGGACAGAAATTAATATGGTAATTTTTCTCTTTTACTTTATGATTTTTAATAGTCAAATGTGACTGAACTACTTATCAGATTCTAAAATATTTAGAATTTATTCTTTTATTGTATCTTATTAAAGTATTAAAAAATAATCACTTATCCACTTTTGAGTGGAGATTTTTAGAAAATTAGGTTTCCGATTTCTTATCAATACAGAGAATTCACTGTGGACAAAAACTTTTTTTCTTTTTAAAAGACAATGCATTTTTCTGTCATAAAACTTATTTTCATCATTCATTAGCTTATCTTATAAATTTAAAATTGTTTGTCAAAACATCTACTAGTTTCATGTCCTGCTTATTTTTCTCTATCATTGACTGACATCACCTCAAAGACTCTTCCTAAAGGACCTAAAAGAAAGTTCAACAAAAAAGGCAGTCAAGCTGCTACATATAAAGGTGCATCACAAAAAAATTAGAATATCATGGAAGAGTTCAATATTTTTTGTCAGTTATTTCAGAAAGTGAAAATTGTATATATTCCAGAATCATTACATGTAAACTAAAATGTTTCAAGCATTTTTTAATTTTAATTTTGATAATTACGGCCTACAGATCAAAAAATAGAAAAAACGTATCTCAAAATATTAGAATATTCCATTTCGAGTTTGAGTAACTCACTATTTACGCAGTATAAATACCACGAATCTCTCAGTCTGGTTCAGTACACACAACCACAATCATGGGGAAGACTGCTGACTTGACAGTTGTCCAGAAGACACTCATTGACACCCTCCACAAGGAGGGTAAGCCACAGGAGGTCATTGCTGAAAGGGCTGGCTGTTCGCAGAGTGCTGTATCAAAGCATATTCATGGAAAGTTGACTGGAAGGGAAAAGTGTGGTAGGAAAAGGTGCACAAGCAAGAAGGGATGACCGCAGCCTTGAGAGGATTGTCAAGCAAAACCGATTCAAGAACTTGGGGGAGCTTCACAAGGATTGAACTAAGGCTGGAGTCAGTGCATCGAGAGCCATCACACACAGACGTGTCCAGGAAATGGGCTACAAGTGTCGCATTCCTAGTGTCAAGCCACTCCTGAACCAGAGACAACGTCAGAAGCGTCTTACCTGGGCTAAGGAGAAAAAGACCTGGACAGTTGCTCAGTGGTCCAAAGTACTCTTTTCAGATGAAAGTAAATTTTGCATTTCATTTGGAAATCAAGGTCCCACAGTCTGGAGGAATAGTGAAGGGGCACAGAATCCAAGTTGCTTGAAGTCCAGCGTGAAGTTTTCAGTCGGTGATGAGTTGGGGTGCCATGTCATCTGCTGGTGTTGGTCCACTGTGTTTTATCAAGTCCAAAGTCAACGCAGATGTCTACCAGGAGATTTTAGAATACTTCATGCTTCCATCTGCTGACAAGCTTTATGGAAATGCTGATTTCCTTTTCCAACAGGACTTGGCACCTGCCCCAGTGCCAAAACTACTAGTAACTGGTTTGCTGGCCATGGTATTACTGTGCTTGATTGGCCAGCCAACTCGCCTGACCTGAACCCCATAGAGAATCTATGGGGTATTGTCAAGAGGAAGATGAGAGGCACCAGATCCAACAATACAGACAAGCTGAAGGCTGCTCGCTATCAAAGCAACCTGGGCTTCCATAACACCTCAGCAGTGTCTCATGCAAAAGGAGCCCCCACCAAGTATTGAGTGCATAAACGAACATACTTTTAAGAAGTTTGACATTCCTATACTATAAATTCTTTTTTTTTTTATTGATCATATGAAATATTCTAATATTTTGAGATAGTGGATTTTTGATTTTCATGAGCTGTAAGCCGTAATCATCAAAATTAAAACAAAAAAGGCTTGAAATATTTTATTGTGTGTGTAATGAATCTAGAATATATGAAAGTTTTAAATTACGGGAAAAAATGAACTCTTCAACAATATTCTAATTTTTTGAGATGCACCTGTACACACACATACATATACAAGGTTGGTCGAAAAAGAAACCAAACTTTTTATAAAACAAATTTATCGCTTTACTTACAATTTAATCAGATTTGTCTCCTTCAAAATAGTTCTCTCCACTGTCAATACACCGTTCTTGCAGCGAATTTTCTTTGATCTTTTTATTGTCTGAAATCAGTGACCTTTCGGGGTGGATTTCAACTTTGAGAACAAAACAAAGTCCACAGGGGCCAAATCCGGAGAGTAAGGCAGCTGGGGGATGAGAGTCGTCTGGTGCTTTGCCAAAAAGTCACAGATAAGGAATGACACACGAGCAGGTGCGTTGTGGTGGTGCAGCATCCAGGTTTTGTTTTTCCATTCCTCAGGCCTCCTCCTTCGCACTGCTTCTCTCTGACCACTTGGAACAAACTCATGATGAACGACGCTTTTCCAATCAAAAAAGGTGATCAACATCTCCTTCACATTTGAGCGACCTTGATGTGCTTTCTTTGGTCGTGGTGACGATGATCCAACCCACTGCGACAACTGTCTTTTTGTTTCCATATCAAAGCCATACACCCACATTTCGTCACCTGTTATGACACTTTTCAGAAAGCTTTCATCAGCATTCGAACAGTCAAAGAGCTTCAGACTGACTTGACTCGGTTCTTTTTTCATTCATCTGTCAGCAGATGTGGCTACACGATGCATGTTCAATTTTTCTTTTAAAATCATGTAGCATGAACTTTTACAGATGCCTATTGCTTTGGAAACTTCACGGATCACAGCACGCACTTTCTCAATGTGATCGTCATCCGTTGTCATGAAAGGTCATCCAGATTTGGGATTGTCTTCAGTAGATGTTCTTCCAGATTTTAAATGCTGGTACCACTTGTGACATTGCGTACGGCTCAAAAAATCCTCCCCATAGGCCTGTTGCAACATTAGAAAAGTCTATGTACAGGTTTTTCTCAATTTGAAACAATTTCACAGATCCTTCATTGTTCAACTTGCGACAAATCGCCAAGTGCACTAAATATACTTTCATTCTAGTGTGTGTAGATCGATTACTAACTGACATGGTGTGATGTGGCCATTATTAGACTGAAGGTCAAGGTCACCCGTTGCGCCGGCTGGTTGGCATGCTGTTTTAAAAGTTTGGTTTCTTTTTGAACAAACCTCGTACATATATCAAAACAAGCATAATATTGGTGCAAACGTTTTCCCCGTTAATCATGAAAATTTTAGTTGTCTGAAGTAGTTTTAAAATGTTCTAAACATTTATGAGCTTTAGAACATATGTCGCATGGCAAATTTGGGTAGGTGTTGCTGAAGGAAACAAACAGTAAATTATGTGGCACAATAAACCAGTTCAATAAAATGGATCATCATCAGATTCCAAACCCAAGACAACCTACATAACATATTGTTCTGAACAAATTATAATCAAGCACCATGTTTCATGTAGATCTCCGAAAACCATTGAAAAATAAAACAAATTGTAGAGCTTGTCAAATATTTTTAAAATGTTCAAAACGATAAGAAAAAGTATCAACTAAATTTTTCCTTCATTCTATGCTTAATTGAATCATTTAATAAGTTGAAGTTTTATTTCTTATTTGAATGTTTACTGTAAAAATCTAAGTTCTCTCTTTTACCAACAACCCATATAGAATTTTGACAAATAATAAAATTATGAAGACTCTGATAAAAAAAATGTATAGATAATAGCTAATATTCATGTTATAATAAACAGTAAATAATAGACATGCACACAGATGGAAATGTGTATAGACAACAATAAAAAATTTAAATGAATGAAAAAAATTAGATTATGTATTTCTGGATCATCCCTTTAACTGAAGATAGGACTTTAAACTCTTGCCTCTTTAGTTTTGATAAACTTGCAAATTTACTTTTGTAGTATTTCACTCCAAATCTCTTGTAGACCTTATCACAGACCTGTTCTGGTAGTATTCCTTATTGAATAGAGTTCAGAGCCAGTGCATTGTGTTCTTGTTGTAAAAAGGACATTTTGTTTTAGCAGTGTACTAGGGGTCATCATAATAGAGAACAAAATTTCTGCCTGTTAATCTTCCTCCAGATAGCTACTAATCCTTGACTTAGGTTTTTATGAATTTTAAATAGATTTCCATGTTTTTTGCTCAGTGAACCCTAACTTACACAGAACTAACTCTATGCTTTACTTTCTGTGTTACATACTGATTAAGATGTCAATACTGTTATTTTGGCATACAAATTTTCTTTGCTTCCAAATATTTTGAATTTTTACTCATTTATAAATAGCTCTTTTTGTGGTAAAGGGTCATGAGCAGCAAATCTCCCTTTAAGACCACATTCACTTAGCATCTAGAAGGTTGTAAGTATCCATCTCTAGTGTTGTTGTTTTTAAACTGAGCAAAAACTGATTGTGAAACTCAGCTGCTTAGAATTTACCAGAATTAGCTCTCGTATTCTTCTAATGCTTATTAGTTTTTATCCCTAAGAAACAGAAGGAAGTCTATTGTTTTCAGAAGACTGTTCTACTTTTCTTTTCCCCTCCTTTGTCAACAAACTGCCTTTTCCCTTAATCTTTTACAGTTTTGAGATTTATTTAACATCAATACAACGCAACGAAATACCTTTGCTTTGCAAGTATACATTATTTATTTTTAGGAATCCCATTTCTAGATGTCCTTACTTATGCAGTAGTAATGTCGCATAACCTTTTTTTCCCCAAATATTGCATGTCTCCACTTTATTCATGGCCACTGATAGCCAATAAAAATATAGCTCTTGCACTATGTCACTCACAGTGTGGTTACCTTACAAGTTTCTAGTAAATAGTACATGCACAATTCATTTGTGGATAATAAAAACCTTCTAAAAAGTATGATGGCAAAAGTTAAATTCCTGTCTTCAGCAAACAGTTACATCATTCAGGTGTTCTAAAGATACATCCTTATATATTTTTCACAAGTTATCTATTCACAAAATATTTATTAAATAAATAATTTTAGCACGTTTATTTGTTATATTCTGTTGACAGGAACACTCTCATTTCCAGTATGTACATAGAGTCTAACTAATATAAAGATTTTCTTAAAAAATTATCATTATTATAGGCAAATACAAGATACATGTAAAATTTTAAATAAATTTAACCATGTATAAATAGCTGCTTAAAATGAGAATTTGAAGAAAAAAAATGCATTGTAATACGATGTCAGGCATTTGGTTTACTTACAAAAAAACAGGAACTTAAATATGGAATTTAATATATGCTAACATTTTGAGTATGATATTTTTGGACTCATTCACACGATAATAAATTAAAGAATTCTTCTCCAACTCATTCAGCATTTCATAGCCAGCTTTAGTGATCTAGATGACTGAATCATGTCCTAAGCAAGTTTAAGCTTTAAGGCTCAGATTTGCAAAGATCTACTGAGACACCATGCTCTCTAGGCAAAATTAAATGTCACAATACACAAGCAGTTTATTACCACTCCAAAGGTAGTTTAAAAATGATAGTAAGAATATTTAAGTATGTTAGATAGAAGCAAAATAGCCACAAAGGGGATGCAACAAGTCAATTTAAAATTAAAACTTAAATGTACAGAATTAACAAATGCTTAAACCATGTGTCCAAAAACACAATTGTGCAGTGTTCAAAATGAAGACTGTCACTGTGTAGTAGGGCATCATTGGTGTGATGAAGTCAGCACCCTGAAATCAGCCCAGAAATTTTGGCTCCAAATGCATGCTTATAGTCAGTAAAATGCTACCTCAAAGGAGAAGTAGACTAACAACTAATGAGAATTGTGAGTACCATCATATACTGAAAGACTTTAACTAAGATGTGGAGTTCCAGGAAATAAATGCTGGTAGATAGTGCAAAACAGTACCAAGAACCTCTTCTCAAATCATACCAGAAGGGCAACTGGTGATAACCTTGGAGAATTCCTTATTGAAATTAAATCAAATTAACCAATCAGCTGACAAAAAGACTGGAAAAACTCAGATGAAAGACTGTCACATAGATCTGCATCAGTTAATTCAGTATACAATCAGCTAGAATCACCAATGCAAAGTTCAAAGAAAAACTGACAAAAACACCTAGTAGCAAGAAGTACATCTAGCTATACAACCATTTATAGAATTAACATAAAAAGTGTTTTCAGTAGCTAAAAATTCTTCTTCTTAAAAAAAAACTTGCTGGGTTTTTCACCCACATCTCAATGAACCAGGAAGCAAATGCAGGAACCTTCATAATCCAACAGATAACAGTTTCTGCAGCTGCAATAGATGGTCAGCCAAACAGCTTTTAAATTGGAAAGAACATTATAATAACTATGTTAAAGTCTGCTATGCTAACAATAGTGGTATCTTGCCTTACATACAAAAAAAGTCACATGAAATGATCTGAATGCACAACTTTCCTTCATCCTACCAGGCATAAAAAAATCAAAATCTTTTGCTTTTGGTGTTGTCTGTACTGCCAAAAACTTTCCAAACAAGAATGATATACATGATCTTGAAGCTTCCAAAAGCCTAAACCTCAACAAAACCAGATAGTTTTATCCAGGGTCAACACTACTGTGCCATGATCACCATATGGCTGAGAGATTACAAGCAAAAGATGTTACATATCTGCAAAGTCCATCATGATTATAAATACTCCAGAAGTATTTCTCAGTAGGATACAACGATCAAAGAATGTTGATGAAATCAGCCTATCCAAAAAAGCCTTGGAAGCATCAGTGTTTGTTCAAACAGTACAGCAATCCATGTCCAACATGCAAATGAAGTTACCGCTAAAAATCAAGTTTTTTCGACAGAAACAGTACTGTCAGTTAAAAAAGCAAAGAGTAAAACAAAGCTAACTCATTGATGGGGCAACATTGTATGTTGGTGCATAAACAGAAACAAAGATGAGCAGTTTATCTAAGAAGGTACCAAAGACTTTTTTTTTTTTTAAATCTATCTGCCATTATTGTTGTGTAGGCAGACCACCACCACATCATTATTAAATAAGGCAGCAAGAACAACTACACCAGTACTATAGTGTAGCCAGCAGAAAACAATTCTACCATCAGTTAAATGTTGGAATGTTTTAACCTGTAGATTAGAAACACATCAATTGTATACTTAATCAGATAGTTGCCAAAGCAAAATTCTTGCCCTCAGACAACTATTTAAGGCTGCTAAAGAATAAAAGCAATATAAAAAATGCATCTCCACAAATATTTTGGTTTGTACTTGCACACTCTCTCTTCATCTGACAAAGTAATGAATAGTGAGAAAGACTGGAATCTTTTCTGAAATGTCTATAACAAATATTAGCCATATCTTTTTATGGAATTATATATGAACCATGCTGCAATTTATCCAAGGACTTTAGATCTGAGAATATTTCAAGACTACAGAATTTCTAAGTTACTTCAAGGTCCAAATTAACTAGACAGACATCTGACATCATACTAGATGACTTCAGGATTTTCCTTGACTGGCTGAGCAATGTTAACAGTGAATAAAAAAAAAAATGTCTAAAGTGAAGCAAAATATTCAAGTACAACTACAAGAGCAGTACTCACATCTAGTGACTGTTCTTCAATTCTTTAACCATCATGAGTGCATCATCTTCAACATCACAAATAGCATCTGTAGGAGTCAACTTAGAGACAGTTTTTTTCTCCCTTTCACACACATAACAGGGCAATACTACTGGAAGTGCCCCATTTCTCCACTCTTTAGTCAGTTGTCCTTGTGCAGACAGAGGCCAAATGGTCACCAACCTGACAAATCTGGTACAACTGCACTTGACCCTCGAACAAATTCTGATGACCAGGAAACTCTGCTCGCATATGGCAAGTCCACAGTGAAGAACTCTCCTAACACCTATTCCTTGGCATCCTCATTATTTAACCTTAAATTCTAGACACCTTTTTCAACTGGAACGAGAGCTTTAACAGCTTTGGGCTAGCCACCACCAATAAATTTCTCAGATCAGATATAAATCTAAGGCCTTCACTGTCCAAACCTAGATGGTAAGTTAGAGGCTTAAAGGTTGCTCAATAGCAGCAATGACCATTGTACAGAAAACATTCTGCTGAGCTGCTGCCACAAGCAGAAGCACATGCAACTGGAAACAACCATTACATAAACAATTACAGAAAATTTACAAAAACTGCCTCCTGACAACGTAAAGAAGGTACATAAAAACAATTTGGAATAAGAAGCAAAACTGCCAGATATATCAATCAAACTTCAGTGAGTGCAAAAATATACAACAATACTCAGATACTGATGTCAGCTCTATGGCAACACAAGTTGTGGACACATTGTAAATGTACTAATAGCCAGGACTTCCAATGCCCTCTAGTTCTGACCTTAGCTGCCCCTTATACAGCAAACACTTAAAATTTAGGAAATTTCTAAAGAAAATAAACAAATATTAAGGAAAATTCCCAATAATTGTGGTAGACATACAAACATTTTTATCAATAATTCTCACAATATACACTATATGATTTAATCTGTGATTTAAATTGCATTTTCCTTATATTTATTACACATTTTAGCGATCAAAATATTTTCAAACTACTGGACAACAACAGAAAAGAAAACACCAATGTGCCAATTGGAGATAAAATAGCAGCATTACTCTCTGTAAAAGTATGTCTATCTTCAGCATTGCTGAGAAATACAGCATTAGTCTTTTTATGACTCTTAAAGACTGGAGAAAAGCTGAGGCTAAAATAAGAAAGTTTACTGCCACTCTTAAGCCTAAAAAAAAGGATAATATTTGTAGACTTTCTAACAAAAACCAAAACACCTCTCGAATGGATTCAAGCCAAGACAGAACACTTCAATCTCAATGAATATTGTTTGTGAGAAGGCTAAAGACTTTTATGTCCAGTTACATCTAGAGTCTGATTTAGGAAATTCTGCAATTGCTATGGCCTACATCTTAGCAGTTTTCTAGGTGAAGCGGCCACTGTTAATACAGATGCAGCTGAAAGGTTTACGAAAACCTTTAAAGACTACCAGTCTCAAATTCAGCCTATAAAAAAATTACCACCCAAGATCTATTGTACGCAGGCTTCTGGTTTTAAATTATTTAAAGACACAATAATCGATCGTGTTCCTATGCTGCTGCTATGAGTTTGCACCTTTCTTGTATCTGAATATTAAAGCATAAGGCTTTTAAAAAACATGCAATAATCTTCAGTAATGTGAAGGGCTAATAAAGAGGCAGAGGTTACTGCTCAAATCTTTAAAGAATGGTTTAAATTTGAATTTATTTGTAAACTAACTAGTTATTTAAACCAGGAACTGCATTCTAAGGATGGCATTGCTTCCAGATGACGACCCTGGATATCCTATCAAAGTTCTGGAATCTATAAATCCTGATTTTAAAGTGTTACTTCTTCCTCCTAACACCAGCATCCTTCAGATCAAAGCTATGATTGCCATCTTTGAGTGCATTTACTGCCTTTTCATCAAAAAAGTGGCCTCATTGGAGAATGATATCTAAAAAATAGCTTAAGAGGCATGGAAGAAATTTAAAAGATACATCAGCTCAGTGGCAGTATACAGAGGAAGCTCTGCAAATAGGTGGTGTTGCATCATAACTGACATCTTGAAAGCCATCTTAGATTAATGCTGATTTGTGCTGTTATTTCATTTTCAAGGGTATGGATATTGTTATAAATATGAATTCACATGATTTGCTATGAAAAACAAAAACAAAATAAAGATAATGATAATTTGGTGTATATATATATATATATATATATATATATATATTGCATTCCTAAATATAAACAGATTTTAAAAAGATTTCATCTTCAATGAATATTTTTAGAAAAATAGTATTATTATTATAATATTGATAAATGTTGTCAAACACTAAATATCATTATTTTTGCTTTTTTTTAAATATAAGAGCCAAGTATGTGACATAATCAGTTTACTGAACTTTCTAGAAAGTCATGATTTAAAGAATGACATGAACTCAACAAAAGTATAAAAAAAAACTTAAAGCGTGAAGGAAAGGCAAAATACAATCCTGATCCATCCAAAGAAAACAAAAAGAAACTTTCACACTACAAACTATTCTTATAAAAATTAAAAGGATAAACACAAACAGTAACTTAAATCAAAATGGAAGTAATGTGAATTTTCCATTGCTATTACTAAAGTACCAAACATAATTATTTCAGACTAATTAATTTTACTTTTAGTTTCCAAAATTGTATTTCATAGTAAAAACATTTGGCAGTGCTTTAAAAAAAAATTTTTAAGTTACATGGAAATATCCAATGAGTAAGGCATTTAAAGTTTCATTAATCAAAAATGGCATCCAAAATTATATGCCAGTAGTCAGAAAAACATTTCCATAATTTGAAACTGAGAGCCAATAAGTTGCTCATCTCATTTCTAGCAGAACAAAAGTGTTTGCTGGAATTAATACCTATAGATGTTAATGATTCTAGAAATTGTCATTTACTTTTAGCGATTAAATACACTCATCAAATTGCAGGTGTTTTATTTTCTTTCATGTGCAATTACTGGCATTTGTTTTGTATCATCCACAAGAATTGCTCCTTTCAGAAATAGATTTAAATAATGTTAATATTATAAGCTTCATTATCATGCTAGCTAGATATTTCATAATTTGGTTTCAATTTCTCTACATCAAACTCCAGAAATGGTAATAGTATTCTCTTATTCAGCTCATTCTCTTCTCAAAAGATTAAGACCAATTCCTACATATCCCTTAATAAAAATTATAAATATATATATTTTTAAAATAATAAAAGCACAAAAACAAATTCCACAAATTCTTGATAGAAAATGATTATTTTATCATTTATTCTGCAACTGATTTAATTTCCAAGTAGATGAACCCAACACAGGAATTATTACAAAAAGAAATGTATGGTGACTATGCAAGATAATGCAGCAGACAACATATCAACATCTCTATTCTTAATTACCGATGAGTCATCCAACTCATAAGAAACCTGCATCAACTGAGTTTAGGTGAGTTTCTCCAGCAAGCATGCTTCATGTGTTTACTGTGAACTGTTTACTTGATCCAAAACCATCTTCTGCATCCAGAGATGTCAAGAGTCCCATCAAGGGGTAAAAATGTATTGTTCTACTACACAGTGACACAGTGATTATCACATACTATCTGCACCAATCAAGAATTCACCATTAATGAAACCTTTACCTAAAAAAAATGTTGTTGTAATTTCTTCATCTTTCAATCTTTTTATGATGCAGCATTTGTCCATTTCCAGAATCCTAAGTCAAAAATAAAAACTGCACTTCCTCCAAGTCTGATTCTGGGGATAAGCAAAGATCCCACTCCACTCTACATACAAACAATTCTAGTTATGATACAAATTTTAAAACAAACTAACTTTACAATCTATTTATCTCTTGAGGATTAATCAGCTAAACATAGATGAACATGCTGATTAATGATATTTACATACACCTATGGAGTATGGTAGTATCACTAGAAATGGTGACCAAAAACATACCATTAGTTTTGAGACATTAAAAACTATTTAAAACTGTCCAAATGAATGTTTTCAGTATTATGCACTGTTTATTCATACACCAGAAGAAACATAGCAGAAAATTTTATTGTTTGGTAGCTAAACAGATGTATTCACAGATGAAATAAACTACATTGAACACTGTGCTGTGATCAAAATATCAGTAAATCTCTCTACTAGAAAGCAAAAATTATACTATAACGTTTTCAGCTTTAAAGTAGTAGCAACAGCAGCATACAATACAGAAAACTAGCCAAATGTGGGGGGGGGGGAGAAAGGATACTAGTGGTATGGCTGAATTCTGAAAATCTACAACAGTATATTTCATGTTCAGTGGACTTACAAAATCAATTAGATGATGTGGACATGTTCTCCTTTCTTCTTCAGACACTTTGTTAGTTATTATATCGAGTTCTTTGTATACCTAAAATAAGAAAAATGAAATTAATATAAAGATTTGTTGTGTGTGGCTTTAAAGTATTTGCTTTTGTTTTGAATCGAAATGCATGGCATGAAACCACAAAATAATGTAAAAAAAAAAAAAAAAAAAAATGAATAAAAGGCATACAATAATAAAATCCAATACAAGAGAAATCTTAAAATTTCAAATCATACCAACCAACTCCCCCCAAATTATTACACTAATATCTAACCAAATCAAAGAGAAATTCTTTATTCAACCACATGGCAAAGAGTTAAAGAAAATAAGAGAGAGAAAAGAGGCGAGAGATTTATGGTCGATAGTAGACTGTGTGTTTATGAGAGAGATCACTGTACTTAAAGGGTTCAAATGAACCCTGTCCGAAATACCACTGCTGTAATGGTATCCAGCCGGACTTCATCTGAACGTCGCCACAATATCCTGTGTATGAAATCATTACCAATTATGCTCCTGGAATTTAGGGAGCAGTCTGGGTTAGTGGCGAGCAAAAAGGCCCCAGAGCTTTGCCGAGATCCCTTTCCACCCCCTCAGGATATATAGGGTAAACTGATATCCATCATTAATGCCAGTCACTGTTGACTGGAGAAAAGAAACATCACCGGTTCGGCTCCACATCCAATCTCCATGAATAAAGTAAAACCGAAGTCGGGGGGTTGGTAGACCGACGGACTGTACTAGTATCGCAGGCTGCTTGGTTACTATATATCATGTCTGAAGTACGAGGAGAAAGAACTCCGCTCTGTTGGCGGTTAAACCTGAAAGTGTTCGCTCCACGTGCCGACTATTTATCTGTTGTTAGACCCGTTTATGAACAAAATTCCCTCCCCCCCCCAAACTCTTTCCTCTCTCTTCTCTGCCACTTGCCTGCATAGAATCTGCACTAATGATTTCACCGGAGAAGAACTGTCCCAATTCAAGTGCTAGCCTAGATTTGCCCGTACCGGTGGCACCAAGAATCACAACAAGCGGAATTTGTCGTCTGCCCGCCATTGTTGCTGACCACGAGCGCCACCTGTGATAAAAACTCGGCTCTTTTCGGAAATTTCCGATAGAATCACATATAAAATCTGGCGGTTACTGATAAACGTTACACGATACCACATCAGTTAATAATAATAATAATAATAATAATAATAATAATTTAGTTCAATAACAGCATTTGTTATTTTCTGTCCGTTTGTCAGTCTCCTCCCCCCGGGGAGGGAGAGAGAGACGGATGGCCGCCCACATCGATACCGTGTCGCCATTGATGTCGGTATCGTATCCTAAAGATAAATAATGGGCGGTCCGGACTCGATCGGCAAGAAGGGGGGGGGGGGGAAACTACCTGAATGGCATCCAACGAGATTACTATTACTATTATTGTAGGCGGCATGATGCAATACACACATCTAGAATCGGTTTCTCATCTACTACGAACTTGTTCTGAATTAACGGGAATAAAAACGAGTAAACCTTAAAAACAAGAGGAAAAAAATGAATCTCCCTCCCACAACCTTCAGAGATTTAAATCATTTCTGAAAAACAAATGGTCTGCTGTTTTACAGAGACGACAGTACTGTCCAACGACGACGAATGGAGGAGACCCGCCTCCATCTCAGACTTTGCCATACTATTAAAACCTGAACAGCTGCCTGTTCCTTTTACTCTCGCCGGATATTCCATACATCTGTTGGCAAAGAGAATTTATAAAAAAAAAGCTAACAAAAATTTCTTTATGAAGAGTGTAATGTAGTAATAATTATTTACAAGAAAAGCTGCTGTTAATGGTTTTAAGTGAAAACAGTACTATAGATTCCTCCACTGATGTGATAAAAAGATGCCATCAAACTGAGGGCAGGATCAGATGACTAGTCCCCATGTGGGTGGGGAGGAGAGGTGGCGAGAGAGTGAGGTCATATGGCCTACCCAGCCATGGTACTGGTGATGTGGGTAAAAGCCCAGTACATTTGACTCCAGTTCAAACAATCCCCTAACAGTGCTATACACATCCTTTTTTGTTCGTCTATCTGGAGCTGTTTGGATAATTTTACCACTGTAATGATCAACCAGAGCAAATATCTTCATGGGCTTTCAAGGAGAGAAAAAAAATTCCACTGAGACTACGGATGGTTTGGAATTTACAGAAAGTGGGTAACCTCTCTCCTCCCACCAATGACAAAACACCTACCACTCTCCTTCTTCCATTGTTCCACACTCGAGAGAAACCATCACACAAACTTATATTTTTTAAAATTTATTTTTCACCTGCCGCACGTACCGAATTTACATCCTGACAGTTTGGATAAATGATTAAGTGAAAGTTTTATCATCACCAGTAAGATTGGCTCTTCTAAAACTGAGTCAAACACTGCAAAGACACCATACAAAAACATGTCGGAACTGCATCAGTCACAAAATAAATATTTATTAAAAATCAATAAAAATGAGAGAACCAAATCCCAAACACAAACAGATCAATTTAGGTATAAAACACCCAGGGATGGAATAGTAAAGAAAATATAGCAACTAAATGAGATATGTTTACAGTAATTATAATACAAATTAAAATAGATTTTGATATATTTTTAGTGAATATATTCATAAACTCCATTTCATTTGAGGAATGTGAATTCTACGAGTGTAGGCTTCCTTCCCCATTGCATATAAACAAAATATTATCATTACCAAAGTTGAAGATAAAATAAAATTAGTCTGCTAAAACTTCTCAATTTATACACAATATGTTTATCTAAAAGTTTTGTCAGCTAAGAAACTCCACATTATCAATTTGTTTTGGTGTAATGCTTTCTGAGAGAGAACTTCATCATATGATATTTTTTACAGAAATGAATCCCTGATAAATTGTGGAATGTTAGTCTTACCGCACCTTTTTTTTTTGGAAATGACTGCTATGCAACAATGCCTTTCAGAATCTCACAGGATCACACCAATTATCCATTTAAGTAATTTGAAACATTTTTCATCTAGCTATTCTACTAAAGAAACCTGGCTCCATATTTCTAAGTTAATGTACAAACAGACTTTTAAGCAGTTTGTATAGTATCTTGACCGAGTTTCTAGCTACTGATAAAGACATTTTCCAGATTAACAGTATAGCAGCTCATACTAGAAATAGGCAGAATCCCCTTTTAAATGCAAATATTACTGCATTTGTAATGCACCATCAGTTCAAGCATGTTCTTTTGCCATTTTTTAAAATTGTTCCATTGCAGCAGCATTTTCTTAATTACTGTTGAATAGGAATTTATTTGAAATTTGGTACACCACCTATTTTAAGACAAGCGATAGGAGAGATTGCTAAATCTGATTTAAAGTCTTGCGCAAAATTTGCTCATGGTGGTTTTCTAAAGGTTGATTTTTTATGTCACAACTTATTTTGCCCCAATTGTCCCTCTGTCTTGATTACATTGAAAATGAATTGTGGGCCAAGTATAGGGGTTTCTTCCACAAAGCAGTTTTCGTGTCCCATCACAAGAGGGCGTCTGATTGTTTTTCTTCTCAATCTGAGCAGAAATTTTTGTTTAGCTTCTGTTTTTTTTTTTTTTGGTAATTTCAAATTAAGAGGAAATTGGGTCCAAGAACATTCACACTGAGCCAAAATTAGTTCCAAAAGAAAAAGCATCATGACGCAGGTTTAATGTACATGCACAAAAGAATTTATTGGTACATAATTTTAAAATGCAGTTCTAAGACACACTGCTAACTCTGGGTAATTACTTTTAAAGGTTTTCTGGAGTGCTGGACTAGTAATTGATTAGCCAGCTGGGTTGCAAATGTTAAATGTAATGCATGAAGTAGGGCAGAGCATGGGTCTATACATCCCTGGGCAGGCAAAGCAAGATATCTGACAAGTGACTTTCCAATGTAAATGTATTTTTAATATACAAATTAAAATGAGGCACAAATTCAGCAAGCACTCAAAAACTGATAACTAGACATCCACATGGAAGATGTAGTTTGATGTCTATAAACACCAATGTCTTAGTTTGAGACGAGTTAATGAAAGGGACAAACTATTTTTAGCTTAGTATAAGCACAAAACGCCCGATCCAGAATTTCTTTCTTCAAATTTAACATGTTAGTTACAAAGTCATGCAGTTTCTAAAAGAGCTAACAAAATACTGAAATGTTGAACAAAATCATCGGAGCATAACTAAACTTTGATTTATCCACACGTAGAGTATGCTGCCCATACTTTCAGAGATAGAGATAGGTTCAAACACAATCTGACCTACATGAAGACTATAAAAATGCTGAAGATGGCAAGTGTTAAGAAGAATACAGAGATGAAGAGTTGATAGAGGTAATCAAAATATTTAAAGGCTCAAAAATGTTTTGAAACATTTTTTTTTTTTTTTACATTATCTATACTGACAATGACAGAAGTCACCAGTTTGTACTCCTTAAATGCAGAGTAGATTAGATGTTTATATGTTTGATAACAGGTTGAATTTTGGGATTGAGCTCTGAAAATTTCTTTAGAAATGCACTTTATCAGCATTTTGGGTTCATAGGGGGCTGCATGAATGTCAAGGATTTTCTTCCATTTTGCACACTATACCATAGAAAGCAGTTACAGGATTAGAAAATTATCGTGTTGTTTGTCTTCATCAATTTTTAAAAATATATCACATTGGTGACACACAACGGTCTGAGAAAGGTTTTGGAAGAATCTCAAGGTATTAGACTGAAACAAAATTCTGGCTAAAGTCAATCTCAATTTTTTTTTATTTTTTAAACGAAATAATATAATAGGATCACTGCTTTAAACATAATGAAAAAAAGATGCAAATTATCTGTTTCTCTTTAATCTCGAGACCATGCAAAGTTTAGTTGTGAGAAAATGTTTACAATAACAAGGACCAGAAAAAAAATTATATGTTTTAAAATTCCTGCATCATCCTAAACAACAAATTTGTTTTAGATTTATTATTTATGAATTTCTTTTGTTGAAATCCTAGTCAAACTAATATTTCATTGAAGTTTGCTGGTGTCATTCTTACTATAGATGCCATTTCCACTACTGCATTAAAAATGTCTGGCGCATTGGCACCATGAATATCAAAACAATGCTCATCTAGCTTTAGTGCATTAATTTTTGCCACTGATGTATACATACACACTAACACACAAAAATCTAGGCATGGTGCATATGGCTTTGCATTATCAGGGGGCATCAATCTTTGAGCCAATGGAACTGAAAGCACCGGCACGTTATTCCCCACCCAGCACTGCAGATGACTCAAACTCCATCTCTGATGCATTCATTCCTTGATGTCCTTCCATTGCTGTATGACCCGCTAAGATTCTAGGTATGCACACTTGAGACCTCCACATCAGCAGGAGGAAAGGATTCAGTGTTGGATTCCATCACATAGCAAGTAGATAAAGCAACTAGGTAACGCGCATAGTCTAGAAGTCGTTTTTGTGAGAAAATAAAGCCCAAAATGTACAGAGAGGAAATGATAATGTAGGCCAACATCCTCCAGAATATATTATCTTTAGTATAGACCAAAGTGATTGTTAAATGACTTGTCAGTGCCTAACCATTTTTGGCCAGTTTACTAAGGCAATTTCAGGCGACTCGCATAAAAAAGTATAAGTATCTACGATTTTTTAAAAAAATTTCCATAAGTCATGCAAGGATGCAGAAAATCTTTTTCTAAGTGATTGAGCATTAAGCACAAACCAAATTTTCTATTAATTATTATTGACTTAAACCATTTATAAAAGTATTGTTGCAAGATGTAATAAAACACATATCACATACTGTATCAGTAATTTTTCTTGCATTTAAGAAAACAAATTATTTGTTAAATCATTACAATTTCTGCTAATATCAATGTATGTCAGGGTTTTGGAAAAATTCTACATAGGAGTTAAATGTAAAAACTTAGAAAATGTATGTTTGTAGTTATAGATAACTCTCCAGCCCATGGCAAGAGGCAGCCTACCAACCTGCTCCTGTGAAACAGTGACATTCTGAAACTACACTATTAAATTCATCAGAAAACATCAAAGACCTAAAAGTAAGATGATGATGCAAAGTAACCTAACCTGCAAGGAAATTACCTCGCTGAAGAATCTGCACTCTCCTAAATCCATAACCAGGATTGGTAAAAGGAATGTACAAACAATGCATGAGACTGGTAAAAAGATCGAAGTAGCAGAAGAAATGGAAAGATATCAAGTAGACATATTATAATTAAGTGAAGTCAGATGGGTAACATCAGTACAAGTGACAATGTCAACTACACATCTGCTACTATCCTCTGGAATACCAAATCCAAAAATGAACACACGGATCATATTCGGATAATACTTTCAAAGAGAGCAGCTAAATGTTTGATAGAATAGGAACCAGTTTTTTTTGAAAGGATCATAACAGTGTGTTTTACATCAAAATTCCAGAAAGTGTTTATTATCCAACATTATGCACCTACAAATCAAGCCAATCAAGAAATGAAAAAAAACTCTCATGAGCAGTTACAGAACATTGTCCAGAAAAAAGATGTCCTATTGGTAACTGGAGATGGAAAACATCAACATCGACAGAGAAGAAATCATGTTCAACAGGGTCTTGGCAAGATAAATGAGAATGGTGAAATGTTTGCCATTTGTGGAATAAATAACTTAGTCATAGGAGAAACTGTCTTCCTTCATGAAAGCATAGGGGTCAAAAGACCGCAAAACAGGAAACCAAAATGATTGCATTATAATTTCACACATAGATGGAGAAAAGCCTTAGATAATCTAAAGAGTAAGGGCAGTGTGGGCAGAAATATATTGGTGTATGCCAAACTGAACAAATAAGAGGAAAAACCAAGCAACAGAGCAGCTCATACTATAGCAGGTCACAGCTAAGAGATAACAGGTAATTGTAGCCGGAAATGATGCAATGCTGAAAAATAAATGGACGGACATAAATATTTATTACTAAGTCTGTAGTATTATATGTCAGAAAGACCAGGAGACATACCATAGCCATCCCATCTAAACTAAATGGCCATAGTTTACAACAGCAGGAATTCATGAAACAGAAATGGGTCAGGTCACACATGGAGAAGACTAAATTAATATAACACAGGAGGCACTAGAATAAAATGCACAAAGAAAAGAAAACAAGGAAGAACAAGGACAATAAGGAGACATAACAGAAGCAAAGTGAAAATCCATTGGAATATCCTGGAGGAAAGCGAACATAGCAACAGGGGACCAACCACCTACAGTATCCATTTTCTTCCTCCATATGCTCCTGTTGTTATTTACCTAGATGAATACTTAAAAAAAGCCTTTCTAAAATTTTCATCATCATCAGTGTCCAGGAAAATTGCCTAAAAATAATTTTTTTGTACCTTTGTAAGTGAAAAAAACCCAGATGATTTCAAGAATTTTTCCTGTGTAGGTTGCTGCATAAAATTTACTTATAATTTTCTGACATTGTATTAACATAATTGTTTTTGTGTGTGCGCAATTCTTAGAAAAATACTGGGGAAAGTAGGGGTCAGATGTCAACAGATAAAACCATGATAGGAAACATGAAATACAAACCAATTAAACTTACATACCTGATATATATTTGGCTGCTGAAAGATGGACTTTCACCATTTCTTCACATCCTTAAATGTGGCAATTTTCCTACTAGCAATTGTGTATTTTACATTCATTTAACACTGCATCACAACCATCCTTTTCAGAAATATAAAACTGCATTGTCAGTTTTGGTCCTCTTTAGTTCTTGATTTACTTAAACGCCATTCTTTGTATGGTAGACACAAATATTAAGTTTATCACATGAAACTAAAATCTGAGCGAGTTAATACCAGAAAAGGTAGAGATGAATTTCAGATGAATCTGAATAACTTAATAGATGAAGCAGTGAGGTGGAAAATAAGGAAATATAGACAACTATTTTTTTATCATTATCAATAGTGTGGCAGTTCAGTTGTTAGTTTACTGACCCGATTGAAAATGACACGAATACCTACCTAGCAGGGTTATATCTTGCTTTTCTTTTCCACCCAACAATGTGCGCTTCCATCAGGCACCCAGTTTCCTTGCATCTAAAAATGAAAACCACTAGCAAGGATTTTCTTGCCAAAGCAGACACGCCCCCTACCATTCCAGATTAGGTCACTCTAAGAAAAGTACTTGACCTATTATCTTTTTATAATTTCACATTGAAAAATATGCTTGCTTACTTCCTAGAGTAGGAATGCTCTTAAGAGAAAAGAAATATCTGTTTTCTCCAATAGTAGAGCAGGGTTTTCTGCCCTGCACTCGTGTAAAAATTTCCAATTATTTAAAGAGTTGAAATCTGTGCGAAAGTTTTTAAAAAATGAGAGAAAATGTGCAAGGCGAAAGTGGAAAATTTGAAATTTGGTGATTCAATGAAATGAATCACACAGATTTATTAGATAAAACTATGGGCAAAAGCAATGTTAAACAGTCTGGACATTCAGTATTAAACTTGAAAAGTATGGTATTAATATTGAAACAAAAATCCAAAGCAACTGAATACTTCCAGAAATCAGAGTTAGAGAAATGCTGACAGCCATGACAACTGAGGGTGAGAGTAAAACAAGATCTATCTTTCCACAAAATCAATTGCTTCAGGATAAAGTCTAAAGGAAACAAGCATGCAGATGACAGTTGCTGGTAATCTGCACATGAAGCCAATGGATTTCTATCTATAATGGATCACTAATACTTGGGCCAGACTGTCTGCCAATCTTATCCAGGACTCATTCAATGTTTGCAGCATTTTTGGTACTCCAAATGGGGAAATCACATGATTCATTCATTCAAAGATTAACTCTGCTTGTTGGGTTGCAAACCGTGGCATCAAGAGAACATTTCAGAAAGGTTGGAAAAAGTGCTGATTGCAGTATTTTGCTTTTACTGCTTCCGTCTCTTCCAGACTGATTGAATAAAAAAACATAAACTAAGGTCTACTATTACTTGGCACACTGAATTAGCAAACTTAGTTCCAGAAATATCTAAAATAAACAGTTCAGCTGCCAATAGAATACTATTCAAATAATTAACCAAAACCATTAATCTAAGGAATTTTAGTAAAATTATGCAAACCTTTTTTCATGCTCTCCATGGAACTGCAGTAGAAATGAGTCAAATTTTAAAAAGGGATATTGAAATATTTAAGAATTCACTGCAAGTCCAGATTTTAAGCATTCAGGACTTCCTAAACAATTACAAATATTATATTTAACTTAGTTTGGGTAGGCTTTCAAATAATCCAAGTTTTTACAGCTGTCTACACTTAATATTAAAGACCATTAATTAGAGAATGTACAAGAGCATTCTAGTTCCTCAGACATACAGAACAGTAAATATTTGTACATAAATTAGTGAGCCTTATGCATTAAAAAAAATCTACTTTGTATCAAATTCCTAATTGTGTTTTGAAAGATACTATTCTCAGAAACTCATATTTACAGAATTATTCCATAGAAAAAAATATCCTAATTGTGTTTTGAAAGATACTATTCTCAGAAACTCATATTTACAGAATTATTCCATAGAAAAAAATATCTCCACATTAAATTAAATTAAGATAAAGTTGAGGCTTGAATTATAACTTTTAACATATAGAATTTGATTTTTAATGTTTGGAACCAATAATAACCTGGTTAAATCTCACAGGCACACAATTGGCAATACCTTTGCGGCTTTAACCAGATGTAGAGGGGCCCCCCCCAAAGTATGAAGCATAATGACCCAGAGTTCAGTACCCCAGTGGAGACATTGGTTTGCTTTAGAGGGTAGTTTCCATTTTAGTGCTGGCACACTATGCTTCAAGACGAGGGGAATGAGAATGCTTCTAGCGTTAACAACAACATTGCACAAGCTCAGCATTGATGCTTGCAGGAATTGCTCACATGTCATTTCAGATGAATCACAAACTGTTTGCTTAGCATTCAGTTGAATTCCACATACTATAAGTGCATAGTAGTAATTTAGTTCCTCACTTCTAAAGCAACTAGTTTATCTAACAGTTGTATGGCCCTGCCGAGTTTGCACGTGAAGTGCAAATTTTGCTCTGTCTGCAGTTTTAACAGGTGAGTCAAAATTTTAATTTTCAAAAACAGTTGGCTTACCCGGGGGTTCAGACACTTGATAAATCTACTGAAGCTTTCAAAAAATGAGCTTTGTTTGATCGCATGGCGGCCACAAATTTGTCTGCCTATAAATACTTGATTAATCAATGATAATGAACTGCTAATATGCTAGCGCTGAGCAATATTTTAACACGCCCCTCACGAGCCAGGTGGTCACCTTCTCATTGATACAAAGCCCCAGGTCATTGCAGAATAGATATCCTTTTTATTTGAGAATTTCCGTGGGTGGAGAGAAGCCATTTGTTGACCTCTATTTTATTCTCAGTGCATCATATGAGAAATTATTGAAAAACCACTTCCCCAACTTTGTAGGTAGAAACTCTTGTGAAGCGTTAATAATGTCTAGTAATGAAAGTAGTACCTTGAATTACCATGCGAATAGTCCCTGCTGCAGCTGACGACGTTCAGGGAAGACAGTCAGATGAGCAGCTTTCCTACCAAATGGTAAAGTTAAAAAAGCTTTATTAGTTTGGTGAAGCAGAAGCACAGGAGGCGGCACACAGCAGTAAGTCAGAATGGATCACGTGTGCTGCCTGCTTCACGTGTTGTATAGCCTCAGGACTATATCTGCATACTTCAGTATACATTTGTACTGCGTAGTACTGAAAACTCAAATGCCTTTTTCTTCTTTCAATTTTCGTTCAGAAAGACGTTTTGAAATCTGTTTGATGCGATAAGTTCAAATATCACCACTTCAGATGCTTCCACAATGTTCTAGGGAATGTCAACAACCCACCCTATAGTAGAGAGAGAAACTACTTGGCTCCTGAGGGGCGTGTAAAAAGGTGTAGCAAGAAAAATCCCAACTGAATGGAATAAAACAACACATTTGCATCGACATTGCTGGCATTAATCAGTTTAAAAACCAAATTTATGGTCGTTTTGAGAACATGCATTCTCTGGGTCTTAAGCAAAGCTTTGCATTTGAATATTCAAGAGCTATTTAACATCCGATCTTCACCAAAAAAAAAAATAAATTTTTTTTAAAAATTACCTCTTAAGTATTTAATGCAAACAAAAATATCTATATTTTATACACAAAACTTTCTAGATTTATTAATTATATGAAAAAGTGTGCAAATCCGTCCAAAACAATGTTTTCTCCACAAATAACGTGTTTCAGATGCCTGCCCTTCTCCACACACACAAGGACCATGTAGATTTAAAAGAAAATAAAAAAAAAAAAATTAACATTTCAGTAAAAAAAACCAAAAAAAAAAAAAAACACTCTTTCCTAATAAGTTTATTTTAAAATAAATTTTTAAAATAAAAGTGAATAAATGCAAACTGGCAGTCCGTGTAAACTTCTCCACACATTTTGAACAAAAAAAAATTTTAGCATTTCCCTTTCATTGAATTAACCAGATACAAAAAAAAAACTGTGTAACTCAATGTGATTTTAAATAATAAATCGAGAAGGGTTTGAGACCAAAACTTCATTTAGATGCTTGCAGAATTTGTTATTGATAATAAACTAGGTTTTCAAAAATATATATTTTTCCAAGGTATATATATATAGAAAAATCAGAGAAAATGGCAATCCAACAAGCAAGGTGTTTGAGTACTCATCGTTATAGACCAGTCACAAATAGTTGGAAATATGAAATGCACCATTGTTTGGGTGGCTGCTGCTGAACCCATGAAACTGGCAGAGGAACCAATGCGACAAGTCTAGTAAGGGTTGATTTCTTTTCATAATCGTACACGAAGAGAAAAACAAGTTATGGAAACTAAATTCTTTCTGACTGCAATGGCCAACTTAATTGATGTCACTCGCTCTCATGTTTAAAATATTCCATCACAGTAAAAGAATTCATTAGAATCCGAGAAACACTAATATTCTGATTTCAAATGTTAAAAAGTAATTAATATTTTTTTATCCATAACCTATATATTTCACAGTGGATGGGAACGTGCTAACAGAAAGCTAAGTTCCGATAAAGAAAAATTTGACAAGTTTCATAAATATGAAAGCTCCGTTAAGTTTGTTCTTTAAATAAGCGTAGCGGAAATCTGGTGACAATGTTTAGATGCGCATTCACGCTATTTTCAGTACTCAGCCAGTCCTAAGTAGTGAAAATTACAACCTATAATCATCATTTTTCTCTTAGAATTAGCATAATAACTGTATCAAAAAATGTGCTTATAATATGCATAGAATGCTTTTTCTACAAATTAGTTTTTAGAAACTGCTTTGCATCTGTAAGTCAGCATGCATAAAAAAGATGCTTATAAGAGTCTGCCAACAAAAACCGTAATGTTGAGAACCTATTTCTAGCAGCAGGCCAACCAAATCAAAGCAGGCTAAGATTGGTAGGCATTGCAACAGTGGTTAGGCAGTACTAGAATGCAGCAGGAGGAGGAAAGATCTAATCCACATCAATATTTCTAGCACATCTAACCTACGTGCATGTAATTTAGTTTTCAAGTCGTACAGCACAAAGGAATAATTATGTAAATGCTTTTAACAAGCTGTTCAGTTAGGTGAACTTGATAGTAGTCAGCACTGAGCTAGTAATAAACTAGAGATAGCACACACACACACAATTTAAATTATAGTATACAGTATAAACCATGCAAAAATAATCTGCTTATCAAACAAAAAATATTTCAAATTAAGTTGAGGAAAGAAAGAAATTGCTTATTTTTTCCTTCAGCTTTCTAGATGCTGCTGCAATAAGCATATTTATAATGCATACATTTTAAAAGAATTAACATTTTAATTAGAAAGCTTTGAAATTCAGAGTTATTTCCCTTGTTTTATTACTAAGATGAGCTTAGTCAAAGCGTAGTACCCAAACCTAGTGAACATTTAGTTTACCCCATGTTCCCTCCCGCATTCTCAGTAGGGTTTGTTGTCCAGTAAATATAAGGGAAATGTAGGTTTCATATGAATGTAGTTAATCCTTAAATGCACAAATTGCTAGTCTAAAGCCATCAAAACCCAAAACAGGTATCACAATTAACACCCATCTGCCATAGATTAGGTAGAAACTGCTTGCTAACCCATAATAATACCATTCTGCAGATCATATTCATTTTTAAGGACCCAAAACTTCAAGAAACAAAAACTAAATACCTAACTTAACATTTACATCCATACTTGGTCAGAAACATAATTAGTGAATTTTTATTAAAACCTTAGATGTTTTGAGAATCAAGCTATCCCCATTTTACTTCTACATCAAATCTTGTACTAACCACAGTTCCGTCCAATACACAGCACAGTGAAGAGCTTTCTTTAAAACGTACGGCTGTTAAATTTGTTTCCGCGTTCCCATCATGTCTTTACCAATTTATAGTTTATTACTTTAAAACATTCTAGTAAAACTGTCATCACCACAAATATAATTCTTTTTATACTGGAGAACGAAAGTCACAAAGTCTAACCAATGAATTAACTAGCTGTAGGTATGTACGTCTCCTTCACATTTTCTGATGTAATAAAACTTGGCATTATAAATCTACTAGTCTTCCCCACGTCACGCCTAGAAAGGATCTTGTAGGAAGCTGGAGCACACCAGACCAGTACGCTCAGCCCATGGTGCTAAGGCGGAACAGGCAATCAGACTCTGAATCACTTAATGAAGCCGAGTGAAATTAACTTCACAGAAAGTTGTCAAGAGCACTCCCCTCCACATCATCAGGTATGGTACTAGATGTACATTTACTTTTCTACAAAGTCTTTCCAGAGACAGGGCTTATCTGTGGATTCAAGAACACTCCAAGACTGTACAGGAAATCTAGGTTTGTCGCATTTCGCAGTCGTTGCTGTTCATATTTCCCACAGCTCTGGTGCGAAGTTAAACGGCAGCCAAACAAAATAAAATAGGCTGATATTTTTCGTTTTATTACAAACAAATACTTAATTCAAAACAAACAAACACCACACACACAACAACAACATGCTTCTTCCTTGTCAGTCTATACTAACCAAACACAAAAGGTTTTCACTTGTCATTTATTCATTCACTCGTTTAGTGGGAAGGCAAAATGGAATGAGTACATACATGTACACGTGTGTGTGTGTGTGTCAATGAAGTGTGCTGTGATGAAAATCGGAATGTGGGTTGAACCAAATCAAATGTTGTGTTACGGAAACAAATCAGATTTATTATTATTATTATTATTATTATTATTATTGAGGTCAGGTCACGCCCTTTAAAGATTTTCTTAAAGCAATAAAATCACCCCAGCAAAACTAATTTTAAAAATGTGTAAATATGAAGGAAAATTTTTTGAAATCATTTAAGACAAATTTTGTAGTAAGAGGCAGTGATTTGCTGTGTTGGGGGAGGGTGCCCGAATATACACACACACACACATACATAAATATGAACTTTGCACTCGCACACCCTAGTTAATATTCATGACCCCAGTTTTGATTGGTTGAGGTCTAAAAGTTTCCCGCCAAATATAATGCCAGTAGACAATGAATAAGCGCTTACCCGTCATATCAAATGGGAGACGTGACCTGACCAAAATTACTTTTTTTTTTATACTTAATCTATAATAATAATAATAAAGATAAAGATAAATGCACTCAACATAAATAAAACCATTGGTCTGCCACTCGCAGGAGATATAGAACCAAAGAAACTTAACAAGATCTGCTGTCTGAATTATAGAGTTAAACGGACTATGTGATGACAAATAGAAAAATGGATGGAAGGTGGAGAGAAGGATGGATGCTGCGGAGAGGAGGGAGCCAGCTGCTGGTGGCGGCTCAATGTCGATGATTCGCGTGAGCTGCCAACACGAGTTTTTTCAAACGATCTCTTCGCGCTTTCTGTCGCTGTAACTCGGACTGTAGGAGTTCATGCTGCCTAACCAGCTGCATTATGTGGTATTTAGCTTCCTTCAGAATAACAACTTTGGCAGCCTTTTCTTGTCCCTTGATCTCCGGGACTTCGTCCCGCAGAGTGAAGAAGCTGTATTTGAGGTCGTTCCGCCGCTTCCTTTCCAGCACATTGTGCTGAGTCCTTTTACCTTCGCCTTCGATCTCCGAGTCCGGCTCCAGTTCTGGCAGTGGACACGGGAGAGCGAGGGAAGGGCGACGGTCGTTCTTCAGTTTTTGCGCCACGGACTTCAGTTCGGTCACACCCAGCTCCCTCTTCATTTTCTTACCGACTCTCGAAGGGGCTGGCGACGGCCGCGTCACCGAACGGCCCCTTTTCGACGGGGCCCGACGGACGATGACCGACTCCTCGTCGTTGTCGTCGAACTTTATCGAACGGAGAGCAGACCGTACGTGTATCCGTGTCCCCACGTGCTCAAAGGTAACTGTCCGGGTCTGCTGAGACGACGACAATTTCTGTTTGTTAGTATCCACAGTCACCACGTCGAGTTCGTCATCTAGATTTTAAAATAAAAATAATATAGAGTAATTTTCAAAATATATATATATTCTAAGAAACGGAACTGAAATCTGCACAAAGGGAGGTTGGGGGGGGCGGGTGCTCGCTCCGACCCACTGTCGTGAACCCTTGTAACGGACCTAATTATGTCACTGGTTGCGTTAGCGAACCCAGATTCTCACCGTATTTAATTTCCACGTTTATAAATAAAATGGACGTACATAGGTCTGAGAGCTAATCCCCCCCCACCCCTGGCAGAATACCCGTTTCACCTGGCGCACCCCCAGCTACTAACCCCGCCGACACGATACCGTGTGTCGGGCTGGGACTCACACACACACAAGAAATCCATCTATCTTCCTAGACAGACATACTGGGGTGAATCATCTAACCCAAAATCGATAGATACCAGACCTACAGATTGTCGTTGTTGTTGTTGTTGTTGTTAGGAAGAAGAACCAACCTGTGTCCGATGGAGTCTCGATACCCTGACTTCGATCACCGACACTCAAGGGGAAAACCAAAGTCGGGTCCACACACCGACTCTGAATGTCCAGGGTGGGCGAATGCAGGCTGCTGCTGCTGCTGCTGGTGGTGGTGGTGGTGGTGGTGTTGTTGTTCTGCTGAAATGGCTCGGATTTTTCGGGCGATTTGAACGAGTGCTCGATCCGTCCCGACCACATACAGTCGTGAATCAGAATGGAACTCAGGTTATCCTTTTTCCCCGGCGGCGATTCCGGGAACTCCAGGTCCCTCGTCCCTCCGTCCTGGTACTCGATGGGCGACGGGTACAAGTCGTCGGGCACGTCGCAGTAGGCGCCGGCGCCCTCCTCGTCGGCGCTCCAGCGGCTGTCCGCCGAGAGCACCGCCGCCGCCCGCGAGGGAGAGTCGGGAGGCGTGTTGATGTCGAACTTCACCTTGTCCCAGATATCCTCGCCCGACGACAGCACCGTCTTGCTGTACAGCTCCGCTCCGCTCTCCAGCAGACCGCTGCGGCTGACGTCCGGCTCGTTGTCGGAATGCAGGAATTCCTTAATGAAATCCTCCCTTAATGACATATCGGCCTGCAAGAAGAAACGTGTACAGAGTGACAAAAGAAAGCGAGCGCCCCCTCCCCTCCGGCCCGGGGGGAGGGGGAGAAGGAGGGGGATTCGGCGGCGTAGGGATGAGAGAAACCCCACGCTTAAAGCACAAACCAGACTCGCTCGCCTCCCGACCGGCCGTGACCACGTAGGAAGCAGGAGAACCAGTCAGTTTTGCAACGTGTGTGTTATTACAGGAGTAGAGTAGTGGGGCCGGCCTGTCCATATTAAATGTACGCACAACCCTCTCCCCCCCCCCTCGTACGACAGACACCCACATGGTTCGGGCATCTGCGTCGACCAGAGGCCGGCCGTCTGTCTGTCGCGACCCCGCCACCGCTTCCAGCTTCGCGTACGTCCACCCTCAACAGCTCATACTTACTCGCGAATCCGGCCGGGTACGAGATCCAAACAAGCTACGGTATAAAGGCACAGGCGCACATCGACACGGAACCCGACTACAGAGCTTCACCCCGGCTAGAAGCTTAATAAGCAATCGCCTCACACATTCTGTATTAATCCGTCAGCCCCTCAAGGTCAAATTTACGCGCTCGGAAGAAAATAGGGCGACGCGCCTTACACGTCTCGTATATTATTCCCGAGCGGGAAAGGAGGCGTTTTTTAAATGTTTTTTATCGGTTTAAAACAACAATATCCACGTTTGAAAAAAACCATCCCGTACTAACTTGTAATGCGTAGTAGTAAGAAGCGCTTTGGTCTAAATGGCGCGAAAAAAGCTGTGGGCGTGGCTAAAAACGTGTCAGCCAATGGGTGCGCGCGGATGAAATATTGAAAGAATATTGTTCCGACCCGAAGGAACCCTCGCCAGCTAACGAAGTACGGTTAACGAAGTATGGGACTTTGTACTAAGGTCAGATTCTTGACAGGAGGTGTTGCAATTATTTGTGAAACAAGCCTGTCATCGCGTGTTAAACAACCGGCTGACCAGAATGGCTTCCCGGAAATAATTCCAGTCAAACATGTCATACAACTGGCGAGTGTAAACAGAAGTGGGCCATTGTAGTAACTCCACGTGTATCAAGGATGATAACAGCCCCCTCCCTCCCTTTATCATAGTGACACGTATCTGAAGAAAATATTTCCATAACGTTTCCTTCGGATGCAGAACCCGGGAGCAGCTGCCCCCCCCTCCACCGACGCAAACCGGGAAAGGTGTTCTTGCATATCGATTGTTGCTTCGTTGCGAACAACTGTTACTGCTCCCGGATTCTGCATTTGTAGCTAAAATTCAATTTTTTTTCAATAACGAAAGCTAAAATTTCTTTCTTTCTTTTCTTTTTTTTGGTGCAATCTTTAACTTACAAAAAAAAACAAAACAAAAACAACATTAATCTATGTTTGATCTCGTCAAGTATCCGGCCGGAAGGGGTCTGGATGGAACGGAGAAATGCGACATGAGCAGGGAAATAAAAGGTCGTCGTCTTAAATCCTATAATGTAAATAGATAACTCTGTACAAAAGCATGGGGATGTTCTGGAATTCTAACTGTTGGTTTGGCCTGTTTTTTGCTGGGTATATGCATAAATTTACGTTTTATTTTCTCACACCCAAACGCAATGGCACCAAATATATATATATATCCGATTATCCTTCTTGTCTCAACTCTAGGAGCGAACATACACTCCAAATTTCTCCGTTATTTAAATCTCTATTATTATTATTATTATTATTAAGTTTATGAATTCGATAAACATTTTCTGTATTATTAATTTTTGTTATTATTTTAATTATCTATTTCTGGATGACTATGCAAACAGACAAGACTAAAAGTCTTTAAATCCATCTTCGCCAAATTACTGTGGTTTGTTT